>CM031234.1:108593560-109810013 GCA_018340775.1 Taxus wallichiana var. yunnanensis
AAATGAGGTCTATTTTCACACCACTTCATTTTATTTTTTTATCTTCTAGTGGTGTTTTTATTTGCATTGAAAGCTATTTAATGCTTTAATATTATAAATACGGTTAAAGGTTTATTGTAAATACTTGTGAAGGCCATAATGTTTTAGAAGATCTATATTGGCTATTAATTTTACACCCAATTCCTTCTATTCTTATATGTTTCTAGTACATCATGGAGGTGTTTTGGTTGTTTTAAGCTATTTTATTAAAAAATTGCAAGTCCTTCTACTAAACAAGAGTTTCAACTTTTAAGGTTGCATTGTGATATATAAGTTGAAACTACTTGTAATGCCCGGTTAAACAACCCACTTGAGAACCATGAACCACCTAGGTTTAGTTAGAAAATTATGGAATAATTTTTTTAAGGTGTTAGGAGTTGACAACCAAAGTCTCAAAGACAAATAAATTCAACTGATAACCTTTCCCATTATAATGATTACTGATTTCACATTATAAAGCAATAAATGTAATAGGTCCACACCTAGCTCAAATCTCTCTAAGGATTAATTTAATTACTGATTTCATTGACATTTTAGCTAAAGATTTCCTTATTAAATTTTAGGGTTAAGGGACCCAAAACAATTAAATACCCAAGGTATTTAATTTCCACCAGATCAAAGACATGAGCAGGATTAAATTACAGTGAGGAAAATAACACATAAGTAAAGTCAACAGAGCAAGGTCTCACTTACCCACTCCCAGAACTTGATTAGGAGTGTCTACAACCAGGTTGCTAGGCAACATCTACCACTAATAGGTTCCAGAACAACTCAAATCCATAAGAAAAAACTTCTCTTTTATTAACAATTCTCAGAGGTCACAAGGTCCAAAACTTAGGGCTAGAAGTTTCAGTTAGGTTTAGGGAGCAATTTTACTCCCATACCCACTCTCTAACAGGCTTAGAGTTTCAACTAAATTTTTCTCATACTTAATGCTTCCAAAATTTCCCTAAACCATTCCCAATGGATAGGAATTTTTCTCACCTTTCTAGTGATATAAATAAGTCCTCCTAACTCCTCCAGAAACTCAAGATATGAGCAAGCGGAGTCTAGGGGTCAAATTTTCCCCTAGGGGGACACGTGTCAAGAGGAGGGGAAATCCCCTTTGGCGGGTTGGTGGGTTACGGGGAGCTCTAGAAACTTTTCCATTGCATGGGAGAAATTTCCCAATTGCACCTGTGCCTCCATGAGTCCTCTAGGGACACGTGGTGGCCTCTAAGTCATCGTTGGCAACAAGGGAAGGAAGGGTGGGGTGGCGGGAGAGTTTGGGGCATTTTGCCCAATGGGAGAAAAGACAATTTGGCTTCCACACACCCGCAGGTCCGCCAAGGACACGTGGCACACCACAAATCACCATGGGGAGAAGAGAGAAGGAGGGCATGGAGTGGCGGGGTGATTTATCGCTTTGCACCCGATGGAGGAACAGAGAAGAAAAAGGATGCGCGGGTCCGCACACTGCGGAAGGACAAGGTCCGAGGGGAAGGTGGAGAAGCGGGCCATGGGAGAAATTTAGCAAATTTTCCCAAGGCCAAAACAAACAACCCAAGGAAGAAGAAGGGTCTACCCTCCCGCCTCCACCCCAAAGTGCCACGTGGCACGCTCTCATTGGCTGCGGGCCGGCGGGCCAAAATGAGAATTTTTCCCAAAAATTTCAAAAAACTCTAAGGGAAAAGAAAGTGCCACGCCTCCGCTGCTGCCTCGTGAGGACATGTGGTAGCCTCTGATTGGCTGCAGTCGGTAGAGGAAAAGGTAAAATTTTTTCCCGAGCCCAAAATTTTTGAAATTTTTCCTAAGGATTTTTAAATGGGAAATTTTTGGGCCGCGGGCCCGCCAGGGAAAATTTTCCCAAATTTTCCCTTGCCAAGGCCCAAAAACTTCAAAGTGTCATAAATTTTGCTAGGAAGCTCCGTTTTGGGAAAACAAGGACTTTTTGGAAATCTCTCGATGCCCTCTTTGCACAAGAAACATAAATTTTATATTTTTATAAGTTTTAAGGGGTCAATTTTACAAAAGGATCTGCAGGCATTTTAATTAGCCAACTGGCAAGTTTCCAACTTTAAATTTTGATTAAGTTAGATCTCCTCCTTCACTCAAAATGTCAAAAAGACATGGGGGATTGGTCTAGGGAGAGTTTAGAGTGTTTTAGGAAATTCAATTTTGTTCAATTGATTCCAATTTGGAATTTTGTCCAACAATTGACAGAAAAATGGTTGAGGAAGAGATTGAGCTCGAATTTGTAATGGTTCAAGTTACTCTCTTAAATATTCTTGTCAATTTGAGTTCATTACTAGTATATCATGTTGGATTTTAAGGTTTCCAAGTTTATTGTTAAATGCTGGTCCAAACTGTGCATTTTATTTAGATTTACCAGTTTTAAAAGTCACAATGCCAGTGATCAATTTTTTTAAAGGATCTATTTGTCAATTTTATCATTTAAGTGTGGCATATAGTTTCTAAACTATTCCAATGCATATAGTTGTTTCTAAACAAATATTTTCCAAGTTAAATTGTAACATATGATGTCCAAATTTAATATCTTTCAAAGGAGACAATGCAATATAATTCTTACACACGCATTTCTTCTTTTTCCATTTTTTTCTTTTAAACAAGATTCCAATCCCAATTTGATATTTCCAATTTTACCACAACAATGCAAATGAGAACTGAACTTGCAATTCTTATTGACTTTAATTAAACAACTTTACATATTTCAATGTTGGGAACCAATAACAATCATTTAATTTATTTCTTTCCAATGTATAGAGTAGAATGTAAGTGTCTTTCACATTTCAAAAATATAACTTCATAATCAATTTACATACATATTTCTTCACAAAATGCATATTACAATTTCATCCACATCACGTGGGAAATGATTACAAATGAATGTGTTTCCACAAGGGATGGTCAAACTGTATTTTTCCATTGCTCCAGGATAGCAACATGCACATTTTCTCTTTCTCCAAGTTGATCACAACAAAAGAGGGGGAAAGGCAACGCTCTCCACCCAACCAAGACATCCAATGAAAGGAGAAGCCTTCCTTCATCATTGGCCCCCAAGCCCCAACCAAGAAACAATAGAAGGTGCAATTCAACCATGGAAACAACTGGCTTCCACACACAATAGTCTTTCACATACACATTTAAAAAAAAAATGCAACACCAAAAGCAAACAATAGTTCACAACTACATTTAACACATATCAAAACAGAACTCAAGCTTGATCTTACAAGCCAAAGGAGCAAGGACTATGGGGGAAGCTACTTATGCCTCCCAATTGGGAATTGGGCATCCACCAAAATCATACCGCCAATATAACATATCAATCCCACCATGGTTTCTCGCTTATGCCCCCAAGAGTAAGAAATGCAAGCAGTTTATTTTCCATGGTGGATCCCAAACCCAAAACTCCCTCCACAAAATTCTAATGCCCATGGAATTTCCCTTATGCGCTCCCCACAAGAATTCCCCATAGCCTTCTCCTACACCATTCCTAAGGTAGTCTACCCAACTAGAAACAAATAAAACAATGCATGCACCATACACACAACACAATAAGAAAATAACAACAATAAGGAAGAGATAAACTCCTACCTCTCCATGGAAGGATTTTCTCCACACAACAAGCTTTGAATGTCAAAAACACAGTCCCAAAACAGCAGTGCCAAAGTATCAAATGCTCTCCAATTTCCTCCAAATCAACAAGAGCTCTAATCACGAAAAAAATGCGCCAAGGATGCATGCAAAACACAGTCCAAAACAGAAAGCTCCCAAGCATGCAAAGCTATCTCCAAAACTTCCTTAAAAAAATAGAGCTCCCACAAGAAAATGCGCCCCAAGGAAGAATGCAAAAAGGTTCAACAACCCAAAACAAGAAGAGAGTTTGAATTAAATAGAAGAGGGAGAGAAGAGGATGATGTGGATCCATGTAGGATGCCACATCACACATCCTCAAATTCAAACACAAAAGACAAAATTCCATTCTCCCAAGCACAATAAATGAAATGACAAATTAACTTACACACTCCAAAAGAGCCCACACCTCAAGGGACAACTATTTAATAAAATGTAAGAGAGTGCAATCCAAAACAAGCAACATGATGAATAAAATACATTTAAAAGTCACAAATCACATCTCCATCCATAAGTATGGTTGGTAACATAAATTTAGAGGCATGGGACAAGTTTTACTTGTCCCACAAGTCTCCAAAAATAGCCCCCAAGGTCAAATTCGAATTTCCATGGAGGTGGAGTATTTCATACTCCAAATCTGACTTACAAAAGCTCTTACAAAATTAAATACAACAGCCATCAACTCTTATAATTACTTCCCATATCCCAATTTGATTTATTTAAAGTTTAACTATATGATTCCCACATTAATCCATCACAATTTTAATTAATTTAAAGGAAAGGAACACATTACTTAATAAAATACATACAACAACAATAAAAGGAAATACATTAATAAATTACACAAACCCATGGTCACATGTAAAGATAATCCCCATGGGAATCCCTAACAAAATACAACACACACACATAAAACAAGTTGCCATGGTGACCATGTTGAATTCACCCAGAATTCCATTTTGGTTGGTCTCCAATCCCCCGATGTTTTGTTGTGATATTTTAAAACCTACAAAACACAAATACCTCCTTCGGCCTCATGGCCATATTAGAACATCTAAAATGAATATATAATATAATCATGAAATCATCTATACATATGAATCACAATAGTCATCAAGGAAATCAATGAAATCATTTACAATTTATATTGACAACTATGTCATCATCAAATAATTTTCCTTTTCTAGGTTTATTCATAATATCTAAAATCACATGTCTAAATAACTTCCATTAAACATCCATGCCAATAGTATATCATCATCCACATATGAGTGTCTCTAATAATCACCATGCATTATATATAATTAGATTCAACAATAATCCAGGATCTGACATTTAACACCATACTAAATCAAACTATTAAAATATCTATCATAGTCTATAGTATCAAGATCGGTAATAAAAGGTGCCAAAGGAAAGTGGGCACTACACTACTAAGGTGGACAGAACTCTTGTCATGACAATGTATAGGCTAAAACTACTTAAGTGGATAGAGAATTATGAAATAGAAACATGTTGTACTAGAATGTAAAATAAGAAACTAGTAAGCTAGAAAGATATTATTTGATTTTAATCATGGATGAAAACTTTTTACATTGCAAGAGAAATGTTGAATGTGAAAAATTCACTTCTAAAATTTTATTTCAATCATGCACCTCTTTCCATTTTCATCTTGCATATTTATGAGATTTATATAAAATATGCAACTTCTATGATTGAGGAACAATTTATTAGAGTAATATCGCATTGCATCTCTTTACAACTTACTAGTTTCTACTTATATATCCCAGTCCAACCATGTTTATGTTGAATGAAAACATGCCTCATGTATAACATTTTATTTCAATCATGCACCTCATTTGTAATAGGTTTGAGATATTAGACCCATATCCAAAAATTCCCATGTTGCATTTGTGTTTTAGGAGAATTTTTTTAGATTATTATTGAATGTGATTTATGTATATGTTGTAGAGTATAGTGATGAGTGTAGTAGTGTTTGACTATTTACAACTATGGCAGTGGGTGATATTGGACAACAGAGAAAGAAAAAAGTGGAAACAAATTGCAAGTGAGGTTTTTATAACTTCATTAAGTTGATGATCCTTAATATCATAAACATAATCATAATCATAACATATTCATAAACATAACCATAAACATAAACATAAAAATTGTATCACATATGTATGATGAGTGATTTACATTGTAGAATTTCCTATTTCAATCAAGTGCATAAAAATTTTAGATTTAATTTTACTAAACCTTAGAAGAGAAACTTATAACTTCCAAGCTAGAAATACTAAAAATGAGATTGATTCCTTACATTTGAAGAACTTGCTTTTGAATATTATTGAATGTGGAGGAAGAAATTAGGAAAATTAAATTTACCATATCTTTTAAAATATGATGTCCTTTGGGAACACGATTCATTTCAAGTGCTTAGATGTCCCTTCCTCTATAATTATATTTTAGCCTTGTTAAATTATCTTTCACTTCTATCATCCTCCTTTTTCTCCCTTTCCTTCTTTTATTGAATTTTTCTGCTCCTTTCTTTTCTTTTAATTTCATTTTCTAGCTTCAATTGTTCCCTTTTTTTACTCAACATTCCTTGCTAATTTTCTCTCTTCAAGTTGTCATATTTTCCTTTCCTTATTTTATTCAATCTCCTTTTTGGAGGCCTCTTGTTCTTAAACATATACTTATATTCATATAAAGTGAGAATATGAGATTATCTTCCAAAACTTAGTACATTATTTCCAATTTTTAGAAACACTCTCAATTGTCAATTTAAAAAAGATAATATTGATGATTTTGTGCTTACTTCACCTTGATTGCAATCTACATTTTCATCTCTGTTTCATGCCCCTTATATTTTTTTCATAACCCATTATAACTAGTTGCGATAAGTGTTGGGTTGCATGCCCACTTATTTTCTGTAGTTTTAATGGAGTACTGTACACACCCAATTTTGCACATGCTACATTGTTGGAAATGGTTCAAAGTCCCCTATGATGATTATTATCTTTTCCAATGGTGTTCGAGTCATATTTCCTATTTACAATGTATATTTGTAGCTTAGTATGCTTTCCTTACTAATTCATGTCCTTTTCTTGCCTTTTGTTAACATTCTGTAATGTTTTTCCTTAGCACTTGACTTTAAGTTATGTAAATGTTAGTCTTCCCTCATTGGTGGTTGCGCAAATATCGGTCTATGCGAGACCAACAAATCATATGAATTTTAATTGAGACTTCCTGTGTGATTTGGACATGTGTTACTTTCTTCCAACTCACCTTTTACACGTTTTTTTAGTCAAATTGGTTATTTGTAGGCTTGATGGATATGTACCAACCTCCTCTTCCTCTTCTATTGATAATTATGAGTTAACTGCCCCTCCTTTGTGTGAGGTGACATCCCATTACTTCCAAATGGCTTAGACCATTTCCCAACCAATTTCCTATAAGAGCCAAGCTTCTACTCGAAGCATTGGTTGGAGATTTTTGTTGTGAATTACACCATTATGCTGCCGTAATCTTGCTAGGAAATACACAATCAAGCTAGTTCTCTTACATTGTTATTATCCTACCTACATTGCTACTAGACCATCCAGTAAGCAAATCGCTGCTCCAATAATTCTTCAATATTTCTTCTGCATTACCCAACACAGTTCCTAGATTCATCTAAGCACTAAGTTAGAAAAGAAGATGAGGGGGCAATAGAGTAAACCATCACTAGCTTTTTCACAGTTCTACAAATTCCAGGTTGGGGATGTACTTGGTTTTCCTTAAGCTTTCTTGATTTATTTATTTCATTTGTATGCATAATTTGACTAGAGTAGTTAAATCAATTCAATTCAAATCAATTCAATAGTTAATTCATTACTATAGTTTCTATTTTGTCTACACAAAGCTTTTGGTGATGGATTGTTTCCTTGCCTATCCATATGGGTTTGCAAGGGAAGTTTTTCTGGAGGAAAGCTCCTGTATTTTTTTAAAGAAATTGTAATTTCATTTCAATATGTAATCATCATTAGATCTTTGTTTATTTCTACCAGGGAAGTTTCAGAGGAAGAAGTGCTTTTGAGAAGCTTTTACTTCTTCCTATGTCTCTGAGGTAGAATAAAAGATTTAAATCCACAAACACAAATTGGAAAATCTTTTGATTTATTAGAGTAGTTTAGATCCATTCTGCATAGATAAATAGTCACATTAGATTATTTATTTGTTTAGTTTTGTTAATAGTATTGTAGAAGCAATTGTATTTCTTTGTATTTCTTTTATCAATTTCTTCTTTTTTTTTCCAGAAATCATAAAACCCAAAAACATTAGCTTAATTTAATTAGATTGTTGTTTATTGTCATTTCCTTTATATAATTGAAAAGAACAAAAACATTAGAATAGATTTGTTTCCTTCGTTAAGATTAGTTATTTTTCATTTGTTAATTAGCTAAAAGCAACACGTAGGTTTAATTAATTCGAGGAAAGTAATTGAATCATTTTAGTTTAAATCTGCTTGTTTCTATTTTGTTAATTAGGAACATAGATTAATTAGATGGAGAGTAATATAATTCCCCACGTGTATTTAGTTGGCTTAGGTTTAAACATAAAAATTTACTTTGATAGATACTTTGTGAGTTTATTAGGTCTCCAGCTTGATACTTTGAATACATCCCACATGACCATTCAGGGTCCTCAATAACCAAGAGATGAAGTATATGATCCTCGAGTCCCATAACCAAACATATCTTACTTGCAAACAAACATTGACATGAGCCTTAGAATCTTGGTTTTCCAATCCTCACCACTTCCAACTGTCATTATCTCACAATTGATAGTCTTGAATGAAGAATCCAACAAGGTGTACAAATTCTGGAGGAACAAACCTAGATGAAACTAGTTCCCATAGTCCACTCACTTTTCTTATTCACACGTTTCCTATAGCACTTCCATGACCTTTTCTGGAAAATTCTATGAGGAAAATGTAGGACAATTTCCCCACCTTCCACAACCTGTTACGAGAATATTCCATGAACCGAGATATTGACTGCGTCTTTTACACACTACCATCATCTTAGACCATTTCATCTCACCTACGTAGGTAAGACAAACATTCATTTCCTTAGAAGAACATATCCCATTTGTTCCCATACAAGGCATTAGATTTCCTTGATCTTTCCTTATCCACATTTTTGCTATCTTGCCTTATATATATTCCACATAGCCACCTATCCATTCCACACCGGTTGTCCTAGAATGACCTTGGGAGGTTGAGTGCGTCTGGAAGTCACTTATTAATTTTTATTTATAGAAAATTGGTGAACCTGATGTGAAGGAATAGTTCCTTTTCATTTCCATTGTTTCTACCTTATTTTATCCATCCTTCTCCTCTCCCATTATTATGCCGGTATTTATATACCCTTGAATATGTCATGTCAAGAATATAGCCAACCTATTTTGGGTCTCGAGGCATATTACTACCAAATGGGTATGTAATAGTTACCCTCATTATCTACGTGGGTGATAATTATTCATCTAATTTACCTTCTCTTTACTTTGATCCTCAAGGGACCAATAATGGTTCATTAGTTAGGATCGAGGAGATTGATCAACCTACGTATAACCCATAACCTGATTTCTCCAACTCAAATAATATGAAATTCACAAGTAGGGAAACGGTCCGATCCTCCTGGTCTAGTTTAGACCACGATCAACATGGAATCTGATTGATCCCATCTTATCTATTTCTAGACGAGGAGCTCTTGATGCGCTTCACCCAAAGTGATGAGCGTATTAATGCCATTGATCGGTCCCTAGATCAGTATGTAAAAGTAAAATGATGTTCTTCTTTAGAACAACTCTACTACCCCTCCTCCAATAAGAAACACATCCAAAGAGGGGTGGCCTCCCAAGGATCAGACCATAACAAGACATCATGTGCCTTTGCTTCCCAAACAAACTCAAAACACACCTAAGACAAATGAAAAACCATCTGTAGGTGATATAATTTTGACATTAGTGGATAGAGTTAGGGAGTTAGAGATTTCCCACTACACATGCAACATCTTTTGTGGGAAGAGGTAAGATCCCCTACCATGTGTAGAACTTTGGTTATGTTCCCTCAACACCTTCACCTCCTCTAGTTTACATGGGTGTTCCTAACCTTGGAGATCTTCTCATTGGATCGACACGTTAGGTATGCCCTCTCACACTTTGTATGGGTACCCTCTACATGTGCCAACCAGAAGTGTGTTTTTGAATGCCATTCGAATGATAATGTGACATTCCCTAGTTTCACACCTTCTACCTCATACCAAAATAATGTTCCCCCATACCTCCACATGTATTCTAAATCACCGTAGTGGGACATGTTTTCTTTTCAAGCTCATATGCTGAGCCTCAGGGGATTCCTTACACCTCTACAAATTCTTATGCTATGCCATATCATCCTCCTATTCTTCCCCCACCTCCCCATTTAGGTTCATCCATGGTAGATTATTATACATTTGGCACATATGCTGAATATCTTAAGCATCCCCTTGAATTTACCATACGAAGCGTAATGCTTCCCTGACCTCTTCCTGATTTACCAAAGTTAAAATGGGAGGGGGACCCAAATGCACATATTAAAGCATACACAAATTCCGTAAGAGATCTAATCTTGTGGGATGTGGTTATAGATAAGTTCTTCCCCAAAACCCTTGAGGGGATCACTCTCGACTAGTACTACATGATACTAGAAGCCTCAATCCATTTGTTCAAACAACTCATTTCCGAGTTTATAAAGGATTTTGATATGAAAAAAATCTTGCGAATAGGAATAGAGAGTTCCTCCACATCAAACAAGAACACAATGAGTCTGCCACCCATTTCATTCAAAGATTGCGGAAAGTCCTCTACTCCTTAACTAGTGATCCAAACATGGACCAAATAGATATTTATGACTTGTTCCCTCATTCTCTCAACCGAGAAACATAGGAGGAGGTCAGAAATTTTCCTCTTAGAAGTTACGATGAGGTCCTATAGGGTTGTCTCCTTATTGACCAAATAATAATTGATAGTGGCTAGAAAACATACGGATCAAATGGGAGGCTGGTCAACCCCTCTCAGGGTAGTTCAAACTACTTGAATGGTTCAAACAAAAATAACCAAGGACCTAAAGTCCTCAATAAGAACCATGGTGTTATGATGGATGACATAATTGACCAATCCAAGAAGCCAAATGTTTTCAACACTAGAAATGCAAATAATGGTAACAATAATGCAAATGTTAACAACCAAAGGAGTAATGAATTTACTCCTTCGTTAATGTGGTGGAATTTAGTCATCTTCCTCCCCCACCTCAACAAGTCCAAGGCTAAGCACCGGTTCAATACCCGAGTGGTTATCTGAACAAATACTAGAACCAAGGTAAGAGGCCCCCAAAATTCAACTTTAACAACCAACAAATAAACAACAATAGAAACTATGGGCCATAACAAACCCAAAATCAAAGACCTCATGATTACAATCTTGATTTTTACTACGGTTTAAATAGGATTAAAGGACATGATGATAATATGTGCTATGATTGTAAAAAAGTATACAAAAATTCTTGAGGACCAAAGGAACCTCTTTGTTGAGATGTTATTGGAAAATCGTACAACGCCAACGTAAAAGCGATCACATGGGACCCATTTCCCATTAGAGTTCTAACCTTGGGGTTTATAGAGACCCTCTTCTAGTGTTCCCTAAGAATGTAAAACTCAATCCTCATGGGAATCGCAAGGAGATCCCATTGGAAAAAATGATCTTGAAGCATCACTTCCAAACCCATTGGTAGCTCTACCTACAAATGTTCGAAATCGGACCAAGATGATAGGTTTTTTTGAGTTAGAGACTGAACCTGAGGTTAATACAACAACTCATACATGAGATTATTCTTCACAACCTCTTCCATTTTACCGCTCGGTGTTGGATGATACACCACCGGCTCCCGAACCAGTGGGGACCTATGATTTAATTATGGATTTGACCAAGACCTTTTCTCACATTTCCTTATTGGATCTGATGAAGAAATCACCTGCGCATTGAGTAGATTTATTAGAAGGATTGGGCCTTGGCCATTTAATTCACATCACTCCTCCTCCGATGGGCCAATTTAATCATATAGACTTTAATATCTATCCTTCAAGGAATCTCAAAAGAATGTTGGTTTCGTATTTGACATTAGCAATATGCCGACCAACGCTAAGTTGGCATGAAGAGGTGATCCTGTATTGCACCTCCAAGTTTGGATCTACAACAAATATGTTAAGTGTGTAATGATAGAAAATGGAGATTCCATCAACATAGTTCCTTTCTCATTTCTTTAGAAGCTATGCTATGGAAAAACCAATTGCTCTTCAATACGAAACACGCCAAGAGGCTACGATACCCTCAAATAAATGTCCATTGGGACTATAGCGCTTCTGGTTACCCTTGGAACAAAGATGCTGTTGGATAAGTTTTAAATTATAGATTAGGAAACCAACTATAATATGATCCTTAGTTGAACTTGAATACACAGAATGAAGGTAATCCCTTCTACACTGTTCCAAGAGGTTAGATTCCTACACTTGGGTAATGTTTTCATAGCTCAGGGTGAACCAAAGCCATTTGAAATTCATTTGTACAACTTTGAAGAAAAAAACCTAGGATTCATACTCGAGTTTGAGCTCCCGGAAAATCGAGTTGAAAAAGCCCCAAGACTCAAAGCCTAAGTCCCATCTTGTTCCAATGATTGAGTTGGAAACCCCTAAGGAAATTGAAGGGGTTGATTCTGGTGAAATCAAAGTTGTTATAGTAGAAAATGTCTCAAGAAAATCTAAAACAAATATCATTAAGATTTTGGAGAATGATTTTCCTATCATTCTCCCATTCAATTCCCGGCATAGGACATGCTCTTGGGATTGGTTCTCTCCCATCTAGCATCTTTGATGAGATCTGTATGGTTGAGGTCTCGAAGTCAAAGAGGAAGATTATACAAATGATCAAACTTCTATCTTCCCCAATGATTATTGGACCCTCAACTATGACGGTGCGAAGTGCCATTTCAAAGGTGCTAGGGTAGGTGTGATCCTTACTTCTCTAGAGGGAAGGATCATGCCTTTTTCCTTTAGGTTAAACTTTGAATGTATGAATAACACCGTAGAATATGAGGCTCTTCTCCTTGGTCTCATTGTAGCCAAAAGGATGGGAATTAACAACATTAGAGTTTTAGGTGACTCCCAACTTGTCGCTAATCAAGTCTCGAAGTTTATGAGACTAGAGTGGAGCACCTATGGCTCTAAAAACCGTCATTCTTGAACTTAGCAAGGGATTTGAATTTATTTCTATCGAAGCCATACCTAGAGATAAAAACATATTAGACGATTCAATGGCTACTTCTTCCTCTCACATGTTTTTAAGCTAAGGTTTGAAGGACATTGATCTTAGGGTCTCATTATGATCCAAACCATTACTTTGAAAAGTTCCAACCAATGTGATTCTGGCATATGTTGAAGCCGAGAATGAGCCTGCCACCATGGAATTTATGGAGAATGATGAGGTGATCCTAGGATTTATCAATACATACAACAATATTCATCCCGCACACCATAAGAGAGGATTTTATATTAGAACTCACCCTTCCTCCTACTTTGGAGATCACACATTGTGTTCTTCCTCATCGAAGGCCTTGAGATCTATGAGGTAGAGGAAGAGGAGTTAGAACTACCTCCGGCCCTACCTAAGTTTGAAGAGGGTAACACCTATTTGATTGAAGGGACCATAGATATTAATATAGGGATGGAGGAGGATCCCAAGATCTTAAAACTCAGTTCCTCTCTTACTCCAGATGAGATAAAAGCACATACAAAGGTGCTCAAAGAACACTTGAAAGCCTTTGATTTCAATTACAAGGAAATGATGGGAATTTCTCTAGACGTGGTAGTTCACAACCTCATCATGAAGCCCGATGCCAAGGCCTGAAGTAAAATTCATGACCCATGAAGCCAAAGGTGGCTCTAATGGTCAAGGAAGAAGTAATGAAGCTTCTTCGTAGGTTTCATTAAACCACTGGACTATTCTATGTGGGTTTCTAACATTTTCCTAGTTCTTAAAAAGAACGGGAAGATACGTACTTGTATCGACTTTAGAGAAATAAAAAATACTGTCCTAAAGATGACATTCCATTTCCTTCCATCGATGTCATTCTAGATGCAACAAATTTCTATGAGCTATTTTCACTTATGGATGGCTTCTCCATTTACAATCGATAAGGATCTCTCGAGGAGGATCAAACCAAGAATACTTTTACTACTCCTTGGGAACCTTTTGCTACGAATTCATGTCATTTGGCTTAAAGAACAATGAAATATATAACTATGAGGTAGAATAGAAGATTTAAATTCATAAACAAAAATTAGAAAATATTTTGATTTATTAGAGTAGTTTAGATCCATTCTGCACAGATAAATAATCACATTAGATTATTTATTTGTTTAGTTCTATTAATAGTATTGTAGAAGTAAATTTATTTCTTCATATTTCTTCTATCAATTTATTCTGTTATTTTCTAGAAATCATAAAACCTAAAAAAATTAGCTTAATTTAATTAGATTGTTGTTTATTTTAATTTTCTTTATATAATTGAAAAGAACAAAAAACATTAGAATATATTTGTTTCCTTTGTTAAGATTAGTTAGTTTTCATTTTTGAATTAGATAAAATTAACATGTATGTTTAATTAATTTGAGGAAAGTAATTGAATAATTTTACTTTTAAATCTACTTGTTTCTATTTTGTTAATTGGGAACATAGATTAATTAGAAGAAGAGTAATAAAATTCCCACGTGTCTTTAGTTGTCTTAGGTTTAAACATCAACCTTTCCTTTGATGGATACTTTAAAAGTTTATTAATTATCCATTTTGATAGTTTGAATACATCCCACATGACCATTCGAATCCTCAACAACCAAGATACAAATTATATGATCCTTGAGTCTTGCATCCAAATGTATCTTATTTTCTCACAAACATTGACACGAGCCCTAAAATATTTGTTTTTCGATCCTCACCACTTCCACATATCATAATCTCAAAATTTATAGTCCCGAACGAAGAAGATGACAAGGTCTATAACTTCTAATGGAACCAATCAAGATGAAACTAGTTCCCATAATCCACTCACTTGTCCTATTCACATTCTTTCCCTCTAGCAATTCCATGAACTTGTATGGAAAATTATGAGGAAAGCACATGATGATTTCCCAACTTCCAAAACCTGTTGTATGCATCTTTCATGAGCCGGATATTTACCGCCATTTACACACTACTATCATCTTAGATTGTTCCATCTCACCTATATAGGTAAGACAGAATTCACTTCCTTAGATGAGCATATCCCATTAGTTCCCATAAAATACATTATATTTCCTTGATCTCTCCTTATCTACATTTCTCCTACCTCTCCTTATATATATTCCACATATCCATCTATCCATTCTACATTGGCTTTCTCGCATGACCTCGGGAGGTCGAGTGCACTGGAAGTCACGTGTTGATTTTTAGTCATACAATACCCATTATCATTGACATCTTTAATAACACTATATAAATTAGATTTTTCAACCCTCTACAATTTTCACCCTTTTTTTATCACAACATCATTTCGTCTCACTTAAACACTTGGTTGAATTAATTTTTCAATGGGTATTGTTTCATCTTACACCACATTTTCATCATCTATGCATTCCAACTTGTTACCTCTTTTTTTCATTGTTGTTGCACGAGGTCTTCTCTACCAAACGATGAATTCTTCCCACCCTTCATCCCATACCTAAACACATTATATACGAGTGTTCATTTATTTCATGCTTAGCAGTGTACAAAATTTTAAGTTTATGCAATGTATAAAATCATAGGAAATCTAGATAAGAATTTTCACTTTAAAGTTTATGAAATGTATGAGTTCACAAGGAAGCTTATACAAAACAAGTAGTATTACTCATTTAAAATAGGTACATAAACATCCTAGTCATTATTCCTCATTTAGAACATATAAAAACATCCTTGCACTAGGATCTATAAGCAAAAACTAGTAAAGTGGAAAGAGTTACAAGATTCAATTTGATATAACATATTACATTTATACAATATTTATGAACTAATAAATATGGATTGAAAACAAAGTGGGTGAAAATAAGAAAGAAAATAAATACAAATGGAAGGAAAATGAATTCACTTCATAATTATGGGTTTATCCCTTAGAGAACAAGCCTCGTTTATAAATTTATAATTCAATCATGCATATGAAAACAAAAACAACACCTCCAAAATAAGTTTTATCCTAGAGATAACAAACCTCATTTCAAACTTTTTATTTCAATCATGCATCTCAAATATGCTCCAATATTCTATAAAATTGAAACACCGTAGTAAATCAACAAAGAAATGTGATATATGGGTTTTAACTATTCCATGCATGTGCACACTTCAATTTTATTTAATGTATAAGATTACGAGAAAGCTATGCAATATTGTTCACTTAAATTCTATGCCAGAAAAATAGTTTACAAAAACAAAGAACTATTTGAGTGCAAAGAAAAACATCTAAATGTTGTGATGTTGTGAAAATGGAGATGACATGACCAAAGTATTTATTCAAATTTATGGGTTCCAATGGTGTGAAACAAATAATTATTTCTAACATTTTATTCCAAGCATGCAACTCAAAATAACCAACACCACCACCAGAATGAACAAACATCAGATAAGAATGAAGAAAAAGTCGGTGCTAAGGAGTTGGTAAAAAAATATTGAAATAGTGTTATGGTGTTTGAATCAAAATTATCGGTGATGGAATGTGGGTGGTTAGTGGTGGCATAATCATTAAACGTGGCACATGCATCAATAAAGTATCTTAAAACTTTTTGATGAGTTGCTTTTTACATTTTTAGGAAACAATTGTATAGTTTTTAGATATTTTTAAGATACAATTAAGGTACCATAAATGTGTGTGTTGAAAATGGAAAGAGGTGCATGATTGAAATAAAATGTTATACATGAGGTACATTATTCATTCAATATAACCATGGTTACACTAAGATCTATAAGTAGAAACAAGTAAAGTGTAAAGAGATGTAATGCAATTTTACTCTAATAACATTCCCCTCAATCAAAGAAGCTACATATATTATATAAATCTAATGAATCTACAAGTTGAAAATGGAAATAGGTGCATGACTAAAATAAAATTTTATAAGAAAGTTCTATTTCTATTCAAATTATCTATTGTAACACAAAAATTCGTCGATCATGATTAATATCAAATGATGTCCTACAAGTTTACTAGTTTCTAATTCTACGTTTCAATGCAACATGTTACTACTTCATGGTCCTCTTTCTAATTTAGTATTTTCATCCTATACACATGTATTAAATAACCTCCTTCCACTTTAGTAGTTTCATCTTAAATATATTTTACTTTAAACTAAAAATACTAAAGTGAAAAAATTGCAAGAGTTTCAATCATGTAATTTAAAAGGACTGGAAGAACCTCCATATCATACCAACGAAAAATAAAAAATAATAGGAAGTGATTGCAAAATTAATAGAAACTATATATCTTAAAATGTATTATGAAATCTACAATATTTAAACTAAACCTAAAAATGTAATTACAATATTAAAGCATTACAGAGCTTTGAATGCATTATGGAATTCACGTGTAGTTATAAAAAACCTTCAACCGTATTTAAAATATTAATAGCATTACAGAGCGTCGTCCCCACTATATCATTTACGGTATTTAAAAATTAGTAAAAATATTGGAAAATAATATACAATATTGATGCTTACATGTAGTGGCTGATTTTATCTCTTTCTCTAGACTCAACTTGAAATGCAAAAATGATTGTAGATGAGATGTTTTTATAAATAATTGATTTGTGATTTGTGCACTTGCATTATATTAGATCTCATGTGTTGACATGGATTGAATTTTTCATCTAGTCAAGTCATTGGGAAAATTTAAATTCAAAATTTTCATTTATTATGTTTGTTGATATGATGGTGAGGCTTACAATTTTTTGAATTTTCAAATTTCGGTATAGATCTATGAAGTTTAGACTACAATTAAAAGGATTTGAAATAAATAAACTTAGTGTGGCTAATGGTGCACTCTAATTATGGAGAATGAATTTTTATTTAAAAATGATATCATGGGGTAGTTGAGATTCAATGGATATTGAAAGTTGACTTTTGTACCCTTTTGGGAAGTTGATGGATGGAAAATGAATTTCTAGGAATATTAAAAATATTAAGTGGATGTAAAAGTTTAGGTAGGTAGATACTGATTATAATATGTTGTACAATTTTTGAGAATACGTGGTGTGTAATAATTGGGCCAGAGGACTAGTAGTTGTGTTGAAAAGGTTCCAATGTTTGGGTTTTCCCTTTAACAATGACAGGTCCACACTAAAAAAATAATGTCTCTTTTCACATAATTATTGAAGAAAATAACAAAAATAGTTTGGGTTAGGGGTCTCAATAAATATCACGCTTATTAGACGTCTTCCAATTATAGGTCCCTCTCCCGTAGAGAAATCACGCTTCCACAAGGACATAAATGTTGGCATTGCAATTTCTAGGAATTATTACATGTCGATGGTCAATCCATTTTTCAAACTAGCAATTTAACTTTATTAGTAGATAGATAATATCTTCAATACATGCATTATAATCATAATGAATTTCAAAACTTTACAAAAATGGTAGCACCAAAGTTGGTTTATTAGGTAGTCAATTAGGTGACGTTGAAAGTGGTTTTATGGGAAGTTTTGTTCTACAAGGAAGATTTTCATGAAATTTGACGTGATATTTAGGTTTTAGAATTTAACTGCATTAAATATGGTGGTGGTTCCTATTGCAACATTAAACATTGAATTTCCACATAAAAAAATTGTAGAAAACTATAAAATTTAAACATATATGTACAACCTCGACAGTAGTTTCTAGTGTGGTGAGACAATTTTGGGTGTAAGAAAAGTTTTTGACCAATTTAGGAGGGACACTTTCTCACCGTATATAGCCTATCAAATCAAATAATTATGGAGAAAGTTTTTCTTTTTTATCAATATTATCTCCTTCAAATAATGTTGACATAGACACTCCTATAAGGTCATCACTTATCGGTGTCTAAGTATCGGCTTGAATGTATTATAATCAAAGTATTATATGATATAGTTTCATTTTGTCTCAACCATTCTTGATGCGTAAAAATGCATATTCTCTCTTCCCACTTTATTTTGGGATCTTCAACGTACCCATGTTGCATATAAGTTGGTGTGATTTGGTTCTCAATTAAATGAGGATCATCTTAATTTTTCATTTGTTATTTTCCCATATGTATATTTTTAGTCATATTCATAAGCAAATTTAGGCTCAATTATGTAGTATTAATTTTTACTCCCTAGTTGCATTTTCCACATGCTTATTTTAAAATTTTCCCTCATAATTTTTTTATCTCTTAATTAGCAGTTATACTTTCATGTAGGTTGATACCTCATTTATCAATCCTCAATTTATTTGATTAATTCATGTAATATTTATTTTGTTCAACTCTTCTCACATTATTTATTTTGGCAAGTTATCCTCCTTCATGTTCTTTACTTTGTTTATACACCCTATGAGACATATCATAGTTGATATGTTAATTAGAAAAGTAAATATTTTTTCTAAATTTATCTTATGTGGAATGGATGCTAAAATATTGAAGTTTTTGTTATTAAAAATTAATGAATTCTCTCGCTTTAGCACCCCTTTAGACTCGACATACCATTGGCCTGAAATTCAGACCCACTAAGCACCATTGGAACTAATAAGATCTAAAATAAGACACAAAGTGGTGCTTCAATCCCACAAATAAATGTCTTTGTACCTATTTCCATATTTTTGATAAAATTATAATGTTTTCTATCCTCTTTTGATTATCTCACTATGCATGTCTCCCTACTAAACTTTTTAGTGAAATTTAGCCCAGTACTTGTTATCCAAATAACTCTCCTAGTTATCTGGATAACTTATATTTTATTCGACTTTGATGTTTCACATTTCAGGTTGCATGCACTCAAGCTTTCTCCCTTGGCACAATTTTCTTGGCTACAGTTCCTCTGCATGCCCTTACGCGCCTTCCTAATTATCCCTTTGCATTATTCTATCTCCTTCAATTTTTCCTTTGCACCTTCTTCATGCATTCCAGATTTCTTTCCTATCTTGTCACACACTCCTTATACGTACCTCTATATATTTTCCTTCCAAAATCAATAAGTCCATGTCATTTCTTCTATGCACTTGCATACACTTATCTCCCTCATGCACCACTTTTATTTCTACCACCACACATCCTCCCTTAATTGAATGCTCGAGCCCCTTCCCCATATTCGTCCCCTACAAGTATTCTCCTATTCCTCTCACCGTACCATCTTAGAAAAACATTACCTTGATTTCATTTCCTCTTGACATTGCAAACGTTGATGTGTGATTTATCTTAGGAAGGTGTATTCTTTTGATTATTGGAAATCATGTTTGCAATGGATAAATTATTACTTGTACAAGGATTCATTTTGCTGTAATTCTATTTACTTGAAATGAAGCCATTATTCCTTGTGTTCTAAAAGGTTGTGAACCTGTATTGTTGTTTTCATACTTATCATATGTTAACAAAAAACCTTGGATCAATTCCATTGATCCAAGGTATGTTTCAATTCTCCGTTATTAATCATCTTGATAAACTGACATTCTGAAGTAAAAGGTAATGTGGACTGAGTCTTGTTTTGGTTATGAATATGAGGACCCTTCTGCTGATGTCCTTGCTTTGCATCATGTGGTAAGTATTAAACCATGGTCTTCTTGATAAATATTTTTGTTTAAGACGCTGAATAGCGTAATAAGAAGATCAAGGGCCTATCGCTAGACTATTAAGGTGAATACCTTAACCTTGGTCAGGATGTTTAATGCTAATCATATTTTAATCTAAGTTGCAATGTCCTATCCTATGTGGATCCTAATCTAAGGTAATTTGGACCTACCTTAGACCTATTTCTAAACTAATAAGGTTTGCATCCTAACCTATGTTGGCATGTTTAATTATGGCAAGTTTTGGAATAACCTAAGGTAAATATTATTTACCTAGACTAAGGTCGAATCCTAATCTAATGTCAATCTAACCTAAACTAATGCTAAGAAAAAGGGGAACCTAAGGGGTTGCATGGAAAATGGGAGTCGGTGGCGACGGTTTCTATGGCATTAATGTGATTTGATTTTTGAATTTATTAAACTTTGCACTACTAGTTTTGGCGGAGGCATGGAGAGTTGAGGGGATGCCTAGTTGACATCATCACTAAAGTTAAAATGCATGCAATGTTTGAAATAGAGCTTGCCAATTTCGGATGGTGGTGGCGTGGAGATTTAGGCAGGGAGAGTTGGCTGTCCTTGCATTAATGAGTCTTGGTCTTGGTGAAGAAACCACCTAGGAAGAGATGCAAGCAGATTTTGGGGAGGTTGTTTGGTCATTTGCTCTTGGTGATTTTTGCTCTGCATGGAGATTTTGGGTTCTTCGAACCAACAATTCTATTTTCAATCCTTTGCTATTTTTGGCACCTCTAAGCTATTTTTGATCCTGTGGAGGTATAAGAGGCATAAAAAGAAGTTTTGGGTTGTTGATTTTGTTTTGGAAAAGGAGAAACTATGGAGGCTTGGCTGGAAGTCTTCTGCAAATTGATAAGAAGATCTATCAGGCATGATAGGCTCTATCCATTAAGTTGTTCTGATTTTTCCTAAATGTCTTCATTAAAACAACTCTGCTCTTAGAAAAAAATGGGTTTTTATGTTTGTGATGGTTATTTTGCATTCACGCTTGAATTTTTCTCTGTATTTTGATGAAGAGCCTCTGTTAGATAAAATGGAATGTGGGTTTGTTCCCTGTTGAATATAGTGTTGAATCATGTCTTAACTTTGTTGGGAATGTAATGATGTCAAATTTGTGTGAATCTTGTTGTCTGTGCAAAATGGATTTTGGAAAACATTTTTCTTTAAGATTCGATCTAGGTTTATCTTCCTCTATTGGAAGGAGGTAAGAAAGGTATTATTCTCGATTGCATCTTTAGTTTATTTGAATCTTGTTACTTTTGAAGATGTGTTGAAATTTTTTCTTAGATTCAATGATTTTACGGATTGAAACTTGTTTGAAAAAAATAGTAAATGATTATCCAAAATGAGCCCCCTACTTATTTTGGCTAACTTGCCTTCATTCTTCCCTTCCTTGTGCTTCAATATCAAATTTTACACATTTTAGGCACTCAAAGGTTTTTGGAAATGGCTTCATCAGATAGAGAATTTTCTCACCTTTCCAGAAAGGTAAAATTTTCCTCCTAACTCCTTGTAATTTTCAAGTTATGGCTCGACAGAGTTTTTTGGGGAAAATTTCCTAGATAGGCCCGTGGGCAATGAAATGGTGCCACGTGGCGGCAGAGGTTGGGCCGGTGGAGGTAAGTTGAAAAAATTTCCAAGAGAGTTGGCAGAGGTGCAAAGGAATTTTTTTCCCACAGGGCCGTGGAGGGGAAGGAAGTGTGTTAGCAAAGGCATGGAGAAATTTGGGCACTTAGCCCTTTTGGAGCGAAAGGCTAAAAATCCAAAATTGGTCCGCAAGCCCGCAAGGAAGAAAATGGAGAAAAATGGTCAAGGCCCGTGGACCATTTTGAAGCTGCCACGTGTCATGGCAGAATGGTGGAGGTGTGGAGTTGTTTGGGAAAATTTTCCAAAATCTAAGAAAGGGGAAAAAGGCAAGAAATGAGCCCGCGATCCCATCAATGAACTAGGTGATGCCATGTGTCATCGGAGAGTGGAGAGCAGGAAATTTTCCCAATGAAAAATCAAAAGGAAAAAGTGAAGTTTGAGCTAGTGATTCCATCGGCAAACCAGGAGGTGCCATGTGTTGTGGGGGCAGGGCATGGGGATTTTTTGGGAAATTTTCCCAAATTCAAAAAAGAGGAAAATTTTCAAGTTTCGGCCTGCCAATCCGATTTTGACTCTATTTTTGCCATTTTTGCCCTAAATCTTCAGAGGGGCATAACTTTCGATCCCGAGCTTAGAATTTCATGTTCTTTATATCATTGGAAATATTGTGAAATCCTCTACACAATGGAGGGTTCAATTTTTATTTTTGATGCATATTTGCAGGAGAAAAATGGAAAAACGTCTCTAGCATGCAAAAACACATAAAACGAGTCCAACCACCAAAATTAATGAAGTATGGGCCTTTATTTTTCTCTGTAAAGAAATGTACTTAGAAGTATGGGATTTTTCATGGAAAACCATAATTTCATAGGCCAATTAGATGAATCTTGTTGGTGGTTGAAGTTCCAAATCAATTTGTCCATGTTTTTCACATTCTTTCTTTCTCGCTTTCGATGGTTAAAAGCTAGTTTTGGCTCATTTTGTAAAGGTTGTTCATCATTCTTCTATGCCTCTCCCTTATTTTCTTCCCCAAGGTTGAAAATGGAGTTTGAATTTCCTCCCCTACTTTGTAATTGAATTTTTTTCCTCTTACTAGTAAAATGATGTTTTGTACAAACTTCTGGAGCAACAAAAACGTGTTTTGTGATGTGATGCATCTGTCCATCCTTGCTCATTTTTGATTGTTTTCTTCTTGCCTCTCTTCATTGCAGGTATTTGTGCATGTTTGGATGTTCATTGTAGGTTTTGGAGCTATGTTCATGGATTTTTGGAACATTTTTGTGTGAAATCCATCTTTGGTTTTGTGATGCACTTGTCCATCCTTTCCATTGCTCACCTCTCTTTGTTTCCATGGCAATTTTGATAGATGTTCAACATTTTCCTTCTCTTGTGTATCACTATTTTAGTGTAGGCTCTGTTTTTCCTTCTTCTCTCTCTCTCTGTCTCCTTGGCATAGTTAGATTATGATTAGATTATCTTTCCCGCACTTTGAATAGCTTATGGAAGGTAGTTCAGGAAGAGGAACCAACCTTCTCTGAGAGCTTTCCCCATTTGCAAAGGTCCCACACTTTAGGAAAGCTCAATATTGTGCATTCACACTAGATGAGTTTACCTTAGAAAAGTACATCCATAACTCATTTGGGGGTGCTTTGTGAATTTGCACTAAGATTTACTTCTTCGATCTTTCAAATTGAAACTTGAGTTACTTCGAATCTAGTTACTTCAGTGGAAGCTATGTTGAAATGGTTTCTTTGATTCAATGATTTCATGGATTCAAACTTTTTGAATATAACAGTAAACGAATTTTTCTTCTTCTAAACTTTATACGTTTTGGGTTGTGAACCTCTTTAAGACTAATCTAAAGTTGGACAATAGAAGTTTCTGTTATAATGGAAGATATTTCGAGTGTTGGTTCTATTTAGGATGGAAATTTGATTTATAAATATAGCTCCTACTTGAACTTGCATGATGTTGACCTTGTTGTTTATGCTTGTAAGTTAGAAGATGGTTTGTTAATGACTTACCTATTCTTGACTGGATGAACCTCCTGATTAAATCTGTTTGAGGGTAAGTTTGTTAAACACCATGCTGTCATGATTTTTGGGAAAGACTTAACGAATGTATATGCATCTTTTCTTGGATGACAATTCATGCTTCAGAACTAACCAATTGGTTCAGCTTGAAGGGTTTCTAGATCTTTACATTTATTTTGATCTATGAAGAACATTGAGGGAATGGAATATCTAGGTGAATTAAGGGTTAGTACAGTTGAGCCTATCATAAGGAATGGACTAAAATGAATTCAGTTTTTCTAAACATCTCTTGAGATTGACTTGTGCATCTGTAGCAAAGTCATGTTGTTATTGTTGCGTCTTCATTGAGTTTAAAACTAGTTGGGTTCTTTCTCTTCTTACCTAAAGATTGTTTCTCTTACCTCTGTGAAGTTGGGAATTTGAGTTGACTTGACTATTATATCATTTTCATTTTTGGAAAGGATGGTTAGGCTTTGGTTATATGGACTGAAACTAATGGATGAATTGGAATGTCTTGTGGTTGTTGATATTTCATGTAATGTTGCTAAATAAATTCTTTTAAAAACATCTCTTTCTAGACGTAGCTAATGCACTATGGTTGTTGTTCTTGTTTACAAGCTGAGAGAACTTCATCTTCGGTTTCTGATTTGGATACTACAATGCATAATTTGGTCCAGTATCATTTAGTTCTATGTTTTCAATGTTTGGCATGAGCAAAAGATCTCTTGATTAGATCTGTATCAGTCTTAAATTCTGATATGTATTTCTTCTCTTGTGAAATAATAATGGGATCTTCTCCCCTTCTTGTTGTGACTTCCTTCTCTCTTTCTCTTCTAAATTAAGATATTCATCACTGTTTTCTTTGAAATCTGAAGGAGATTATATTTTGTCCTCTCTTCTCTGAGTTGTGAAATGTAACATTGATCTCCTCAAAATCTGAGGGAAGTTATGAGTTATTTCTCTCTTTGTTCATCTTTTCCCTCTTCTGTGTTACTCTTGTTTAAGGAACTGATCGGTTTAGTTTTATCACTTAATAGGATTTCAAAATGAGTAGTTGGAGATAATCCTTTACTTATTTTCCTTGACTTGCATTGATTGGAAACAATATTTGGTAATGTGTGACTAATGTTTAATGTAAGTAATCAATTAAATACATTTCCTATTTCTAACCTGTTGTGGCCTAACTTAAGACTTAGGCTATATCTTGGGTGTTAAATTTGGATGTTGTATTTGAAATAGGAATCTCTTATTTTTATGATGTTGATGGCTCAACCTAAAACCTTTCATGAAGGATGAATTATCTGGGCTGTAGATGTTTTATGATGGAACATGTTAATGTTGAGTATGATGGTTCTTTGCTTCTTAAAAATAAATCTATTTTGGGAAATATTAGAGTTAGTGTCTATCTTTGGAATTTAGATTGAATGAAGTAAGAAATAAACTATAAGTACCTATAGGAAGAATGAGATAAGTAATTAGGATGAAATATTACTTATCTGATATAATTCCTTATGAAATCAATGGCTGAAGAGTGTTGATTATATCATGATCTTTACTAAATGTTAATTTGGTTGATCACTTGTGTTTTCTTTCTTGATTGTTATTTCTTTTTGATGTATCTATCTATATGGATTTATTGTTTCATAAAAGTAGAGTTCTTTTTATGAAATAATTAGTTAAAAGCACATCATTTTAATGCTTAGTGCTTATCATGCTCAGTTTAATGAACTAACCCATGCTAGCAATTTTTACAGATGGACTTCATAAGTGATAAAGGAGGACAATAACTTTATGATGTTATTTGTTACTTAAAGACTGGATCTTTTATGAAGAAATATGATTCATTATTGAAATGTATTGAAAGAATAAAAGTTGTATTTATTAAATGAACTTGATGTTGTTTGACATGAAAGATGTCTGCAATGCATGGTCTTGTAAAATTTGTATTTCACCTTGATAAATTGAAAAATATTGAGAGTTACTTGTTCATGATGTGTTATTCTCCTGGTGCATTCTGTGAAGGGAAATTTGTAATCTTATCTGTATTTTCTCATATTCTTATCGGAATGGGACCCTTTTTCAGTTTGACATTAAATAAGTTAGATGGAAGGGAATTAGTTACACTATCCCTTAAATGAAATGCAACTTATTAAGTTGGCATGCATAGATGTTCTGTTATCTAAGTCTCTATGGCTTATTAAAAGATGTTAATGAAAGTGAAAATTAATTATGATGACTTGTATAATGAAAAAGGGCACAATGAACCCTAACTCATAACATGAAAGAGGAAGGTGCACTTCCTCTTGATCAATACCTTGATAGGTTTAAAAAAATGTAAGGTAAATATGAACATTTATCAATTAGACTTCATCTCAATGAAGTCTATCATAATGGAACCTATTTTGGAACTTAAACAGGCTAAGAATGATTAAGGTATAATATGTAAATCTTATTGATGTTGTTATTTCTGTTTTAATTAAATGAACCCTAAAGTAGGAAGTTAATGAATAAAAATCAATCATGAAGTTTTTGTAATACATTAACAACTCAATTATGGATGTCAACCTTAAGGGATAATGAAATTAGGGTTCGTAGGGTTGATGTAATTAAAACTTAATTAAGTAATATAATTGAGTAATTAACTTCTTTCTTAGGTATGTACATCGAGATAGGTAAGTCTCATGGATGTTAGCACACGACAAATGTAGAACTATACCTTTGTGAAGACTTGGGTCTTCACGAGGATAAAATGTCATGCGATTGACATGTTACAACACCCGTCGATTTGAATCATCTAGATCTATATAAACTTAGACTTGATATTATTTTTACTCTAGGTCATGTTAGGAACATGTTTAGTACAAGGGGAAACTCACGATGACATAGGGTAACTAGACACATGCAAACAACTTAGGTCGATTGAGTATCCCAATGTACCCTTAGTCACCATGAGTGGTTCCCTATACCAAACTATGTTTCTAACCTGGGTTATGGTCAAACCTTGACCAAGTGAACTCACAGGAGTTAGTGAAGACCATTCTAGATATCAGATGAGTGGGGTGAAGGACGTATTCTATTTAATGAGTATGCCATCTAGGAATAGTAACATAAATAATAAGTTGGAAATCTTTGGCCAAAGTATCATAAGCTATTGGTTGTGTTGTCCTATGTCACCTAGTTTAAGAAACAAGATTTCAGATGAATATTGGTAACAAATATTCATATAGGTATCTTAAACATAACACTCAATACCTAGAATAGGGTAAGAGAACCAAGTATACTTAGTATACAATACATTGAGTTAACATGAGAGATCGGTTAGAAACCGAGTCATGAAATGAGAGATCGGTAGTTCACCGAGTCATTTACAACTGCATATGGTTATCTGTTATGAGATTTATTGGCATGGAATGTGTGTTCTAAATTATGATTATTTAGAAGAGAAAATTATATAAAGAAACTAATAAAAATTTCCCTTGTTTCTAAAGTCTTAAAATGGGAATGTTACACATGTTCTGCACCTCTCGCACATGCCTTACCTTTGTTTCCCTTTCGCACGCCTACCTTTTTCTTCCATGCCTTACGTCTTCTTTTGCACTATTTAATATACCACATCATCACAAACTTGAGTGTGCTACACGTAACCTATCAAAGTGCACCAATAGGGTTATGAATCTTGAGAATCAACCAGTTCAGACACGTTCTAGAAATGACAAATCAAATCAACAATTGGCTGATTTCCTTAGTCAATCAGTGTGCACCACATGTCATTGAGTGTCATAGAAACGTATAGACTTCTTACAGCTTATAACTTCTCTCATGCGGTGCTCGATTCCCGCACGCCTTTGGTCTCATTTGAAAGTTGTTGACATTAGCTACATGTTGGAATTTTCAAAATCAGATTTAGGAAGGATTTAGTAGGCGAAAAATAGGGAAACATCTTTCTTATCATCAATACACACATCTAATTGACCTCAACCACCAGATTTCAATCAGATATTTCCTTCTTTCTTCTTCTACATGCCAAAAATACATGGGGAAGCGCATCTGACAGCCTTGTAGGTGGTTTTGTAGGAATTTATCACTTGCTGTTGGTGGTTGAAGATTTGAATCTGATTTTCCCTCCTTTTCTCCTTCTCTTCTCTCTCTTATAAATAACAAAGTTCTGCTTTGTAAAAAATATCCCTCTTTGTTGTAATGACACCATGCCAAAATAGTGGCCAACTTCCCATGGGTTTTATACCTTGGCATGGTCTTTGTAATGTATTCTCTCCTACCGTGAATGTAAATGATCAGTGCATCCCTTATGCAATAAAATCATGTTTTTTGGAACTATTGTCTTTCCTTTCTCATTTTCATTGCATCTCACCTCTCTGTTTGAATTTTATGGCATGCTATGCATATTCTTGCTTACATTCCTCATGTTCATGTGTTGTGTATGATGGAAGGCCGAGCCCATGTGTTGATCTATGGTGCATGCCATCTGTCCTCTTCTCTTTCACCCTCTATGTTTCATTCACCACTCATGGAGAGATATCAACCCTTTCCGTAGCACTATCACCTTCCTTAGCTTAGGATTTATCCTTTCTATACATCCTTCTATCCCTCCCCGGTCCCTCGGCATGTTTGGTCTAGGATTTTCTTTCAAAATTAGGAGTAACAGTAGCATTAGAGGTAGGTAGAGGAACCATCCTTCTCCGGAGATCTGTCCCAAGTGTGCAAGGTCCCAAAACTTGGGGAAGGTTCCATTATTGTCTTAAAGAGCTCAACTCTTCCAGATACAATACTTGGGTGTAATTTTGAACGACCAAAAATTTATGGAATTCCTGGTGGGACAAGAGTGAAGATATTTGCATCTTCATCTCAACAAGTTTGATGTGTTTTGCTGAGATCCACCTTTGGAGGCATATTTCAACACATCTAACAACTCCACTGATCCAAACACACCCATTATTTCATTCACAGACCAATCTCCCTTTCTTCCATTCATTTCTCCTTTTTCATCGTTCTACCTTCTTATTTTGAAGTTGTACAATCATGACTTCTTTCCCTTCATGGAATTCCCATTTGCAGCAACAGATCTATTTCCCTCCATCACCACAATTTCAAAATCCTCCTCCAAATCAGTTTTATAAGCCCCATTATCCTAAAAATGCATATAACCCACTTTTTTCTAACCATAATGTTTATGAAGGACATGTTTATGCAGATGATGGTGGTAGCTCTATAGAGAAAGATGATTTTGAGAGGTAGATTCAAAATATGGAGATGGACATGATGTAAGAGTCAAGTGCTCCATAAAGGTAGTTTAAGTTGGCTATAGGGGTCCCTTGTGCATGGGTCAACCATGTAACAAGTTGGTTTAACACCCAACAGAAGTTACAGTTTATTACTAAGATGCTACCTCAAGTTATAAAGTGGTCGGAGCTAATGGAGGCTAAAAATATAGTGTGCGAAAACCTTGTCACAATGGGGCAACCCTGCACTCCCATCTTACAACCCTCCCATTCCTTTGTGCTAACCTACATAATATCAGCATGGTGTAGATGTTCCTAGCTTCTTGTGCACTTCCTCCATCGAGAATTCCCCTCCTCCATCCTCTCACCTTCACTTATTTTCCATCCCTTCTTCTATGTGCATCTCCATTCCTTCAAAGACACATGCCCTCCTTCCCTTCTGCGCCCATCTTCACATTTCATTCTAAGTCCCCTTTGTCTAACTATACCATAAATGAATAGCCCCATGTCAATGTGCCTTTTCCAACCAATGTGATCATGTTCGAAGATTATAGAACAATTGAAGAATGACATGAATCATGTGACTCTGACTAGGAAGAGGAAATCATATGTGTTCCTATTTCAAAAGAAATTCAGCTTAGTTCTTGAGGGTGTAATTATGGAGGAGACCAATTTTCTTATATAGGTAGAACCTCACGTGCCCTAGCCGTGCATGACCCAACCTCGTAAAAAGTCACCTTCAAAAGGATATTTTGCAAGAAAATCCCTTATGTATAATTAAGCTTCAAAGTAATGGGAAAATCACAAGGATCAGACCGTACCCAATCAAATATCTAGCTAGCCTAGAGCCAAAGATAAAGTTTTTTCCAGCCATTCTCACTTCAGAGTATGAGGTAGAGCTTCAGCAGACACTAAAGGTTAACAGAAATGCCTCCTAGATCCAAGCACAAAAAAACTTCAGGAGGTATATATTCTATTTGTTGATACTTTGAGGAGGGTGAAACACCATCTACAATTTAGTTTTTCACTCTCATTTCCGACCATGTTCACTTTAAATAAATTACATGGTTGTAATTTATGAGGAAGGGAAGCTACTTCTCCTTCCTATTGTAGGTTTTACTTGAGTTCCCTTTTCCTATGGTTAGAGTAGGCTAGTTTAGGTTTTCTTTCAATAAAAAAGTGCTTGACACACTTTGCATGTTCCCTTTGGGACATGTATGATTTTAATTTTTGTACATAGTGTTGTGCTTCTATTTCAATGTGCTCCCTTTGGCACCTTTTCTTTCTTATTGTGCCCGTGCCCCCTTTTTTGCTTCTTTGGATGACAAATCAATTTTGGCAGAGGCAGTTCGAACAATCTACACACAAATTTTCACTCTCATGAATCCAAGTCAGAATATCTTTACATGAGAGTAGCGGTTCAATTTAGAGTTTCGACAAAGGCTTTGTAAGTGACTTCGGGATGTTTTCCAAGTTACGATCATATCTTCAAGTTTAGCGCTTGACTCCATGCCCAAAGGATGATTCTAAGGCTACTGGTCTCTTCATCTAGCAAAAAGATGACCCCAAAATTCACCAAACTTGTTATCCAAATAACTCTCCTAGTTATCTGGATAACTTATATTTTATTCTAACTCTGATGTTTCACATTTCAGGTTGTGTGCACTCAAGTTTACCCTTGGCATAATTTTATTTTATGCAGTTCCTCTACACACACTTACGCACCTTCCTACTTATCCTCTACATTTTGTTATCTCCTTCCATTTCCCATTTGTGCCTTCTTCTTCCCTTTGCCCTTTTTCTTTCCTATCTTGTCACACACTCTTTGCATGTACCTCTATAGACTTGCCTTCCAAAATGGCTAAGTCCCTATCATTTTTTCTATGTGGTTGCATACACTTAGCTCCCTCGCACACCCATTTTATTTCTACCACCGCATTCCCTCCCTTAGTTGAATGCTCGTGCCCCTTCCCCATACTTGTCCCCCGAGAGTATTATCCTATTCCTCCTACACCCATACCTCCACACATGCCTTCCCTCTATTTCCCTTTTGTGTGCTTTCATTTTGCTTCTACGCTTTATGCATTCTTTTGTGCTAGTCATCGTGCCATGCCATCTGTCGACTTGAGTGTGCTGCACTAAACCTATCAAAGTGTGTCACCAAGGTGTTCAATCCTAACTATCAACCGGTTCATGACATGTGGTAGAAATGACAAATCAAATCAACAGTTGGTATATATTTCCTTAGTCAATCAACGCTCACCATGTGTCATTGCAAGTTAGAGTGACCTATAGACTTTTGACAACCATAAATTTTGGTGTAGTGATTAGATTCCCATGTGTTTGGTATTATTTGAAAGTTCTTTGACATCAGCTACATTTTGGAATTTTCAAAATCAGATTTAGGTGGGATTTCCTAGGTGAAAAATAGGAAAATTCTTTCCAATAATCAATGTACACATCTAATTGACCCAACCACCAAATTTTAATCATACCTTTCCTTCTTTCTTCTTCTACATGCCAAAAGAACATGGGGAAGTTCATCTAATAGCCTTTCAAGTGATTTTGTAGGAATTTAGCACTTTTTGTTGGTGGTTGAAGATTTGAATCCAAGTTTCCTCCTTTTCTCCTTCTCTTCTCTCCCTCTTCTTCTATAAATAGCAAAGTTCTATTTTTAAAAAGGATACCTCTCTATTGTAATGACACCATGCCAAAATGGTGGCCGAATTCCCATGGGTTTTAGACCTTGGCATGGTCTTTGTAATGTATTCTCACCTCCTATCATGAATGTAAATGATTGTGTGTCCCTTAAGAAATAAAATCATGTTTTGTGGAACTCTTGTCTTCCCTTTCTCATTTTCATTACATCTCACCTCTCTGTTTGTGTTTTCTAGCATGATGTGCATATTCCCTCTTGCAGTCCCCATATTCATGTGTTGTGTGTGCTTTAGAAGACCGAGTCCGTGTGTTGAGCTATGGTGCGTACCATCTTCCCTCTTCTCCCGCATCCTCTCTATTTCCTTTGCTACTCATGGAGAGAGATCAATCCTTTCCCTAGTGCTATCACCTTTCTTAGCTTAGGATTTACCCTTTCTACACATCTTTCTATCCCCGACCCATTAGCATGTTTATTCTAGGATTTCTTTCAGCATTATGAGTAGCAATAGCGTTAGAGGTAGGTAGAGGAACCAAACTTCTTTGGAGATCCATCCCAAGTGCACAAGGTCCCACAAATTGGGGATAGTTCCATTATTGTCTCAAATAGCTCAGCTCTTCGAATCGAGATGTTGGTGCAAGTTTGAACGAACAATAATACTTATATTTTGAAACTATCTTGAGTGGAATTATATCAAATGTAAATATTATATTTTTTAAATATTTTTGTCATGAGTATATAATTTTTTTCTAGTGTTGAATTACATCCCGACCTCTTTGTTAAAGAGTTATAAGGCTTTTAAATGATGTCATAGATTTTTTGTTATTGCTACAATCAAAATAAAAGCATCTAAATATAGGAGATATGCCACATAAACAATTATTGACATCTATTTTTTTGTAATGTATCACTGATAATCACAAGATTTGATTAATCCTTTATATCATAACTTGTGCACCTATTTTGAGTCTAATTTTTATTTTTTATTATTATTGGTAAATGTTTTTTAGAGGGCACCATACCCCACAAGATAAAGAAGATCAAAAGCTAAGATGAACAATGAAAGAATTGTGGTTTTTTGATAAGTGGGGGCCACACCCCAATAAAAAAGCCTAAAAATCTATATGAGACAATAAATATCAAGAAATGGGAAGACAACCTATACGCAACCCAACTACAGCACATAAAATAGTAAAACTATAACCAAAAAACCACATTATAATAAATTGAGACAAAAACCAAGTAACAGCAAAGACCTATTTGAGAAACTTGTTAAAGAATTTCTGAGCATCCTTCAAGACCTTGTACAAATTAATGGCAGTTTGTTGGGTAGGGTCCTGGCTACTCACTGTTACGACCTTCATCTTGAGTTTCACATCCTTCTATACATCCTCCGAAATGATGCTTATGTCACATATCTATTTTACTTGAATTTGAATAAAATCAAGTAGTGCTTTGTGCAAGGAGAGTTGGTTGATCTGCTTGGTCACTACTTGTTGCACTCTCTCCTCCAGTGGCACCGTGTTGATTAGTGAGAGTACCCAACTTCTCCTCAAGATTAATTGTTATATCCTATTCCTATTTCATTACTTTCTCTCCTCATAACACTATTCAATCACTCACAAAAATACTTGCATCATCCATAATGATTCCACTTGTCTTAATTATCATACATATAACTTTACAAAATTGTGTCTTCCTCTTGGATCAAGCCATCTAATAGACTCGAACCTTCTAGAAGTTTTGTTCTAGGTTGAATTGCCTTATCTAAGACCACCCAACAATCACTTACTCAATTTAATATCTTTTATGGGTCGATAATTTATTATGGGTTGGCCTTAATGCAAAATTATATCTAAAAAATATATATAAGAAAGTGTAATGCACTCATTTACTCACTTGGAACTTTCAAAATATTAACTAGCAAAAATTAATCAAAATGCATACAAAACTCTTTTAAATTTCCCTAAAAAAACAAAACACATGAGGAACAACCCCCACATAGGTCTAAATCACTTTAAACTAGGTTCAAAAGTCAAGATTCCCAAATTTACAATCCCTTAAAAACAATTCAAGATGGAAATAATTTGTATGTGATTAATCTTTGAATTTGGATTACCAAATTGAACAGGTATGGAACTATTCGATATGTAAAGATCCATTTGTCTATTTTCTACCTATTTGAATTGTTTTTACAATTATGTTCTGTAAATCTATAAATTCATGTTCTTGAGTTAACTTAATAAACATACTTCATTATGAAACCCTATGTTTCACACATGTGAAAAACACTTTGTATGACACGAACTAGATTCACACACTAACCATGAGTAAAAGACCATGCAAAAAAATTAGTGGTTGGGTTGTATACCACCTATGTTGGAAAAAATCCAAAGAGGCCTCAAACCACATATAATGCTCCATCTAGCATGTGATATCTATATGGATGTAACTATCTTTAGAAATTTTATCACTTGATAATGAAATAATGACTTTGTGTATTTAGCTTGACCTGGTTTAGATGGTTATCAACTTAGGAAGTGCGACTCTAAAAATAGTTGAGTATTCTTTAGACATGTGCAGGGGATTATCCTAGAATGTGTTTCTACTTTTAGGAATTTAGGAAAGCCTAAACTGCATTTATGAATTTTGTTTGTAATAGGTGCTCTTCAAAGTGACAATTGAGTGAATGAGTACATTTGAATTTCTTACATAGGGGTTCGTAGGTATTTTTTTGCATTAAGGATTACCCATGAGGAAATTACCTACCCATGAAAACATATCAAATTGAGATAGGGATGAAACCGCCATTTTTGGAATAAACCATTTGGTGGTTTGGTGGTTGTTTGGTAGTCTTGTATAGGAAGGTGCTAAAATTCTATAATTTTTTTGGGAAAGATGTCCGAGAGGAATAAATTTTTATGGATTGATTCAAGAAATACAATGATCAACTAATCCATTATATTTAGGAGAGGAAATCATGTATGGGATAAGAGATAAGAAATTAGGCTTAAGATGCGCATGTAATTCATGAAATTTTAGGCATAAAGTCAATGTTGTCATTTCCAGATGATAAATTAGAAAATTCAGGTGTTGTATTCCCCGTTTAAGTATGAAATGAAATTACATAATTAAAGGAAAATATATATGAGTTTTCAAACACACTTTATATTTCTCAAGGTTCCCGATTATGCTTAATTTTTGGCATGATCTCCAAAGTAAAACCTACAACATAGAGTGTAGTCAATTTCCATAAAAATAATTTAACTTTAAGTTAGATTTGAAAATATAATTGAAGCATTTTAAATTAAATTTTTAACTTGTAAATTTGTAAATTAAATAAACAAAGGAAGGTGTAAAATTATTTTTCTTTCCAAAGGAGAATCTCCTTGATGATGTACTTGGAGATATGGATTGGAACCAAACCACTATATGATTGGGGGTGACAAGTGCCCAATTTTTTAATGGAGATGTTAGATCTACAAGGGAATTGAGTGTACCAACACCAAATAAGGGTATCATAGGGATTTCTATTCCCTAAAGAAAATTTTATAACAAGAAGGGGTTTCATAAGGATTTTTAGTCACCCAAAAATCTTCCCTAAAAGAGTGAGAAGAAGGGGGTCACATGGATATTTGGTTTCCCCAATATTTTCTTCCCATGGAATACACTACTGATAATAGATATAGGCCAAAGTTTGTTAGATAGTGTAATGTTAAAAGGAAATGAAGTATACTCATGCCCCCATAGTGTGATGTTCCACTTGTATTAAGTATGAAATGCTAAGATATAGAACACGTAGGCATATGCCCATATACCATGTAGGGTAGAATTTATCAAGATGTATGAATTCAAAAGGTAACAAAGTATACTCATACATCCCACATTATACACCAAAATGCAATAATAATCTACCCTATATTGTGCCAAGTGTACCTAAATATATATTATAAACTCATAGCTTTCTCTATGTTCCAGAAAATGCTGAATTTTTCATTATTACAATGCCCATGGTAAAACCATACATTCTAGACAATAATGTCTCGCTGGTTTTTTTCCTTATTGGATGGTTCTATACCTATGTGATTTATGTATATGTTTTGTATTTTTCTTAATTACTATGTTATTTTTATTTTATTTTAGTATGTTATAATTTCTATATAATTCTATATGATGTGTAAATTACACATATTTTTGTGTGATAACCCCACTAAATTCCCCCTCTTTTGAGGTGAGTGAGATGTGTGAATATATCACTTGGCTTAAAAATAAGTGATGCGTTTCCATGTCAAATGTAACAGGATAGTCAACATTTGATCCCATTGAAGGTTGTTGTAGGTGGCCACCGTAGAGATCGTATTCATGCAAAAGACTACATGGTAGAAACCATGACACAAAGAGATAACACATAAATCATAAAATTAAACATGTGTAGAGGTATATATATATATATATAAACAAGTGTAGATGTAAAAACAAAAACAAGTATAGAATCGTGAAACAAACAAGCGCTTGAGAAATGTCTCATATGTAAGTCATAGAAAAGGTAAAAGAGATGCATAAAAGAGACACAAAAGTGTCACACACATATAATTATGAGTAAAGGAAACAAATGCCAAAAAAGGGACATCAAAGTGTCACACTTGAAAGAATAGTAAATGTCATAGGTTACATACATGAAAAAAGTAAGAAAATGAAAGTAAATACAATAGTAGATAGTAGCCCAAGGAAGCTAAAGAAAGAGCTTTTAGAGTACACAAAGCACATGTTACCTAAATTCATTCAAATAAATAGCATAGAGAAAAATATAGAAACTAAACATAATGAGAATGTGAAATAACACTATGTAATGAAATAACAACACATGATATTGGAATAAATGCCCCCAACCCCAAATTTTGACTAGACACTGGGTAAAAGGAAAGATATAGCATCTAAGTATTATATAGTCTTGTGTTTGTCTTGCAGAATGCTCAAATGCATTGTAAACACATGCGTAAATTATATATAGATTATGCTATCTATCAAACTAGTATGAAAAAGAACATTTACAAAGTAATTAACTAGAAAATAATGTCATATGTAGGTCTTTATTTTGTATTTTGATAATATGTGAATGCGTTTGTGCTTATTTGATTATTTGAAATATATTTTATTTTTAAAATATATGTAAAATAAAGAGCTATCTTATGATAGGATCATGAGGGTGAGTAGGAGAACCCTATATAAACCCTAAATTAATTTCAAATGATTAATTCATTTGATTTAATTAGGATTGACTACTCTATGTTACAAGATATATATTAATACAATCATATATATATTTGAAATGGAAACTAGGTTATTTGCAAGGCCAAACGTATAGATCAATTAATATCACAAGATGGATTAGAGAAATGAATTAGTTTGCCTTAGATCATTTTAAAACTATGCCACATCCAAAACTAGGAAATGCGTAGGATTGTGAATGTTTCTAGGTCAACCATTCTTCACAAAATTCACTTAGTGTTAGGATCTGCATGTACAAACTTTTAGGACCGGATCCCATAAATTTCCCTTTCCTACTATCTTTGACCATTTTATTTTTAAAGTCTTTTTTGGGTTCCTTTGTTATCACCTTTTTTCTCTTTTGTATGCTCCGCTCCACTAGTAATCATAGATTTCACACATGTACCTAAAAACCTAGATTTTTGCAAGACACTCAAGCACACATGAGATAAAAGAGGGCTGTATCAAGCCACAAACCCCCTTTATAAATTCACACAAAGAGTTGCACATTAAGTTGTAGATTTCTGTTGATTTCTTAATACCTTAACAAAATCTAAGTATAGCTTCTCTCGTGGATCTTACAACTCTCTAATGGAGAATTTTAAGACTCGAGGTGTTTCTCTAATACCTATTCTAGATTAGAATTTATTCCCACAAGAAGATTAAACATCCTTTACCTTAGCCTGTTCGACCTTTTATTCATTGGGAAGAATCCTTCCTTTTTCCTCTCCTTCTTTCTAAATGAACTCATCCTTGTCATATAGATCAGACTTCTCACTTATCTCTCAACATTGATCCGTACTTCCACTAAAATTTTCATTTGAAATTAATTTCATTAATTCTCTTAGCTACTTTAGTGCTACCTAGCTATATTATAGTTCCACATCCACCTAGTCGTTGGTATTTTCTGATCGTTTTGTATTTTTCAGCCATATGGAATAGTCAATTATAATTTTGTTTTTATCATTTATGCCACTAATAGCTATACCACCCAATCCTTAATAAAATTTTTATGATGCACACTAATATATTCAAGTTACGCCTTCAATAACTCTTACGCATTGTCTTGCAAAGATCTTGGGATTTATCCAAATCATCTCGTATGCCTCCTCAATAGTTGAGTTATTATGTAATCCTCATTACATGAATTTTTCCTTCTACACACTTATTGTTATTATATATGAATTCTTTGTGATTCCTATGCATCTCCATTTTATCTTGTTAAGATAAATATTTATGGTGCTAATAAAACACTATTTAAAACAATATACATTATTCTTCTATACTCCATCTTCTTTACAAGTCTTATATGCGCTACTTATGCACCCATGGATTTTGTGCACTCGTGCAATTGCATACCTCACTAATAAATACTATACATACTACTTATGTACTTCCAGATATCATCACTACACTTGTTAGTGCTTCTTCTCTTTTCCTACATGCTTCTCGAAACTTGTGCACACCTATCCTTTACCAATTTTTTTTATGATTTCCTTGAAACTTGGATGATCTCGCATCAAACACCTGAGGTAATTAGAACTGAGGTCCATGTCAAGTACACTAAGTGAGTAGTAGAGCCAAACTTTGAACTCTTGATGTTGATAGTTCTAGTTCCTTTGTCTTTTGAACTTTATCCTTTCCTTGACACATCTTATGGTGTCTTTTATAGTCCATAATCACCATCTTTTTAATTTTATGAGATATTATTCGCACTTTGGTGAGCTTCAAATCACCACCTCTCGACCTCCTCCTCCATATGATTTCTCTGTATGATATTTTTAGTCTCTACCTTCCTTTCTTCTTCACAAGTAGTTTATTTCCTTGAACCATCCTCCTCCTCCTAAGGATTATCTACTAAGACTTTTGATTTGTGAGTCTATGTTCAATTTAAATTCCTTCTTTTATAATTCTATAATTGCCCATGTCCATCCACCTCCACCTAAATTTTTCAGGGATTTTTTTCTCCTTTACCCACTTCACTTTTGGTCTTATTCCCCCTTTTACATGTCCATCTTATGTGCATTTCTTCTTTCTATTCTTCCTTTGTTTTCTATCCACTATTATATCATGATTTAATTATTCTTTTCTCATTTTATTTGTGTACTTTCTCTTCTCTGTACTCTCCTTTACACCCTTTCTTATTTCTATGGGATTCTATTACACATTCAATTTTGGTGCAATTCATTCTTTTTCCATCTCTTTTCTTCCTTCTACTGTGAATTCTCTCTCTATTTACACATATTTTAGTTATTCCTTTCCATACACACCTACTCTTTGCACTATATGTTACACTCTCTTCTTTCACACCCCTTCTTCCTGCGTGTTCATATTTCTATGAACTCGATTTACGTGATTTGTCTACACAATATTATTATCCATGCATGATATCTCCTCATATTATTCCTTCTCCCTTCTACTTTTCTTGGCATCTGTTAGACCATACTATGACTTCCAATGCACTGTCATGCCATGATATTATTTCTCATACTCACTTCTCTTCTGTTTCTTCATGGCTACTATGTCATCCTCTCCTCTTCTTTGGTGTTTTCTTATTACTATGCAATCACCTTTGTGTCCTCTTGATCAGTGACACTCCTACTTTTGTACCACACGATCTACCTTGGTAGCTTTGGGCCACATATTTTTTCCCTCTTGTCCTAGAATTTCTCCTAAAAATTTCCTTCTCCTCCTTTCCTTTTCTTTTACTTTTTTATCGTGAATTTTTTTAGAGCCTTTACAAAATGCTCCCCTCCTTCCTTTTTTTCTTATAGCTTAACTTCTATATTCTCCCGCAACATATTCACACTTCTATCACAATGTTATCACACCCTTAATTATTCACGTGTTCTTTATCATGTGTGCCTCTAACACTATGCACATTTTAAATCCTCTCCTCATACTGCTCCTCCAAAATTTACTTCATGGAAATTTCTAATTCTTCATGCAATTATTGATTGCACTCTTCTCCTCTTGCATGATTCTTCTCAAACTATTCATTGAGATATCTACCGATATACCTCTTCCTCGGTGTGTTATTTTTCATGTGAAATCTTAAAGTATTCTTTGGGGATACTATGATTTGGTTTCCTTTAGGGAAATATTCCGTTTCTTCTTTATGTCCTTCACAACGACACTCTCACTTATGTGTGGTCCTTCACTTATGCACTAATTTACCTCTACTGGGATTCCAACTTTATTTTTATGCTTGAACAATCTTTTGTGTGCTCATAGTCTATAGAAAACATCTTCTCTCCTTTGACATACTCCTTTGTTAGCGTAATACTCTAACACACTATCATTTACTCCCAAGGGACTTATATTTTCACCCTCTACTCATTTCATGGGATTCTCCCATGTAATTTATTTGTTGAATTATCTCGGTAGTAATCATGTGCATGCTTCTTCTTCTCTCTTGCGCTCTACTCATGCAATCTTTGGATGTGCCTTTGTGCATGCCTTTTCTTCCCTCTGGAGTTCCAATATAACTTTCTTCATGTAATAATTTCTGCATTTCCGACTCTTTATCAATTCACTTACCTTCTTCCTCGGGAACTTCACACCACAAAACCCCAACTCCTTCATTGGTCTTATTCTACAAAGCATATCATTTGATATTTAGACCATTTAAATCCTCTAATACTTTCTCCAACATCTCCACAAATATTACATATAAATAGTCCCTTCTTCTTTGTAGTAAAATGACTTCATGTGTAAGAGATAGATCTCCTTTGGCTGCTACACTCTAGGATATTCTCTTGCATTCTCTACCTACAATTTTCATAGTGGAGAAGAAAATGTCTCTACTAGATGCCTCATATTCAAAATTTTCCAACATTTTCACTTCCTTCTCGTAAGAATGTAGTATGCTCTAATGGTAACGTAAAAGAGGATTTTGTCAAACCACAAACCACTCTTTCTATAGAGTCACAAAATGAATTGCACCATAAGTGTATATTTCTATTGATTTCTTAAGTAATTAACGACATCTACATGTAACTTATCTCATGGAGCTTAAAACTCTCTAATGGAGAATTTTCACAGTCTAGGTGTTTCCCTAAGACTTATCCTAGACTTGAATTTATGACCATATGCAAATTCAACACCTTAGGCCTTAGCCTATTCAAATTTTTCTTCCTTAGGCCGACTCTCTATTTTTGTGCTCTTACTCTTTCTGAATGAACTCTTCCTTGTCATATAGATGAACCTTCCCACTTAGATTCAAATTTGAACTTGATTTCATTAATTATTTGAGATATTTCAGTGCCACCTAGTTATCTTGTAGTGTCATGTCCACCTAGTCATTGGTATTTTTGACCGTCATGTCTCTATAATCCATATGGAATAGTAATTCTAACTTGTCCATCATTTCTACCAATTACCGTTCTATTACACACTCCTTATTCTCACTCTTCTACTACACACTCATATATTCAAGTGCTATATTTAACACCTCTTGTACACTATCTTGGAACATTATGGGCTTTCTCCAAATCATCTGTGTGCCTCCTCGGTAGTTTGGTTATTGCGTAATACTCCTTACACGCATTTTTGACTTATACACAATTACTATTATTTCCCATAACTTTTTTACAATTCCCACACATTTCCAACCTATTGTGATAATCCAAAATCCATGGTGCTACCAAAAATATGCATAACGTTGCATATTATTCTTCAACACTTACTCTTCTTCACAAGTATTCCTTTAAATACTTACAAACCATGTATTTTGCGCACTCCAAAATCATGATCCTTACTGATAACTACTACAAAAAGTTATTCTATACTTCTATGCAATCACCACTTGACTCTGTAACACTTAACATCCTTTCCTACACGTTTCTCCAACTTTACACACGCTATCCTTCACCAAAATTTTGAAATATTTCCTTGAACCTTGGATGATCATGCATAAACTAATTAGATATAAAAGTAAAAGATGTAAAGTCTTAAGTCGAGTGACCTTAAAGGTCACCCTATTTGTGATTCATTAAGTGTTGCACTAAATTTTAGACTCAATATAGTTCTCCTAGAGTTTTGCGCCAATGTGCATGAAAACTAGAACCATTGACCTAGTATTTCCCTTATGTTTCAAGACCGATAGTATGTTATGATACTTTTATCACATGAAAACCTTGTGTCAAGATGTCAAGAACATATTTATTCCCTCCTATGTTTTGATATGTAGCATGAAGAATGTACTCTTGAATACTTAGTCTTGTATTTGTTAGATAGGTGCTTGTTAGATGATAAATTCTTAAGGAGGACTTGTATATATAGAAGTCTATCACTTTCATATTTGAATCTTAGTGACATTAATAATTTACCATAAAAATAAATTAAAAAATAAAAATAGGTGCAAAAGATTTCCAATAGGCACAAAGGAACAAATAAAGGGGAATATACCATACATCTTAGTCAATATTGTAGTATAGTCTTGACTAATATGTACGATTTTGACGTATTACAAAAAAATCCAAATAATCAATGTAGAAGGCCGAGAGATCTCTGTGACATAACATAAAAACATGAACAAACATTAAAAATTCAAAATAAGAATACATATAAATAAATATAAGAGTAAAAGAAAAAATACTTACATCGCTAAGAATTAGTTTCTTCGTTCAAGATTCACATACACAAAGCTTACAAAAAATGATGTAATAATGATATTGTGCATATTTTCATGCATGCATTTCTCTCTCCTTTATGCTAGTGAATAAAATTTACTAGTGTAAAGGAGAAAGAGAGTGTACATGATAGTGTTGAAGTACATAAGGTCATAAAATGTTCCGATAAAGTAGCCAAAACATGAAAGACACCATGGGGCACGGATGTTACCCATGTGGAGATAGATAGTAACATACTATCAACATCAAAGGGTGTAATAGATGTGAAAGGAGTATTTATAGGCTTGGAGATTATGACTTGAAATTTTATAGAGTTGGGGGTGATCAATCCCCAAGAGATGTTTGATTTGAGACAATAAAGAGGAAGGATTAGAATATGGAGGACCCACATACTTTAAATCCTTTCCCATTAAAAATGTGAATAAAAAGGAGGAGATATAAGTCTATGAATCTCTCGGTTTTACTTTGATGCTTTCCTTCTCTGATAATCTCATGAGATAAGGAAAAAGATAAATCTACAAATCCCACAATATTTATAAAAAAATTTCAACTAAACCCAAAGACCACATCGGTATAGATGGATCTAGGCCCATAATTTTGTAAAAATAGACACTTTGCACATTTATCACTATGTATTATATGGGTGCTACAACAATGTTGATAACTTATAGATTTTGATATGTTCTCTTTACCTATGTATTTGTGATAAATGTAATATCTTATTTACTTGTGTCTTTTCATTCATTCAATATTTGTGTCCAAAGTCAACCACTTGGGAATTTGAGCTTATATATTGATTTTTATAGGAAAGAGTATGACCTTGCATTATTGGGAACGCTAGGGATCCACTTTGAATTAAAGAGTTCACCAATGAGAAATGTGATACATGAAACATAAATGCAAGACAAAGAACACACATATAAATATGCAAGTTATGAAGAACAATGAGATAAAATGAAAAAAAGACAAGAATGGATCTAAATCAACTCAATTCTACATATTTTCCATATTCCATAGGATAGAATGATACAATTCACGTACATGTAGGTGGTGAATGTGAAAAATAATCATAGATAAGCGAGGAATAACTATCACAAACCAATATAAGAAGTAGAGTTGACTCCACACAACCAAGAAAGCTAATTGAACACAACTAGTAAGCTAACTCAACACAAATGGTAAGCTAACTCATCAAAACTGGTACACTAACTCAACAAAACTGGTACACCTAAGAAATAATATCCCATGAGTGTAGGAAATATCCAAATAAATAAAAAAATTCAAGGAAAACAAATATCCTACACTAACACCTCCATAAGCACAACTTAGATGGGAAGTGAAAAAGGAAAGTGGGTCTTGGAAGCAAGGCCTAATGAGGTACCCATGTATAATGAAAATATCTCATAAATTGAAGAAAAAAATAAAACATAGTGGGAAAAAACTCTCCTAAAAGAGAGGTAGATAACTCAATCAAAAAAACTTGAGAAGAAGAATAAATAGTGTTGGGTCCCAGTAACTCGGCCGATGAGGTACCCACATATAATGATCAAGCCAAAGAGTAGAGAGAGAAATAAGTGATGAAAATAAGGTGCCCTATGAAGAGTTTCTATGATGCATCCCTCTACGTAAATCTTGAAGAGAATCCACCTACATAAAATAAAGTTCCCCCCTTAGGAAGGAAAAAAATGAGCATTGAAAGTCGACCCACTCCACAAAGGAAAAAGAATCCTGCAATGCTCGATATCTACATCTAGTCTATGAATAAAAGGTTGCATAGGTTTGGAAAATGTGTGTAAAAAGACAATGATAATGCCATTGTGATATACATGTTATAGAGGGAATATGGTGGGGTCCCAATAACCATCACCAAGGGATCCACAAGTAGTGGATCATGAAACATCTCAAGTAGTGGAAGTGAAAAATGTACCAAGGTGGGAAATCCTAATGAGAGAGATGAATGGGTCCTCTAGAATGTACGATGGCTCAATAGAGCATATTCCTATAATGCAACAAAAGTGAAATATGCAAATAGAAAACTTAGGTCGGGTAGATACTTGTACTAATGGAGTTTCTCAATGAGAGAAATGTATGAGAAGAATATACTAACATCAAAACAAGGAGGATAAGACTACTATGAAGAGCTACTATAAGTCTAAGACTAAGCAACATTGCAATAAAGGTAACAACTAGTGTAAGTGGAGTTTCGTCAAATGAGAAATCAAGATGCAATTGAACATGAAAGGAAAAGATAACATCTATCTCGGAGGAAGGCTCTCTAATAGAACTATTATCCCAATTTTTCCCCTTGGTAGATTTTGTCAAACATGACCCTGCAAGAAGAAATCAAAGAAATGACTCTATCGAGTGAATCCATGCTTCAAATCCAAGATACAAGTTACGGGTGGGCTCGAAATGGAATAGCAAGGTCAAGGAGAAGAACAAGATACAAGAACTAGAGGCTCTAAGGAAAATAAACGACGAAGACTTAAAGTCTTCGGGCTATGAAAATGACTCAGAATGAGCCTAAAATTGGATAAGTATGGAGGAGACAATGGAAGCTGCCAAGTGTCCAAATGGTGCACCTCCAAAAATTAAATCCAAAGGGGTAGACCAAAATGAGGGCCAAGCTTCCACACATCTAGAGCCCCCAAAAGTTCCATTGGCTGTTGAAAATTCTTCAACTTAGTGGAGGGTGCCAAGTATCTTAACGACACACATTCAAAAATAGGATCCAGGATAGAGACTCAAACTTGTGCTATCCCTCCATGTAGTGAAAGGTCAATAGAGGTCAAAGGAGAGTGGACCCAAAACAACTAAGTATAGAATGCAGGCGTAAGGCACCATGTGTCTTAACAATGTTCCTCAAGGGTAAAATCCTGATTGGGCTTTCAAATGAGTGTGAGCCTAACATGTGTCTCAGATTCCAAAAGGGACAAAGTTAGGTTGAATAGTCAAAGCATTGAGAAAATCCATGGAAGAAGCCACGTGTCATCCCGATGTAACTTCAAAAGAAAAATACAAAGGCAGCCCTCAAACATGCACCATCCCTCCACATATCTGGTTTCAAAAGGGGCCCCATTTTGGTAGCTAGTTCCCGCCATTTTGTATGAACCTGATTCAAATTTCAAAAGGGCATATCTTTTGACTCAATGCTCAAAATCGACAAATTTGGCACCATTGGAAAGAGCTCGATCTCGTCTACACCATGGAGATCTGAAACTTTAATTTTAGAGAGGTTAGGTGGGGAGAAAATGAAGAAACATCTTCATGCCATTAATACAAGATCTATTTGCCCCAACAACTAGATTGGATTCGATATGATCCACCATTCTTCCTCCTTTGAGGTGTTGAACAAGTAATTGATGCAAACATGATAGTTTTGGGGCGGAATTGTAGGCATTGAATGCTTCTTGTTGGTGGTTGTGTTTCAAATTTGGGTTTTCCCTCCTTTTTCCTTCTTCCTCCATGGATTCATCTATAAATTTAAGAGAAAGGATCATTTATTATGTTGGACACTCACGATCCTTACACATGTTGCTAAGGACTCCATATTTTATGTATTTTGAGTTGCAAACCTCCATGTTTGGCTCTTGCAAGTGGATATCAACCTCCTTATCATTGTAATAGTTTTATGCATTTTTGGAAGTAATAGAAGCATCGTTTTGTGACTATTCTCTGTCCTAACGTGTTTGCATTCCTTCTTCTTGACTCTTCTCTTGCATTGTTGTATTGTTGTGCTATTTCAAGTCCCCTGCAATTCCATACTTGGTTTTTATCCATGAGAATAATATGGTGAATACATATTTCACTGTGCTACTCACGCCTAGCCTACTTTCATGCATCCCCTATCTTTATCACTCATAACAAATAGTGTTCACCCCTCTTTTCAGGTGCTATCTCCTTTTAGTGTAGTTTACTTCATGTTATCCTTCTTTCCCTGGTCCCTTGGAATTCTAAGGTTAGTTTCCCCTTTCATAACTAGGAGTAACAGTAACAGTAGAAATAGATAGAGGAACTGGCCTTATCCGAGATCTATCCCTAGCTTGCAGGTCCCACAACTTGGGGATGGTTCCATTGTGGTCTCAGACACCTCGATCCTTCTAGATCTGAGATGCATGTGCACATTTGAGAAACCAATAGTTTCTGGCACGCCCGGTGAGACCAACATTGAAAGCTCAAATTTCATATCTCTAAGTTCTGGTGTGTGGAATTAGTGTTTCAGCCTTTGGGGGCTCATTTCAAACACATCTGGTCACTCCTAATGTTTTAAAATCTCTATTTCAACAATCCTGAGTGCTTTTCATGAGAAGAGTGCACACAAGAAGAAGCTGAAGTTTATTTTGAATACCTCTAGATTTTCATGAGAAGAGTTCATCCCGAAATCCCACACAGACATCTCTATCTCTAGTGCACCATGCCCATTCAACTCCTCAAAATACACAACTTGAGCACCTTGCAATGGTGAATCAAAACCTCCTCCATTAAGAAGCTTTGCAAGTTTTAATGGAGGGAGTCTCTTACACTTGGCCATGCAATGATGTGAAAATGGCACACTTAAGAGTATTCCTTACTTTATCGGTGAGAATCAACTCATCCCTCGTGAGCATATCCATTATGTAGCTAATGTGTGTTCACTCTATCTCGATCACACATAATGATGTAGCTAGCTTAGGGCTTGCAACCTCTTTCAAAGGTAAAGCAATTAAGTGGTATAAAGGCTTGAGACTTGGATTTTTTAGCAGCCTAGGATGAGCAGGGAACAACTCTATGCAATTATTTTGAAGACAAGTCAGATCACCTATCTTTGGTGGAGAAAATGACAACAACAAAAAGGGCACCCAATGAGCAGATGACTGATTTCAACATCAGATTTTAGAAGACTTGGGACAGAATCCCTCTTGTGGTAATACCTACAACCCAACATGATTTCCTTTATTATCTAAAGGTGCTCAACAACAATATTTTAGTTATGATACAATCTATGGGAGGTAGAACCTTACCAACCACTTATAGTATTGTAGTAAGGGCAGAAAATAGTCTTATTCAGGAGGGAAAATTAGCTCCTAGACCACCTATGCCCTTGTTCCTAGAAATGTCGCAAGCACCCTAGCCTTCTATAGCCTCTATTCCTACTCCTGAGTAGAGTGTGCAACTAGTTACCTCAACATCCTATTCTCCATCACAACAAAAGGAAGATGAAGAATTGAAGGTATTGATTAGAAATTTATCAAACAAGGTCATATCATTAGAAAAGTAGTAGGCACAAGTGTATAGAGGTAATTCCAATCAGAACATGGACAAGGCAATCAACCTTGGTAGAATCAATATGGAAATCAAAGATATGTGCCCAACCAATAGAATGATAGATGGAAACCTAATGCACATCTGCCCTTATAACTTGTCCCTCCCGCACCTTCTCTCTCAACAACCAAGTGTGAGTTGAGTGCTTGTTCCAGCTTAGAACAACTTGGCGCAAGAGTCGAATGGTGCTTCCTTGCAAGAGGACTCTTATTCAGTACCATTGTGCTAATGATATGAGTGCCCAAGTGTTAATGATCCAAAATGCTTCATCCTGTGAGCCCTCAACAAGCACCCATGAAGTAGATAATCTAGAAGGACTAGAAGTTCCTCTGGAGTCCAATTTGATGTTCTTTGGCGCAGAGGAGCTTATGTGCAATCAACCAAGTTGTAGAAGATATAAACAGATCACATGCCCAAGTTGCGAGACAACACGAGATACAAGAAGAGAGTGTTAGAGTCAAACATGCAGTTATCCCCAAAACGTAAAATGATACTCAAAAGAAGAAAGAATAAAAAAAAAAAAAGACATCGTTTAGTAAAAATTCAAATCCATGATAAGGAGACCCCTCATAAAGTTCCGTCTGAAACAACACACACTCCTCATTTGGTAGGCCAAGCCTCAACCCTAGCTAAAATTTAGGCTTCTCGTGTGCCTGAAAAGTCAAAAAGTGATGTTGTTCCCCAAATGCACAAGGTGGGGGGGATTCCGTTCAACATTTTTGACCAGATTAAGAAAAAAAACATAAATGTCACAATGTGGGATGCCCTAACCATTCCATCTTAGCGAGATCTGTTGCATGAAGCTCTGGTGCAACTTCTCGCACACTAACCTAGTTATATATAAGCCACATGATTTTGTCGAATCTGCCAAGAAGAGGAGAAATAATTAAGTAAATTTTCTAACACCCCACCCTTCCATATGTCCTTGATTATAGGCAAACACCTAGTGCATAACTACTTGATTGACTCAGCGCTAGTACTTCTATTATGCCTAAGAAGATAGCTGATGTCTTAGGTCTGAAATATAGCCCTTTGTCTAAAGGAGTCCTACAACTTGATGGCTCAATTGTAACCACCTTAGGAGTCATCAAGGATCTTGAATCAACCCTCCATGCATGTCCAAGCCTAAAAATTTCTCAAGATGTGTCAATTATTGACCCGCTCTTGTTTTCCCTATGTCTATCAAGATAATTTACTTGCTAAGGTGGGTGGTTACTTGTCTTCTGATTGGTCTCATATGTTTCTCAAGACAAGGTATGGTACCCGGTTTACCATACAAGATGAGCCTATATTTTCTTATCATGTAGAGCCATATGTCCCATCCCCTCTCCAAGCCAATTGTCTTATCTAGGAAGAAAAAGTTTCGTTCTGAAGAGAAATATCTTCCACCCTCTGTTCTAGACCTAGTGCTTGATGAATGGGCGGAAAGGCATCACAAATTTGATCCCTATGTTGAAGAACTAGAAGCCTATGAAATTGGGCTTGGCACTTATTATATTCTAGAAGAAGATGCCACACTTTCACGCACGCTCATGGGAGAAACAATTCAAACAGTTCTATGAAAGTTATACTTTGATGGATCCATAAACAGAAATGGCATGGGAGCAGGAGTGGTTCTCATTTCCCCTAAGGATGAGAAATTATTCTTCGTGCATAGGCTATAGTTTGCATGCTCTAATAATGTGGTAGAATATGAAGCACTGGTGCATGGCTTGCTTATTGCTGAAAAGAAGAAAATTAAAGCATTGCAGATCTTTGGGGACATAGAATTGGTTATCCACTAGGTCACCAACAAATGCCAGACAAAGAATAAGATTCTTAAAGCTTATAAACATAGAGTTTGGGAGTTAGAGTCCAAAAGGGAAAAATTTGGGTTGAATAATCAAAGCATTGAGACAAGCCACGAAAGAAGCCACTTGTCAGCCCTACGGAACTTCAAAAGAAAAATACAAAGCTTGAGCTCGGACATGCACTAGCCCTCCACGTATCCGGTTTCAAAAGGGGACCTGTTTTAGTAGCTGGTTCTCGCCATTTTGTATGGACCCAATTCAAATTTCAAAAGGGAATATATTTTGACTTAGTGCTCAAAATATGACAAATTTGGCACCATTGGAAAGAGATCGATCTCATCTACACCATGGAGATCTGAAATTTTAATTTTGGAGAGGTTAGGTGGGGAGAAAATGAAGAAACATCTTTGTGCCATTAATATAGGATCTATTTTCCCAAACAACTAGATCAGATTCGATATGATCTGTTGTTCTTCCTCCTTCGAGGTGCCGAACAAGTAATTAATGCAAACATGATAGTTTTGGGGCAGAATTATAGGCATTAAATGCTTCCTGTTGGTGGTTGTGTTTCAAATTCAGGTTTTCCCTCCTTTTTCCTTCTTCCTCCATGGATTCATCTATAAATGTAAGAGCAAGGCTCATTTATTATGTTGGACACTCAGGATCCTTATGCATGTTGCTAAGGACTCCATATTTTCTGTATTTTGAGTTGCAAACCTCCATGTTTGGCTCTTGCAAGTGGATATTGGCCTCCTTATCATTGTAATAGTTTTGTGCATTTTTGGAAGTAATAGAAGCATCATTTTGTGACTATTCTCTATCCTAATGTGTTTGCATTCCTTCTTCTTGCCTCTTCTCTTGCATTGTGTATTGTTGTGCTATTTCAAGTCCCCTGTAGTTCCATACTTGGTTATGCTCTATAAGAACGATCTGGTGAATGCATATTTCACTGTGGTACTCGTGCCTAGCCTCCTTTCACCCATGCCGTATCATTCTTTAGAACAGATAGTGTTCACCCTCTTTTAAGTGCTATCACCTTTTATTGTAGTTTAATTCATCTTATCCTTCTTTCCCTAGTCCCTTGGCATTCTTAGCTTAGTTTCCCCTTCAAAGACTAGGAGTAGCAATAGCAGTAGAAATATATAGAGGAACCGGCCTTATCTCTGGAGATCCATCCCAAGCTCGTAAGGTCCCACAACTTGGGGATAGTTCCATTGTGGTTTTAGACACCTCAATCCTTCTAGATTCGAGACACGGGTGAACATTTGAGTAACCAACAAGAACATTGCTATAGGCAGTGAATGGTAGCATGAACATGGGTGAAAATGAGCTTTGTGGAGGAAACAATAGGGAGAGTGTTCTCAATAGCAAGATCTTATGGAAAATGGTAAACATGGGACTCATGAGTAGCAATAGGTGTAGAGGAACACTAAAAATTAAAGGGATATGATAATGTGGAGAATCTATAGTGGCACTAGATTGGTCTAGGGAAGTGTCACTCTCAGATGGTGAAACAAGGCAACTATACAACAGTTGGATAATGGTTTAGGTAGTGAAAGGGAACTTAGTGTAATAAAATGAATGTAAAATTTCCCTATAAATAGTAATACTGATAAGGCCATAGACCACTCATACTTCTGTAGAGGCTTATCAGACTCAGGAATGAGACCATGGAGGTAGGGAAAAAAACCATGCATAACACAATGTTTGATAATGACTACCTTCCAAGACATAAAGTTTCCAAATTCAAGCATAAAAACAATACGATGAAACTCCATAATGCATATAAGCCTCAAAAATTATCCTGTGGAATGTTATAACTTAGTGTGAAAGGTAAAAGTCCCGAGTGAGGTTTACAAGAACCCCCTAAAACGTGGCAATTTATCAAGTAGTTATTTTACAAAAATAAATGATTCCATCATGTAGAGGATGATAAAACATACACTTTTGACCAAAATAGTGCTCAAATTTGAGCTACCAATCAAAAGTTATAACAAAAACAATTTCCCGTAAATAATGGCTTATTTAATTAAAAATTTGCAAATTGATAAAAAATGCCAGAAATGAGAGGAAAGGGGGTCGTGTATATACTCATTATAACTAGGATGGAATGAAGAACACAATGGTTTAATTTGTGAGTGGGAATTGGTCTCTTGCCAATGCAAGCCTCATCCTTCGTCTTCGTCAAACGAAAAATAAAATTAAAAAACCATTTAATTCCTTCTAATACGAATTTTCTCCAAATAAATCATTTTCCAAATGGCATAAAAATGATAATTTTTGAATGCTAACATCATAAAATTTGGAAAATAATGAAAATAAGGAATAAGAATACCCTTTTTCCACTGGATGTGGTTCCACAAAGGAAGAAGCGTTGGAGAAGTTGGCTTTAGGTTTGAAAACCAAATTTTTTTATTTTCTTGTTCTGATATGTTATGACACCCCTTAATAACTACAAATCAATGTAAATGAGATCATTTTTGGCTTGGAAAGGCCAAGTATAGTTTATGTACGTTGATTTTCAATCTTTGCGCAGGGTGGTTTTTACAGTTTGAAGCATTTTTTACATATTTCAACCAAAAAGTCATGTTCATTAAAAACAACCCCACCTAGGATATTTTTCACCCTCAAACATGATTTTTATGGGCAAGGATGTAACCCATGTCTGAAAATGAGCCAAAAAAGTTGATTTGATGATCAAAACAACAACCTAGATCTGAGGACATCCTTGCTGATTTCTGAGTGAAACCAAATTAGAATCACATCAAAAACACCTTTAGAAGATTCCCTACAACAAGAATTTGCCCAAAAACATTTCCATAATCTTTTTACTACATAGAGATGGCTGCCACAAGAGAAAACATAAAAATATTTCTCATTTACTAGTAATAAAGTAATTTGATTATAGACACCAATTTTAGGTCGTACCACTCTTATAGCCCCGTTAATTAAATTAGCCATACCTTAAATATTCATATCACATAGTGCACATGATTAATTGAATTAATTATTTTAATTAATATAATAAATATCCTCACCCAACCACCTCATCGAGCTACATCACCTAGACACCTCATCATGAAACTTTCTTAACATGCTTATTTTAACTAAAACTCAATCTCTACTTACCTAAACTAACTAAGACTTAGTTTAACCCTAACATTAGATTCCTATTCTTTCTCTAACAACATGCCCACTTACTTAAGAAGGAAAATACCATTTTAGACCCGAACCAATGGGTAGAACTGGCCAAAAGATAACCAAGATTTGCTATTTTGACAAAACCTAAGATTTCCCACCTTAACCGACGCCGGTTAACCTTGAACCGATGCCAGATAACCCATATTCACTTGGGTGACCTTGTTCTAGAGGTTGGAAGAATCATTCAAGTTTGGAGTGAGAGAGATCTACATGCAAGCATGAACCAGATCTCTTTCGTGCATCCAGACACACCCTAGCTAATACTAAGACTGATTTGAAGACATTGGAATTCACGGTAGCATTTCGAGAAGCACTGCCATGACATTGAACACCAGCTTCATAGATCAACCATCACCTTCATCCAACCACCAAGCCTACAAATACAAGTGTGTGTTTGATCTACATCATTCCATACTTACTTAGATCATCATTTCTTTAGCTTTCTCTTTTAAATCATATTCTCTTTTACATCCTATCATCCTCACCTTCCTGTCAATCCACCCATCTAACCACCCATAACCTTTTGGCTCCCCATATTCAACCCCGTAAATATATGAGCATTCTCAGCATCTTTACCAACCTAGTCATCCTTCTTCTATTCTTTGTGCAATCACAGAGAACCTCCAAAAAAACTTTTATTAAATTTCTACCATTCCACTTCTACCGACGCCGATCACCTTGAATGTCATCGGTTTCCCTCTAAACCTTCATCGCTTATACCGGACCAACATCGGTCTCTCGTAATTCAGTAATCTTTCCTATAACAACAACCTAATAACCTTCACCCAAATAACCCAAAACCACCCAAAACCTGATCTTGACATGTTCTAATCACCTTGGCTACCTACCTAACCCGAAACATAACCCAACCTCAGTTAGATCTAATTTTTTATTACAATATTTGACTTAATCTAATATATTGTTAATAACTTGAGATACCGAAATCAACTTGTTAGTAATAGGACCTCTATTTCTTGCATTTCTATTCATTTATTTGATAAACAATGGATTGACAACCATCTAGGAAGTATCACACTTCCCGGATCTAGCATACGCTAGGTAGTCCACTGACATATATTGTTTAATATTCTTCTTGTGGTCTTGTTTTGCATTCACAGGTAGTTCCTCCTAGAAAAAGGAATTTCTCACAATCAACATTGGATTGGGAAATCAGAACGCACACATTCTACCTTCCACCTTCATTTCACAAGTATTCCTCCTCACCTTTACCTTATCTATTTTTCTCATATGTACACAAATTATTGGTGAAACATTTTGGCATGCTTGGTGGGACCCTCTCTTGGGTTCTTTGCATTTTCTTCATATAGGGAAATCTTGTGTTTCTTTATTTTTGAAAAAAATACACATTTAATCTTCTCCTTGGTAACATTTTTTTCTTCTAATTGTCTAAATGACATTTGTGATTTAGTGTTTAAAATGAATCATTTCTTTCTTCCTGAATTTGTATAGTAGTGAAAGAGCACATTCTTGACCTATTCATCATTTTCTACATTGAATATAATTGTCAATTTGGGTTATAAAATTTGTTGCATTTTATCCATGTATGCTTTGCATTATTAGCTCACATTTGAAAAATGAGGGAAACCTATATGTTGGAAGTCATTCCCACTGATGGTTGACATAATTGAATCATGGAAACCATTTTCTCTTCTCTCTCTCTTTTACCAACCGCAAAAATAAAAATTCACACATCTTATTAAAACAACACCTAGCGCGGAATAAGTTGTCAATGATCACACAATCGTGAGGATTGAAAGGGTGCCTTGCTGGTTTCTCTGTCCAGTCATTATCTCAGAGAAAGGATTGCCCATACCAAAACATAACTTGAAACCACCATTTAGACTAAACCTCTTCATAGGATGCCTTCACAACCAAAAAATTCTATTCTCAATTCACATGTCGGGTCTTAAATATCATAAGTTTGAACACATAAAATTCACTTATAGGATTTGCATGTTTTTCTTAGCTTTTTCTTGAGTTACATTTTGAGTTGTGAGGTTACGTTCTCCACTTTCCTCTTCCTTTCACACTCCGCCATCATAGTTGGAGTATTCTGACTATTTTTGAGTGTGTCAGGGTCTAATACCATCATCCTCATATTTCTAGGTTGATGTTCCATTTGACTTAATTCACAAAAAATATTTTTCTTCACTTCTTCTAATTTCACAAGACGCATCGGTCTAGCGACCATCATTAGTTTATATTTTTCCGTCATTGATTTACCTAAACGGTGTTAGTTTTATCTCTTTTGGTCATTTTACCCAAAGATAACACTCATCAAATCTTCTCGTTCTATTTGAATTTCTCAAAACATTATCCTATCCCCGAAATTTCATATCACAACCCAATATAGTTTCCATTATTTTATTTTCATTGCTTTTAGCCTCATTTGTAAAACTACCGATTACCCACAATAACCAAGATCGCTTATCATAATTGTCATTAGTTCCCTCAGTAACCATCATTGGTCAATTTGACCATCATCGGTTTCTATGTTTGATTATTTTTAATTAAAACACCAATCAGATTTACCTCCCAAAATTCATCCTTCTCCATTTCTGCTATTTTCTGTGTCATTTATAGAGTATAGTTTTACTAGGTCAACACTAATTCACATGGTGTTGACTCATAACCAAACCAACACCCTTGTATTTCATGCTAGTCTTCAACCACTCCCACCTATCCCATCACCACCTTTCATTCTCGCCGCTTATGGATAAAACTCATTACCCATCACCATTACTACCAGTGATGTGGAGTTCACAAGACTCCTTGACCATAATCCTACAGCCTTACAATACTATCTTTCCCACTCATCTATCTGAAACTCCTTAGGATAGCTAGTATATGGCATGCCCGTATCTATCCCTCTTACCCTCGCATCCACTTCTGCGTCGGATAATACCAGATCGACACTACCCTTATCCACTTTTCCACCTGTGTTATCTCAAATGGACTCCATGTCCTTCATAAATACTACACCAATGGAATTACTTGCACTGTGGTGTCGACCATTCCTTTACCAACCACCTTGAGCATGGCCCCATTCACCTCCTTTTCCTTATATATACCAGTTGCATCACAACCACCCTTGGTGTTGGCAACCCACACCCCATTTCAAAACCTCATCCCTTCCATACCTCGGTCTTTGCCTCCAATTACCACGAGATTCGTTATGACTACCCCACCTGTTTACATGCATCACCAACAACCCCAATCTCATCTATAGCTTATTCAGGGTATCTTCCTCCTACATCTATCTCCCCTTCACATTTTTCATATTTGACACCCCCATATACTAGGATGCCATCCACATCATACACCCATCATCGACCCCCTTTACTACGTAAGGCACCCATTTCTCACAACCCACTAATGACCTCATTAGGATGATGATGGAAAAGATGTAGACATGTGAAGCATCAGTTTCTGTCTCTCGCAACTCCTTAACTTATGAATAAATATGTAATGAGCCTATTCATTCATCTAATCCTATTATCCCATACCCTATGCATTGGGAGATTCCCAAGTTCAACCATTCAATAGTAAATAAGACCCGTAACAACACTTGTGGTCATTCAAACATGGGTGCTATCTAATTTCCCATGATGATGCTTTACTCCTATGGACATTCCCCATGTCCTTGACTAGACCCACCTTAGATTGGTATAGTGGTTTACCTAGGCATTCCATCTACTCCTTTAACCAAGTGGCTCAAGCATTTTTGGACCACTTCTCAATCAATATCATTAAAAAAATCACCATGAATGAACTATACTTGACACAACAGTATGACGATGAATCTATCACAGATTTTATTTCTCACTGGAAAAGTCTTATCAACAAATTAACTTTCCAGCTACCTCAAGTTGAACTTATATATTTGTTCACTAGTAATTTTTCCAGTGCAATATCATTGAATCTGTAGGTACAAACCTTCCGTACCTTTGATGAAGCATTTACCATGGCACGAAAGCTGAAAATTCGTGTCATTGAAGAAAATAAAATTCAATTGTGAAACAAAAATGCCATGTTCAAATCAAATTATTCTTCTTCATCTTCAAAACCCCAAAACAATTATTAAAAATCCAAAGGATCTGCCAACACGGTAGTTCTCAAATCTAGTCCATCTCATCCATCTAATCAAGTCAAACCTTCCTCTAATATTTCTCCTTTTCAAACTTTTCAATTTTGGCGGGAAAAATGAAATTACACTCCAATTAGAGAGCCCTATTCTTCAGTCTTTGAAAATATTCTTAAAGCTAGAACCATTGCACTACCCCCATAAAGCCTCATACTAGTTTTGATCCCACTCATCCTATGCACGCCTAGTATAAGGGACATGACTATTGTAATTATCAATGTGTCAAAGTCCATACTGACGGTAATTGCATAACTTTTAAGAACATTGTCCAAGAAATGTTAGATAATGGAGATCTCGTCCTAGATAACCCAAACGAATGAAAATCAAAACTTGTATATCTTTAAGAATCCATTCCCTAACCATACACCATCATCTAATCAAAGTGGTGAACCTTCAACCAATGACAACAATGTACGTGAAGTCCACACTATTTTCGATATCATACCAGTCATTCCTCAATTTCCACCTATTTTGTCTATCGAGGAAATTCTGGCATGAGCTCCTCTACCCACAGAGGAGCATACCTCATCCACTCCTTCACCCATAGAGGAGTCTTCTTCATCTCCCCTTCACCCCTAGAGGAGGCCATAATTTCTACTGATGTTGTTTCACCATATACCTTACAACCTATCGAACAATCAATGGTATTAACTCTCCTACCCACGTAAGAATCATCACTTTCTCCTCCACCAAAAGAGGAATCTACCTCACCCCACCTACCATCTCTCCTACCCATGGGAGATCCTTTAGACATGCCACTACCTGTTGGGGAAAATTCCCCATTAGTGTTCCAGATTCCGTTGATTTGGTCTTAGCTCTTTTACCCATAGAGTCCGAGGCTAACCAATTCCCTGTCTCACAGACATATTTTACAGGGATTTCCACTAAACCAAATGCATCTCCTCTTACAACAGTCCTATTTTCATGAATGAATGATCATTTGGGTTATGTTGATAATTCCACGCTTTGGGGACGTCTTCGTCTCCCCATTTCGACTAAAATGTAAATGTTGCCTATAGATACCTCCATGATCTACCCAAAGGTATTTCCAGCAATCAGATCGACCTTGACCATGTTTTTCGAAATAAATTCTTCTTCATCACCTTTACCTACATCTGAACCTTTACCCATGACTAAAACCATTCCTATGCCTAAGAACCTACCCACACCTACATCTTCATCCATATCTAGACCCATCACTACCTTGGGTGTCATGCCGACGTCAAGCCTTACCCATCCACCCATCAAATTAGATTTAGCCACATCTTCCCAAACCCACACCAAAATTATTCCTCTACCTAAAAGGAAGACCCAACCCTCATGGCTATATACACCAGCCTCACCTACCACATCTTTGTATTCTTCTCCCCTTGCGTCCATCCTAGGACCTCACCCATCAACCTTGGCCAAACAACCTCCTACCCAAGGAAAATAAAAAGCTAAGCAACCTATTGCTTCATCATGATCCTTTGTTACACCTCATTTACCTACACAACAAACACCCTCGCCCTCACCCATACATTTCTTACCACCTATACCTCCACTAGCTACCATAACCCCAACTTTTCCTATACGAATTCAACCCATACCTTCCACCCAAATTCTACTAACCACTTCCACCACAACTCTATTATCCCCATGGGTAACCCGTCCTCTTCCACCATCTTCTTTCCCTTCTACATCACATACTCCCACCTCACCTTTACCTAAGAAGGTGCAATCCAAAGATAAGAACCCACTACCCTCTAATAGGGTAGTTAAACCAAAAACACCTTCCATTACTAGTTCTTCTACCACACCTTTACCCAAGTAGATACCATCAAAACCTAAGACAATACCACCTACCAAACTAGTGGTCAAACCTATTCCACCTCCTATAACACCTCTTCCACCACAATCATCCACATCTTTACCCAAACCCACACTCACTTCCCACTTGTGATCCATTGGTAGGGTCCTACGCCAACATTCTAGCCAACCTCTTAGATACCTCGGTCATCACATTACCACTTCTTAGACCTTACGACCTCTTAAAAACCAAACCAAAAGGTTTTGATGAAACTAAAATTTATGCCTACCATCATGTAAGAAGACATGATGTCAAATGATGTAAGGCTCACAAATCCATTCTCTTCCAATTATATCCTCATGAAGAAATTTTTGATGATGATGATCTTCTTGATGAGGACCCTGCTCCATCTTCACCGTCACCACACACCCTCATCCCTTAACTCTTCCGTGACCTTCATCTCCACCTCCACAACCCTTTTATCCACCTCCAAATTTTGAGATCAACATGGTCCATATCGTAGAGAGTTGGCCAAACCACTTCTTAAATGCTAGTGTGCCCTACTCATTTCAAAGGTTCTTACCCCAAATCAGGTTTTTGTCCATCATGCCATTATATTACTCATGACATACCTTCTCCATATACCTCCTTTCGTCATTTTAACATGGTCCAAGTTTCCACTCGCACCTAAAAGGAAAAAGGAAAAGAAAAAACAACTAGCCCATCAACCAATCCTTACCTAATATACCTTCTACACCCGCACCCAAAATCACCCATCGAGGACCCACCTACCCTATTTTTGACGGGTTCACCCATCATACAATGATAAAAAATTACACCAATCCCCTCTAAAATGTATTTGTACGATATCTTCCAAATCTTTGAATCTCATTGACAAGCCCTCATGGAAGTTTTACACCATCGATCGGTTTTACCTAACGACCCCACACCAATAGCCTCCATTATCACCCCTCACCACATGGCCTCTCTTACCAAATCATCTCCTCATTCTACCCCCACACCCACTCATCAAGTAGCTGCTCTCAATTTTTTTGATGAGGAGATCATATCTCTCTAATCGATGACTTGGATCCCACCTTTTAATCTCCATCTATATCGATAATACATGTACGATGCGTTATGATCGATGGTGGTGCTAGCATCAACATCATCTCCTCTCATGCATAGAATCAAATGCACATCCCTTTAAATTACATGCATAATTACCCGCTTATGTTGAGATCCTTCAATGATGCCATCACTTCCACCTTTGGTACCATTATACTTCACATTCATGTGGGACCTCATACTGTCTCGGAATTGTTCTACATCTTAGAGGGGGAGTTCCAGTATAACCTATTTCTTGGCTGACCTTGGATTTATGTCATGGGTTATGTTCCTTTAACTTTACACCGCTATGTAAAATTTGAACATGAAGGACATAACTATACCATCCTAGCTGACCCATCACCATTCAAAACTTGTAACATGTTGTACCAACCTAACGATGCCCTTGTTCCAGTTAATACACCTGCCACTACTCCCACTTCTCTTTCACCCACAACCCCATCCACCAATGCTGCTGCCACCTCTCCCACACCTAAATATTCTATTCCTACTACTACTGCAGCCTTTGCAGCTGGCCCATCTACTTCCCAACCAATCGATACCCATCCTTCCCAATCTCCTAGTAATTCATCTATTCCCGCTACCCACATATCTACTATCGATCCCTTAGAGGATTTTTTTCAACACCTCACTCTAGGGGAGTACCGCCTCTATAATATCAACACATTCATTACTCCATAAGAGTATGCCAACCTACATCAACATCCTCGTTATGAATATCACATAGGAGAGGTCTTCCCTTATGGTCCTCCCCTAATTCACACCAAATTAACATATGGGGGACTTGATACTTCCACCTATTCACCCAAACCACCATCCCAAACATGACCATTTTCATCTGATCTCCAATATCTCACCAACCACCACTTTTCCCACACTTTCCTTCACTACTACGCATGGAAAGGCTTTGGATTTGGTTTTTACAAACAAGGTTGTCATACCATCATCCCATGTACCACCCATAAACAAAAATAGCACAGTGGCATTGGATTCACAAAACTATCCTCCAAGAAGGCCTGTGTTGAACTCATTTAGGACGAAAAACTTCTCCACCCTGTTCACCAATGTCACCACCCTCACCCATAGAGTCTATGGATCCGAATCCATTCCTCCTAACTTTTGTTTTTCATGAACACCATTTCCTTGGGACCTTTGAATTATCAACATGATGGCAAGGCTCCTATTCTCTTCCCTTCCTATATCCTGACATGATCGATGATGATACACCTTCTATTAATGTCATTCAATGTCAGGACGATGAGTCTATCCTCACCTACCTTGGTGCGGAAGATTATTATATTCACCAGTCATTACCTTCTAAGATGCAAACCATGTTAAATGAATCAACCATCAAAGTCAATATTAACACTCAGGATGACCCACACATTATAAAGATAGGCCAATCTTTAGATACCGCTTGAATAGGAAGCTTTTACTTCTTTCCTCTAGGATCATAGCAACGATTTTGCTTGGTCCTATGCTGATATGCCCAATATTGACCCAAACATTTTGGTCCATAATATCATAACCATTCTTGAAGCCAAACCCATAAAATAGAAGTTGCAGAAAATGCATCCTCGCATTTCCCTTCTTGTCAAAGAAGAACTTCAACGCCTTCTCTCAGTTTCCTTCATCCTACCCATTGACTATCCATAATGGATTTCTAACATCGTTCCTGTCACAAAAGTGACTTGGGACTTCACATTTACATGGATTTTTGTAACCTCAACTGAGCTTTCCCCAAAGATGACTTTTCTCTACCGGTATTGATTAGTTAGTTGATCTCACCACTAGTCATGAGATTTTATCACTCATGGATGGTTTCTCAGAAGTTATAAGAAAATATTACTCACTCCGGAAGATAAATACAAAACTACCTTCATCACTCCTTGGGGACCTTTTGCTATCGAGTCATGCCTTTTGGCCTTAAAAATGTAAGTGTTACATATCAGCGGGCTATGAATTATATCTTCCATGACATAATACATCAAATATTAGAAGATTACGTAGATGACCTTCATGAAAAATCCAAACATAAAGCTGAAAACCTTACAGTCCTTAAGGTCATATTTGACTGCCTCATCACATATTGTGTTCACCTTCAGCCCAAGAAGTGTGTCTTTACTATGCTCTTAGGAAAGCTCCTTGGTTTCATCATTTCTTTGCGTGGCATAGAAGTTGATCCTTCTAAAGTAAAGGCTATTCTTGAAATTCCTCCTCCTACTAATCTCTCGCCAACTTCAAAGTTTGCAAGGTAAGTTGTAATCTATTTGTCGATTTATTTCGTAACTTTTTGACCGCTACCAACCATTTCACCACCTCATAAAAAGGATGTCTCCTTCAAATGGGATGAAAAATGCCACAAAGACTTTGATGCCTTAAAACAATATCTTCTCCAACCACCGGTGCTCATTCCTCTTAAGGATGACCAACCCTTTTACCTATACATTTCTTCTATTGATCATTCCCTAGGTGCCATGCTTTCTCATCATGATGAGCAACACAAAGAGAAAGCAGTTTATTACATAAGCCATACCCTTTTGGACTATGAAACTAGGTACACTCATGCCAAAAATATTTTCTTAGCCTTAGTTTTTGTCACCACTAAAATTCTTCATTACCTCATCAACCGAAAACCTTTGTCATCACTAACAATGACCCCTTACATTAAATGTATGCCGAACCTACCAACATCAATGATATTCACATTGGATCATGATTCTTGTAGACATTGACCTCAATTCATCCATCAAAAATATATCAAGGGCCAAATCATCACCGACCAAATTGTGGGCGCACCCTCTTTTGAAATCAACACTCTAACTTTGATTTTCCGAATGAATCCATTGCTACTATCTCTTTAGATGATACTATTAACCGAGATGACCTTATTCTTTGATGGTTCAAAATTCCAGCATGGGGGTGGTGCTGGAGTTATCCGCATTTCTCTTGATGGTGAATCTATTCTCGTTATCTTTCAAACTAGAATTTTAATGCACTAACAACATGCCAAATATGAAGCACTCGTATTAGGCCTTTAAACTGCCATCACCCTAGACATAAAATCAATTAATATCTTTGGTGAATCTCAACTGGTTGTAAACCAAGTCAATGGTATATACCAGTGTCATAATGAAATACTTCAAAAGTATAAACACCATGTCGACATACTTTTGACTAACATTTACCATTATGACCTTCAAATCTCTCCGCGCTCCACTAACAAATTTTTGGATACCATAGCCTGCCTAATGTATCGTATACCTACTTTTCCTCGACTTGAAAATATTTTTCACAATAAAAAGGTTACAATCACCTTCTTATTTATTTCGAAATGTCAACTCCATCGGAACCATTGCACCTAACCCAGGTGACCTTTGGTATAAGTAGTTTACAGAATACCTTTCCCTTTCCATTCTCGCCTTTTCATCTTACTCGTAATGGACAATGTGCATTTTTAAAAAGTGTCTCTTGCTATGTCATCATGGGTGGTCTTCTTTATAAATGCAACTTCAATGGTATTCTCTCACGATGCCTTACAAGTTCTTAAATTACCTACACCATTAAGGAAGTTCACGACAAAATTTTTAGAGGTAACTTTAGTGGCCTAGCTATCACCAAATTCATTCTTCACCTGGGATATTATTGGACAACCCTAAACCATGATTGTTGTGACTATGTCAAATGTTGTGTGAAATTCTGAAAACATGCTAATCTTCATCACACACCTAGTCATGCCTTACAGTTGCACGAGACCTTTGGAATTTTTCTCAATGGGGTTTGGATCTTCTCAGAGAGATCAATCCTCATTCTTCACAACATCATTAATGGATTATAACTTCTACTGTATACTACACTAAATGGGTAGAAGCCATTCCCCTTATTTCTACAAAATCTGAGAAAATTTGTGAATTCATCAACCATCACATTATTTGTCGCTTTGGTGTTCCTCACCGTCTCATCACTAATAATGGAAAGTAGTTCAAAAACAAAAACTTATGAAGGATTTGTGATGATTTTGGAATTCAAATCAGTTTCTCTTCACCTTACTAGACACAAACAAATGGCTAGGTACAATCAACCAATAAAACCTTGAAAAAAATTCTTATGAAAGTAGTTGACGATACTGGGAAGGATTGGCATATGCACATTCCTTTCACCTTGTGGGCTTACCGTACTAGTATTCACACTTCAAATACTACCACACTTTTCTCTCTAGTCTATGGTACCAAGGTTTTCTTTCCTCTTGAATTCCATATTCCATCTCTCTCGCATCTCACTCTAAGACATGCTCAACGATGATGACTTTTGCTAGGACCGTTTGGCACAACTTGAGTTATTAGATGAACATCATCTCAATGCTCTTGATCATCTCCAAATCTACCAAAAACATATCAAATGTGCCTATGAAAAACATGTCCATGAGCAAACCTTCTAGGTCGGTGACCTTATCCTGAAGGAAAATCAACATGTAACCAAAAAGAGAAAAGTAAATGGGGAATTTTTTCTCCTAATTAGCTTGGACCGTTTATTGTTACTCATACCTATGGATCAAGTGCTTATCGTTTGTCTTCACTCGAAGGTAAACTTGAACCTAAACCCCTAAATGAACTACATCTTTGACTATTCTATTGTTGAATCAAGTCCTATATCACCTTCTGTCTATTTCCAGCTCGTCCCTTGAGCACCCTTCACCTTTCATATTACCTATTCTTGGGGTCAACAACTAAACAAGAATTATGTGATTAACCATCACCTTTCAACCTTATCTTCAATATGAGTACCACGGCTCTACTCATGGCATGATTTTCATGGATAATTTTTATCTTTTTCAAGATGGAATCCCATGGTCATTCATCACTTGAAACCATCTCTTTCATAGTTAACCTCTTTGTGTTATGGTTTTTGTCTTCTAAACAAGAGCCTAATCTTCCTCTATAGTATTCGCCATGACTTAGACATCCAAAAAGAAAAATAATTTCAAAATAAAAATGGGATCCCACTCCTTGAGTAAAACTTCCTATCACAAGTTGAATCTCTCAAAAAGACATCTACTCTTTCGGTTACAGGTAAATAGGCAATTCACTTGAAGGATAGCTATACAAAGCTAGCCATATTGTTCGTAGTATATCACACAAGGAAAAGTATATATTGTTTAAGTATATAAGGTCATAAAATGTGCTTTGATAAAGTAGCCAAAACATGGAAGACACCATGGAGCACTGATGTGACCCATGTAGAGATAGAGAGTAACATACTATCAACATAAAAGGGTGTAGTAGATGTGAAAGGAGTATTTATAGGCTTGGAGATTCTGACTTGAAATTTTATAGAGTTGGGGTGATCAATCCTAATAGGTGTTTGATTTGAGATAATAGAGAGGAGGGATTAGACTATGAAGGACCCACATACTTTAAATCCTTTCCCATTGAAAATGTAAATAAAAAGGAGGAAATATCAGTCTACGAAGCACCTAGTTTTACTTTGATGCTTTCCTTTTATGAGAATCCTATGAGAGAAGGAAAAAGACAAATCTACAACATTCACAATATTTATAAAAATATTTTCACTAAACCAAAATACCACACTTTGGTATAGATGGATATAGGCCCATAATTTTCTAAAAATAGACACTACACATTTATCACCATGCATTATATGGGTGCTAAAACAATGTTGATAACTTGTAGATTTTGATGTGTGTTCTTTACCTATGTATTTTTGCTAAATGTAATATCATATTTACTTGTTTATTTTCATTCATTCAATATTTGTGTCTAAATTAAACCACTTGGGAATTTTATCTTATATATTGATTTGTATAGGAAAGAGTATGACCTTGCATTATCGGGAACACTAGGGATCCACTAAATTAAAGAGTGCACCGATGAGAAATGTGAGATGTGAATTACATAAAGGAAAGACTAAGCACACACATACAAATATGCAAGTTATGAAGAACAATGAGATAAAATGCAAAAATACAAGAATGGATCCAAATCAACTCAATTCTACATATTCTCCATATTCCATAGGATAGAATGATGTAATTCAAGTACATATAAGTGGTGAATGTGTAACCTCCTACCAAATAAGTGGAAAATAACTCTCACTAACTATTATTAGAAGTAGAGTTGACTCCACAAAACTAGTGAGCTAACCGAACACATCTCGGTAAGCTCACTCAACACAACTAACTAAGATAACTCATCCCAACCGGTACACTAACTCAACACAACTGGTACACTTAAGAAATAATATCCCATGAGTGTAGGAAATATCCAAGTAAATAAATAAATACAAGGAAAATAAATATCCTACATTAACCCCCATAAACACAACTTAGGTGGGAAGTGAAAAAGGAAATCGGGTCCTAGAAACAAGACATGATGAGGTGCCCATGTACAATGAAAATCTCTCATAAATTAGAGAAAAAGGGAAAACAAAGTGGGAAAAACTCCCCCAAAAGAGAGATAGATAACTTACTCAAAAACTTGAGAATAAGAAGAAAGAGTGTTGAGTCATGGTAACTTGGCCTGATGAGGTACCCACATATAATGATCAACCCAAAAAGTAGAGAGAGAAATAAATGATGACAAGAAGGTCCCCTAAGGAGAGTTTCTATAATGTGGCCCTCTACGTAAATCAAGAGAATCCACCTACATCGAACAACGTTGCTTCCCTTAGGAAGGAAAAAAATGAGCATTGAAAGTTGACCCACTCCACAAAGGAAGAAGAAGGCTGCAATACTCTGATATCTACATCTAGTCTGTAAATAAAAGGTTACATAGGTATGGAAAATGTGTGTAAAAAAGACAATGATAATGCCACTACGATATACATGTTATAGAGGGAATATGGTGGGGGCCCAATAACCATCACCAAGGGATCCAAAAGAAGCAGTGGATCATGAAACATCTCTGAAGTAGTGGAAGTGAAAAATGTACCAAGGTGACCAAGGTGGGAAATCCCAATGAGAGAGATGAATGAGTCCTCTAGAATGTATGATGGCTTAATCAGAGTATATTCCTATAATGCAACACAAGTGAAATATGTAAATAGATAACTCATGTCAGGAAAATACTTGTCCTAATGAATTTTCTCAATGAGAGAAATGTATGACAAGAATGTACTAACATCACAACATGAAGTAGGAGGGAAGACTATTGTGAAGAGATACTATAAGTCTAAGATGAAGAAACACTTTGCACTCAAAGGTAGTAACTGGTATAAGTGGAGTTTTTTCAATGGAGAAATCAAGATGAAATTGATCACAAAAGGCAATGGTCACATATATCTTAGAGGAAGGTTATCCAATAGAACATTGTTACAGAGAGTGAATGGGAGCATGAACATGAGTGAAAATGAGATATGTGGAGGAAAAAATAGGGAGAGTATTCTCAATACCAAGATCTTGAGGCAAATGGTAAACATGAGACTCATGAGTAGCAATAAGTGAAAACAAACACTCAACAATGAAAGGGATATGAGAAGGGGGAGAATCTATGGTGGCACTAGAGTGGTCTAGGGAAGCATCACTCTCAAATGGTGAAACAAGGTCGCTATACAACTATTAGATAATGGTTTAGGTAGTGAAAGGGAACTCAGTGTAATCAAACGAATGTAATATTTCCTATAAATAGTAAGGCCAAGAAGGCCATATACCTCATCATTTTGGTTAAACCACTCATACTTTTGTAGAGGCTTAGCATGCTCAGGAATGAGACCATGGAGGTATGGAAAAAAACCCTACATAGTACATTGTTTGATAATGATTTCCTTCCAAGACATAAAGTTCCCAAATTTAAGCATAAAAATAGAACGGTGACACTCCATAACGCATATAAACCTCTAAAATTATCCCGTGATGGAACTTTATAACTTAGTATGAAAGGTAAAAGTCCCGAGTGAGGTTTACAAGAACCCACATAAAATGTGACATGTTATCAAGTAGTTAATTTACAAAAATAAATGAAGCCATCATGTAGAGAATGATAAAAATGCACTTTTACCAAAACAAGGTGCTCAAATTTGAGCTACTTGATCAAAATTTATATAAAAAATAGTTGCCCTTAAATAATGGCTTATTTAATTATTTTTTTCAAATTGATAAAAATAATGCCGGAAATAAGAGGAAAGGGGGTCATGCATAGACTCATTAGAACTAGGATGGAATGAAGAACACAATTGTTTAATTTTTGAGGGGAATTATCCTCCTGCCTCGCCAATGTGAGCCTCATCCTTTGTCTTCGTGAAATGAAGATATAAGTTTTAAAAAGCATTTAATTCCTTCTAATACAATTTTTTTCCAAATGGCATAAAAATGATAATTTTTGAATGCTAACATCATATAAGTTGGAAAATATTGATAATAAGGAATAATACTACCCTTTTTCCACTTGGATGTGGGCCCACCAAAGAAGAAGCGTTAGAGAAGTTGTCTTTAGGGTTTGAAAACCATTTTTTTATTTTCTTGTTCGATCTATTATGGCACCACTTAATAACTTGTAAATCAATGTAAAGGAGGTCATTTTGGGCTTGGAGAGGCAAAGTAAACGTTCCATGGGTTGATTTTCAATGCCACATGGTTTTTTTGTAGGTTTGAGGCATTTTTTTCAGTAGGCATGAGGATTGTTTTTACATATTTCTATCAAAATATTCATGTTTAGGTTAAAAAAATCTCCCCAGACATTTTTTCACCCTCCAACATGATTTTGATGGGTAAGGATGCAACCCATGTCTGCAAATGAGCTAAAAACGTGGCTTTGATGATCAAAACAACAACCTAGATCTGAGGACACCCTTGTTGATTTCTGAGTGAAACCAAATTAGAATCACATTGAAAAACACCTTTGAAAGATTTCCTACAACAAGCATTGGCCCAAAATTTTTCTAGAAGCTTTTTTCTGCATAGAAATTATCACACAAAAGAAAAAATATAAATATTTCTCCTTTACCAGTAATAAAGTAATATGATATATATTTTTTTACAAATAACAATCTCAATTGAAAAACTTTCAGGGTAAAACCAGACATACTTAATACCAACGTGGTTCTGATACCATATCGGGAACGAAATGGATCCACTAAATTGAAGAGTGCATCGGTGAGAAATTTGAGATGTGAATTGTACAAAGGAAAGACTAAGCACACAACTACAAATATGCAAGTTATGAATAATAATGAGATGAAATGCAAAAAGACAAGAATGGATCCAAATAAACTTAATTCTCCATATTCTCCATATTCCATATGATAGAATGATGCAATAAAGTACATATAGGTGGTAAAAGTGCAAAATACTCCTAGAACAGTGGGGAATAATTCTCACTAACTGATACTAGAAGTATATTTGACTCTACACAAATAATAAGCTAACTAAACATAGGTGGTAAGCTAACTCAACACAACTACCAAGATAACTCATCAAAATTAGAACACTAACTCAACACAACTAGTACACCTAACCAAGCATATCCTGTGAGTGTGGGAAATATCCAAGTAAATAAAAACATACAAGGAAATTAAATATCCTACACTAACATGCACAACCACACACAACTTATTAACCTTAATTGTTATTGCATCTCTTGTATCCGAGTTGACTATTTGATCCTTTTGCTTTTTTCATGATTTTTCTAGGGTAAGGGATGACATTACATAGTTAACCCATATAGTTTTTTCCTTTCAACAAAAGGGATGATTAGAAAATAGAATTAATTGAGGTTAAAATAACTTGAATTCATGTAATCAAAATTGAAAAGGGTACTGAGAATAGAATTAATAACTATTTGAGATGAAAGTAATTTGAACCTATGCCATAAACATTAAAGAGAGTGATAAGAATAAAATCATTTGGTTTAAATTAAATTTTGGTAGAAAATTGAATCGGTGTCATCAACATGGCATAAAGTGATGGGAATAGAGAATATAATTTCTTGAAATGAGCGTAGTCATTGATAAAAATTAAATGTGTCGTTATTAGATATTTGAATTTGTTTCATCATAGTTACATACGTTCTTGAGAATAACATTATTTGTTTGAAAAATATTGAGAATTTGTGTCATCAGAGATGAAAATTATGCTAATAATTCCAGTTATGATTCATTTAAAATAGGATTATCATTGCATCATGTGTGAGATCTAATAGAAAGAGTAGTAACCAAACATAATGAGTATATCCATATAAAGTACAGATTTTAACATGGAAATAACATTTGATTAGTAGTAATGATGTTGTAATAGGTGTGCTAAAGACTACATCTTGATAAAGGAGTATTGGATTTGAATTATTTTGTGAATTAGAGTGTATATCCTCCAAAATAGTATAGAGTATGTAGAAGGTGCAAATCAATTGAGTCTTGATAGAATAACATTGATGCGTATTGATTTGTAATGAATAATGTCTCAAAGAAAATTATTTATTTAGATCATATGCTTTGAGAGTGTGTAGATAGACCTGCATGAAAAATGGTTATAGGTCCTAAATAGAATACGAGGAAGTTCTTCACAATTGAATACAAAATTAGGTGAAATAATGATCGCGATGCCACATATAACATAAAAATAATAGTAATTAATACCCATATATAGTGTTTAGAAATTTGAGGTGTTTCCAAAAAAAACCATGCTAATTTTTTTAGTAATGAGTTAAAAAAATGAAGGCTTGAAGGATTTTATCAAGGCTATTTGTAGCCATTATTTTACCCTTAATACTTCTTTTCTAACCCCAAGCATGCCAACCTATCATCCAACATACGCTAAGAACTCACCTGAGGCATGCGTGGGCACTGAGCCCCTCCTTTATGTGAGATTTGCAACAGATTTTTTCCATTTATGGAGGATTATTTGTAGAAATAGAAGTACATTCATTTAATTTAAAAGGCAGAGAGATATAACTAATAGATCTACACATCAATAAATCACAAAAGCTGAATAATCATTGTAATAAGTATAAGAAACTAGATCTCGAGTCATGATAAGCCAAATAACATAAGGGTCTATATCCATAAGAATAGATCCGTGTATATTGATTTAACAGAATTCTGTAGCCATATTACATTCAAAAGGGTCATCTCGCATCAGTATACATTAAATGAAAGAGACTCAACTCTTGTAAACCTATCTAATCGATATTCGACTATACTTTTCCCCATAATATCCTTGTTATAGATCCTAGTACCCATACATATGCATAAAGGTATCCCTTACAACCCTCTAACACTAAGTACTCAAAACCCTAACACAATGAACTCCAAACCTTAAGCATTTCTGCAGCACTTTGTTACTCTCCCTCTCTTTCTCTTCTCCCCTTTTGCACTCTCTCTATATCTCTCTGCATTCTCTATGCAATCTCTCTTCATTCTCTCTTCATTATATATCTATTCCTATCCCAAGCACCTCTTTAAATAGGATCATTGACCACCACCATGAATTCTCTCTAAGTAGATCACATGTTAAGTGTTGATGTGGTCCTCCATTGGTGAACACTTATCCTTTTTGAAAACATTTTACTAAATGCAATGATTCCTTTGGGAATATCCCCTATGTGGAATATCCTTTTCTTGACCTCCAAGGTTCCATGTTGGCACCTTATCCACTTATCACACCTAGTCGAGTCCTCACATTTTTCCTCAAGTGACTCCATGATGCCAAATATGGATAAGTCCTTTAAACCCTTGTTCTTCCCCCATGCATGCCCTAGTTTCACTTAAACCCTTCTTAAACCCCTTTTTCCCACATGCTTTTCCCCAGCTCCCTATATAATTTGGTCTTACGTGCGCGCGCCTCTTGGTACTTAGAAAATATTTTAGGGTCCAACATCACCCCACACTACACGTGTTCTTCATCCTAAGAAACATTCTACTTCCAAAAGAATAAATAATAGAGATATAGAAACAATTAAAGAATGGAAGGATGGAAGAATAAAAGAATATGCTACTACTACATGAGGAGTGGGAAATCCTTCTTCAAGGATGCCTCAATATTCTCCCATGCATCTACTTCTCCCCGTGCCTACTGAAGTAGGTCACCCACCAATGCAATTCATAAAAATAAGTTCCTCACTCTTATCTTTCAGTGTATCTATAATGATTTCTAGCTTCTTGCTAAGATCACCTAGCGCATCCATCCTATGAGTGACTTGGGGGTATAATTCCTTTAGCTTATTCTTAATCAAACCCCCAAGGTTTTGATTGCTTCCAACTTCTTCTCAAATTTGTCCATGATATTATCATGCTCTACCCTATTGCCTTTGTTCTTTTCCTAAAATTATTTTAGATCTACCTCATGTGTAGCAACCAATATGCTTGCTACCCTATCTCTATTAGCACAATTATCATACACAGACTTCGGCCATTTGTGTGGTGGTCTTTACTACAGCAAGGAGCTCGGAGTACTTGAGTCACTATCTCCCCAATATTCAGCTTTTCCTCCTCCTTCTAGCATTCCATCACCTCCTTTCTGACTCTAATGTGAGTGGTCACCTTTCCATGGTGAGGATGCAGGTCAAGTATTCCAAGCATTGCATGGTTGACTCATATTTCTTCTCAGGCAGGGCCAAGTCTAGGTGCTTCAAGATAATGGCATTTGAAATGTCCTCTATCTTCTTATGGAATTTACACACCTTTTCCTTTTCATCCCTTAGCTCATGCCTTAACTATGAATTGATTAATTCCTATTTTATCTCTTTGTCCTGCTTAATGATCTCCTCATTATTTTTCTCAAGCTCTTCCTCCAAGACCCTTATCCTGTCATTTTTTTGAAGAGTCTTGCCTCTATCTCCACTAATGCTTTGTTGAGTGCATTGAAAACTTGCTCATCGATAGTTTTTGGGAATTTACAAAATGGTTTACTCCCTTGGTATCTGGTATATTCATCAATGCATCTCGATTTACCTCAAACTCAGGTTCATCAATGTGCTACTCGATAGCCCAAGATAGCATTTTCCTCATGTGTGGGTACACATCTTATTCATCAAAAGAAGACCAAGAAAGGAGTTGGTTTGTGGGAATGATACTTTGGAAGCACACATAAAGTACCTTGTTTGGATCATTAATGTAAGTCATTTCTTGTTCTTGTGCCACTACTATGCCCTTTCCACCTATGCATGCTGCATTTGGGAAGATTACTACTAAAATAGGGTCTCCACCCATGCTTCGATACCCCTTTACCAAATTCACACTTTCCTCTGTTTTTTTCAGCACTTCCTTAATGACTTTCTCAACTTTGTGCTCTACCAAGTGTTGGATAATTCCTACTACTTCTCTCTCTATGGTATTATCCATCTGCTCCTTGGTCGGGCTCGGGGTATTTTGATCCTTCATGTTTAATTCATCGCTACCCCCTTTTTTGTGAGTGCCTTCCTCATTCTCATCCTTCTCTTCATTTACTTCTTCCTCTAACTTGTGTACATTGTAGAAAGGATGTTTTTGAGCCTCATTACGCTCTTCATCATCTTCATCACCCTTGTCGGCCTCCATGCTTTTTGTTTTACCTGAGTCTAACCCTTTTGTCACCCTCTTCTTCTTTCTTATTGGTGACTTTAATTCAAGGGATTTCCATTTTTCTTATTTCTCGGGTGACTCTCCCCTTATTGAAAAATATTCCTTCTGTGGCGATTCCTCTTTTCTCATGGGAGAATTCTTCTGGTAGACATACAAACTTTTGGCCATGCCTGAATCATGTGCCCGTACTGTCTACATTGTCTACGCACTCAGTGCCTTTTTCTCAAGAGCCTATCCTTAGTCTATTTTCCTTTATACAACCTTCTTCCATGCATGGGGTTTGTTAGTGCAAATCTACAACACCCCAAAAAGACCTTAATATCTACAGTCCAAAATTGGGTCATTTAGTGTGATTGCACAACATTGAGTTTTCTCCAAGGTGTAGGACCTTGCAAGGTGAAAAAACTCTCCAGATTGAAGCTGGTTCTTACTCCTTTGTTTAGGTGTATGCATGAATTTATAAAGGTTTAATACTAATTCCTACTCTAAATTCCAAGGAGAAAAAGTTGAAAATGCAAGAAAGGGGAAACAAAACTGAGCTAAAATGGTGATACACCAAAGGAGTGATGAACTTCTTTTTTGCAAATAAACATAGATCATAAGAATGTAGCACAAAACATGCAAAGATTTCCACAATAATGAAATATATGAAGATAATGATAAACACATGAGAGGATTGGAATATTAATCATAGAACATACATTATAATTCCCAAGTTTAATAAAATGCATGACAATGGCAAGGAGGAAAAAAATATATCTCAGAGCTCAGTATGAGAGGTCTAAAACTCCTTCAAATCTACCTACTAAGGAAGAAAAGAGAGTTTGCAAAAGAAAATTTCCAACATTACAATAGATTACATCTCCTCCATTTATAGTTGAAGAAAAGAGAGGGAAAACAAAGGAGGAAGCAAAATATGATCTTTTTCCTCAACCACCCACCATTAATCCTTTCAAATCAGCCTATAATCCATCAAATTGACCTCCTCTATTTCTGTTTTGCATGTTGGAGAGAAAAAATGATAAATTTGGTGAAACAAAGCTCTCAAAGCAATTTGATCTCACATTTATGGCATGAGAAGACATTTTTAGGGTTTTCTTCCATCAAATCAAACTGATTCTTCATCCTTGGCATGTGGGAGAAAGAAACCATGGTGGATTTGAGTAAAAATAACTCATTTGAAGAAATCTAGTTTGCATTAAAGAAATGCAAGACGGTTTTAACATTTTCTCCATTGAAACTTGAAAAAAATGATGTTTTTATTCCTCCAATGCATAGAGGGTCTCAAGAAATTTCCAAAACATTTGATTTTGTTCAAATCTGATCTGGATTGAAAGATATGCCCATTTGAAGATTTAGGGCAAAAAGAGGGTAAAAATTCGGGCACAAATTAGGGCATACTTGGTGGTAAAATAAGATTTTGAAAATGGGTCCACAGGGTCAAAATTTGCTTTTTGAACTTTTGGAAAATTTTCCAAAATCTCCATGCCTCCGCCGGCTCGAGACACGTGTCACCTTCTGTTCGGCATGGGATCACGGGCCAAAAACCTATATTTTTCCTTTGAAATTTTTCATTGGGAAAATTTTGCATTTTACCTCTGTGCTTCTACCCTTCCGCCACTGACTGGACATGTGGTGCTCCCTCATTGATTGGCAGGGATGCACCTCATCTTTTTTATTTACACCCTTTTTGGTTTTATTAAAAACCGAACTTCTGTGTGCCAGTCCGAATCCTCCACTTTGAATAAACACGTGGTGACTTCAAAATGATCCATGGGCCTTTGGGCTAAAATCTATCTTTGGGCATTTTAGACAAAAGGGACACATTTCCCAATTCTCCTCACACCTCTGCCGAACCTTTTCCTTCTCCTCCGTGGGCCCATAGGAAAAACTTTTCCTTTTCACACTTTTGACCAAAGCATCAAAACTTAAACTTCTCCTTAACGTCTACCACTGCTCTGCCATGTGGCACCTTCTCATTGGCCGTGGGCATGTCTAGGGAAAATTTCCCCAAAAACTCCGTTGAGCCATAACTCAAAAATTACAAGGAGTTAGGAGGAAAATTTTACCTTTTTGGAAAGGTAAGAAAATTCTCTATCTAATGGAATCATACCCAAGAAATTTTGAGTCCCTGAAGTGTGTAAAAATTCATTTTAAGTACTAGAAAAGGGAATGGAGGAGGAGTTAGGAAAAAATAAGCATGGGCTTATTTTGGATAATAGGGTCCTTACAAATGGAGATATTGTCTTGAAAAAAAGTGCCCTTTTCATACTTAGGCCTTATGTGCAAATACACCCTCGTTGCTGTCCTTTGTATAATAGGTAATGTTACTAGTTTTAACATATGCACATCATGGGAGACATACTTCTATAGATAGGCACACTTCTTGGAGCATACTAATTTCTTGCATAACTTGTGGTAGTCTTGATCTACTACACTTAGATCAAATTTGAGTTTCTTTGCCTCTTTGAAATGATTGAATCCAGCATGGAAGTATTGCACTATGAAGGAGAAAGGTAACTTACACCAAGGATTCTTGGTGCCATCTACCAAAGTAAATTTGCTGATGCAAAAATGCTGGTATTCAATAAACTTAGCCTCTCCTTGCACCGGTGAAGGTAAGCTGTTCAGGTATTTTGCATTCATCCCCGAATGCATCACTCATTTTCTTATACTACTGTTCCAAGAACTCTTTATGAGCAGCCCTCATGGTGTCACAGGTATACTATTAAAAACTATTAGTGGGTGAGGGGTTCTCATCTGTTTATTCCCAAAAAAACTTATCCAGCCCATTGGGCACCCCAATCTCGAAAATACAATGGTGAGGAGGAAATTGCAAAACATGATCTCTCTCCATTGCATACAACATCTATGATCTCCTATGTAATGAAAAATGAGATGTTATAGATGGTTTCCTTTGATATCTTGCAGAAAACATTCAACCATGCTTTATTAATCTATGTCCACCTCGCTTTCCCATTCATCTTGGTAACCAAGCGTGTGACCATCCTCATCACCAGTGTCGATAATTACATAAATGTTGAAGTAGCACAAACCCTTCTTTTATTCATAAGCTTGAATGGTCTTCTTGATGGCTTTGTTGTATTCTAAATCATCATCCAATGAATCTCCTTCACGATAATGCCAGTGACCTTAGAAATTAGCCAGGGGGTTACACACATCCTTCGACTGTGAAATAGAAGTGGTCTTCATACACACATGATATCAACAATTGGTATAGTTACTCAGGCTTGCCAAAATAGGGAAACTCATAGAGTTACAATAACCAAACTTTCTCCATTTTCACCTTTAGCTCATTGTCGTAGATGGGCATTCCATTTGGTGTCCTATTATATGTAGGGAAAACAAGTTCTAGTGTCATTTCATTTTCTATGGTGCTCATTTGATGGTTGTAATCACTGATGGCCATCTTTCTAATGTGAGACACCCATTATTTACCAAGTAATATGTTGTCTAGGTACTACATTTCCACATACCATTCTTCATTGAAACTGGTAGAAACGACTTGTTTTCCCTTTCCCTTTCCCTTCTTCGAAAAACATTTTCTACTTTCCTTGGTGTCATTCCTTTATCGGGTCCTTAAAAATTCTTCCTCTCTCCTGGTCCTAGCTCTTCTCAACTTTATGGCTCCACTCCTTTATGAAAATTCCTTCAAACCCCATGCCCTAGCTATGTAACCCTAACATGGAAAACCCTTTTTCCATAAGACAGTGTAACACCCACAGGATTCTTCCACACAACCTTATCCACTTACACCCGTGTACTTATTTCCACTCTGGTTCACTAATCAAACTAGCTATGCACACAAATCTTCACACAATTTCTTCACAAGGATGCCCTAGTGCATGAGAGCTCTTAAAACGAAAGGTAGAAAACAACGCACCCCTGATATTCTATTTATAACTTTTACTCTTCTCCGTAATAAATTCCATACCACCTACTAACATACTTTCAAAATAAAGGAAAATTTTTCCAACACCAACCTTCAGTTCTTTTCCTCCATGCTCAATCCTATGCGAACACTTTCACAAAATTCCTCACATAACTTCCTCGACCATAGAGTTCTTTGCACTTTCTTACTCAGCACCGAAATCAATTTTTCTTATATGTCTTGGACCAATTTATTTTTGCTGCCTACCTCATGTTGGTCCTACACTTTTTATTCTTGTATGTGGTTTCTCAAAGCCTTTTGACACCAACCTTCCCTTATGTTCACCTTTTCCATGCGTGATCTTCCAATCCAAGTGTTTTTGAGTTTTCAATCTAGGTGATCGAAAACCATATCTTTCAGAACTTTTCACCTCACTCCACCCACACTAAAATATATGCATAGTCCTCTACACATAGAGTTTTTGAAAATAATAAGTGGATACCAACACAAAAAGGTTCACAAAACAAAGATACAAGAAAGGGAAACAAAAAGAAAGGAAACTGCATCAAAGAAAAACCTAGGCTAACTAACAATACTACCTTATTTATAAACACAAAGAAGACTTATTTATAGTAGGGATTTATCCTACTCCCATTGAAATGGCTTGGCAACCGTGTTCCATCCAACGCTTGTAATTGAAAAGCACCTGAATCAAGTATATAGGATATAATGTACATGCCCATCCAATGGACTTTGAATTTCTTAGGATGGCACATAAACTTGGAATCATACAATAGAACCATCTGCCCAACCTCAAATTACTTGTTCTTGATGTGTCTATCATGCCATGCCTTCTCTCTCTGGGATTTTCTATCTTCTGACTCTAGTGAGTAATAGCCCACCTCTCATCCAACTGCATCAACTTATCAATCCTTTCCTCAAGTTCTTGTTCACAATCTAACCCTCCTGCACGCACTATATGTAGCAATGGTAACATGAATTCAATAGGTAAAACAACTTCCATGCCAAACACCAATTGAAATGGTGTGGCCTTGTTCATTCTCTTATAAGTATTCCGATATGACCATAACACAACAAAAATTTTATCATCCAAATCCTTTCTTCCCACATCAAAAATATTGTTTAATGTGTGATTCAAAATTTTGTTAAACACCTCAGCAGTCCCATTAGCTTATGGGTGATAAGGGGTAGTCTTGTGATGGGCTACCATGAATTCTACCAATAATATTCTAACTATCTCATTTAATAAATGAGTACCCATATCTCTTATTAAGTTCGGTGGGCATCCACAGATGCTGATTATACTATCCCACAAGAACCTAGTTGTTGCTGCTGTGCAATCCCTTTTAGGCACCACTTCTACCCACCTTGTAAGGTAATTTTTCAATGTAATGATATAACATGAACTGTCCTTTGTGCAACTAGGAAAATAGGGAATACGAAGTCAATTTCCCACTTCTCAAATAATTCTGCACTAGAAATTCATGTTAATGGCATTTCATCTCTTTTTCGTGGTTTACCAAGGAACTGAAAATGGTCATAGGCCTTGTAGTACTTGATTAAGTATTTGTAAACTTTTTCCCACAAAAATATTGCTAGAAGGATCTTACGCATGGTTGCATTCCATATATAGTTCACTCTTGCGATTACACCATGTGCTTCTTCCATGATTACAATGCACTCATGCTCTAACATGCACCGACGTAAAACCTCATCGTGGCCTAGCTTTTATAAGTCTCCACTAATTAACATATAGGGTATGGTACAGATGGCTAACTTATTCCTTTCCAAATTCTTCATTTCCTACGAACACACCTATTTTGAGAAACACTACAATATCTTCCAGGAGACGAGGGGCACGTATTGCAATCTGAATAGTTTTGCATCTAGCATTTTATCCTCAATGCTCTATGCATCCTCTCTTGATTCTATCCTTGATAAATGGTTAGGCCCCAAATTAACTCCTGACCCAATTTTACAACAACTGTAAACTCAAACTCTTGAAATAATAGGACCCACCTACATATGTGCCCTTGTAGAACAAGATTATTTACCAAGTAATTCTATGCAATGTGGTCTATGTAGAATATACAGGTGTTGCCAACATATACTTCCTAAATTTGAGAAGCATGTAGATCATTGAAAATGCTTTTCACTTAGTAGTAGTATAGTTCTATTTTGTTGGGGTTAGCTTCCTATAAAAAAGAATAAGGGGTGGTCAATAGATCCCTCTCTAGGTTGTGCTAATATTTCTCTAATTGCCATCCCTAAAGCATCAACATGTACATGGAATGGATTATCCCAAGAGGGAAAGCATAATATGGGCACGGTGATAAGCATATTCATCACCGTGTCAAATGCCATCTGCTGCACCTCTCCCCAATGAAATTTACTTTTGTGCTTCAACAACTTTTCCAACAACGCGACGATCTTGGCATATCCATTGATAAATTTATGGTAATACCCCATATACCCAAGAAATATACATACCACGCTCCGGTTGGTAGGCTCCCAAATCCCACAATAATGAAAACTCGAATCCACCATAAAACCTTCCTTATATATGATATGTCCCAACAGGTTTCAAATGGAGTACTGAAAACACATTTCTTAATGTTGAGGGATATACTCAACTATAAAAATATCTCAAACATTAGCCTCAGATTGTCACAATGGTCCCTCACTAATCCATATACTATCCAGTCATCTAGGTAGACTTGTAGAAACTTGTGGATGAAGTCTTGAAATGCTGAATTATAATGTGTGAAAACACAACAGTGCCTTCTTCAGTCCAAAAGGCATGACTATGTAGGAAAACATTCCCCATTCAATGGTGAAAGTTGTCTTTTCTTGGTCCTCCTTTGCAATTCTAACTTGATGATATCCTAAGAATCCATCTGTGAAAGAATAGATTTCATGCCTAGCTACTCCTTCCAGGATCTCCTCGGTGAAGGGGGTTGGAAAAGGGTCAATGAAACATACCACATTTAAATACCTATAATCAACACAAATCCTTATTCTTCCATCCTTCTTAATGTTGATGACCATTAAACTTATCCATTCTGGATTCTTCAACAACCTCAATGATGTTTGATGTGATCATCTTGTCGATATCCTTTTTAAGTTTGACGTGAAAATTCAAATTCATTCGACAATGTCTCTTCCGCATTGGGTACACACCTTCCTTTAACTTGGTCTTCATTTCTCTCACGGAGTGGTAAAATCCTTTGAGCTCATGGTACCCACACAAAAATAAGTCCTGAAATTTGTGCAATAGATTGATGATCTTTGAAACCTCCTTTTCTATCTAGTAATCTCCAATAGTAGCCTCCTTAGGTTCCACCTCTCGAACCAATGTTAACCTTATTGGTTTTTAGGGGTTCATGGTAGGCATGCGATTTCTCATGAAAACTATCCATAACCTCAAGCATACCCATAGTATGGTAAACATCCAAGTTTTCCACTTATTCACCATCGATCACATAAACCAAATTTCCTTTCTCTTTTTCCATGCATGCGTGCTCAATTTGTATCTCCTCTGATTATTCCTCATCAAAGAGTGCATCTAAGATAGGTTCACCAAATAATTCTAGTATTCTATCCTCTTCCATGACATTATCTCCCATAGCCAGGAACTTAACAAATTGCAATACCTCATTCACCAATGGCTTAGTACTGATATTTGAAATTATGAAGGAGAGCAACCATAAAATCCTGTCGCTTTCCTATCTAATGGTGCATCTCTGAGTGAATGTACCATGCACGTGCACAACCTTGTATGGTAGAGTAAAGCTTATACACCCATAAAGAAGGTGAAAAGGCTTTTGTACCTTCCATCCATGCCTTCTCACATGCTTGAATGTGAAATGAGGGAGGTTCCTTCCCATGATAATATTATATAATAGTAGGTGCATTGCTTTGGAAAACCTAACAGAGAAGATGATACTCACCTCGAGCCACTCTAGAAGGTTATTGTGATGGGTTGCCCACCAATGTACTATGATCCCAAGAAAGGTATAGCTAAGCATATTTATCCTTTCAATCTCACATCTCCATTGGGTCTCCATTTCTCCTAGGAAGGCATCGGGGTAGGCTCCTATAGTATAGCTTGGAAACTTCTTTCCTTCTAGGCACCCGACAGAGTGTGCCCTTTTCACTCTCATCACGAGCCTCTTAACTACGTTCGACTAACTCATATGTCACGTGTGCCCAATTGTAACATGCCTCACTAGTTGTATAACTTATATACAGAGCATCTTCCCACCGAATAATGCCTTCTTTTATTGGTTGGAAAACCTCGGGGTCCCCGATAGTGCATACATAGATTTTTTCTAGGTCTTCTTCTCCCAAGGGATCAATATAGGGTGTTGAATTCCCATCATCACAAAGGAATGATAACATGTTCCTCCTTGTTCTCAATACTTATATACCCCTTATTGAAATGTAAGCCAAAATTGTTCTTATAGCACCGGGGAGCCCAAGTAACAATGGAAAGTTTTCCACCTCAGCAAAGCACTAAGAATTTGAAGTCTCCAATGAATTTTTCCCCTTGGATAGTGATAACAACATCCTTTAAAACACCAATGGGCATTGCCTTTGTCTTATTAGCCATATAAAAACATTCAAGAATGGATGTAATGGTGGCCTTCCCATTTAATTCTATGTGTCCAGGTGAGAACATTAACTTCCGTACCCATGTCAATCAGAATTTTTCTTAGGAGAAATCCATCAAAAACTACATTCAAGGTAATCTCCTTATCATAGTCAATGTTTTGAGGAGGAAGGTTAGCATGCAAAAACTACCTCTCATGCTCTCCTCCAACGCTTGGTACTTTACCTCTTAACCATTCTCCTAACGAGAGGAATGATGCTCTCTTGGAAAAACATCTTACACCTCTCTCGACATAATCTATATTTGACCGAGGGACATTAACTCTTTTCTTCTAATCCAAATTCCTAGATTACTCTTTTAGACACTGAATTTCCCCTTGAAGACTCCTGATTACATCCATGGTCTCTTGATAGAATTACTTCTGATGGGTAGGGTACAAATACTTCCCATATACCACCTCTTCTCTTATAATCAATGGTATCTACTTTGGGATTTCCTTAGCACGTGTAGCCTCACCTTGCGTCATCACCAATATAGGTTCTAACTCTGACTCACGTGCCATTCTAGGCATCCACTATTGATCAACATGCTTTACGATCACCATCCCAATACCCTTATCCTTTCCCTTCTTTTGAATCACATGTTCAAATAACTCGGGAACTCCTCATACTTGTGCTTCTTTCCACACCAAGAACACTATAGCAGATCGGGACATTCATGCTTATAGTGTTCCGTAGACCCACAATTGTAACAAGTTCCTCTTGGGAACTCACTTATTCCACCCCCACGGTTTTCGGGGGTCTCTAAATCCTTCGCGAAATCCTCTTCCATGAAATATTTCATCTATGCACACTTTATAATGATGACCATCATTCTTGGAGATATTTGCAACACTTGGTCCGTGTACACTAGTATCAATGACATCATGTATTTGGTCAATCAATCTACAATCCTTGGTGTCATGAGTAGTAGAGGTGTAAATTTTTCAATAGCAAGACACATTCTTATGGATCACATGCTACAAAGAGTAGGAAACCTACGTACATCATGATTTCCATGGTAGATCTCATAGTCTACCATCATCACACATACCAATCTCTGAGGACAGAGCTTGTCCTTCGTATTCCCTTCTACCTCACAATGTGTACACCATAACCTGATACAAGTCTCATGAGATGAGTTTGCATATAATTTCTCCAGCTACTTTTCCATTACAATAATTTGGGATTCTAGGAATGGACTAACTCATGTATCAATGCTTCCTATTACCTCAGTGTGTAAGGCATCCTCTAAGGCCTTGCGCAGATTTTTGAAAGTCTTATGTGAAAGTTCCCTCTTGAGAAATGTGATCAATCCTCCAATAAACCACTGAGCATGATCTGAAGGATGAATGCCATAAGATAAATTGGATAGGAGAGTCTTGAAAAATGCATCATACTCCCGCACACTCTTTGCCATTCCTTCACCAATCTCCTTTAATGTGATGATACTATTCTTCAAACTCAAGTATGTGGAACTCCACCAAAAAGGCATTACACAATGTAATGTAATCCACCATTGTCTAGTATGGGTCATACTTCCTATACTAGCTATGCGTGCAACCATGTAATGTAGCTAAAAAATATATAGCCTTACACTTCAGTGCAGTAATCCCCTTCATGCGCCATAGTAACTCAAACTTGTGTACATGTTCCATGACATCCTCAATGCCCTTGTAATTAGGTAAGTGGAGTGAAATTTCATAAAACACCTATCAATGGTGTTGTGAACCTTTTACGCTAGATCTAGGACCTTGATTCTCTCCGATGTTACCTCCACCACTAGACCCACTAGATATACTAGTGCTAATGCCTCCATATCCTCTAGATCCTCCTCTTGTTATATGAAAGGGGTCTAATGAAGCTGCGTCCTGTGAACCCACCATTATGTGAAACTACATGACGACTGTTTGTGATACCAAACCACTCCTAGATGTGTTTCCTGTGTCACTTCTAAATGTGATACTTAAACCTTGTGGTCCCACACCTTATTAAAATGTTGTGCCAAAAAAATACCCCCAAACACAGGAAATGACTGTACAAGAATAAATGTAACAATGAAAAATTATACCTCCTAGGTATCACTCGACTATGAATACCGATACCAACTAGATTATTAACAATTATCTCAAGAACTGGAAAACTAAGCACTAGGGTTTGGTCACCATGTGGGTTGAGATGCATGACTATAGCTCTTTTTATTTCTTCATATGGTGATCTCTCTCCAGAATCCGATGGGTTTTCTATTCTACACTTGCCAAGATGGGGTAGCTCAGGCTGCTTAGGTTCCACGTCCTCTACGGGAACCTCAAATACTTCCCACAACATATGCCTCCATAAATCCATCACTCCTGTATATTTATGATGTCTTGCCAACTCCCTCTCCTAAGCTTCATTATACTTGAGACACCTCTCCTCTTTCTCCATTTCTGCTACAAGGTCTACCATCCTTCGACCACACCAGCTTTTGTGCCCCTCGTATAGCGAAATTTAGCCGATCATGGGAAAGGCTTCTAAACTCAAAGTAATGACTATGATCTTAATACCCATTGGAATAACACATAAGAAAAATCCTCTAGGCTTCCTCATGAACTCAAACTTTGCAATATCTCGGGAAAGAATACATAGATATAGCATATTCTAGGGTATAACTAGTCAACACTCTCCTCCACTAGTGATCAACAACACGGGTCCATGTCAAATTGACATCATACAACCACCGATGTTCCTCTTGGGTCCATATACAAGGTCTATAGTACCAACTCAACCTTGATGCATATACTGATAGCCATTCATACAAATATACTGGGAAAAAATAGAAGAATGTCTCATAGTGTTCATGATATAGGTTCTTGATGCACCTAAAATTTACTAGAAATAACCTAGGAGCATTAACACATCACTCAACCTAGACAAAGCATTCATGCAAAGCATGCAAAGGTACTAGGACCATCTTTAGGGTTGCTTGTGTAGGATGTTAGCAAGATGAAGAGTTGATGCATTCAGATCCATAAATATTATAAACATTCTACAGAGCATATTCTAGATCTAGATCTAAAGAGTAATGGATTTAAACAATAGCCATAATGAATTCAACCATGTAAGAAATAGTTACGATCATGTTTAACACCTTGAATCAGTTAATACTCTCCATTATATTAAACATAGTGAATACACAGAAGCTTCTTACAATATTCACTATCATAAACTTATTCGCACATCATTTATGAAAGCATAACTTCACAACAAATCATATATAGTGCCCCTAACCTACATAGATTACTACATATTTATAAGGGTTGGAAATTTCCCTTCACTAATTACATAATTCCCAAAATAGGTCACATGCCAAAAATAGCCACCTGTCTTTACAATAATAGACACACATGCAAGTGTGCTAATAATAGATGTGTTCTCGTTAACTCGCGCAGTAATAATCCTATTATTAACTCAAACCCATGTAAAGAAATTTAGTAGATGCTCTTCAAAAATATCCTATATGTGTCACACAAGTCTTTATCTGGTTTGTGTGCTCTGCACACTATCTCCAAAAATAGCCCGTAATCATGAAAATGGCTAAGTCCCAAATCATCCATCGTCTTTCACACGTGTTTCCTTCCCTATCCTTCCATGCCTTTGAACGTGCCCTATTCCCATGTGTAAACCTTTTGTGTGCCTTCTACTAAGTGTCATACTTTTTCTTCTCAACATTACCCCACACTAAACTACATTTTCACCCCAAAAATGGTTGACTCTTGATACTTTACAAAATAAAGAATGGGAATGAAAGGAAATTAAATAATTATTATACAAAGAATGAAATTTCACCCTGTAACATCCTCTGTTTCAACTGGAAGAATTAACTTCAGATATTCTTCTTTGATTTCAGCCTCTAAAGTTTTCCAATCACTTAGAGCAGCTTTTGCCTTTTCTGGAATATTCGATGCAATAGAGTCTAAATCCTCTTGTTCAATATATTTCTTCTCACTTTCCAATACTATAACAATGTTGGACATTTAAGTTACCTTTATTTCCAAAGTATCCATATTTTATGCTATAATATTTCGATTTCATCCATCCTTTCTTTATGTAGGTCTTCATTCTTTGTAAGGGACTCACACTTTTACTTCACCAGTGCCAATCATTCTACACGCCCTAATGTCTCATATTTCATCACCTTTAGGACTTCATTGTATTTTACAATTGTCCTCATTCGGATAACTGCTTATAGATATTCAAAATATTCAATACCTGGTCTTCTTTCTTCAGCTCTTCCTACAAATTCTAGAGCAAGGCTTCATAAGATGAAATATTTCTAACTACTGAGGCCCTTTCTCTCTCTCGCTTCCTGTTCAGGGTCCTTTGGTGCTGGCATCTGAATCAATCCATCCTCAAGCACCAAATCAAATAAGGTACACACATAATGCATAGCCGAAGGGAACCTTTTGGGTACCTTAGACTCCAAGTGTGGTCTTTCCTTCAGGACATGATCATCGATCTCCTCTACCATGTTGATGAGAACCCCGTATATTTTTTCTCTATGTCCTTTTCTCCTTTTAGACGTGCTATTTATACATCTTTAGCTTTGATATCTTCTCATAATGCTCTACTAGTTGCAGCCTTATCTACATTCCACCGTGCCACTTTGTAGACAACAAAATTGGGTCATACTCCCCTTGGTTCCATTTAGAATAACAAACTTACACACATTCACCTAACCATGACCCTCATACCTCACATCAACATTAATTTAATTATTTATAATTAAATTAATACCCATCCTCACCCCATTATTAATTTAATTACTTTAATTAAATGAATAGACACCTCACCTAGACACCTCAATGAGAAACCTCACCTAGACACCTCACCGAGACACCTCTTTTAGACACCTCACCATAGACCTATTCATAACATGATTCCATAAATGAATAAGACTTGGTCCAAACCTAAAATTCAAGGCCTTTTATTCCTCTAATCACCTTCCTACTCATAAAAAGGTAAATTCATTCGAGATCCATGGATAAAGGAATGAACCTGATCCAAAAGATGCGAGATCTTCCATTTTTAGTAAACCTAGGGAATCCCACCTTAATTGATGCCGGTCATCCCTAAACCAATTCCAGTCAACCCCGAACTACATCGATTACCATTTATTCACCTTAACAACCTTGTTTTTGGGGTTGTAAAATTCTGAGATCAAGGAGATGAGAAGAGAGCTGCATGCAAGTAGAACTAGATTCTTTTTCAGACACCTAGACATCCACAACCAAAGAACATGATAGATCTAGAGGTATTGCACCCACGAAGCATTATAGGAAGCACTATCATGGCACCAAACACCATTCTTATGATCAACTACTATCACCATTCAGCCATCAAACCTACATCACAATAAGTGTATCTTCTACTAGCATAGTCTATTTCAGTATAATATCCTTTGTTACTTCTCTTATTAGTTTATGCTTTGCATGTTCATTTCCCATATTCTACCTACTTGTAGACTCAACCATTCCTCTACCCACACCACCAAGTCATCCAAGACCTCCCTATTCACCCTTCCATCTCTGTTTAGCTTCAGTTCAATCCCCATAATCAGATATCATTGAGTTAATTTCACCCTGACCCTACCGATGCCGGTTTCACATGGTCATCACTGGTCCCTTCTAAATCATCTTCGGTTACACCTGACTAAAATCAATCTCTATGTTTTACACCTATGCTAATAACAGAGCCAACCTACCTTCTACCAAATGACCCAAACAACCCGAACCCGACGACCCGACCATTTCCAACACCCCCACACCTACCTACCCTTTAGATCTGACTATAACCTATCTCGTTATGTTAGATTTACTTATTGTCCTTGAACAAAATACCTAAATCATATCAACTACAGTAGGGATTTTTTTATTTCTCACATTAAGTTGTTTTAAATAGTGGACTGACAACCATCTAGGGAGTATCACACTTCACGAATTTGGCACATTCTAGGAAGTCCACTGTCATATATTATTTAACTATTCTTTTGTGGTCTTGTTTTCTATTTAAGGTAGTTCCTCCTAGTCAAAAGGAATATCTCACAATCAACATCGGATTCATAAGTTAGAATGCGTGCATCAACCTCCAAACCAACATAAACAATTATTTCTCGTCACCATAATCCTTATCTGTCTTGTATCAAAACATAAAGGAAATAGTGAAACATTTTGGCACACCTGGTGGGACCCATCTGGGGTTCCTTGCATTTTTCTTCATTCCTAGGTAAAGATGGTGTGTTTGTTTACTTTCTAAAATGTATTCACACTAAATCTCTTTCCCTAGTAATCCTCTCTTCTTCTAATTGTCTAAAACAACATCTATTTTCTAGTTCTTAAAAAAACCATTTCTTCTTTCTTGCATTCACATAAGTAGTGAAAGAGCACATTCCTACCTATTCATCATTTGCTTCATCGAATGTAATTTGTTGATTTGGGTTTAAAATCAATTGCATTTCATCCTTGTATGCTGCATTTAGCTCACATTAAAATGAGGGAAACCTATATGCTAGAAGTCATGCCCAGCTGATGGTTGACACAAAGAATCATAGAAAAGCACTCTCTTTCTTCTTCTTCTACCAAACTGCACAAAATTAAAAAAATACACATCTTCTTAAACAACATCTCACCCGGAAGAAGCTATCAACAATCACACAATCAGTGGATTGACAGTGGGTACCTAGTTGGTTACTTCTATCCATTCATTACCTCAGAGGATGGCCTACCCCTGCCATAACATAACCTGAAACCTCTCCTTTTAGATATCCTTCTTCGTAGGAAGGATTCCTCACCAAAAAATCTACACTAAATTCATAAGTCAGTCTTATAAATAACATAATCTCAACACATAAAAATTACTTGTTGGATATGTGTTTTTAGGATTTGATTGACATGCATTTTGAGGTGTGAGGATACGTTTCTCCATTTTCCATTCTTTTTCCTTGCACACTCCATAATCACAGTTGGAGTATTCTAACTTCTTCTGAGTGTGTCAAGACCTCATTATATCATCTCCAGGCTTCTGGGTTGATCATTCATCTGATCTCAGTTCACAATAATCTATTTTTTTGCATTCTTCAAATTTTCATAGTAACCGGCATTAGTTTATTCACCGCATCGGTTTACACCTCACCGTCATCGGTTCTACCTAACTGTCGTCGGTTCCCTATCCTTTTGGTTAACTTTCCCAAGGGACACCTATTCTCATCTTCTTCACTATTTTGAGTTTTTTCTAAGTCTTTGTACTCTCTGTACTCTCATAAACGGTCATCATATAGCTTATCTATTTGACATTCATCAGTTTTTACCCCTTTTGGTCAAACTGTTCTTTTCTCATAGTAACCAGCCTCGGTTACACCTGAACCATCATCGGTCACCCATAACCGGTGTTGGTTACCTTGTGCTAATTATCGACTGATACATTACCCTAATCCACCTATAAACACTTGTTTTTCTCATTCCTACTACTCTCTGTGTCATCTGTAGGCTACAACATCACTTGATATACATTCATTCACATGGTGTTGAATCATAACCAAGCTAACGCTCTTATATTCCATGCTAGTCATATACACTTCCCACCTAGTCCTTCACCACCCTCTATCCTGTCACCCATGGATCCAAACCTTCCTACCACCATTATCGTAGGTGATGAGGAATTCACACAACTCCTTGGTCAGAATCCTGTGGCCTTACAATTCTACCTTTCCCACTCTTTCACCCCTGGACTCCTCGGGTCATTTGATATACGGGATGCTTGTATCCATCTCTCATTCCCTTATCCCCACTTCTTCATCATCCTTTACTAGTTTAACATTACCTTCACCTGCTTTACCCCCATTGGTTTTGCAGCTAGGCCCCATACCCGCTATGACCAATAAATCTACAAGACTCACATATGCGTGATCTGTTGTCCCCTCATTGACCACCTAGACCACAACCCCATCTAGAACCATTGTCTCATAGATACCAATTACAACACAACCACCCATGGTGTCGGTGACCCCTACTCCATTCCGAATATTGTCCTCTCCATCCCGTAGTTTTTGCCCCCAATCGCTACTAGAGTCACTACAACTACCCCACCTACATATACATATTATCAACAACCCCCTATCTTGTTTGACATTCATTCTAGATATATGCCCTCTATGTCAATCCCCTATTCTCAACCTTCCTATTTGGCACCGGAATACACTAGAATGCCACCTACATCACATGTTATGTACCATCCCCCTATGCTATAGGAGGATCCCTTTCATCACAACCTACCACTGACCTCATCAAATTAATGATGGAAAGGATGTAGACACTAGAAGCATCGGTTTCCGGCTCACGTAATTCTCTCACCTATGATGAAATTTGTAATGATCCCATTCATCCATCCATTCCTATTCTCCCATACCCTATACATTGGGAAATGCCAAAAATTCAACCGTTTCAATAGTAAAGAAGACCCATAACAACATTTATGGTCTTTCAAATATGGGTGTTACCTAATCACACATGATGACACTTTACTCCTACGGACCTTCCCAATGTCCCTAATAGGACATGCATTAGACTGGTACAGTGGGCTACCAAGACATTCTATCTACTCATTTAATAAAGTAGCACAAGCCTTCTTAGACCACTTATCAATCAACATCATTAAGAAAGTAACCATGATTGATCTTTACTCCACATGACTATATGATGATGAGTCTATCGCAGACTTTGTCACTCATTTGGCACAACCTAATTAGCCATCTCACGTTTAAATTACCTTAAACCGAACTCATAGAGTTGTTTACTCGAGCTTGCGCTAGACATATCTCACCAATGTTGCAGGTGTAGACCTTCCACACTTTTGACGATGCATTCACCATGACATGAAAATTAGAGATTCGTGCTATTGTAGAGAAGAAAATTCAGCTACGTAACAAGAACATTGCATTCAAATCAAATGATGCTTCTTCATCTCCAAAACCCCAAAACAACTATTCAAAACCCAAAGGATCTACCAATGCCATAGTTCTCAAGGCTGGACCCTCTCACCCATCAAACCAAGCCAAACCTTCTTTTAATCTCTCTCCCATCCAATATTTCCGAGTTCAGATGGGAGCAACAAAAGTATACCCCAATAGGGGAACCTTATTCTACTATTTTGGAAAATATTTTTAAGGATGGTGCCATTAACCTTCAACTTATTAAACCACACACTAGTTTTGACATTGATCGCCCAATGCCCACGTGGTATAAATAACACGACTTTTACAACTATCATTATGTCAAAGGTCATAAAAATGGTATCTACATCACTACATCACCTTCAATAATATCATCCAAGAAATGTTAGACAATAGAGATCTAGTCTTGGATAGCCCAAATGCACCCTCTAACCAAAACCTACATATCTTCAAGAAGCCATTCCCTAATCATGCCCCATCTCCCAACCAAGCTGGTGAATCTTCAACTAATGATATCAATGTTCATGAGGTCCACACCATTTTCAAGGACATACCAGGTGCTTCCCAATCGCCCCATGTTCCTTTCATAGACAAAATATTATCCCAAACCCCCTACTGCGCATAAGAACCTATTTCATCTACTCCTCCACCCACAGAGGAACCCTCTTCATTTTCTCCTTCACCCATGGAAGAGCCAATAGATATCACACCACCTTTGGCCCCTCAAATTACCAAACATTCATTAATAGTTCCTCTCCCACTCATAGGGGATACATGTCCACTCCTACACCACTACATGGAGAGTCCACTTGTCGGCCCGTCGAGTCCACCTTTTCTAGCCCATCGAGTCCACCTTTTCTAGCCCATCATCTCCTCTACCTATAGAGGATCCTGTAAAAACACCATTTCCCTTAAATGACCATTCTCCATCGACCTCCAAGATCCTACTTGATATGCTTTCAACTCTCTTACCCACGTAGTCGACACTTGCCATTTCCCTATTTCTCAAACACATTTTACAGGGATTACTACTAGATCCACATTGGCCCCACCTATAGTGGTACCATTTTCATGCTTGGACAACCCCTATACTATGTTGATATAGCCTTACTTTAGGGATGTCTTCTACTTCCTTCTTCAACCCAAATGTGGCTGTCACTCACCGACACCTCCACTATCTATCAAAAAGTGTTTCAAACAACCAAACCAAACATAACCATTATTATTACAACACCTTCCATGTCATCAACGATATCCCAACACACACCTCTACCCACAATCCAACATACATCTACACCCAAACACCTACCCACACCTACCCACACCTATATCATCTCCCTTACCTAAACCCATCACTACCTTAGGGGTCATGCCGAAATCGAACCTTACTCACCCACCCATCTAATTAGGTTTAGCCAAATCTTCCCAAACCAACACTAAACTAATTCTGACCCCTAAAAAGAAGACCCAACCTCCTAGGCCTCATACACCAACCTCATCTACCACACCATTATCACCTTCGCCTCTCCCATCCATCCTATAACCTTACCCCTTGACCCTAGCCAACCAACATCCTTCCACCAAAAAAATCAAGAATGCAGCAGACCTACCTCCTCATCATGAACCTCTAATATACCCAAGCGCTCCATACAACCTATGCCATCACCCGTAACTTTCTTACCACCCATACCACCACTACCATCCATAACTTCTTCACTACCCATGACACTTTCTTCTCTTCCACTCACACCTTCTACCTAACCTTTACCATTCCACCTCCACGAAACTTAGTTACCCCCATAGGTAGCCCGTCCTCTTCCACTATCTAATTTTCCCTCTAAATCTCATACACCGGGTGTCACGTTTTCCCAGAAAGTTGCAACCTAAAGCTAAAAATCCACTACCCTCTAATAAGGTAGTTAAACCAATCGAACCTTCCATCGCCGCTCTTCTCCCATGCCCATACCCAAGTAGATGAAACCAAGACCTAAGACCACTCCACACACCAAACTAGTGGACCAACCCATTCCCCCTTCTGTAAATCCTCTTCCTCCAAAATCAGCCACACCTGTACCCAAACCCAAGCCCACCTCCCATTGTGATCCATTAGCCAGGTCCTATGCCAAAATCTTAACCAATATCCTCGAAACCTATGTCATCACATTACCACCTCTTAGACCTTATGACCCACTCAAGAAAAAACCAAAGATTTGATGACACTAAAATTTGCACCTACCATTGTGTGCCAGGACACGATGTAGAGAACTGCAAGGCTTAAAAATGCTCTTGTCCAATTATTTCCTCTCGAAGAAAATTTTTATGACAACGATCTTTTTGATGAGGACCCCATTTCACTTGCACAAATTTCCCTAGATCTTCTCCCATTACCTACTTAGTGACCAATATCTCCACCCCGAAAATCTTTGATACACCCCTGAGATTTGAGATCAACATGATCAAAATTTCCACCCGCACCCGAAAGAAAAAGGAAATGAAACCATCAACCAACCTGTACCCAACATAGCATCCACACCCATACCCAAAGTCACCATTCGAGGTCCTACATATCCTATTTCCAATGGGGTCACTCATCAAACAATGCTAAAACAACTTCACTAATCCCCCCTCAAAATGTCTTTATATGACCTCATCCAAACCTCTAAGTCACATCATTAAGCCCTCATGGAGGTCCTTGATCTATTGAGGTTTTACCATATGACTCCATGCCCATAGCCTCCATAATTACTCCTCACCACGTAGCCTTTTTCACTAGGTCATCACCTTCCTCTATGCCTCCACCTACTTGCCAAGTAGTCACCCTTAGCTTTTCGGATGAAGAGATCACTCCTTCAAGTCCGACAACCCCAAACCCACTCTTTCTATCTCCATCATTATCGATAATATACACATACGATGCGTTATGATCAATGGTGGTTCTAGTATTAACATCATCTCCTCCCATGCATATGACCAAATGCAAATACCTACCAATTGCATGCATGGTAACCTAGTTATCCTGTGCTCCTTCAATGATGCCATGACCTCTACCCTGGGTATCATCATTCTCCATGTCCACGTGGGTCCCCGAATTATCCCAGAACTTTTCTATGTCCTAGAAGGGGAGTTATAGTATAACATGTTGCTTGGCTGATCTTGGATCCATGCCATGGGTTGTGTCCCTTTGAATTTACACCACTACCTCAAATTTGAACATGAGGGACATAATTACACCATCCCTACCAACCCATCACCTTTCAAGACATGTAACATGCTATACCATCCCAATGATATGCTTTTACCAGTCAAGGTATATGCCACTATCCCTATAAGCCCATCCACCAAGATTGCCACCACCTCTCCCATATCTAATCTTGCTAGTAGATAGTAGAAATGACTAAAAGGAATGACTCGATAGTAGAAATTCCCCTAAGGGGTGATGAATGTAGTCTTGTGCTGGTCTTCTAGAGCTAGTAATATTTTTATTATAGCTTGAGAAACCATCCATGAGCGATAGCATTTCATGGCCAATGGTGAGATCAACTAGTTGGTCAATGCCTAGTAGGGTGAAATCATTGGCCAAACCTAAACCGTGATTGTTGTGATTATGTCAAATGTTGTGTGAAATGCCATCCATATGCTAACCTCCATCACACACCTAGTCATGCCTTACAAGTAGCATGAGACCTTTAACATTTCTCTCAAAGGGGTTTGGATCTTGTTGGTGAGATTAATCCCCATTCTTCATAATGCCACCAATGGATCATAACCGCTACTGAATATTACACTAAATGGGTAGAGGCCATTACCCTCATTTCTAAAAAATATGAGAAAATATGTGAATTCAACAACCATCACATCATTTTTCACTTTGGTGTTTCTCACCACCTCATCACTGATAATAGAAAGCAATTCAAAAACAAAACCCTAAGAAATATTTGCAATGCTTTTGGCATCTAACTCGAGTTTCTCATCACCTTATTACCCGTAAACCAATGGCCAAGCTGGATCGACAAATAAAACTTTGAACAAAATTCTTATGAAGGTAGTCAACGATATTGGGAAGGATTGGCATACACGCATTCCTTTCACCTTATGGGCTTATCGCACTAGTATTCACACTTCAACTACTACCACACCCTTTTCTCTGGTTTATGGTACCGAGGTTGTCTTACCTCTCGAAGTCCGATTCCATCTCTTTGCATATCACTACAAGACATGGTTAATGGTGATGACTTTCGTTAATATGTTTTTGCGAACTTGAGTTATTAGATGAATGCCATCTCAATTCCCTTGACCATCTCCAAATCTACCAAAAACATATCAAATGTGCCTATGAAAATGTGTTCATAAACAAACCTTTCAGGTTGCCGACCTTATCATGAAGGAAAATCAACATGTAACCAAATAGGAGAAAAGTAAGCGGGAAAATTTTCTCCTAATTGGCTTCGACCCTATATCGTTACCCACGCATATGGATCGGTACCTATCATTTATCTTTGTTGGAACATAATGATTAAGTGGTTTGACAACCCTTAATGTATATGGGTCCATCACTAATATTTATGTTAATATTTAATAATATGAAATATTTCTATTTCTATTATTAAATATGCTAACCTCTGTATATACTTTAGGTTAAATATTTAATATCATGAAATGATTATATTTCTACTATTAAATATTATAAACATAAGTGTATGTGTCAATCATTTTAGGTTGAAAAGGTGGGTTGGGAGACATATCCAATCACCTTATATAAAAAGGACTTTAGGTCCTCATTTGATATATTTGGGAAATATATCAAAGGTGTGTAAATCAAGTGATTTGGTTTTACCCTTGGTAAATAGGGTTTCAAAGGAGGAGGTGATCTTACTAAATGTAAAATAATTTCTCTGAAGTAAAAGGCTATTTTCAAAGTGGTTTTTACCCTATTGGGGTTTTCTACTATAAATACTTTGTGTCATCTATGTTATTTATTTCTGTAAGTATTTCCTAATTTACTTATGTTATGATTTAATTTTTATTTAAATATTTATTGTAACATTATGTAATATATAAGTTGATTAAATTTACATTTATTAGAATCCTCAAATTCTAACATGGTAACAGAGCAAGGTAAATTAAATAAATTAAGATGAAATGTTTTGTATTTTATTTATTTAATTTGTATGGGTTTTTTCAACTAACCTTGAAAGGGTATTTAAAAGTATCATGTCCCCTTATTTTTCTTGAATTTATTTTGGAATTACATTTGTGTAATTAAACCGTCGATAAAATTTTCAGGGTTTTTCAATTTTAAATCCCTAATTTTTGGGGGAGATGTAGTATGATATGATTCTTAATTTCATTTACATTTTGTAAATTATATAGAATTAATGTTTGTTTGGAGATTGATGTGTGCACAGTGAAAGGAGCTTCAAATATTTACCTGTGTGAAAGTCACATATAGAAAAAGAAATGATTTATTACTATATGAAATAATTTTCATGTTTTCTATAATTTCAAATGTTTGTAGGTTAAATATTTTGGAAGGTAAATTCATACCCATGTTCTTTGGTCCCCTCTAAAAGGATTTGATTTGAAAAACTATAGTTTATAGTTAATCTATAACTATATCCTATATAATTTGAAAACTATATTATTATTTTTAAATAAAAATATATATACTATATAATAAAATTTATATAATAATTTATTTAAACACCATATTAAAATTTATATAGTTTTGAAAAGAAACTATATATTAAAAGCCTTAAACCATATTAAAATTACATGGGATTAAGAGAAGAGTCAAGAGACCATATTCTAAGTCTAAGTTTAAATCATATTTAAACTTAGCTTATAAATATAGGCATATATAGTTTTTTAAAAAAGAAACAAACCTAAGTTTGAATCATATTTTATATATATGGTTATTTTAAACCGCTTAAAATATAAATTTTATTAGATTTGGTTTATATATGTTTTAAAAAAACCAAAGTGCTTACTTTTTTTAGTAAGGGGGCCCATGTTTATTTCTTGGCCATGAAGGGATTACTTTTTAAATCTTAATACTTATTAAATAAAACTTAACATGTGTCCCTAACCATTTATATTATCCATGTAAGGGGAGGCCCCATTCATTTAGATTTTATAGTTTATAAAACCTATATAAATAAACCTATTTAAAGGTTTTCTTTTCTATAATAGTGGGAGTGGAGAATAAAATGAGATAATATCTTAGGTATAAATGTGGAACTCTCAAGTATAAATGGAGAATTAAAAAAGGGACTAGTTTATTGGTGGCCCACATGAAGTGTGGTAAATATTTATTAAAATATTGGTAGATATAGCCAAATAAAAGTTTTGAAGTTTTTAGCTTAGGGAATTATATAAAATATTTTTCAATATTTCCATACTTTTAAATGTGTGTGGGGTAAAATTAAGAGTAAATGAAGGGAGGAGACAAGGTTCATGAAAATAGGATTTCAATTTATTTCATTGGTCGGGTGAAATTACTTGTCCCCTCTGTAAAATATGTAAGTTAATCTATACTCTCATAAATCTACTTGCACCTGGTAAAATTCTTTTAACCTGGTCTATGTCCTTTAAACCCCTTTAATAAGGGTTATTTGGTTTTTAATATAAAAATAATATACTATAGTTTATAATTTTTATGAACTATATATTATTTTTTATTTTCATTATATAAATTATATACATTTTTATAAAAAAATGTATATATTTTTACATTATAAATTATAATAGGTTATTCTAATGTGTTAAAATATAACCTCCCTAATATTATACAAAAGAAATTCTAGAATTTCACATTCTGGAAATACACAAGTTTTGGCTTCATTAAATTTGACGGTCAAATGACCGTCATGGTAGACCAAACATAAGACAATATGACGGTCATTTAGACATCAAATTTAATCTCGTAGGTTCCAAGAAAATTTCATTGTGTTAAAATTGATGGTCAAATGACCGTCACGAAAAAACAAAAAATAAGTCATTATGATGGTCATTTAGACGTCAAATTTAAGTGGCCGGATCTTTGTCTATATTTATTTTTTTGAAAAATTTGATGTTGTTCTGCATTCTTAGGGTATCTTTTTCACTTCTATATGGTCGAAAATATTTTTTTATATAAATCAGGGTATAATATAGAGACCTTGATATTGCAAGGGTTATTATTTTGATCATGGGAGGTTAATTAGTATGTATTGTAATGACATAATTAGTTATGATTAAATAGTTTCTTTAGATCTATAAAATTTAGATCTGATTCTATTAAAAGTGTTGTTTTTATTATCGATAAATATGTATATAAATCTCGGGTATCTTTGTATATTATAATGGGGTGTGTTTTACAGGTTTAGGAAAACAATGATGTCCAACTATTTCTCTCTTGAAAAAACCCGCAGATCTGAATGAAACCAACTACAACATTTGGGTCAAAATATAATTTATGGTGAGGAAAATCTGGATGATTGTTTCTAGATCTGAGGTTGCTCCAACTGGTCGTCAAGAAACTATAGATAACATGAATGCATTCTTGAAATGAATGCAAGAGGCTCTTTCTATAATTTTTCACAATGTGAACGACGAGTACCTTCTACATATTGGTAATATCAAACATCCGAAAGAGGTATGGACACAACTAGAATCCATGCATGAAGGATACTTGGTATATCAAGGATAGTAATGAGAGTATAATACCTGAAAGAATTCAAAGAAATGGTCTATATATTTTTGATGATTTCTCTTCTGCATCTTGTTTTATATCTCAAAGTTTGAATAATTCAAAACTATGGCCTGAAAGGTTATGACATGTTAATTATTGAAGCTTATATGAAATGTATAGATATAATCTAGTGAAAGGTTTACATGTATTGTCTTCTTCTCTTGAAGTTACTTCATTAAATGCTTCTAAATAATGGTTTTGATTCTAATTTAGTAAATGGTCATGATGATGTTTTGATGTTATAGATGTTTATGAAACTCTTATCTTTCTAGATAAGAAATTAAATTGGGCTCAATCTATGTTAGAAATTTTAAATCCTATTAACCTTAGGAAAATGATCAGAAGCCATCATATGTACCATGCATTAATTACCTTGTATGAACCTAAGCCATGAAGTATTATAGGGTCTAGGTGGATATACAAAGTAAAATATAATATTGATGGTAGTATTAACAAACATAAAGCTAGACTTGTTGCTAGAGGTTTCACTCAGAAACCTGGTATTAATTATGTTGAGACATTTCCTATAGCTAAAATGAGTACTTGTTAGGGCCTTATTTGTAATTGCTGCTCAATTTGGGTGGGAAATCCACCAAATAGATAAGAAAAATACTTTTTGAATTTCGATTTAATGTAACACCCTCGAAAACCGATATATTCCTCTCTTGCATTTCAAGTGTTGACATGTGATTTTTGGATAAAGACATGTTCTTTTGATGTTGAAGATCATGGTTGATAAGGATAAATATTTTCTGTTCTTAAAAAATATTAGACTAAAATGTTATGGTTATCAAGAATTCATTTTCACTTTGGAAGGAGGAGTTACTGACTGGTTTTAAGAGTTGTAGACTTATTTCTTCTTCCGAATCATCCTTGGATCAATTTCGGTGGTCCAAGGAATGTTTCAAATCCTCTTCATAGACTTGAATGATAAATTGGCATTCAGTAGATTTTTAAGGGACATAAAAGACTAAACTTTGTATGATACTAATTCTTGGTCTTATTTGAACTTGTTTTTGTTCGATTGTATATTGTGCTCGGGTATTTGGTGATTGATCTTGGAAAGAATATTAGGACTTAAGAAAAATTCAATTCATAGAGGATGAATAAAGAGTACTAAAACCTAAGGATTATCCTAACGGTAACCTACGCTAGGTAAGAACAACTATGTCATAGATATGTTTACTTATTTGAATTACGTTTCTAACCTAAGCCTCTTATTTTATTTGTTGGGTTGGCATCCTAACCTAAGCATTGCGCTAAATGGATAAGAGAAGGGTTACTAAAGTAATACTATACTATTTTAGCTATTACCAAATACTAACGGGTTATGAATTGAACCTAACCCAAGGTGGGAATTCTAAGGGAAAATGTTTTAAGAACTATGTTGGTAATTGTTAAACTAACATAAGTTCTATTTGAATCTATCTTAAACTATTAAGGGAACCTAAGGGGTCACATGTCACAAGGGCGATGGTTCCAATGTCATTTAATTGAGTTGAAGGGGTTTAAATGATGGAAGACTTCCAGATTTGGCGGGGGCTAGTTGACTTGGTAGAGGCATACGTAGAAGCCCCACTAAAAGATGGAATGGTATTTTTGTGTGGAATTAACATTCACCAAATTTAGGAGGTGGTGGAAAGGAAAGATAAGTGGGAATTATGGATTGAATGTAATTTATGGCATTAACGAGCCTCATTATTTGTGTGCAAACCGTCTTGGAAACTAAGAATTCGGGTTTGTAGGAGGTTATTTTGTTTTTCATGCATGGCGAATTTTTCTCTACATGGAGCTAACTGGTTCTTCAAACCAGTAGTTTGACCTTCACTTCAAAGCTATTTTTGGTTTCTTCAGCCTATTTTTGATCAAAGGAAAGTATATGAGGTGTAGGAGGAAAATAAGTTTGATTGTTGATCTTTCGTGGAGGAGAAAAAGAGTTGGAAGCTCAGCTAGAAGTCTCCTTCAATTTGGTGGAAGCACTATCGGGCATGATATTCTCTAACTATCAAAATTCTTTGTGTTCTTATAAATGATTCATTAGAACAACTCTACTCTCCTGAGATTCGTGTTTTCATGCCTTTTTGGTTATATTTCTTTCTGGGTTTTACAAATCCTTGTGTGTTTGATATGAAACTATGGCTAAAATAGTGTTGTTTTGGAAACTAGCTTTCTATGCAAGTTTTATGACCAACATGCAAGTGAAAATGGTATTAAAAATGTGTTCTGTATCTCTATTTTGTTCTCTAGATCTTGTATTTGAGGGTAATGTGCTTTGAACTAACTTTCGTGACAATATAAGGATATGAGCTTAGGGAAACTTGAGTTCTGTTTTATTTTGCTTCTGGGTTGCGTTCTTTGGATGCAGACTTGTGTTGGAACTTTGTGTTTTGATTAAACTTGTGTTGGAGCTTCGTTTTGATTGGAACCACTATTTTGGAAACTTATGCATTATTGAACTGTTGTATGGAGTTCTTATTTATCACTGTACTCGTATGATTTTTCTAGTATAGTTCTGAACATTTGTGTGTGAAGCTCGGGTTTGTCTCTGTACTCCTATTTAACACTTGAGTGTTATGAGTTCGTATTTGGTTCGATTCATTCGATTATGTGTTATGGTATTTTGTATTGGGTTATTTTTTTATTAAATGGATAAGCTTATAACTCTTTATATAAAAAAACTTACTCGATAGGAGACTGGGTGAAAGCTTGTTTAAGTTGTTTGAAATCTCTTTGAGATTGGAACTAGAAACGTATTACCTAAAGAAATGTTGTACTTTTTTTTATTACTTAGATCGAATTCTTGAGATGGTTTTGGTATGAGAATGGAATTGAACATCCTTTCCTCATTTTTGAGGAAACCCATGTTCAGGTTGACCAGTAATATTTTGAACCAGTCACCTCTATCGCAATTTTATGGTTGTGAAGTTTTGTTTAAATTTTCGTTTCTTTTGCATTGGAATGGATTGGGTTATTACCTTGGACACTAAAACTATTCAGGAAGGATAATTTCTCCATTCTGCTGTTTTGTTTTTAATTCTTGAATCACGAACTGTTTACTTTTTGTATTAAGTGGTGAAGCCTTTGTGAGTCTTCACTTTGGGTTCGTGGGTAATTCTAAACTTGATAGGTTACTATTTTGGGATGTTATTCTCAACTGATATAGTGATTGAGTCTTTGAATTCCTTTTGAGAAATAATATATATATATATATATATATTCTTATTATTTTGAGATCAGTATATGGTTCGGGTCTGGAGTGTGCTTTCATCCTGAATTGGATTGAAACTGGAACTTATTTGTTTAGTAGAACGAAACAATTTATCATAGGCTCTTTACTTATTCGAGTTACCTTTCTCTATGTTTGATAAGCCCATTGTTTGAACTTATCTATACTCAATTCGATTTCAAAATGATGATTTCTTTTGACCTATTAGTCTACCTTGTTTGAATCCTTGTTGAAATAATATAGAGAACTAGTAGCCAAGAGAGTTCTACTGATAAGTAAATTGATACTTATGGGTTTGACTATTGTTAACTAGTCTTTCCTGGTTTATATGAATAGGAGTAGGTTTTTCTCTTGTACTCTTTATATTTTGTGAAGAAATTGAGTAGATATTAACTCCTCTTCTTGGCTACTTTGTTTATGAACAATGATTTCGATATTTGATTGATAAATCCTTGCATGAAGAGTTAGAATTGGGATTGCGGTTGGGTACATTTCGATTTTCTATACCTTATTGTATTGTTATGGAATTATATTTGATGTGTATTCTAATGTTGAATGTGCAAGACTGTCATCTCGGAAAGGAACATGTAACTCATGTTATGAATCTAGTCTTTTTTTCAAATGTTATAGGTTTGGGCATGGTACATAATAGTTCTTTTTATTCTTGCTTATGATATAGATGAATAACCCTAGAATGAACCATGTTGTTTACACTTATTTTGTCTCATAGAGAAGATAAATGTTGTATTCTATTAGGATAGAATTATGAAATAATGGGATGACATGATCTAAACTATTGATAGGATCAATAAAACTTTAAGTTCTTAGGAAGATATTGTTTATAATATTCTGCTTCTCTTAAAAGATGATCTAGATTTATTAATGTACTTATTTTATGTTTGGGATCACTTATGTTTATTGTATGATGTTTTAATTGTCTCATTAAAGCAGTGTTGCTTTAATGAAACAATTAGTGGAATGCACTTCATTTTAATGCTTAGTGCTTATCATGCTCAGTTCATTAAACTGACTCGTGCTAGTAATTTTTGTAGATGGACAACGTAAGTGATAGAAGAAGGAAAAAACTTATATGATGCATTGGATGATATATGTGTAATTCTTATTAAATAATTTTGATTCATTATTTTGTTAAATTGTAAAAGAAAAGTTGTATACTTTATAGAATTAAGGTTGTTGTTATACAGTATTCCTAAAGTGCATAGTCTTGTAAATTTTATAAGTTGTAATGATGAATTGCGAGTTGTGATTTATTTACATTGGTTGTGTAAATTATCTTGTACTTTTATAAAGAAGATGAAAGTTCCATCTTGTTGTTATTCTTTAAATTATGTTATTCTTATCTTGTTATCTTTGATAAAATGGATAATGGGAATTAGTTCAATTTCCCTTATAATGAAGTAACTTGTGAGTTGCATAATATGATGTGTTATATCTAACAATTTAACATAGTAATATGTTGCATAATGAACATGAAGTATGAACTATGGATATTGAGAATGATATACCACGATACTTAATTATATAGAGGAAGACTCTTTCTCTCTCTTAATTGAATGTAAACCTAAAAGGTTTGGAGATATGATTAATAAACATTAGACTTCATTTTGTATGAAGTCTACTTTAGTTGGATGTATGTGGTTGTTGAACCTTTCGGAAAGTTAAATTAATTTTTAATGAAAATTATGATATCGCTATCCTATTTTGGTTAATTTGTTGGATAAAATGTGAAAACGAACATTAAAAAGTAATCATAAGTTAAGGAAGTTCTTCATGGACTAAATGGAAAAAATTTAGGAAATAATGTATTGTATGATGTTTTAATTGTCCCATTAAAGCAGTGTTTCTTTAATGAAACAATTTGTGGAATGCACTTCATTTTAATGCTTAGTGCTTATCATGCTCGATTCATTGAACCGACTCGTGCCTAGCAATTTTGGCGGATGAACAACGTAAGTGACAGAAGAAGGAAAAAACTTATATGATGCATTGGATGATATATGTGTAATTCTTATTAAATAATTTTGATTCATTCTTTTGTTGAATTGTAAAAGAAAAGTTGTATACTTTATAGAATGAAGGTTGTTGTTATGCAGTATGCCTAAAGTGCATAGTCTTGTAAATTTTATAAGTTGTAATGATGAATTGCGAGTTGTGATTTATTTACATTGGTTGTGTAAATTATCTTGTACTTTTATAAAGAAGATGAAAGTTCCATCTTGTTGATATTCTTTATATTATGTTATGCTTATCTTGTTATCTTTGATAAAATGGATAATGGGAATTAGTTCAATTTCCCTTATAATGAAGCAACTTGTGAGTTGCATAATATGATGTGTTATATCTAACAATTTAACATAGTAATATGTTGCATAATGAACATGAAGTATGAACTATGGATATTGGGAATGATATACCCTAATACTTAATTATGTAGAGGAAGACTCTTTCTCTCTCTTAATTGAATGTAAACCTAAAAGGTTTGGAGATATGATTAATAAACATTAGACTTCATTTTGTATGAAGTCTACTTTAGCTGGATGTATGTGGTTGTTGAACCTTTCGGAAAGTTAAATTAATTTTTAATGAAACTTATGATATCGATGTCCTATTTTGGTTAACTGTTGGTTAAAATGTGAAAATGAACATTAAAAAGTAATCATAAGTTAAGGAAGTTCTTCATGGACTAAATGAAACAAATTTAGGAAATAACTTATGGAGTGTTGGATTAGGGTTTAGCAGGGTTGTTGTAATCAAGACATAATCCAAATTAATAATTCATTAATGATATCCTTGGGGTATGTACATCTCAATGAGGTAGTTTTACGTAGGATGTTGGCACATGCCAACTGCAAGGCTATACTTTCAAGAATACTTGGGTCTTCTTGAGAATACAATGTTGTAGTTGACATGTGGCATCACCCTTCCGCATTGATCATCTAGATCTACACACAAACTTGGACTTGAACTTAGTTTCTCTCTAGGTCAGGTTAGTGGCATATTTAGGATAGGAAGTAGCTTCCAATGGCTTAGGGTACCTTGGCACATCTAGTTGACTTAGGTCAACCGAGTATGCCCATTTACCCTAAGCCATTGTGAGCATCTTCCTATAATAAGTTATGTTTCTAACTAGGGCTAGGGTTAAACCTGGGACAAGTGGACTGACGGTAGTCAGTAAATACCAATCATGATAATAGAGGAGTGAGGTGAAGGATGTATTCCAATATGACGAGTATGTTATCTAGGAATAGTGACATACATAGTATGTTGTAAAACTTTGGCCAAAGTATTACAAGCTGTTGGTTCCATTGTCCTATGTCACCAAGTTTAAATCAAAAAGATATCGATGAATATTGATAATGAATATTAAGATATTTTCTTTAAACGAGATCACTCAAGACCCGGTGTAGGGTAGTAAAACCTAGTATATGAAGTATACAATAGGTATTCAATACCTAAGATAAGATAAATAGATCGGTAGAATACCGAGTTATGAAATGAATAGATAGGTGGATAACCAAGTCATTTACAATGACATATGGTTATCTATTTGAATTTTATTGGCATGGAATGTTTGCTCTAAATAATGCTTTATTTAGAATAGAGGACATTATATTTATATTTTTTTCCCTTTTTCTAAAGTCCTAAAATGAGAATGTTAAATTTTTGTATCGAGCTAAAGGTTACGGATCTTGGACCTATTGTGTCCTTTATCTGATGAAACTTAAATTTTCTTGTAACAGAAAATGGTTAGAACAATAGGAAATGTTGCAAATAACCCTCCGCCTAAGGAAGGAGCAGCAACTACCCGAAAATTGATGAGATCATTTGGATGTACTTGAACAACAAGTAATGGGAAACGAGGAGGAATAAGAAGAAGCTAATAACAATAATCAGCTACCTCTAGGGACAATGCTAATGTGGGTGTTGATAATAACAATGTTAACATATCTATTCAAATTTGAGAACGAAAAGGCTAGGCCGAAGATGAACTCACTAATGATATAAAAGGATAATTATACCTAAGTTTAATGGCACCATGTTAGGATATGGAGCTAAGAATTGGCTTAGTGAAATGGAGAAATAATTTTCAATAAGGAATTTCTTAGAAGAAACAAAGGTGATATAGGGAGCATATCAACTTTCTCATGAAGCATCTTCATGGTGGGAGAGCCGTAAGGCTGAATTAAACATTGATGAAGCCAATATCACATGGGACCAATTTAAAGGATAATTTAGGCAACGATGGTTACCACAAATTGACTATGATCAGAAAATGACTGAATTCCAAAACTTAGCTCAAGGAAAGCTAACTATAATCGAGTACTAGGAGTGATTTACAAAACTCCTTAAGTAAGTAAGGAAGAAAAATCCCAACTCCTCTTCATCATCTCTTGCACTTAAGAAAGGACCATGGAAGAAATTCAGAATAAAAAGTAATTTTTCATCTAAGGGGAGAGGTGGATACTAATAAAAAGAAGAAGCGAAACAAGTTTGCTAAAATGCATAAGAACAACTTTGCTAAAGAACAATAATAATAGATAAAAGTCCTATGGGGAAGTTAGGAAGAAATAACTCTAATCTCTTGAAATAAAAAGGAGCATGGAAGGGACCTATAGGAGGCTTTTTTCATCTATAACTAAGGCAAAGATCATTATGTGAATCAATGTCCTTTGAAGAAGGATGATCGTAATCAACAACACAAGATACATGTTAGATAAAAAAGTCCTAGTTAGACAAACAAGCTAAGAAATAGGCCATGCCCATAGAGGCTTTTGGGTAAGTTCATTTGTGAATCTTACCTATGACTATTATTTTTGATGACAAACAAGCTACTTAATGTTTTATTTCTAGTAAATTAACATCAAAGCAAAAATAAAAGCTATAAATATGGATAAAACATGGACTATACAATATGGGAATAATGTTGTTCATACGGTTAGTATGTGTCTTTTTGGAGCAGTCCTTGATTTACCTAACTTCTCCACCGAGGTGTATCTTTATGTTGCACCTTTGGGGTCTTATGATGTAATAATAGGTGTTAATTTGTTAGAAAAACATAAGGCTAAAGTGGACTATTTTGAAAAACACATTAGTTCTTTAGACGACTTGTAGAAAACAACAGAGATTCGGGGTGTGAAACGCATTGATTTTTGTAAGAAAACTGTCATTATATGCAACTTAAAAAGACCAAAAATAAAGGTTGTACCTTATATGCGGTAAAAATTACTAAATCAATAAAAGAAAGCGGTGATGTTATGGAATGATATCTGCTGCTATGAAATTTTAGTGACATATTTCTCGGAAGAATTTTCGGTCTTCCACCTAAAAGGGAGTTTGATTTCATGATTGAGATTAAGCCTGGAATTAAATCTATTTCTAAATCACCGTATCAAATGACTAATATAGAATTAGTAGAGCTTAAGGCTCGAGTTGCATGAAATTTTTCTAAAGGTTTAATCAAACCAATTGTTTCACCTTGGGAGCACTGTAATTTTTGTGGAAAAGAAAGATGGAACACTTATATTGTGCATTGATTACGAATGTTAAACAAAGCAATAATCAAGAATAGATACCCACTCCTAGGATTGATTATTTATTTGACTAGATGCGTGGAGCTTCGGTATATACTAAGATAGATCTTCGATTTGGATATCATCAATTACGAATTAAGGATGAGAATATTCATAAAACAACTTTTAGAACAAGGTATGGACTCTATGAGTTCATGGTTTTACCTTTTGGATTAACTAATGCACTGCAAATTTTATGAATTTAATGAATAATATCTTTCAAGAATACTTGGACAAATTTGTGCTTGTATTCTTGGACGACATTCTCATATATTCAAAAAGTATTGAGGAACACCATGAACATTTGAAGATAGTTTTGGGAATATTAAGAAAGAGATAGTTATTTGGTAAGCTGTCTAAATGTTCTTTCTATGACACAGAAGTACACTATTTGGGACATGTAATAAGTAAGAATGGAATTGCTATAGATCCTTCAAAAATTGTAGCTATAATAGAGTGGCCTGCACCTAAGAATGTACATGAAGTTAAAAGCTTCATGGGACTTTTTAGCTATTATAGGAAATTTGTAAAAGATTTTTCTAAGATAGCTGCACCAATAACTTCCTTACAGAAGAAAGATAAAAAGTTTTTTTGAAGTGAGAAATGTGAAATTACATTCAAAACCTTGAAGGAACAGTTAACCAGCACCTATTCTTGCGATGCAGAGATCCTAATGGAAATTTTATGGTGTTAACTAATGCATCTGGTGAAGGTCTAGGAGGTAATTTGTTACAAAATGGTCATGTCATAGCTTATGAAAGTAAAAAACTAAAGTTACATGAGTTGAATTATACTCCACATTATTTAGAGTTTCTTGCCATTGTTCATGCACTACAAGTTTGGAGACATTACTTGCTTGGTAAACCTTTTGAATTGAAAACTCGATCACCTTAGGTCAAGTATATCTTCACTCGGCCAAATCTTAATGCAAGACAAAAAGGGTGGTTAGAGTTTTTGTCTCAATATGATTTTGACATCAATTATATTAAGGGTAAATAAAATAGAGTGGTTGATGCTCTAAGTCGTAGGAAGCACATTTTTGCTCTTATAACATTAAGAACTCGGTTTAAAGATGAAGTAAAAGTGTTATGGAATATGACTCTTACTTTCGGTAAGTGAAAGCAGCACTTCTGTAGATTCGAATGATTTGAGGTATAAAGGTTTTTGCTTTGATAACGAAGGAATTTTATGATTTGAAAACAAAGTCTATGTACCTTTGCTAAATGATTTGAGAAATAAATTGTTTGCAGAATTTCATAATTCACCTTTTTCCTGGACAACATGACATTAAAAAAATGCTTAACGATATAAAACAAAAATATTTCTAGAAAGGGATGAAAAAGGATGTTATAGACTTTGTGACACATTGTCTTGAGTGCCAACGTGTTAAAGTGGAACATATGCACCCGGCCGATTTGTTATATCCTCATAAGATACTGCGCAGTAAAAATGGCAAGTAATAAGGATTTTGTACAAGGTTTGCCTATGTCAAAAAATAAACATGATGTTATTTTAGTAGTTGTGGATAAACTAACAAAGGTAGCACATTTTATCATTGGGAATTTGAAGGATGATTCTCCTATTTTGGCTAAAATATTTGTACACAAAATTTTTAGATTACATGGATTACCTGAATTAATCATGTTAGCTAGAGATCCTAGAATGATGTCAAGATTTTGGCAAACACTTAATGTAGTTGTAGGGACTACGCTGAATTTTAGTTCTGCGTATCATCTCTGAAAGCAGAGATGGATAGACCGAAAGAGTAAATCAAGTTTTAGAAGATATGTTATGGATGTATTGCATGGATCAACAATATAAGTGGGAAGAGTATCTTCCATTATTTGAATTCACATACAATAATACATATCATGCTTATCTTAAGATGACACCTTTCAAGGCATTATACGGAAGAAAATGCAGAACCCCTATTAGTTGGGAAAACATGGAGGATAGAGAGGTAATTGGACCTAAAATTCTTACTGAAATGGAACAACAAGTTAACTTGATTCGTGAACACTTGAAAGAAGCAACAGATAGACATAAGAGTTATCTTTGACTCAAAGAGGGTTGATAAGAAATTTGAACTTGGTGAGAAAGTCTTTCTTCGGGTTAAACTGAAAAAGAGTTCTATAACTTTTGGCAAGGCTACCAAGTTATCACCTCGTTATGTGGGACCTTTTGAGATAGTTGAAGTAATCAACCTTGTAGCTTATCGTTTAGCATTACCTCCTACTTTGTCACAAATGCATGATGTTTTCCATATTTCTTTGCTTAAGAAATACGTTTCAGATTTATCACATGTGTTAAATTGGAATTCCTTACAGGTCCAAGACCCAAGAATAATCATGGTTAAACCCATACAAGTGCTTGAAAATCACCAGTTGCATTTAAGAAATCATGAGATAAGTCAATGCAAGGTCCAATGGGACCATTTAATGAAGAGAGTGCAACTTGGGAAAACCTTGAGGATATGAAAACTTCTTTTCCATATTTATTTAAACAATTGATTCGCTTGACCGATAAAAATTGTGATTTTATCTTTATAATATAATAAGTATGCCAATTCAGGGCTGATATTTATTATTTTGAATAAACATTTATGTAATGCTGATTTACGGAACTTAATAATTCGATATGTTTTTGACATATGGTAAGAAAAGTGAATAAGATGATTTTTCCTTGATGCAATCTGTTAAAAATGAGATAATCATCGGGAAAATGATTATTTTTAGGAGGGAAGAATGTAACACCCTTGACAACTGATATATTCCTCTCTTGCATTTCAAGTGTTGACATGTGATTTTCTGGATAAAGATGTGTTCTTTTGACTGTTGAAGATCATGCTTGATAAGGATAAATCTTTTCTGGTCTTAAAAAATCATTAGACTAAAATGTTATGGTTATCAAGAATTCATTTTCACTTTGGAAGGAGGAGTTGCAACCTAGTTTTAAGAGTTACAGACTTATTTCTTCTTCTTAATCATCCTTGGATCAATTTTAGTGATCCAAGGAATGTTTCAAATCCTCTTCATATACTAAATGATAAATTGGCATTCAGTAGTTTAAGGGACATAAAATACTGAACTTTGTATGATACTAATTCTTGGTCTTATTTGAACTTGTTTTCGTTTAGCTGTATGTTGTGCTCAAGTCTTTGGCGATTGATCTTAGCAGGACTATCAGGACTTAAGAAAAATTCAATTCATAGAGGATGAATATAGAGTCCTAAAACCTAAGGATTATCCTAATGGTAACCTAAGCTAGGTAAGAACAGCTATGTCCTAGCTATGTTTACTTATTTGAATTCTATTCTAACCTAAGCCTCTTATTCTATTTGTTGGGTTGGTGACCTAACCTAAGCATTGTGCTAAATGGATAAGAGAAGGGTTACTAAAGTAATACTCTACTATTTTAAATATTACCAAATACTAAAGGGTTAGGAATTAAACCTAACCTAAGGTGGGAATTCTAATGGAATTTTTTTAAGACCTATGTTGGTAATTGTTAAACTAACCTAAGTTCTATTTAAATCTATCCTAAACTATTAAGGGAACCTAAGGGGTCACATGTCACAAGGGAAAAAATTCCAATGGCATTTAATTGAGTTAAAGGGGTTTAAATGATGGAAGTACGCCATATTTGTGAGGGGCTAGTTGAATTGGTGGAGACATACATGGAAGCCCCACTAAAAGATAGAATGGTATTTGTGTGTGGAATTGGCATTCGCTAGATTTAGGAGGTGGTGGCAAGGAAAGATAAGAGGGAATTATGGATTGAATGACATTTATGGCATTAATGAGTCTCGGTCTTTGTGTGCAAACCTGCCTTAGAAACTTAGAATGCGGGTTTGTAGGAGGTTATTTGGTTTTTCATGCATGGAAGATTTTGCTCTGTATGGAGCTAATTCGTTCTTCAAACCAGTAGTTCGAGATTTACTTCAAAGCTATTTTTGGTTTCTTTGGCCTATTTTTGATCGAAGGAAAGTATATGAGGTGTAGGAGGAAAAGAAGTTTGATTTTTTTTCTTTCATGGTTGAGAAAAAGAGTTGGAAGCTCAGCTAGAAGTATCCTTCGATTTGGTCGAAGAACTATCAGGCATGATAGGTTCTAACTATTAAAATTCTTTACGTTCTTCTAAATGATTCATTAGAATAACTCTTCTCTTGTGAGATTCATGTTTTCATGCCTGTCTAGTTATTTTACTTGCTGAGTTTTACGAATCCTTGTGTGTTTGATATGAAACTATGGCTAAAATAGTGTTGTTTTGGAAACTAGCTTTCTATGCAAGTTTTATGACCTGCATGCAAGTGAAAATGGTATTAGAAACTTGTTCTGTATCTCTATTTTGCTCTCTAGATCTTGTATTCGAAGGTAATGTGCTTTGAACTGACTTTTGTGACAATATAAGGATATGAGCTTAGGGAAACTTGAGTTCTGTTTTATTTTTCTTCTGGGTTGCATTCTTTGGATGTAGACTTGTGTTGGAACTTTGTGTTTTGATTAAACTTGTGTTAGAGCTTCATTTTGATCAGAACCACTATTTGGGAAACTTATGCATTGCTGAAATATTGCATGGAGTTCGTATTTATCACTGTACTCACATTATTTTGCTAGTGTAGTTCTGAACATTTGTGTGTGAAGCTCGGGTTCGTCTCTGTACTCCTATTTAACACTTGAGTGTTATGAACTCATATTTGGGTCGATTCATTCGATTTTGTTATGGTATTTTGTATTGGGTTATTCTTTTATTAAATGGCTAAGCTTATAACTCTTTATTTAAGCAACCTACTCACCAGAGATTGGGTGAAAGCTTGTTTAAGTTGTTTGAAATCTCTTTAAGATTGGAACTAGAAACGTTTTGCCTAAAGGAATGTTGTACTTATATTTATTACTGTATTGACTTCTTGAGATGGTTTTGGTGTGATAATGGAATGGGATGTTCTTTCCCCATTGTTTGGAGGAAACCCACATTCTGGGATGACCGTAATATTTTGAACCAGGTAACCTCTATCGCAATTTTATGGTTGTGAAGTTTTGTTTGAATTTTTGTTTCTTTTCATTGGAATGGATTGGGTTATAACTATGGACACTAAAACTATTCAGAAGGATACTTTCTCCATTATGCTGTTTTGTTCTTAGTTCTTGAATCATGAACTGTTTACTTTTTGTATTAAGTGGTGAAGCCTTTGTGAGTCTTAAGTTTTGGGTTCGTGGGAAACTCGAACTTGATAGGTTATTGTTTTGGGATGATATTCTCAATTGATATGGTGATTGAATATTTGAATTCCTTTTAAGAAAGAAAAATATAAATATCCGTATTATTTTGAGATCGATATATGGTTCGGGTCTACAATGTGCTTTCATCCTGAATTGGATTTGAACAGAACTTCTTTATTCAAGAGAACAAAATGATTTATCAAAGGTTCTTTACTTATTCGAGTTACCTTTTCTCTTTCTTTGATAAGCCCATTATTTTAACTTCTCTATACTTGATTCCATTCGAGAATGATGATTTCTTTTGACTCGTTGGTCTACCTTGTTCGAATCATTGTTGAAATAATATAGATAACTAGTAGCCAAGAGATTTATGCTAAAAATAAATTGATACTTATGGGTTTGATTCTATTGTTAACTAGTCTTGCCTAGTTTATATGAATAGGAGTAGGTTTGTTTCTTGTAATCTTTATATTTTGTGAAGAACTTGAGTAGAGATTAACTCCTCTTCGTGGCTACTTTGTTTGTGAACATTGATTTATGATCTTTGATTGATAACTCCTTGCATGAAGAGTTGGAATTGGGATTGTAGTTGGACTGTTTCGATTTTCTATACCTTTTTGTATTGTTATGGAATTTTATTTGACTTGTATTCTAATGTTGAATGTGCAAGATTGTTACCCGGAAAGGAACAGGTAACTCATGTTATGAATCTGGTCTTTTTTTCAAATGTTATAGGTTTGGGCATGGTACATAATGGTTCTTCTTATTCTTGCTTAGGATATAGATGAATAACCTAGAATGAACCATGCTATTTACACTTATTTTGTCTCATAGAGAAGATAAATGTTGTATTCTATTAGGATATAATTACGAAATAATGGGATGAAAGGATCTATTGTATGTTTACAAACTATTGATAGGATCAATAAAACTTTAAGTTTTAAGGCATACATTTTTATTATATTCTACTTCTCTCTTAAAATCTGATCTATATTTATTAATGTACTTATTTTATGTTTGGAATCACTTATGTTTATTGTATGATGTTTTAATTGTCTCATTAAAACAATGTTTCTTTAATGAATCAATTAGTGGAATTCACTTCGTTTTAATGCTTAGGGCTTATCATGCTCGGTTCATTGGGTCGACCCATGCTAGAAATTTTTACGAGATGGACAACGTAAGTGATAGAACAAACCAAAAAATTATATGATGCATTGGTTGATATATGTGTAATTCTTATTAAAGAATTTTGATTCATTCTTTTATTGAATTGTAAAAGAAAAGTTGTATACTTTATAGAATGAAGGTTGTTGTTATGTAGTATGCCTAAAGTACATAGTCTTGTAAATTTTATAAGTTGTAATGATGAATTGTGAGTTGTGATTTATTTGCATTAGTTGTGTAAATTATCTTGTACTTTTATAAAGAAGATGAAAGTTCCATCTTGTTGATATTATTTATATTATGTTATGCTTATCTTGTTATCTTTGATAAAATGGATAATGGGAATTAGTTCAGTTTCCTTATAATGAAGCAACTTGTGAGTTGCATAATATGATGTGTTATATCTAACAATTTAACATAGTAATATGTTGCATAATGAACATGAAGTATGAACTATGGATATTGGGAATGATATAACCTAATAGTTAATTATGTAGACGGAAACTCTTTCTCTCTCTTAATTGAATGTAAACCTAAAAGGTTTGGAGATATGATTAATAAACATTAGACTTCATTTTGTATGAAGTCTACTTTAGTTGGATGTATGCGGTTGTTAAAGCTTTCTAGAAAGTTAAAGTACTTTTTAATGAAACTTATGATATCGCTGTCATGTTTTAGTTAACTATTGGATAAACTGTGAAAAAGAACATTAAAAAGTAATAATAAGTTAAGAAATTTCTTCATGGACTAAATGGAACAAATTTATGAAAGAACTTATGGATTTTTGGATTAGGGTTTAGCGGGGTTGTTTTAATCAAGAAAAATCCAAATTAATAATTCATTAATGATCTCATTGGGGTATGTACATTTCAATGAGGTAGTTTACGTAGGATGTTGGCACACACCAATCTGTAGGGCTGTACTTTCAAGAATACTTGGGTCTTCTCGAGAATACGGTGTTGTAGTTGACTATTATCCAAAATGAGCCCCCGCTTATTTTGGTGAACTTGCCTTCATTCTTTCCTTCCTTGTGATTCAACTTTAATTTTCACACATTTCAAGAACTCAAAGGATTTTGGAAGTGGCTCTATCAGATATAGAATTTTCTCACCTTTCCGTAAAGCTAAAATTTTCCTCCTAACTCCTTGTAATTTTCAAGTTATGGCTCAATGAATTTTTTTGTGGAAATTTTCCTAGACAGTGACAACCAATGAGAAGTGACAGTGTCTCAAAGGCGGGCATCGAGGGGAGTTTTGGCCCTTAGCCCTTTTGGCTAAAAGGTGAAAAGGAAAAAATAAAGTCTCGAGCCCATAGAAGGAATGGAGAAAAATTGCAAAGGCCCCCATATTGAATGAGGATGCACCACGTGTCCAGGTCATGAGCGGGAGTTGGGGCGGCAAAAAGATTTGGAGAATTTTTCAAAAGTTGCAAAAGGCGCAAAGGCATGCATTCAACTTGTGGACACATCGACCAATCAAATGGTGCCATGTGGCCACATTAGTGGCGGAGGTCGAGGCCCACGGAGGTAAATTGGGAAATTTTCCCAATGAAAATTTAAAAGGTGCAAAGGGCAGAAAGTGTTTCTGAGGCCCGCAGATCAACCATATGGTGACACGTGGCAGCGGAGTGGCGGGGCATGGGGATTTTTTGGGAATTTTTCCTAAATTCAAAAAAGAGGAAAATTTTCAAATTTCGGCCCGCTAACCCGAATTTTGCCCTAAAATTGTTAGTTTTGCCCTAAATCTCTAGAGGGGCATATCTTTCGATCCCGACATTAGATTTTCACGTTCTTTATATCATTCAAAATATTGTGAAATCATCTACATGATGGAGGGTTAAATTTTTATTTTTGATAGATATTTTCAAGAAAAAAATGTGAAAATGTCTCTGGCATGTGAAAAACATAGAAAACACCCCCAACCACCAAAATTAATGAAGTATGGGCCTCTTTCTTGCTCTGCAGAGCAATGTACTTTGGTATATGGGTTTGTCCATGAAGCCCATCACTTTGTAGGTGAGATTGAAGGGATTTTTCGGTGGTTAGAGTTTCAAATCGATTTTCCCATGTTTTCCACATTTCTTTCATTTTGTTTGATGGTAAAAAGCCAGTTTTGGCTCATTTGTAAAGTTGTTCATCATTCTTCTCTGCCTCTTACCCATGAAATGATGTTCGTGAAAACTTATGGGGAAATAAAAACGTGTTTTGTGATGCATTTGTCCATCCAATCTCATTTTTTTGGTTATTTTCTTCTTAACTCTCTTCATTGCAGGTATTTGTGCATGTTTGGATGTTCATTGCAGGTTTTGGAGCTATGTTCATGGAGTTTTGGAACATTTCTGTGTGAAATCCATCTTTGGTCTGTGATGCATTTGTCCATCCTTTCCATTGCTCACCTCTTCTTGTTCCATGATAGTTTTGATAGATGTTCAACTTTTTCCTTCTCTAGTGTATCACCATTTTAGTGTAGTCTTTGTTTTTCCTTGTTCTCTTTCTCTCCATGTCTCCTTGAAGTTACATTAGGATTAGATTAACTTTCTTGCACTAGAATAACTTGTGGTAGGTAGTTTAGGAAGAGGAACTAGCCTTATTTGGAGAGATTTCCCCATTTTCAAAGGTCACACACTTTGGGAAAGCTCAATGTTGTGCATTCACACCAAATGACATTGCCTTAGAAAAGCAAATCCATAGGTCATTTTGGGGGTGATGTGAATTTGCACTAACAGTTTTGGCATGCTTAGTGGGACCTTAGAGGTCTTCCACTTTATTTTTGATAGGTTGGTGTGTTCCTGTTAAAGATTCAGCCTTTGGAGGCATATTCAAAAGCACATCTGGCGACTCCATCTAGTAAACAAACCATCTTAGAAGTTGCAGACCCTCTTTCCATTCATTTTCATTCATTTTCCATCCATTCTTCTTTCCATCTCTTCCATCTTCTTTCATTCCATGAAGTTTTGCAATCATGACTTCATTTCCATCATGGAATTCACATTTACAACAACAATATATTCCACCTCCAACATGTTTTACAACTCCTTCAAATCAGCATTTTGATCAAATTCAAAATCAGTATGCATATCCATATGAGCAAGGCCAAAATTAGTTTGGTTATGAAACATATCAAGAGCAAGGGTACACATGCAATGATAGAAGTCAAATGCAAGATGTTGGTCTATTGGAGAAGATCCAAAAAATGGATATTGGCATGGTGCAATCAAGGGCTCAAGCACAAATGAAGGCATTTCAGATTGGTTTCAGAGCACCCTGTCCATGGGGAGGCCCTTTTCCAAGACACTTAAGCTCTCAGGAGAAGCTAGAATTCATGGTGGAGATGCTGCCTCAACTTAAACAATGGACAGTGGAGATAGAGGCCTATAAATTGGTGTTGAGAAACCTTGTCAATGGGTAAGTTCTACACCATCATTTGGTTTTTCTCCTTCCATTCCTCAAGCAACACCATCTCATTTTGAATTCCAAATTCCAAATCCAGCCCATGCTGCCCCAAGTGTTGATTTCATTTCTCCATCCCCTAGTCTTCCACCTCATCTCAATTCTTCTGTCCTTTTCCCTTCCAAACAACCATTCCCTCCAAAGAAACAAGAGTTTCTACCTCCTCCAACACCACAAAAAATTACAAAATCAATTGAGTTACAACCCACCCCTCCTCTTGCATTCCCAAATCCATGTTGGGAAGATAAAAATTAGAATGCTAGTCAAGGAAAATAAAAGTAAGAAGAAGAGCCAAACAAGGATGAAAAGATTAAAATTTTGTTGAATTTGGCTCTTAAATTTGGGATTACAAAATTCCCTTGATGGTGAAGCCAAAAGAGGAAGTTGGAGTTGGAGAACAAGTGGTGGTTAGGACTAAATTTTTGCAGCGAGAAGAGAAAAAGAAGAAGAAGAAGCATATCAACAATAAATTTTCTTAGAATGTAGTGTCCATGTTGGAACTCTACTTGAAGAAGATGCTGATCCAATAGAAGTTGCACAATTAGCCATGCAAGAGGAAATCTCTAAAAGAGATCTTTTAGCCCTAACTTGTCCTCTAGAGCAGCAGATTTAAGAGTTTGATTTGACAAACTTCATGCTAGAGGAAGAGTTCATTCAAGAGCAAGATTGTCTTCAAGCAACAGAGGAAGGAGAGGGTAAGTGCAGCAAGTTGGGGGACAAAAAGGGGTCATAAGTGGACATCATATTGCAAATAACAACATAATATCAACTTGTAGGGATTATTAGAAATGCATACACTCAAAATTAGAAAAAAATATATCAATATGAATCGTAGCATCCGAATCTAGTTTCTAAACTACTAATTTTTTTAAAAATGGACAAGTTTAGCTATATTAAACACTCAAAATTCAATGACTTGGTATTATTTTTTTAAAAATGCCTATAAGATTGCAGTCCATTTGCCCACAATTTGGATGACCAAAATTTGATATATATATTTTTTCCTTTGGTGAGAAGTTATATGTCACTATCTATCTTGGGATAGATTTTATTTTGTATTTTTTTGAGCAATATTTTGTTTTTTATGAGTTTTTCCGTGAAAGTGGTCTGGAAACATAAAGAAAACAGAGCACTTTCCATTTGCCCGCCATAAATTTATCAAAAACTATTAAAATCAAATAATTTTTTTTGAACACGTATATAATTTCACCACGGTTGGAATGGTATAAGTTTTATCACATTCTAACAAATGAAACAAAATTTTCAGTCTTAAACGTAGACAAACATTCATGAGAAAAAGTGTCTTAAAGACCTACTATTAGTAAAAAATTATAAAATGATATTTATCCTATTATATTCACTTTAAAATCAATATTTATACAAATCTAAGAGTCTTACCTACGTGATGGTACCATTTTTATGACATAATTTTGAATTTTTGGCATGGTTCAAGTTTGCGGAAGACTAAATTTGATGTTTTGATGTTTTTGATGTAAAATTCAGGATTTGATGTCCACTTAATTGTCCCCCAAATTGCTGCACTTACCCGAGAATCTATTCTAAATCAAAAAGAGAGGATAACATTCCAACTATGGAGGAGAAAAGTGCAGATCCAAAAGCCTTGAGCACGAACAGGTGCTATAGAAGAACCTTTAGTTCTTCTTTCCACTTCATCTCTCTTGAGTTCTAGTGCTAAAGAAGAGTTTGATCTTTCAAAATCAATGATTGAAGATGAAGGAAACCATGGTGAACAAGTTTATATATCAAGAGAACACCATGTAATAGGTTGAGCATTTGCAATCGGAGAAACAATGAGGTAGTTTATCTCGTTAGATTTGGAGGACTGCTTTTTTATGGAGAAGAACTGGTTGAAATCACACAATTTTCTCTTCCTTCATCCACCTTCCAAACACAAGAACCTCTTGTCATGGAGGAGAGCATTCATTTGGAGCATCTGCATCTTATAGTAGCTCTTTGGAATCAAGGTTGGAATATTTTAATCTTCCATGTTCTTCATTGGAGGAAGAGAAAGTGCAGATTAGTTCTACTATTGCTTCCACACCATCCATTCAAGAGAGTCTATAAGAAGACTCCATTTTTGGAGTTGAAAATCGAGCTATGGGCATATCAAATGGATCGAGCTTTCTTAATAAGGTAGTTGGCTTAATTGGAGCCAAAGGAGAAGCCACAACCAGTCATGCTTGCTTCTAAGCATGAGGATGAGCTACAAAGTACCAAGGATCAGCTGCCATACCTCTTCAATCCAAATGCAGAGCAACTAAAAGAGGTATTAGATCTATTTTTAGTTGACACCTTGCTGATTTGGGTAGAAGACCAGCTTCTTGTTGATTTTGCACTCATCCTAACAGCCATGATCAACTCCAAATAAATTACATGGCTACCCATTTTGAATAAAGGAAGCTATTTTGCACAACCAGTTGCAGGGTTTGTTTAGCTTACCTTTGCTTCCAGTTAGAGTAGAGTAGGTAGGTTTTCTTTCAGCAGAAGAAGTGCTTGTGCACACTCTGCATATCCCACTTGGGGTATGTATGATTTCCAATTTTGTACATAGTCTTTGGTGGTTTTTGGTTGCTCTTACATAGTCCATTTTAGTGGCATTTTGGTGAAGATCAACTCCAGGTTCAATGGGTTTCCAAGTGGCTCGGAGGTCGATTTTAATAGTTCGGATCAGAATTAGTTATCGGGCTTGACTCCAAGCCCAATGCATGCTTCAAAGGCCACTGATCATTCATCTAGAAGGGATATGACCCCTATGAGTCACTAAAATTGTTATCCAAAATGAGCCCCCTACTTATTTTGGCTAACTTGCCTTCATTCTTTCTTTCATCGTGCTTCAACTTCAATTTTCACACATTTCAAGCAAAAGGAAAGGTAAAATCAGATAGATAATTTTCTCTATCTGGTGGAAAGGTGAGAGAATTTTCTCACCTTTCCGTAAAGGTAATTTTTGAGTTATGGTTCGAAAGAGTTTTTTGGGGAAAGTTTCCCTAGACAGGCCCATAGCCAATGAGAAGTCAAACATATCTCAACGGTGGCCATCGGGGAGTTTTGGCACTTAGCCCTTTTGGATAAAAGGCACAAAGGAAAAAATCAGCCCGCGGGCCCGTGAAAGGAATGGAGGAAATTTACAAAGGGCCCCACATTGAATGAGGATGCGCCACATGTCCAGTCAGCGGTGGGAGTTAGGGCGGCGGAAGGATTTGGAGAATTTTTCCAAAGTTGTAAAAGGTGAAAAGGCATGCATTGAACCTGTGGCCCCATCAACCAATCAAAAGTGCCATGTGGCCACATCAGCGGCGGAGGTCGGGCCCGCGGAGGTAAATTGGGAAATTTTCCCAATGAAAATTTAAAAGGCACAAAGGGCAGAAAGTGATCTTGAGGCCCGCGGTTCAAATAGAGGGTGACACATGGTAGTGGAGCAGTAGGTTGTAGGGATTTTTGGGAATTTTTCTCAAATTCAAAAAAGGAAAAATTTCAAGTTTCAGCCCACCAACCCAAATTTTTCCCTAAAATTGCCGTTTGCCCTAAATCTTTAGAGGGACATATCTTTCGATCCCAAGCTCAGAGTTTCACGTTATTTATATCATTGGAAAGCTTGTGAAATCCTCTACATGATGGAGGGTTCAATTTTCATTTTTTATGGATATTTGTGAAAGAAAAATTGGAAAATGTCTCTCGGCATGTGAAAAACACGAAAAATGCCCCAAACCACAAAAATTAATGAAGTATGGGCCTCTTTCTTGCTCTGCAGAGTAATGTACTTTGGTGTATGGGTTTTTCCATAAAGCCCATCACTCTGTAGGTGAGATTAAAGGTATTTGCTAGTGGTTGGAGTTTCAAATTGATTTGCCTACATTTTCTACATTTCTTTCATTCTGTCAATGGTAAAAAGCCGCTTTTGGCTCATTTGTAAAGTTGTTCATCATTATTCTCTACCTCTCCCTTATTTTCTTCCCCGAGTTGAAAATGGAGTTTTAACCTCCTCCATTGCTATGTAATGGCATTGTTTTCCTCTTACCCATGGAATGATGTTCTGTGCAAACTTCTAGAGTAATAAAAAACATGTTTTGTGATGCATTTATCCATCCTTTCTTGTTTTTTGGTTGTTTTATTCTTGTCTCTCTTCATTGTAGGTATTTGTGCATGTTTGGATGTTCATTGTAGGTTTTGGAGATGCGTTCATGGATTTTTGGAACATTTTCATGTGAAATCCATCTTTGGTCCAGTGATGCATTTGTCCATCCTTTTCATTGCTCACATCTACTTGTTTCATGGCAGTTTTGATAGATGTTCAACATTTTCCTTCTCGACATATTACCATTTTAGTGTAGGCTCTATTTTTCCTTGTTCTCTTTCTCTCCATGTATCCTTATAAGTTAGATTCGGGTTATATTAGTTTTCCTACACTGGAATAGCTTGTGGCGGTGTAGTTTAGGAAGAGGAACCGACCTTCTTTGGAGAGCTTTCCCCATTTGCAAAGGTTCCACACTTTGGGAAAGCTCAATGTTGTGCATTCACACTAAATGAAATTGCCTTAGAAAAGCGAGATCCATACGTCATTTTCGGGTGTCTTTGTGAATTTGCACTAACGTTGACATGTGGCATCACCCTTCCGCATTGATCATCTAGATCTACACACAAACTTGGACTTGAACTTAGTTTCTTTCTAGGTCGGAGTTAGTGACATATTTAGGATAGGAATTAGCATCTAATGGATCTGGGTACCTTGGCACATCCAATTGACTTAGGTCAACTCGAGTATGCCTATTTACCCTAAACCATTGTGAGCGTCTTCCTATAATAAGTTATGTTTCTCACTAGGGCTAGGGTTAAACTGGACAAGTGGATTGATGGTAGTCGAGAATACCAATCATGATAATAGACGAGTGAGGTGAAGGATGTATTCCAATATGACGAGTATGTCGTCTAGGAATAATGACATACACAAGTATGTTGTAAAACTTTGGCCAAAGTATCACAAATTCTTTGCTTTTGTTTTGCTATGTCACCAAGTTTAAATCAACAGATATTAGATGAATATTGGTAACAAATATTCAAATATGTTCTTTAAATAGATCACTCGGTACCCGAGTGTAGGGTAGGAAAACCTAATATACGAAGTATACAATAGGTATTAAATACCTAAGATAAGATAAATAGATCGGTAAAATACCGAGTTATGAAATGAATAGATCGGTGGATAACCGAGTCATTTAAAGCCGTATATGGTTATCTATTTGAATTCGATTGGCATGGAATGTTTGTTCTAAACAATGCTTTATTTAGAACAAAGGACATTATATTTATAAAAAAAAAAATTCCCTTGTTTCTAAAGTCCTAAAATGGGAATGTTAGATTTAAAAAACTTTACATGTTTCAACCTAAAGGATTTGAAGAAACTGGTAAAGAAAACTATGTTGAGAAATCATTTGATGGTTTAAAACAAGCTCTTAGAGCTTGGTATGTAAAAATTGTCTCCTTTTTTAAATTGTTATGTTTTTTTAATTGTTCTTCTAACAATGATATATTCATCAAGAAATAAGTCTAGCATATTATCATTATACGTATATATGTTGATGATTTTCTTATGTCTGTAATAATTCTGATTTAATTCATAGGAGTAAAGATAAATTGAAGTAGTACTTTTAAATGAATGAGTTAGGTCTCTCACATCATGTTATGTGTTTGACTATATTTCATTATATTATTATTTTTCAAAGCACAATATGCAACCATTGCATTGAAAAAGTTTTTATGATTGAATGTAAACCATTTTCTACTTCAATGGAAGTTGGAATAAATATTGATCCTAAATCTACATATGAAAAAGGTTGATCCTATTTTATATATGCTTTGTTAGTGGATAGTTTGATTTATCTAAATATAACTCGATCAAATATTTCCTATATAATAGGAATTACTTCAAGGTTTATGCATGAACCTTTTTATAGATCATTAGAATCTCACAAAAAGAATTTTTAGATATTTGAAATGAAAAATCAATTATGGGTTACATTATAATAAAAATGCTATCTTATATGGATTTTTTGATTCTAACCATACTTGATGTTGTGTTATAAAATATACTTTGAATATGTGTTCAAGTTTTTGGTATAGGAACCATTAATTGGAACAAAAATACAATCAACAGTCTCCATTTCTTCTACTGAGGTAGAGAAGTACAATGGAAGAAGTAAAGAAGCCATGTGGCTGCAACGATCGCTTTGTAGAGATACACATGGAAGCTACATGATGTATTTCTTCTTACGTGTGGTGGTCGAGAATTGTATTACTCTCTATTAAGAATCCAGTTCAACATCAGAGGACAAAGAACATTGAGATACATAAATGATTCACCTATGAGAAGGTGCAAAGTGATGAGATAAATTTCAAATTCATGTTGAATGAAGAGTAGGTTGCTGACATCTTCACAAAGTCCCTGAGTGTTGCAAAGTTTTGTCACTTTCGTGAAAAGCTTGGATTGTTGGAGTTTCCATTGAGGGGAGTGTGCATGACAATGTCACCTCCTAATGGAACTTGGTTTTTGTAAAAATACCTTCGGGAATTTGTAAAAGACCTTTGAGCAAGTGTAAAAAAATACCTTCGGGCATGTATACCTCCTTGGCTTCTTTTTTAGAAAGAAGTGTAGAAATATCTTAAAGGTGATCTTCAATAAACTCTTTAGTGCTATTGATTTTACTGGTAAACATCCAGTACAAGCATATTGTTAAGGAGGTCATTGGTTGTAAAAAGCTCCTATATGTTTGGGTTCAATAACCTTTTATGAGAACCTATGAGAAAATATAAAACTCACAAATCATAATCAGCCACTGATCATGGGATGATCTTTGGGATTCCAAATCATTTTGTACCAAAAGGTAAATTGAGTATGATGAAGGTGTTATAATTCCTTCAACCGATATGCTATCCTAAAACCTTTATGGTTTAAGGATTGTAAATCTGTAGTGTACCACAGGCAGGTAGTCTATTGGCATATGTTATGTTATCCCACTTAACATTAAGGGGGAGTGTTGGAACATAATGATTAAGTGGTCCGCCAACCCTTAATGTATATGGGTCCATCACTAATATATAGGTTAATATTTAATAATATGAAATATTTATATTTCTATTATTAAATATGCTAACCTATGTATATACTTTAGATTAAATATTTAATATCATGAAATGATTATATTTCTAATATTAAATATTATAAACCTAAGTGTATGTGTCAACCATTTTATGTTGAAAAGGTGGGTCAGGAGATATACCCGATCACCTTATATAAAAAGGAATTTAGGTCCTCATTTGATATATTTAGGAAATATATCAAAGGTGTGCAAATCAAGTGATTTGGTTTTACCCTTGGTAAATAGGGTTTAAAAGGAGGAGGTGATATTACTGGATGTAAAATAAGTTCTCTAAAGTTAAAGGTTATTTTCAAATTGGTTTTTACCCTATTGGGGTTTTCCACTATAAATCTTTGTGTCACCTCGTGTTATTTATTTCTGTAAGTATTTCTGAATTTACTTATGTTATGATGTAATCTTTATTTAAATATTTATTATAATATTATGTAATATGGAAGTTGATTAAATCCATATTTATTAGAATCCTCAAATTCTAACAATCTTCACTTGAAGGTAAACCCAAACCTGATCCCCTTAATGCCTTGCATCTTCGACCATTTTATTGTTGACATGAAGTCCTATATCACTTTCTGTCAGTTTATCACTTATCCTTTGAGCACTGTTTCACCTTCCATATTACCCATTTTGAGGATCCAAGACTAAATAAGAATCATGTGATTACCCATTTCCTCTCATCCTTATCTTGAATATGGGTACCACGACTCTACTCATAGCATGATTCTCATGGATACTTTTCATCTTCTCTAAGATGGAATCCCATGGTCGTTCATCTCTCAAAACCACCCCTTTCATAGTTAACTCCTGTGTACTATGGTTTTTTCATCCAAATAAGAACCTACCCTTCCTCTATAGTCTTGTCCATGACTTCAACATAAAAAAAAAAAAAAAAAAACGGGATGCAACTCCTTGAGTCAAACTTCTAGAAAAATATGACTTCCTTAAAAGGGACATCTCTTCACTCTATTTCCACCATTATAAATAGACTTCTCCCTTGAAGGACAACTATATAAAGTCATTTCAAAATAATAATAAATGTTCTGAAGCTTCCCACATCGATCAAATTCATGAAGACCTCGGGAGATAATCTATTCATCCCACATAGACTTCCCGCATTGATCAGTCTATTAAAAACCAAAAAAAAGAAGAAAATGATGAAATTTTCATTATGGACTTGCCTATTTTTGATCCTGGGTTTCTTTCTAAGAAAAACATGTTTTCGTACACTAAGTTACGCTAAACCGCCCATTCTCATCTCATTACCTTTTTATCCTAATTTCCTCTTTACTCAAGGGACTTTCCACAACTGTGGCATTTTGTGATTCTATGACTGTCTTCACCCTTAGAATGGTCCATTATGCAACACCTTTAGGGTCTTATATTCATAATCCCCATCTAGGGTATGGTCAACTCATTAGAGGTCCTTATCAACTAAGAAGCTCTTTTTCCACCTCTTACCATTCACCTTCCTCGATACTTATTGATTATCCTATACATGAAAAGATCATCTATGCCTATATTTAAAAAAAAAAACCATTCCTATGACCTAAATTCAACCATGCCTATGACCTAAACTCAACCATGCCTATGACCTAAACTCAACCATGCCTATGACCTACATTCACCCATTCCTGACACCTACCAACCCATTCCTCTACTTCATCATAATCTTCCCTAGCTTATGGGAGAACTACATCGGTCTGAGGCCCCTTCTCACCAGGGATATGTAGGCAACACTATGAGGGCATGTGGTCCTTAGAGGTTAGCTCAACCATCATCATCACCTTCTTTTCCTTTTCCCATCCATAACCATTCACCTCTTCACATTAGCTACTTGTTCCAATCACATTCTATTCTTGTTAGTTTCCATTTTGCTACCAACCAATCGAAAATTAATACATTGTCACAATATTTATTTCATCATATTTACCATAATCATCCACTACCTACGAACATACCCACATGATCCTTACTACCATAAAATACCACAAATTAAAACAAAAATATACATACATCATCATTTCTTTCATATCCCATACCTGCAAAATTCATTCAGACACCCAACCATGACTCAACCATGCCTAATACCAACCGGACACAACCATGCATATGACCTAACTCAACCATGCCTACCACCTAACTCAACCATGCCTATAACCTGAATCCACCATGCCTAAACATAACTTGACTCCATCATGACTATGACTTGACTCCATAATGCCTAAACACACTTATTTTCCATCCATCCATGCATAACAATAAAATTTTGCCAACACAAGTACATTATCAACAAATCATCCATCTCATCATACAAATCTGTGTATCTCTTAAAAATTATCATATAAAACCTCACCATATTTGGCACGTAGGATGGTATATGATAAAAAAATACAAAAATCTCATATAAAGCCTCACCATTTTCAGCACGCAGCCGGTATATGATCCAAACTCTCAAAACTCTCATATACATCCTCTCTCCCTTCAATGATGAAAGCCGATATATATCAAAAATAAACAACTACACAAAATATGAGGTACATATGGCTATCAGGCATCACCCCGCTCGATATCCTCCATATATATATCACATATCTCCTCCTCCTCCTCTGTTACCATGTAGAATCTCGTTAACATCTCACTACCCACCATGGGTCCTGACCTAATCTTTGTTGGTACCTCACTTGGGGCTAGCCTCCATGAAGTGGTAGCCTTTCCTTGATCTTGTCTCAGGGCTCAATGGCCCCATCTTCTCTCCACATTGTGGGTGCGTGACTGGTCCTCTCACTCGAGGCCTGTTGTGCTCTATACTCTCCATAGGATAGGAAATATATCCTTGCGACCATAAAAAGTTCTGATAATACCTCACCTCACCTAGGAAATCCCTCAAACTGGGTATAGGTACTATCTACAGAGGTGCCATTGGCCTCTGACCATGTACCTATCCCACGGGACCCTACCCCGACTCTACCTGTAAAGTGGAACCCTACCCCTAAGCCTATGGTGGTGCCATCAGACTTTGCCATTATGCATGTAACTAGGCACGGAGGGCCACAACCCGTGCCTGTGTAGTGGCCAACTGGCCCTACAAACTCAACCTACACCTATAGGGTGACTACTTGTATCCAATCACTATCTCGCCATGTCTTTGGTACTTGTCCCTATGGTACCTAGGCACAGTAGGGCAGCCACATGTGCCTATAAAGTGGCCACCTATGCCTCGACCTTATAAACGAGTCCCCGCACTATCCCTAATCGTAATCGTCGGTAGCTACCTACCCTCGTAGGGCATCCTCTCGAATAGTGATGGTGGTTAAATCGGCTGCCTTGGCCTTGATGGTATTGCTTGTAAATGTGCAACTCACCACTGTCTGTATCTATCAATAACCCCGACATCATCAATCCACCGGTCTATCACCTGCTCCTCCTACCCTGTCGGCATTGTTGGCTGTGGTAAAGGCAGAGGCCTCTCCTCTTCATCCCTACTATACTTTGGGAAAGGTGGGGGTGTATCCTAAGATAGCACAAACTTCGTATGACCCTATCCATGGGTATCATCTTATGCTCTCCAACACGATGCCCCTCTATCCATTGGAATATCTGTAGTCCATCTAGCTCATCGGCCATCTACCTATATTATGGAAAACCCACATATGGCCTCCAAATGATGTCCATGCTAGACAACCCCTCTAGTAAACACCGATAATAGGCTACATCATGAGTCACCCTAGCTACTCAACAATATCCAATAGTAGGTATCCATCGCTTGTAACCCACCCACACCAAACTTGGCTCAAATGCATCAACTCGGGGCATACTAACTAGACACACACACACAATGTGCTCATACACCTAACAGTGTAGTAAGAAAGTGCAACATAGGTTGAACCTCCGTAGCCTCCCATAAGCCCATAGGTCTCGGAAAACTACACTAGGAATGTCGATGCCCATGCAAAACACATCCTGTCCTCCACCATATCATGCAGAAGCCCCATCAATGATCATAGAAATCTCCCACCCTCTACATCTGGTAGTGTAAAGTAGTATACTTCCTTCATCAACAACACTACTAGCCTCATCTCCTTTGGATGGGCCTCGATACATATCTCTGTAGCTCATACTGGTGCTATCAAACCTTAACTCCGTCAGCCCCTCACCAAACATGGTCAACATCAAATCCTCGATGTCTCTAGGGAGATCGATCACACTTGTGTCCCCACTATCAAAAGCGTGGGATCCTATACACATCCTCTAAGGTGAATGTGATCTCACCCATCGAAAGATGGAATGTATTGGTCACTGAGTCCCATTTGTCAATGAGGATGACCATCAAACTCAGCTCCCAGACTATGTGCTGTAGTGCTCGACCCCAATCAGATCAACATATACAACATGGCACCAATCATCAAATTTTGCACTCCCTCACACTTCCACGAGTAGGCACAATACCATATCTTGTATCCACACATGATCTCTCACCTGCATCCAACAAACCATCACATTATTAAACCTTAACCATACCTATTCATCCCCTTAACCAAGCTATTTTTAGGTAACCCTACCTTTCTATCTCCTGCCCTCCCTCACCCACCCATCCCACTCATTGTAAGCCCATTTTCCTTCAAATTATGACCAACATCACTTTGTCTTCACCACCCATGGTCTACTATAACCGGAATCAGTCACCTCATCTATGACCATTTCTCGCTCACATAAACCGACGTTGACCAAACCTTGATCGACGTTGATCACTGTCGCGTCAAAATCCATGACACCAAACCCCTATTTCCCTCAAAACTTCTCCATTTCTCCCTAACTACCCACCCATTCCTACCTAAAACCCCCCTCAACCCCTCCCCACCCCTCATTTACCTAAATCCACCCTTCCCCATTCCTATTACACCCAATTTTTCTTCCCAAATTCAAAATTCACTTTTCCCCCAAAACCCATTTTCCCTCACCCGACCTCTATACACCAATCTACCTCACAACACAAGGAATGGGATTGAATCATACCTTGTCACACTGCCATCTCCATGGTGGCACGTCGAGTTACTACACCGGTGGTCCCCCCGATCCCTCTCCTACCTCTGCCATCACCAACCGACCTCCTCACCTCTAACCAACTGAATCAATCAAACAGATCTCATGGACCCGCCTATCGCTATCGATCACCCACTACAAGGCTTGCCAACTCATCTCTCCATCTCACTCAATTTCTTTCCACCTTTTCCTCTCTCCTATTTCATTTTATCCTATTTGGAAAATTACAAATGATTCCACAAAAAGTGGAAATTTCCTTTTTTAACCTCTCCTGACTTGACCGACGTCGGTTTTACATAGACCAACATCAGTCATGTGCCCTAGCATACCATGGTCAGTTTCCCTAGACCGGCATTGGTTAAACATGACTGGTGTCAGTTACCCATGTTGACCCCATGGCAACCCATTGCACCTTATCTACTTGCCCATAACCTTTTTCACCTAACCCAAAGTTGACCCTAACCCTCCACCTCATCCTCTTGACCTCATCATTTATCACCCAACCTCACCATCAGTTGGGGCATATTTCTACCCCTCCCATGGCCTTACCTATGCCACACCTTCTTTTTACCCACACCTAACCTCCCATGATGTGACCATCGACCTTGCACACTCACTTTACCTTGTGATGTTGTTACCACGTTGTTAGCCTACCAACCATACCTTGCCTTTGGCGTGACCCTTATCCAAACAAACCTTGACCTTTTGACCTCTTGGATGTACCGAACCACACCTACAAGTTCCTACATCTTACCCCATTGTGTTTCCGGACCGTATCCTTTACCCTGGATACTAGGCCTCAACAACCCTTGTTTGGATAACCCAATCGACCTTGGACGATGTAGAGTTTAAAAGCTCTTTAACTTGATACTTTGTGTTGTGATCTCTACATGTGTGTACATTTGATTGACACTACCCATTACCCATTTTTACCTCCACCTACCCTACCCACACCTACCTACCTAACCATTGATTATGTGGATATTCCCATGTCCTCACTCATTGCATCTTGCGATGATGGTACCTATTTTTCTCATCCTAATAGCCTTACCTTTCCTATGGTCATGTCCCTTATCCAAAAAACCTTGAACTTTTGACCTTATGAATGTATTGGAACCACACCTATGCATTCCTGCATCTTACCTCGTTGAGTTTCGACCGTAGTATCCTTTACCCCGATACCGAACCTCAATAACCCTTGTTTGGATGACCTTTATGACCATAGCTAACATAATTTTTTATGTTGAGCAACCATTATATCTCATGGCATTTCATAATGTATGCATGCATCTAAATTCTCTACCTAATCACCCACCCTACCTTTTACAATCACCATACCCTCAACCCTCACCTTCTTCACACCTAACCCTATTTTCTCAAACCACCCACTCGACTCTCTATTCTTCATCATCGGTGCCTAATTTGAGGGGGGGATCACTCATGCCCCTATCTGGGGCACCCAAATTCACCTTCTCACCCTAAATTCACATGGGGAAAAAACCAACCTTTATTTTTGTCATGCTGCCTACCAATACAGGTTGCCCAACAAAAAGGGGCAAAATGTAGACACCAAAATTGGGTCACACTCCCCTTGGTCCCCTTTTGAATAACCAACTTACACACATTCACCTAACCATGACCCTTATACCCCACATTAACATTAATTTAATTATTTATAATTAAATTAATACCCATCCTCACCCCATTATTAATTTAATTACTTTAATTAAATGAATAGACACCTCACCTAGACACCTCACCATAGACCTATTCATAACATGTTTCCATAAATGAATAAGACTTGGTCCAAACCTAAAAATCAAGGCCTATTATTCCTCTAACCACCTTCCCACTCATAAAAAGGTAACGTCCATTCGGATCCGTGGATAAAGGAATGAACTTAATCCAAAAGATGCGAGATCTACCATTTTTAGTAAACCTAGGGAATCCCACTTTAATCGATGATGGTCATCCCTAAACCAACACCACTCAACCCAAAAATACTATAGGTTACTATTTATTCACCTTAGCAACCTTGTTTTTGGGGTTGGCACATTCTAAGATCAAGGAGATGAGAAGAGAGTTGCATGCAAGAAGAACCAGAGTCTTTTGCACACACCTAGACATCCATAACCAACAAAAGGAAAGATCGAGAGGTATTACACCCACAAAAAATAATTTTAGGAAGCACTATTGTGGCACCAAACACCATTCTTTTGATCAACCGCTATCACCATTCAGCCATCAAAACTGCATCATAGTAAGTGTATCTTCTACCAGCATAGTCTATTTTAGTATAATAGCCTTTGTTACTTTTGTTATCAATTTATACTTTGCATGTTCATTTCCCATCTTCTACCTACTTGTAGACTCATCCATTCCTCTACCCACACCACCAAATCACCCATTCTCACTGTTACACACTTCGAGTATACCAGAGATCTTTACTGACCTTGCTATTCAACCTTCCTTTCTCGTTTAGCTTCAATTCAATCCCCACAATCAAATCTCATTGAGTTCCTTTCACCCCGACCCTACCGACACCGGTTACCCATGACCATTACCAGTCCCTTCTAAACCATCATCGGTTACACCCGATGACATCGGTCTCTATGTTTTACACCTATGCTAATAACAGAGCCAACCTACCTTCTACCAAGTGACCCAAATAACCTAGAACCTAACCCTGACTAATTCCAACACCCTGACACCTACCTACCCTTCAAATATGACTATAGCCTAGCCTGTTATGTTAGATTTGCTTATTGTGCTTGAATGAAATACCTAAATCATATCAACTATAGTAGAACTTTATTTATTTCTCGCATTAAGTTGTTTTAAACAATGGATTGACAGCCAGCTAGGGAGTATCACACTTCTCAGATCTAGCACATGCTAGAAGTCCATTGTCATATATTATTTAACTTTTCTTTTGTGCTCTTGTTTTCTATTTTAGTTAGTTCCTCCCAACCAAAAGGAAGCTCTCGAGTTAGCATTAGATTAAGAAGTTAGAATGTGCACATCAACCTCTAAACCAACATAAACAGTATTCCTCCTTAGACCATAACCCTTATCTCAGTATCATCTTAATAATATAAAGAAAATGGTGAAACAACCACCTCTGTAGATACCTTCACGAAGGCATTACTAACCTATTCATTAGACAAAAAAATGGGCTTGATAGTTATGTGCCTATTTTTCAGCTTCCTTTCTCTATCTTCTTGACACACATGAATCTTCACATACATCAAAATTAGGCTCGTCTATGTGATTTTGCATGGACCATGACAACTATTTCCTCACATGCGTAATAGGAATGTATGGGTCCATCAACTCCAATCTATACAAATCCTTAAGGCCTATTATATTCTAGAATCATACGCAGAAAATTTTACTTGTGTCCTCATCATAGCCCATGATTGGTGCAACATACTCTCCACTTTTCCTCTTTGTTCTTGGCCCCTTAGGAACTTGAGCGCCAAGGTTTGGAGTTGGATATTCTATGTCCTAAGAAGTATCTTGTCATGTTTCTCCTTTCTTCTTTATTCCTTTTTCTTCATCCATCACTTCTTCATCCTTAGGTTCCACCACATCCTCTGCGGTGGTACAAGAGTTTTGGGCGCACTCTTTGCGTAATCCTCCACCTCCTCATTTAGTTTTAGCTTTGTCCTTATTTTCAACTACATATTTCTATGGAGATAGTTATGGTGATCTTCATACCGACTAAGTAGTTCATGTGCCTTGTCTTCTTGTTCTTCTAAACACCCTCTTGAAATGGAGATCTCCTTGGAATTATTCTAAGTCCTCTCCTTCTTATACATGAGGTTGTGTACTTACGCGCTCGCCTCCATTCTATCTCGTGGGTTGCCTCCGGTCCTTATGGTATAAGATACCACTATCTTCATGCTCTTCTTCCTCTTCATCTACCTTTATAGGTCCCGTGGGCTTAGGAGCTACTATGTTTGACACTATATAATTTCCCTTAGGTGGCCTTGGGAGTGCGAACTCATTCTCCACATATTTTTTATTCTCCAGCCTAGGCTTAAGATGAAGGTATACGAGCGCTACTCTAGTGTCCCCAATTTCCAAGCTTACAGGCTTCATGTTTATAACGTCTAAAATGATCCTTTTAACATAGGAAGTCTCAGGCGTGGAAATACATGTCTTCCTTAGAGTATGGTAGTCACAATCTACCTTGTCTGCAATAAAATTCAAGTGGTGCGCATTACTAAAAAAAATGGACTAATGCCTAGAAGTAGCAGGTTGTGAAGGCATATGATAGTTTGTACCATGGGCTCCATGTACCATCTTTCATAGAAAATCACGTGATGTAGAAGTGTTGGCACACCACGAATTGTACTTCCTTTCCCACCACTAATGGTAACTCCTTAGGAATGCACCACTCTTCAAATGCCGCATGGAGCCTTTCATACCACATATCGCCCTCTGTTTGAATGGCTCACTCATCGACCCTTCACATAAATTTTTTTCAAACATTTCTGTAAGGTATTTATTCTCCATGAGATACTCCCATATCTTGTCCTTCAGCCCATCGGGCACTCCAATCTTCATAAATACTAAAGAAACTAAAACAACACTAAAACTGATTTTATCACCTGTGCATGCTTCCTCGATAATGTTCTTTGAAATGTATCCTGCTATTTTTTAGATCACTCCCGTGACATTCTCCTCGCAATATATAGCCACATTGTATTCGGTTCAACCAACTCTCTTAGTCATTCAACTTTTTACCAAATGTGCATCTTCCTGAACCACTAGGTACTTCTTCAACTTGTTAATGTCCATCCCATGCACCCTTTGTATATCTTAACTCTTTTTTGTCTCCATGATTACTTCTTTATCATTCAAGTCACTAGTCGTCTACCACTATGCCTTTTAATCCTGTTATTGTTACAATCAAGGTGGATGTGATTCTAACCTCCGTCCGTCCGTGAAATAGAAGTAATCATGGAATCTACTCATTAACCACTGGTATAATGGTTCATAATTTCCAAAATAAGGGAGCTCATACAAATGATAGACTCCAACCTACTTTAACAAATTCTCCCAGACATCCTCATATACAAACATGTCCTCCACGGTGTGCTTGTTGGTCCTCATGCTCAATAACGCATCCAACTCCTTGTTATCCGATGTGCGGTGGTTATAATCACTTATTTTAAACTTATAGATGTGGGAATCCCATTCTTGCCCAACTATAAAATCTTTTGGGTACTACATCTCTAAAAAATTACTCTTAGGTGTAACTTCAACTTCTACCTCTACTTTCCTCTTTCCTTTAGCTCCTCACAAGTGTACTTTCTTTGTTTTTTTCCTTTGTAATGTGCAAATGATTCACTTTCTATTTTCTATAGTGAGCATGTCTAAACCCTAGCTCGAATCTACATTCCCTAGTTTGAAATCACGTGCCCTAGCTCTTTTACAATGCATCTGCTTCACTCAAACCCTTCACCAATGGGGACGTAAGCTTCTTCTATGCACAAATATTCTCTCCACATTTGGTTTCACGCTCTTCACACCTTAATAATATTTTCTCACTTCGGTCACACTTATCTATTTCAAATACTTGTGATTACAATGGTAAAAATGAACTCACATCACATCATTATATAGATTTTAAAATTTTTGGTGCATTTATTGCTCCTTCACCTACTAAAAATACTCTAATTAATTTACCATTTTCACATGGTACACCTTCGCACCTTAGATATAACCTTCTAACTCACTTTCCTACCTCTTGGCTACAAAATTCTCTTTAGCACGCTTCCATGCACGTAAGTACCTCGCCACCGCGCCTCTCTTGGTACTCTCCATGACCACTAATTACCTCACATTATACTATTCCTCATTTATCTCCATCTATGGTCATCGTTGAGAAGTAATATCTCTTGTAACAAACTTCGCTCCAAACTCACATAACACCTGTAATAGCTTTATTCCTTGATTTATACCCAGTTGTAAACATCTACCCCACACCAATGGTATATGCAGTCCTTTGTGCATAAAAATACTATAAATGGTAAGTAGCTTCTGGCATGCAAAGGTGCTTATTTATACAAAACACCAAATAAATTAACAAAGCATATCGAAGAAGAAGTCAATACATTCAGGGAATACATATATGAAAACCTAATCTAAATGGCAACAATGCCTTATTACAAACACCAAGAAGACTTATTTATAGTAGGGATTCAACCTACTACCATTGAAATAACTGGGTAACCGTATTCCATTAAGCACCTCTAACTGACAAGCTCCTATTTCAAGTATGTGAGTGATAACATAAGGTCCTAAATAATGTACTTTAAGTTTTCCTGATGGCACAAAAACTTAGAATCATAAAGAAGCACCATCTGTCCAATCTCAAACTTTTTTTCCTTGATGTGCTGTTATGCCATGATTTCTTCTTGGAATTTTCTTTCTTCTAACTCCACTACGCTATTTATCGCTTCTCATCTAGTTTGGTCAAATTTTCAATTCATTCTTCTAATGCTTTCTCATCAGCTAGACCTCCAGCGCACACAATACGCAAATAAGGTAACATGAATTCCATAGGAAGAACTGATTTCATGAAAATACTAAATGAAATGGTACAACTTTTTTCAACCCCTTATATGTTGTTCTATATGCCAAAATCATGGTAATAACTTTATCATACAAATATTTCCTTCCAACATCACATATTTTTGTCAATGTCTGGCTCAAAATTTTATTGAAAGCCTCAACAATCCCATTTTCTTGAGGATGATAAGGGGTAGTCTTATGATGTGCAATCATAAATTCATCCAATAATATCCTAATTGTATCATTCAAAAAATGTGTGCCCCTATCACTTGTCAAACTTAGTGGGCATCCATACCTTGTAATAATATTTTCCCATAAAAACTTGGCTCCTATACCTGTTGTACAATCCTTTGTAGGTGTTGCTTCTACCCACCTTGTCAAAAAAATTTGTTGAAGTGATGACGTAGTATGATCCAAATTCCTATGTGCAGCTGGAAAAATAGGACCCACAAAGTCTATAGCCCATTTTTCAAATGGTTTTACACTTGGAATAGGTCGTAAAGGAATTTCATCTCTTTTCCCTAGTTTTCTAAGGCACTGGACAAAGTGATCACAGGCCTTGTAATATGCCTTACAATCCTTATATAGGGTCTCCCACCATAATCCAATGAGTAGAATCTTGCGTGTAGTGGCATCACCTGCATAGTGCCCACCTATAATACCACCATGAGCCTCTTCCATGATATCTATGTGCTTATGTTCTAGTACACATTGACACAATACTTCATCTCACCTAACTTATACAAGTCACTCGCTAATAAACATAAATGGTGCCACACAAATGGAAAGTTGTTTGTTCTGTAAGGATTTCATTCCTTCTGGCACCATACCTATATGTAAAAAGACATCAATTTTCTATAATTCTAGTGGCACACGTTGTAACTCGATATAACTATGCATTGGGCATCGTATCTTCAATTTCCTACGTGTCTTCTCCCCTCGATCGTATTTTGATAAATGGTCTAGTCTAGAATTAATTTTTCCTGGTTTTACCACAATCGTAAAATAAAATTCTTGGAATAAGAGTACCCATCGACATATGTGCCCTCAGTAAACATAATTTTTACCAAATAATTCAATGCCATGTGATTGGTATAAAATATAAATGGTGTTGCATAAGAGTAATCTTGTTTGAATTTATATAGCACATAGATAATTGACAAAGCTTTGCGCTTATAGGTATATAATTCTGATCTCAGTATGAGTCAACTTTATACTAGAAAAATATATAGAATGATCTATAATACCTTCTCCCAGCTGATTTAGCACCACACCAATGGTTGTGCTTAAGCATCCACATGTACATGAAATGGTTGGTCCCATGAGGGAAAGTGCAAAGTAGGCATAGTATTAAGTTTCTCCTTGAATGTCTTAAATGCGTGTTGATGTGGTTCCCCCAATAGAATGTCCCTTTTCCTTTTAGTAACTCCTCTAAGGGTGCAACAACCTTAACATACCCTTAAGTAATTTTTTTATAATACCCAAAGGTGACGTAAGAATCCACACACCTCAATTTTATTGGTAGGTTCTTCTAGGACAATAATGACTATAACCTTAGCTGGATCAACCAATAAACACTCCTTACAAATGATGTGCCCTAAAAGTGTGCCAAATGGTGTAACAAATACACATTTATTGATTTTCAAAGAGATGCTTAACTGTTGACATCTTTTAAACATTAAGTGTAAATTATCACAATGATCCTTAACAAGTCCATACAATGTCTAGTCATCTAAATAAACCTGCAAGAAGTTGTGAATAAAATATTTGAATGCTTGGAAAACTATGCGTGAAAATACAACGAGGTGCATTTTTCAGACCAAAAGGCATCACAGTATATGAAAAAATTCCCCATTTAGTGGTAAAAGTAATTTTCTCTTGATCCTCCTATGCAATTTGAACCTAATGATACCCAAATAATCCATCTATAAATGAATAAATTTCACACCCTGAAACACCTTCTAGTATATCCTCTATGAAGGATGTAGGAAAGGGATCAGTCACACATGCAACATTCAACTCCCTATAGTCCACACAAATCCTAATTTGACCATATTTTTTTATAATTATCACCATTGGGCTAATCCATTCTGACTCGTCTAGGGGCTTGATGATTCCAGACTTAAAATTTTTGTCAATTTCTTCCTTGACCTTTTTGAGTAAGTTAGGATTCATCATATAGGGTATTTTCCTAGCATGGTGCACATCTTCCTTAAGATTTATCTTCATTTATCCTAATGATTCATGCATGCCTTTTAATTCATGGTATCCCCTAGGAAATAAGTCTTAAAATCTTGTAGTAACTCAATGATTTTTTCCACTTTAGAGTTAGACCAATAATCCCCAATTATGGCCTTCTTAGGCTCAACATCCAATCCAATATTCACTTTCTTTGTTTTCATAGGTTCATGATAGGTGTGCATGGTCTTATCTGCAATGTCCAAAACCTCATGCCTACCTGTTGAATGATCTACATCTAGATTTTCTACTTCTTCATCATCTACTAAGTAGACCATCTTTCCTTTTTCTTTCTCAAAGTAAGCACGCTTAAGTAGTGTGTCATCAGTCTCCATTTCTTCATAAAATGGGCTCTTAATTCATTTCCATTACACAATTCCAATGAGTTCTTCCGTATTTGCACTTTCTCCTACAATTAACCACTTTATAACCCTTAATTCCTCTTCTACTGGAGGTTTAGTATAGAAGTAGTCAAAAGTATGGATCATTCCTGAAATCAAATCCTGTCAATTTCTAGTATATCTATGGAGTTCTTCATATACATACCAATCATGCGCACAAACTTGTAAAGTGGAATAAAATTTGTGCACCTAGAGTGAATGTGTAAATCTTCCTACTCCTCTCGTCCGAGTCTCTCACACTATTGAATGTGGTGCTGAACAAGTTGATTACCATGATAAGTGTAGATTTGAGTAGGTGCATTGCTCAGAAAACTGAGTAGAAAGAGTAATCTTGATTTCATTCTATCCTACAAGATTAACCTTATGAACCACCCAAAACATGCTACTTGTCCTATGTAGGGTATATGCTATCATATTATATCTCTCCAACTGGTCTATCCACTTGTTCCTCCATGGTATGCATATATACCGTACGATCTCCTTCTTTAGTGTATTGAGGTACCGAGTTATTACCTATTCTCTTGATATAGTGAGGTTAATGTTCCACAAAAATGTGCTTCTTACTTTGCGCCCTACTAACTCATAAGTACCATGAGCCCAATTATCACAAGCAATACTTGTAGTATCGCTAATAGAATGTGCATCTTCCCACTAAAGGATTCCTTCTTTAGATGGCTTGAGCACTTCTAGGTCCTAGATGATGCGTACATAAATCCTATTCAGATCTTCCTCACTCAAAGGCTCAACATAGGGCATATATTTCCCATCGGTTAAAGGGATAATAACCCTTTCCTCCTTGCTCTACAAAATAATATATCCCTTATTAAATTAAAGATCAACATTATTTGCATAACACCAAGGGCACCCAAGTAGAGCTAGGAATTTGTCTACTTCTGCAAGTGCTAAAACCTCAAAATCCCCAATGAACTTGGCCCCTTGTATAGTAATGGATGCATCTTTTAAAACTCCAATAGGGGTGGCCTTGGTTTGATTAGCCATAAAAAAATATTAGAAGATGGCTGTAATGGGGCTCTCCCCATCTATACCCGTGCATCTAAAGTAAGTACATTAACTTCAACACCTGTCTCAATCAATATATTTCTCAAAATCCATCCATCCACAAAAACATTCAGAGTTATTTCCTTGTTGTAGTCTAAGCTATGGGGGGGAATATTTTCATGTAGGATCTACCATTTAGTCTTAATACTTGTGTGTAGAGTGTTTCCATTTAGCCAATTACCTAACAATGGAATGATATTCTCCTAGTACAAAATTTTGTACACATCCTTCAAGTCATCAATATCGAGATTAGACAATCTCTACTACTTCCTTATGCTCCATCTTCTCGTGATTGTTCATTTAAACACTATATTTCACCCCGAAGATTTATGAGTACCTCCATGGTTTCTTGTTAAACATCATTCGATGGACAATATTTGGGTACCATGCATGTAGAAACTCATCCTTAGTGATGGTAGGCTTCTGCAGTAACGATTATTTGGTGCATGCCACTTTAACACAAGTAGTGATCTTTATATAAAATACCTTGGATTTCGTTCCACTTGGGAATCCGTTGATTCTCCATAGCTCGATATATCCTAACCATCCCCTGCGTCTTTGTTTTCTTGTTTATGCTTCTTACTAAGATTCTCATATAAGTCTAGGCATTCCTCATAGCTATGATTCTTTCCACGTAAAGAACATGTAACATTATAAGAACATTCATGCCTCGTAGTGGTTAGGTGATCCACATGTAAAAAATGTTCCATGAGGGAATTCACCTTGTCCACCACAATGGGCTCATCCTCCGAACCCACCAAGCTATCCTCAAGCTACGCCACATCCTCCATCATATCACCCCTCGTTCGATCATAGCATGCTTGATTGTGATTCGATCCTAGTGCTCATTCTTTCCTTTAAAGTCATCTCGATACTCCTGCTTTTCGCACACTAAAATCTATAACATCATGGATTTGACCAAGAATCTACAGTCCTCTATATCGTGAGTCATGGAATGAAAAATATTAAAATAGCATGATGCATTATTCCTTATCATGTATTGTAATAATGGGAAGTGGATAGCATCATGGTTTAAATGACATATCTCACAATCGAGCAGCAATGTACATACTAATATATGGGGACAACTATCCTTGGTGTGACCTTCCACTTCACAATCTATACACCAAATCCCTATGCATATCTCATGTGTTGAATTTACCGATAGTTTCTCCAACTGCTTCGCCATAACTACAATATGTGCCTCCAAGAATGGACTTACTCCAGTGCTTATACTCCCGATCGCCTCAAAGACGTAGATCTTCTTGAAGTGCTTTGCATGGATCAATGTATGTATTATATGAAAAATAACTTCTAAAAGGTGTGATAAAACCTCCAACAAACCATTACGCATGATGGATTGCATGAATATCATAAGAAATCTTAGACAAAAGTGTTTTGAAATAGGCATTATACTCCCAGACACTCTAAGTAGTGCCTTGCTTAATATCCTTGAGCATGCTTATACTCTTCTACTCAAACTCAGGGATGTGAAACTCTTTAAGGAAAACATATTTTAATGCTGCATAATCTACACAAGTATGATCAGGGTCAAACTTTCTGTACATTTACCGGCTTGTGTGCACGTCATTGTAATGTAGTGCAAAATTGAATTTCCCGTGCTCAAGTGTGATCCCTTTTATGCGCAACATTATCTCACACATGTGCATGTGTTCGAGTAGCATATTCTCTACCTCCATACTATGGAAGAAGAAGAGACATCTCCATGTAAATATTCACGGGTTGGTGTGGACCTTTACCACTTGATCCAGAACCTCTTGTGTTACCTCTACCTCTATAACCACTAGATCCACTGGAACTAGAAAAACCTATAACTCCTAATCCTTCACTTGTATCCAGAAGCATAATAGAAGATGTATTTCTCAGTGTCCCAATATTAGTATTGTACTGAAATCCCATGGTCTATGAAGTGGTACCACTCCCATAAGTGAGCCCCAAATTCTATGCGCCACATTCTCGCATAGATGATGCCCCCTAAAAGGTAACTCTAAAAGATAACAAAGACAATTTCCTTGACAATGATGTACATGTTATGTGACTTACTCTTTGTCTCCCACTACTTGAATTAGCTTGCTGACTACTTATCATACTAGATATTGGAAAACCAAGAAAAGGGCTAGGTTATTAGGTAGATTCAGATTTGTACCTACGGCCCAAGTCATTTCTACTAACGTGCTTCCATGTGAGGCCGGGGTTTCCTTTCATGCTTTCCCAAATGGGGAGTTTGTGATGCTATGGCTCCATGCCTTCCGTGTGAGCTCCAAATTCTTTACAATACATATCTCTCCTTAACGCCATCCACTCAGTAACATCCCACTACTTCTCTATCTCTCTCTCGCACACCTCATTATACCTAAGCTGCCTTTCTTATCTTTTCTTTTCTGTTGCTAGGTCTGCCATCTTTCATCAAACCTACTCTGTCCCTTGCATGTGGTGGGGTTTAGTTAGCCATCAATTTACTTTCCAATTTCATGGTCACCATAGGGATTTTGATCACTAGTGGAATGCCTTGCAAGTAAGTTCCCCTGGGATAATATAAAAATGGAATTCCACTACCTCTAGGAAAGAATAAGTGGAAATTGAGTACTCCAAAATATAACTATTTAGAACACCACAAAACCAAGTATCCACAGCATGTGTCAAAATTAGATCAACATCATAAAGGGCCTAAAATTCTTCCTACATTGAGACAAGTGTACCATATCTCCAATTCCTTTTAGACAGATATTAAACCAACCACTGCATGCAGTTCTACTAGAAAAATAGTGAAGAAACTCTCATACAAACTATCATATAGATTTTTGTTCCAGCCATATGCATGCATTAAAATATGATCCGGTGTTGAAATTCCATTGATACTCTTCTTCTAGATCTTTTATCCACTCCTCAACACTTACTAGGGTCAACCGATATGTCTTCATCATGAACCATCTTGAAAAAAAATGAAAAGCGGTCCCGACAATGTAACCAATGATACAACCTAGAATTTACTAGAAATAACCTAAGTGTGCTAGCACATCACTTAGCCTTGACTGAGTGGTCACCTAAAGTGTGCAAAGGTACCAGTGACCCTCTTTAGGGTTTCTTGTGCAAGTGTTAGCAAGATGATGATTTGATGCATTCAGATCCATAAATAGTATAAACATTCTACAGAGTATATTCCAAATCTAGATCTAAAGAGTAATGGATTTAAATAATATCCATAATGAATTCAACCATTCAAGAACTAGTTACGATTATGTTTAACACCTTGAATTAGTCAATACACTCCATTATATTAAACATAGTAAATACACATAAGCTTCTTACAATATTCAATATCATAAACTTATGTGTGCATCAGATCTGGAAACATAACTTCACAATAGATCATATATAGTCCCCTAACCTATGCAGATTACTAAATATTTATAAGGGTGGGGAATTTCCCTTCACCTCTTACATAATTCCCAAAATAGGTTGCATACTGAAAATAGCCATACACCTTTACAATAATAGACACACATTCAAGTGTGCTAATAATAAATCTCTTTTGGTTAACAGGTAGAAATAATGCTATTATTAACTCGAACACATGAAAATTTCTTTAGTAGATGCTCTTCCAAAAATAGCCTATGCGTGTCATGCAAGTCTCTATCTAGTTTGTGTTATCTGCACGCTATCTGCAAAAATATCCCATAATCATGAAAATGAATAAGTTCCGAATATGTCCCTACCTTTTGTGAATGTTTCCTTCCCTATCCTTTCACACCTTTGAACGAACCCTGTTCCCACACACAAACCTTCAATGTGCCTTCTGCTAAGTGTCATACTTTTTATTCTCAACAGCTTCTCCTCTACCCATTTTCATGCATAAAACTTAGATCCAAAGATCGAACCTCTCGAGAAAACTAATCCTCCATGCTTTTGAGCCATGCTTCGACACTATCCAAGGTCAAGGGTTCCATCATAACACATTTCTCTCACAATATCTTTAGAAGAGGTCTCAGAAAATAGAACCAATATGTTGTCATTATTTTACCCTCAATACTTATTTCTAACCCCAAGAACATCAACCTATCATCCAACATACGCTAGGAACTCACCTGAGAATTCATGGGCACCGAGCCCCTCCTTTATGTGAGCTTTGCAAGAGAGTTCTACCATTAATGGAGGATTATTTGTAGAAACATAAGTACATTTATTTACTTTAAAAGGATAGAAGATGTAACTAATAGATCTATATATCACTTCATCACGTTGAATAATAATTATAAGAAGTACAAGAAACCAGATCCGAGTTATGATAAACCAAATAGCATAAGGGTTTAGACCCAAAATAAATTCATTAAAAATAGATCCATGTATATTGATTTAACATAAATTCAATAATCATATTACTTTCAAAAGGGTCATCTCAAACCATATACATTACATGATAAAACTCAACTCCGTAAACCTATCTCGATTAAAGATCCTAACTATACTTTTACCCATTATATCCCCAGTTATAGATACCAAGTACCCATTCATATGCTTAAAGGTATCCCTTACAACCCTCTAGCAGTAAGTACTCTAAACCTTAACACCGTGAACTTCAAACATTTATCATTTCTACGTAACTTTATTACTCTCCCTCTCTTTCTCTGCTCCCTTTTACTTTCTTTCTGCATCTTTTCATTCTCTATGCATTATCTATAAATTCTCTATGCATTCTCTCCTCATTATCTCTTCATTCTCTATCTGCTCTGTCCCAAGCACCTCTTTAACTAGGATCATCAACCACCACCATGACTTCTCTCCTGAGAAGATCATGTGCCAAGTGTTGATGTGGTCCTCCATAGGTGAATTCTTATCCTTTTTAAAAACCTTCCACTAAATGCAACGATGACTCTGGGAGTATTACCTACATGGAATATATTTTTCTTGACATCCAAGGTTCCAAGCTTGCACCTTATCCGCTTATCACACCTAGTCGTGTCCACACATTTTTCCTCAAGTGACTTCATGATGCTAAATATGGCTAAGTCCTTTAAAACCTTGTTATGCCTCTCCCGCATGCCTTGGTTTCACTTAAAACCTTCTTAAACCCCCTTTTCTTGTGTACTTTTCCATGAGCACCCTTCTATCCAATGATCCCACGTGCACACGCCTCTTGGTACTTCGCCAATATTTTAGGGCCCAACACTATTCATTAATTTTTATACATTAATATCTCAAAACTTGTCACAATTACTTGCATAAGTCAACTCCAGGTTTTCATAGTTCAAAATGGGAAAAAAATGATTAAATTCACGTGTTTTGGGCTCATGATGGGCATATGACATTAATTTCCTTATTTTTATTAAGGAGTAAATCCATCAAATTTAATTTGGTCGTAGAGGGAAACTTGGTAGTTATGATCACTTAGTTTAAATTTTATCACTTGAGATTAAACCTATATGTTTCAAGGGAAGGACTAGGATTGGATTGAAAAAACATGGTGGAAACTTTGTAAATTGGAGCTAATGTTATGCATCTTAAAACTTTTCAACGTGTTCAACCAAGTTGAGTGAGTTGGTCACCGAGTTTTGATTTTTGGTGAATGATAAAATGAGGCATGAGGAAGGTTTAAAGGAAAATTCATAAGGCTTGAGAAACTGAATGGATTGTGATTGGCCCACATGGACCAATCATAAACCATTCAGGATCTTTGGAGAATAAAGATCCATGAGGCTAAGTCCTGAGCAATGTCAAAAACTTGAGATCATGGGATATTGTGATTAGTCTAAGTGGACCAATCATGGCAATCCATAATCTTGGGAGTTTTTGGATTTGAATATTAAAGAGAAAATGGTTGGAGATCAAGGTGAATCGAGAACTTGAGAACACATGGTGGCCCAAGATCTCAAAAAATACTTTGATCAACCCTTAGGAGATTTGGAAATCATGAGAGCTTAGATGAAATGTCCTTGGTTTACATGGACCAATGATGGGTCATTTATGATCCTAAGAAGATGAGACTAACATGGTGGAGAATGAAACCATGACCCCGTGATCCTGAGACCCTAAATATAATGATATTATGACACATGATAGCAATGAAGGTAGGAAAATGGATAAAATATCACCAATAAGGGATGGAAAGATGTCCAATTGGTATAAAAGGTTAAAATTGATGGCACAATGGTTATCAACTGCTTCAAAATGGTTTGGTAAAATTTGATAGATAATAATTTTTTCTTAGGTCCACAAAATTGTGAAAACCAGTCTCATTGGAAATTTTTTGCGAGAGAAATAAACATTAGAGGGAGTTTTAGGTTAAAATTAATTGTTTTAATTCTAAAAATGTGGTCAAAAGTAAGGACATCCATTATCATATATATGGACTTTAGGGAGAAAAATAAGAGTTGTTTTTTCATATATTTTGATCCAAAAATCCATTTGACACGAGACTCATTGCATTTAAAGTGTAGTTCACAGAGCTACATTAAGAGCACAATTTCAAAGAATTTGATGAGGATACAAGGGACAATTATATGTCTAAATTTTAGGTTTTCAATTGCTAAAAGTATGATCAAACAAACTCCAAATTATTTATATATTCTTTCTGAGGAATCTTTCTTCTTCTCAAAGAGTTTTTGAGCCTTTATCACCTAATTGTACCACTTAAAATCATTTGAGGAGGTGGAACTAGTTTTTAAGCATGAAGATGAGTTTTATTAATGGTCAAAAGGGAAATCATGCCTAAAATAAACAAATAACAACTTAAAATTCACATGATCTCCTCGACCTCAAAAGAAAATGCCTATTTCCCTAAAAATTAATCATCGTGGATGAATATGCATGTGTTCTTTTAGATTAAGGAAAGTCCAGAAGTGGATCATCATGATACTAGTGGATTACCTTCTGAGACAATTTTGGGGTAGTTTGGAAAGATCAAGTAGGTCAAGAATCTTCCATGACGTCTTTAGATCCCATCCCCTCATTTATTCCTCTATAAATGAAACTTATTTTCTCATTAGAATTATTCTCTCCCAAATGTAAAGTTACCAAGCCAAAATGGTGGTTAAACATTATGGGTTTCAGATCTCTTATTTAGGCTAGTATAATACACCGTATACTTTCCTAATGGTTGAAAAAGACTATGTATATTCTCAAGTAATGATATCTTATTGAATTTGGATCATATCTACCATTTGGATTTTTTTAATTTCCTTATTACCTTTATATTTTGTTATTTCATGATGTCTATGTATTATTTTTCCATGGTTCTATCTCTTTGTGTAAATCATGTAGGGAATTATAGTTTGAAAAAGTGTGGACTTGAACATGGATTGTTTTTTCCCTCTTGGAATTGCATTTATCTTATTATTTCCATCTCAAGGAGATATGTCCTTTATATTTTGGTGCAATCACCTCACCTTTTTGTTTTTATGCTTTATCCTTCCCCCTTTTTCCTGTAATCGTAGATTAGTGTTTAGGGTAGTTATTCGATAGTATTAGAGTAGTTAGTTAGTGTAGAGAACCATATCTCTTTGGAGGTATTCCATAAGGATCCAAGGTGCCATGCCTTGGAGATATTCCCATATTATTAGTGAGATATCAAAGTTTTTAAAACTTGGTGATATTTCATGGTTGCAAACTCTAAGTGATAACTGGTTTTGGTATACTTGGTGGGACCAATTGTGTGAACACTTTATTTGATCCTTATTTTTATTTGTCAAATGTTATATTTCATGTGAATTTTGTGTTCTTGATTGAGTCAATTAATGTATTTTTCACACATGAATGATTACCCTCTTATTTATATATATGATAATATGGTGTGTTCTCAGCTCATATGGTATATGAACCTCATTATTTAAGCATTTGGTGATTCCATTTGTTCAAATCTTACCCATTACTTTAGTTTTAGACCACTTACTTAATTTTCCATTCATATATTAATGTGTTTCAAATATTTCATGGATCTCTAAATATCTTACCTATTACCTAATTTCCCCACTCCATTCACATATGTGGATGAGATTCCCAAATAAACCCTAAAAACCCCACCTCTCTTTCATGGAAATGGTGACATAAGTCCTATTGAGAATATCCAATATGTGGCTAACTATTGTGCCATCTACAATATCAAAGAGGATAATGTTTGTATTTATTTTCTTATATTTTTATTTATATGTATAACTCAATATTAGTACCTAATATTGGCTCCAAAATCTATTTCCAAATGGGATAACCTAGGGGAGAAACTAGAGAAATGGTTCAAGGAGAATGAATAAATTATATTTGATGGAGCACATCATCACCATAAAAAGGGCCTTAATGGAATGTGTCTTATAATTCAATATCATATTCAAAAATACTTGGAAGATAATCTCTCAAGAACTCAGACCCCAATCATGTATGACATTATTATACAATTTTAGAGCATGTAATAAAATTATTTAAGTATATCTTAATATCAACATAAATATAACACCAAAGAAAAACAAGATAGAGGTAAGTCATCATAATATGAAATCATAATGACTTAACCACTCGAGGGGGAAAAATAAAAACAATGTAATAATAATAAAGTGCTCAATATGATGATTATCAACTCCTTAATACCTAAAACATACCCTTCCTCTACTATGGCCATCACCTGGGCTAACCTTCTAGGAATATGAAATCGTAAATGAATGACATATGACAAGACAACAGATTATGAAAGCCAAAAGTTGGGCATGCATATCCAATATAAGTTATAAGTATAATTTCATAACATATATCTCCCCTTCAAAGTAATAATATCCCCGATGTTGGAAATTTTTGGATGTTGCTACATATATACTTTATCTTTCCATGTTGCATATTCAATATCTAGATTCTTCTAATTGATTAGATACTTTGTAACAGATCTTGTACTTATCATTCTAGTGTGTATTTTAAGGATCCCTTCAAGTTATAATATGATCTTTCCCTCATCGTCTAACTTAGGTAGCACTAATTGGGTTGAAACCTTATGTCTAGTGAGCTTCTTCAAGAAAGAAACATAAAATACTGGATGTATTTTAGTTTCCTAAGGGATCTCTAGCTTGTATGCCGATCACCAATTTTATTAAAAACTTGGTAAGAACCATAGTATCAGGTGCAAGCTTATTATCCTTCTTTTTTTTAGGAAAACTATTTATATGGATGCATTTGTACAAAAACAAAGTCTCCTAATTCAAATTATCTCCTACTATGGTACTTTTAAACCTGTTTCTTCATAAAGAGTACTAATTTATATTTCCACATTCTCTCTAAGGCTATATAGTACCTTATGCTAGTGTTGAATGTTCCATTTGACTGGTATCACTTTAGGTTTAAAATTCAAGCTAGAGATGAGTGGTGGAGGATGGAGCCCATATAGTGCCTAAAATGGAGACATTTTGGATGAGGTGTGAAATGAAGTATTATACCATAATTCTATGAGTGAAAACCATTGCACCCATATTCATGTTATTCTAAAATGAAACATTAAAGATAACCCTCAAAAAAATTATTTACCACCTAAGTTTTCCCATTAGATTGGGGATGATAAGATGAGATATGAGCCAATTGAGTACCCATATAAGAACAAAAATTAGTAAAAACTACTAGTAAATATAGGGTCATGATCACTGACTATAATTTTGGGTGTGCTACAAATATTTCTAATTGTATCCATAAAAGAGATGAATAATATATTGGTTGTAAAAGGATGAGATATGGCACAAAAATGAATTTACTTGGTAAGCCTATCCACCATGACCATGATTCCACTTTTCTCTATTAAATTGGGTATTCATGTGATGAAATCCATAGAGACATCTTCTCAGGTCTGAGTAAGAATAGACAAATGTTGTAGGAGACTTGGTGTCTTAATGGTCTCACCCTTATTACATTTGCACACCAAAAATTATACCAATTTTTTTGAACATATCCTTTTAACCTATTTGAAAATAAATATTGTTTAAATATGTGATAAGTTTTCAAGAACCCAAAATGACCACCCAAAGGGAGAAGAATAAAGCTTTTAAAGAACCTTGTATTTAAGTGTAGAGTTCTTACACAACTATAACCTATCCTTGTACCATAATGTATCACCCTTCCATATAAATATTTTAGATATACTTGGATCCTTCTTGAGATTTTGAATGAGAGTATGGGTCTCTAAATATTATTACCATTCTTCCCGACCTAATATACCCAATCTACCTTTAATATCGAGATGAAACATAACATTATTCAATGGAATAATCCCTCCTAAACAAGTGCATCAACAACTAAATTTTATTTCCATTTACTATAAATGATATCAAATTCATAACCCAAAATATTTTTCACCAAGAACTATTTCATACTATCATGATCTATCTTTCCTTGAAAGTATAACCATCACATATGGTCTCCATTATTTGACCACATGCACGATTTCCATCATTTCCTTCTCATAGGTGGGATTCAAAAAATTATTTACTTTTAGTTAATGGCTCTCAAATTATATGGGGTGTTCTTCTTGCATGATGTTTTTACCCATCCCCTTTCCTGAAGCATCATATTAAATGACGAGGGTCTTGGAGTAATTTGGGGTTGTTAGCACTGGGGTGGTGTACATTACCTACATCAATTATTAAAATGCTATGGAAGCTTCCTCATTCCAATGAAAGGAGTATTTCTCCAATAATTCTATTAGTAGTGCTATTATACTAGCATATTTATTTACAAATTTGTAATAGTACCTGTAAGCCCTAAGAAACCTATCAAATTCTTGATGGTTATAGAACTTCCCATTTCACCAATGAATTGATCTTGCGAGGTCCATCTTCACACATTTACGAGAGATGATATGGCCTAAGTATTCAACTTCTCTTACCATAAAAGAACACTTTCAAGATTTTGCATATAGTTTATATTACTCCGTATATTTCGAAACTTATTTACATGATAAAAGTGTTCCTCTCATGATGTTATGTAGATTAGGATATCATAAAAAATACCAAGAAAAACTTCCATAGGAATGGTTAACATACATAATTCATAAAATTTGAAATGTGGATGGTGCATTAGTAAGGCTAAAAGGCATCACTAGAAATTCATAATGGACATGATGAGTCCTAAAGAATGGCTTATGAATATAATCTTCCTTTATTCTAATTTTGTAATAACCAAAATGCAGATCTAGTTTTGTAAAATAAAATGCACCATAAAACTCATATAACAAAACATCAATGACATGAATAGGAAACTTATATTTGAAAATGTACTTGTTAAGTTATTTATATTCTGGACACATGTGCCACATGTCATCCTTCTTACACACTATCACCAAAGTGGAGCTGAATAAACACTCTAACTATGATTGATAATATCCGCTTCTAACATTTACTTTACCATCTTCTTAATCTCACTCTTTTTCACATATGGGTATCTATTAGGCCTGATATTGGGATTTGGATTCCTAGAACTAACTAAATGGAATGCTTATGATCTATTTTGGGAGGCAATAATTTTGGATCCTTGAAGATAATTGCATGGTCATCAATAACCTTTTGAAGATTAGGATATGTGATTTTATTTTGTGGTTAAATTCCCATAGAAAACAATCATTCTATAAATCCTTGTGCCCCTTTTCTTAAAATATTCTACATTTTTTGAGAGATAAAAATTTTTAGATATTTTTCCTGAAGTCCTTAGAGTTCAAATTGTCTTATGTTAGAATGAAAGTATATGAAAAATTCCTTGAAATTCATTTCTTTGGTGCCCAAAGTTGTGATCCACTAAACACCTAAGATAATAGTAGCTCCACCCATTGGAATAGAAAAATAGGGGACTCTAGATTGTATTCACCCATTATAAATATGAATTTATGGAATTTCTATGAATATTGGATTGTGCCACCATATACAATCATTACTTGAAATTAAAGTGCTAGATAGATGAAACAATTTATCCATGTTCTTAACTTATTATTGATGAAATTATGTGTACTCCTAGAGTCAATAAATATTGTTACCTTATTATTATTAAGGTAACCCACCACCTTGAGGGTTTGTAGAGTTTCAATTCTATATAGAGGATGTCATGATATAGTTGGCTAGAGATCTTCGGTTCTTCATTTTCTCTTTGCTACATCACCCGATGTTTTATCATCTTCTTCCTCCTCACTGGTCCCTTCAATGTAAAATAATTTATTCTAAACATTTATATCCTTTTCTCCATTTACTATCACAATTGAAACATAAAACCTTTGATATTTTATCTTGAATTGGTTGAGGTGTCAACCTTTTAGGTTAAGGGAATAATGGTACTTAGAGGCTAATATGTATACTAGTAGTGAAGTCATTCCTCTTCACAGAAATGAAATTTTACTTTTCCTTATGGGTTATGATAATATATTAAGAAATGATTACATTTGAATATATAATTGTAAGGGTGGGACCACCATAACCCCTAGTTTATAGCTCTGGTAAAAACGTTTACCTATCAAAAATTATATATTAAGAAACAATAAGTGGATCAAACATTCGTACCTTATGTTAGATGTGATCCTTGAGACCACCTAAGAATATATCATTAATAATTTTCTAGTCTTTTATTTACTAAAGTGAGCTAGATGTGACGATACTTCATCTAGAAAATTCTAAGAAGCTCACCAAACACACACAAATGCCCATGTCCCTCCGTTGTTTTATTATAATGATGTTAACATATATAATCATCATAATTATAATAGAAATTTATTCAAGAAAATGCATCATAGCTTGACAATTCAACAACACATATAATAAGGATACTAATCTTCATACAAAATTACCAATAATATCCGAATTCCCATTAAGCCATGATAATATATAGTAACCTTAGAAATCCATAAATAATTTTCCATTTCAATAAAAATTCATTATATAAAAGATGAGATAATTACAATATTACTCAATAAATCCATTCGTTGGACCATTCATGCTCCTATAATGCTTACTCAAAAGCTACATGACCAGTACTCAAAGGAATCTCTTTGAACTAAATAACTATCTCTCTACTACAATAAGGCATCACCTATATTTATAAGGTAGGGAATTTCCCTTCACTGCCTAAATGCATTATTGGGCCTAAAAATATTGGATAAGTACAATAAGGCATGTGGGCGCATGGGACGTATATTAAGAAGGGCACACGGGGTGAAGTCTCATAGGACAAGGGTTTTAGGAGGGTTTAGTAAAGCTCATGATGCGTGCTAGGAAAAGAAAAGGGTTTCAAGAATTAGCCATATTCATAATCCCTAACAGCACATGAGAAAAGTGTGACCTGAATGAGCATGCGAAGTGGATAAGGTGCCAGCCGAAACTCGGTGGTCAAGGAAGGAATATTCCATGTGATGGAAGGATCTAGAAAGAAATTATTACAGAAAGTAGAGAGCTCGGATGGGAAGAAGAATGCTCCATTGAAGGACCACATGGTCTCTTGGAAACCAATCTATTACTTTAGGAAGGCATGGTCGTGGATGCTAAAGCTATATATAAAGATGCCCGGGTATAAGGAAGGGATGACTTATTGAGAAAAGTGTGTGGTCATTGGCATCACATAGTGATTGAAGAGGTGAAGCTCTGTAGAAATAGTAATGGGTTCTATGGACTCACATTAGGAGGATGATAGGAGAGATGGCATATCTAGGGGGATGGGTTTGTGATCATTTTTATAATATGGGAAGCATAGTTAGGATTTCTGATGCATGAGTCTTATCTGCATTGATACATTGGTCTGTTATGACCTTAAGGAATGTAATGTGGTTACTAGAACTAAGATCAATAAGGAATATATGGTTTTGTTCTAAATATACATTGTTCATGGGTGTAAACCCTAGTGCATCTTCTTTATATTATGAATTAGAGATGTTATCTATTTGATGTTTCCTTGGTTATCTGAATGGGTATCTTAATATAATGCCTCATCTTAAGCTCTCAGAAACAATACATGGATATTTACCTTTTTCATCTAGGTTTCTGTCATAGATCAATGTATTCTCAAAATAATGACATAAAGGAGGGTCTCGATGACCATGCATGCCTTGGGTGAGCACCCAATTCCTAGTGTTCACTGGGTGATAGGTCAGCACGTATGGGATTATACTTGTTATAAGGGTATAAAAATGACTACACCTTGGTTTTGTTGTTGACACCTCTTTTTGAAGTTGTTGTAAGAAATGGATACATCCACATCTTGGTTCCATTGATGTTTTATGACTAAGTGCTTGATCTTGGAGAGTATTGAAGAATGGTTTAGGAGCACAGAGGATGATTTTTCTCAAAGATTTAGTGTGGGACTTGAGTTTGATGCACGTAGATGGGTAGAAGAGCACCTGTACCATGAGCTGTATGAAACTTTCTTTTGCTACTTTCTAGTAGAATTGTATGAATGGATTTCAGCATATGCATCCAGATCAAGCTAGTACTATAGATCACCCATATAATCCTAAGATGATTACTAGAAGTTTTAGGATGTGGATCTGATTTGGATGCATGTTTTCGATCACTTTGGTGGAAAGGAGTGTTGACAAGTTATACTATGGGATATGCCATTTCTACATATTCTTTTCCAGAGGTTGTTGAATTTGAATTCCTAAGGGAACCTAGAGGATCATTTTTATGTGTTGTCCCTTTGGCTATAAAGATATTGACCATTAACCTAAGTTTAAAGGCATTTCCTATGTCCAAGTAAGCTTCTCTTAACACCAAGGCGAGGAAGGCAGGGTGGAGAAAAATGGTGGAAATTGTGTCTAAAAAGGAGAGGGAAGAGAGACAACTCAAGTATAGTGAAGCTCGTGAAAGGGAGATGGCTAGATAATGTGAGGTTATAGGTGTGATGGATCTATGGAGGAAAACATTGCATGAAGGAGTTGAGGTTCACACAGATGACGTGGAACCCGGGAAGTCTGTGTTACCCCATATTAGCAAGAAAGGGAGAGAAGCCCCTTCAACTTCTAATGAGAGTTTGTTATGTGGAGAAATGATAGCCATCTACATGTATCCGAATCCACCAGTGACTAACCCCGTGATTGGTTTTCTAGATTAAGGGAGAAGTATTGTTAATGGTTGGTATCGGTGGAAGTAACCAATATATGCTTAAGAGATATAATTTATTTTTGGAACATATATGGCCACACAAACCATTCCTATATTTGGAGGAAGTTTTGGACAAGGTGAAAATACACAAAGTTTGGGTATCACGTATGGGAGTGGTATGGGACACACAACTGACAGTGGGACAATATCACAAAACTTCAGCATGTAGTTCAATGGGACGTTGGGGACACTAGGTGCCACCACTTCGAGCCATTTTTGGCTACAAGAGGTATATCTAGTGGTGTAGGGATCGAAGGACCCGGTGGACCTAGCAGATTTGGTGGATATAGTGGGTAAGGAGAGAAAAACCTAGAGGATCTAGTGGATCTCGGTGGTGGAGGAAACACGGGAAGAAACCAAGGTTCAGGTCGGGTGGACAAGGGTCTCACCACCCCCGTAAGTAATTTTTGAGATGACTTTTCACCTACTAGACAACAGAGGTATTAAATTTCTATGAAACGAGAAGGGGATCACTACCCCAGCAGTGAAAGGAAATTAGTTTGCAAAAATGTTGCAGGGCGCACACATATATGGTACCGCAAGTATGACCCCGACCAAATAGTCATGGATTACACTACATTAAAGAATACCTTCCTCGCAAAGTTTCATATCCCCGAGTTTAAATAAAAATAATCAGTGCCCTAAAGGATATTCAACAAGGAATGGTAGAGTGTGTGTGAGAATATGACGTTCGGTTTAAAATCTCTTCTCAAAACTATCTTATGACATATACCCCTCTCAAAATTCTCAATGGTTTGTTGGGGTATTGATAACACCATTTAGAAGGGCACCGCCGCACAAGACTTTCATAGACCCATGTGAGGCCTTGGAAGCTTCCCCGTGTGATGAGGTTGTTGGGAGTGTTGATCTGGTGTTAACCCTTATCCGGAGGCTCAAATTGCTACAATGGCCAAGTAGTTAGAGAATCTATCTACAAATCTAATGCATGAGTTTTGTATTGGTATTTGGTGTAAAAACTATGAAGTGGAGGGGCATACAAAGGATAGTTTCACTCATAAGTTGATATTCACCATGGAGATAGACTGTGAGATTTTCCATGGGGATCATGATGCAAATAAATGTCCTCTACTACAACGTGTAATTTGTAAGAATGTTTCTTGCTATCACAAGATCTATACCTCTACAAACCATGATATAGAGGAATGTAGGCTGATTGACCAGATTCATGATGCTATTGATCTTGGTATGTGCCAGACTAGCCTTGTAAGTAGTTCCAAGGATGATGATCACCACTATGAAGGGTGCATAAAAGGGGGAACACACAGAAGAGGTTTTAGTGGAGGATTTTGTGTGATAATAACCACGCTTGAGGAAGAAGTGAGTTCCCACATGGAACTTGTTATAATTGTAGATCAACAGACCATTATAAACGTGAGTGTCTTGACCTACTTTGTAATGCTTGTGGTGTAGAAAAAAACATAAGTACAAGTAGTGTTCGAGCTATTTAAACACATGAGCCAACAACATTGAAAGGATAAAGGCACTGGGATGCTAAGTATAAAGAATAACGACTCATAGTGGATGCTAAGAGTGGCGTGTGAGTTAGGATTAGAACTCCGTGTTTGTGATGATGTGAGTAAAGGCAAGGTGCGTGCAAGGGAGATGCTAAGAAAAAAATTGGTTGTTAGGGAAGAAGTGGTACATGAGATGTATCCAAACCCTTCTCATCAGAAAGAGTTATATCAAGAGATTATGGATGTGATTCGGGGATTACAAAGAGAGATCTAGTGTCTAAAGGAGAAGTCAGAAAGTTGGAGCAAAGGAAGAATGATGAGGCTTTGTAGAAGGATCTAGATGTTGTCAGGGAAGTGTTTAAAATGTTAAGGAAGGAGAATATCATTCCCTTGCTAGGATAATGGTTATGGGAGAAGGTACCACACACTAGAAGAGAGCGCAAAGGAAGGTTCTACATGCCAATCTTCCTCCTCAAAACCTTGACTATGATAAAAAAATCACATTGAAAGTTATTGTTGATGGATGGCTTCTGAGAAATATCCTCATTGACACAAGGGTGAAGGTCAATGTTCTCACCTTGTATGCATGACATCAAATGGGAAGGATTTCATTACAACCATCTTTGAATGTGCTTTATATGGTAAAAAGGTCAAAGGAAATTCCCATTGGAGTCTTGAAAGATGTAGTTATCACTATTTAAGGTGCCAAGTTCACTAGGGACTTTGAAGTCTTGGTGATTACTAAGGTGAATAAATTTCCAGCATTACTTGGGCACCCTTGGCATTATAAGAACAATTAATCGTGGTTCAATAATGGGTATATAAGTTTCAAGAACCGAAGAAAGGGTTATCACCACTTTAATAGATGGGAATTCAACACCCTATTACGATCCTTGGGAGAGGAATTCCTTGATAGAATCTATGTTCACTCCATTAGATACCCTAAGGTAATTCATCCTATAGAAGGATTTATCTAATTTGAGGATTCTCAATCGATGAGTGATACAACTAGCATATCATGTGACAATTGCACACACACAGACTTATGAGCTAATTGGGTGACAATTGAGTGGATATGTAACAAGGGTGATAGAGATGCACTCAGTCAAGTGCTTGGGAAAGAATAATATACTAAGGTACTGGAGGAGGAAGCCCTAATGATTTCCTAGGAGAAATGGAGCCTCAATGGAAAAATGAGGAAAAATAAGAAGTATGCTCAGTTATAACTTTCTTGGGACTACAACGCGTTGGTGGGAAACACATCATGAGAGTATCCTAGAATGGCATGAGGTAAGAGTCACATTTTCTATAAGGTTTTGGCTGAAGTAATGTTCCCACTTTTATACAAGACTACCATGGAAAATAACCCACCTCTTCCCATATCCAAGTGTGTGAGAATGCCCGAATAGAAGGCACAAAAGATTTATCACCTTCATTATGGGTGCATAAGTTATATTCCACCTTACAAGGTTGTGTGTGTGCATGGTATATTCACTCAGAGACACACCATTAGATAGGTAATTAACAAGAGTTAATGACTGATATCATTCAAGTGTTTGAGTATCGAAGTACCAAGTCATCAAGTGGATCGGGAGTTGCAAAGTTATCAATCACCTTACAATGGGAGATAATGCTATGGAAGAAGATAGGTTAGTGGATTTTCCGGGTGAAACTATTTTGGAGACATGTTTCAATAAAGAAGAATCAAAATAGGTATAACTTGAGCGCGCATGATTTGAAAAGGAAAAAGGAAAGATGGTCTATGTAGTAGATGGTGAAGAAATAGAAATTCTAGATGTTAACTATTATGAAGGTACATGCGAAGTCATAGATAGTGCTTGATGATCTAGCACACACCTACCATGATCCCTTCAAAACAAACAAGGTTAACATTGGGATAGAGACATAACCTAAGGAAGCTATCATTGGGGATTATTGGTTGGAGGAAGAGGTTTCAAAATTATTGATCTACTGTGTGAGTTTTAGGATCTATTCCAATGTGGTTACCATGAGCTCAAAGGCATTCACCATTCCTCGGGGAGATGCGGATCAATTTAAAGGAAGGTACGTGTCTAATTTAGAAGAAACCCTATCGATGAATATGAAATTACACGTAAGAGTAAAACAGAGATAGAAAATATGATAAAATTTTTTATCATTAAGGCTATGGAAGAATTAGAATGGGTAAGTGATCCATAGGGATCTAGAAAAACACAACACTTGATCAGCTCCCTCAACACTAAGAAGGAGAAACAAGAAAAGTGAGAAAAATGAGGTAAATAGAGGTTCTAGAGAAGGAACCACCACTTTGTGCAGAGTGGCGGCAGTATGAATGGATGCCTTGCAAGGTGGTAGTCCCGAAACTACTACCTAGCTAGGTGGCGATCTTGAGACCACCGGTCTACTCAAGGTGGTGGTCCTGATACTTTCGAACAAAAAGAAGAGTGGAACACAAATGGATGTGAATTTGAAGCACCCACCGTGTCTCTTCCCTTCCATTCCCTTTCACATTATCTAGTGCACGGAGGACATGTGAAGGCCTATAAATGCATGAAAGGAATAAGAGAATAGGCATTTGAAGATCCACAGAGATCGAGAAGAAGATTTTAATGAGAGCAGTGAGAAAGATCTTTAGTGTTGGAATGGAGTTGTAGGAGCAAGGTGTAGAAACAAAGAAAGAAATTAATTGAAGATAAGTTTTACATTTTTTCTTCTTTTCATACCTATTTTAATATGTAATTGTCTTTATTAGACCAATAAAAGTGGGAAGAAAGAGTAGTTTCCCTTCTCAACCGGTTTTCCTACATTGGAGGTTTTCATCCATTGGAGGTTTTCAGATAAAATTGTTGGTGTTGAAGTTTAAATTATTTCCTTCTTTGAAATTTCCTTTCTATAACACTATATAATCAGTCACAAAGCTCTAAATTTAAAGCAAATCTATCATTTTCCAAAGTTAAAAGTAGAACAACATAGTTGTCTAATTCGTAGAGTTCCAAAGTATAAGTTTAGAGATCATTTTGGTATCGAGCTGATTATATATCTAGGACTATGGAATTCAAATTTTTCTTGTGATTTTGTATGACAATGAAAAGGTCTAAAGGTGAAGAAGTTTTACCTTATGAGCTAGATATTTCTATAAAGAAGTGGAAATAGAGAATTCGATCTCAAATGGAGGAAGAGAACTTGGTCCGTAGAGTCGAGATGTTAGAGACCATGATGGATAGATTGCATAGAAAACAAGAAGAGATTTTAGATATGTAAAAGATGGTTTCAGTTAAGAAAGATTCCATGGACTTGGTGGTTCGATAACTAGCTGAAAAATTTGGTATCGGAAAGATCCATGAAGAGGAAGAATGGGAAGAACATGAAGAGACACCAATTGTAAGCGAGAAGGTAAAATCTGCACATACACCTTTTAAAGTTGAAACGAAAGTGGAAATAAAGAATTTTGAAGGTCAAGTAGATGAAAATTACTTGATAAATAGATAAAAAAATTGGAAGTCTACTTTAGTGTGCATAATGTCACTGAGGCACAAAGGGTCACCTTTGCATGTCTCATAATGGAAGGTCATGCTCTGGTTTAGTGGGAAACCCATCTAGCCACTTGTGAGAAGAAGAAACGTCCTATTATCAATACTTGGAAATTTTTAAAGATTTGATAAGAGATATTCTATGCTATTGGCCATAAGACTAACATGATGATTAAGTGGTAGTACTTTAGACAGGGTAGCGATCAAAGCATGTAAGACTACACTACGAAATTTTGGAGACAAGCCATGTTGCTTAATATGGACTTGGAGGATGAGGACATTCTAATCAAGTATTTAGGAGGACTTCACACTCACCTTCAGAGGAAGGTAATATCCATGAAGGCCAAGGATCTCAAAGAATCTTGTATACAAGCATACTACATTTATGATGAGAATAAGCAAGGAGAAATAGAACCAAAGGGAGACTAGTAAATAGAAGAGCAGGACAAAGAACAAGGGAAGACAAGTAGCAAAGGTAAATGGAAAGGTAAGCATTCCATTAATGATTTGCATAATTTTAAATATCCTAAGAATTTTTGTAAGAATTGTGATGTGAATGGACATACGATGCCACATGTTGGAAGTTGCATCTGAAATTGCACCCAAAGCTTGAACCATGGATTTGAAGAAATCCACGGCCACTGTGAAGATAGAAAGATAGGTGGAGATTGAGGATGAATCAAATGTAGATGAGAGGCTGGGATGCATGGCCAAAAACATGTATGGGGCAGAAGAAGAAGAAGAAATGAGTAAGTTATTTCAAATAAGAATCCAATTCAAGAAGACTAAGGTAAACACTTTAGTAGATTCTAGTTCTTAGTCAAATTTGATTTTTGATGTGGTTGTAAAATAGTTCTGTCTAGAGACTTACACACATCCACATCCATACCCAATGGGATGGGTGAAGAATGGTGTAGAAATAAAAGTTACAAGGAAGTGTAAGTTTCAGTTTTGGATAAATACCCAATACATAGATGTATTAGAGGCTGATATTATTCAACTTGATGCATTTGACGTTGTCTTTGGAAGTCCTTACTTGTATGCTAGGGATGCTATGTTCACAAGGAGGGAGATCCGGTATAGATGGATCAAGGAAAAACTCAATTTTAACATTCGAGCAAACTAGAGTAAATCAAAGAAAGATATGGTAAGTGCCAACCAAGCACCAAGACTTATTCAGGAAAATCATCAGTTTTGTTTCTTTCATTGGAAGAAAAACAAAATGGATGTGAGAGTGGATATTTCTAACCAAATGATGGAGGATTTGGATAGAAATTTTCATTTTTTATAGAAGAAGCCACCATAGGAACTGTTCATTCAAGGAACAAATGAAACGCTTACCATGCAATCACCATATCTATCTACGGATTCACTGGACCTGACCGTGGGGCAACATGAAGAAGAGGAGATATAAGGAACAATGGTGACTAAAGCAACAATGCACTTGGAGAGGATTCAACCAATCCATCTCAAGAAAAAAAGACATGCAAGGACTAAACCACTACAATATGGGACCTTTTCCATAATTGAGCAGGTTGGAGAAGAAACCTTCAGTCTATACTTCATGCAGATGCATGTGATAGTAAGTCAGTAAGAGCTTGTATCCACTAATGCCATCTATGCATGACAAAGAAGGAAAGATATAGAAGTTACCTTCTAAATATGATTGTACTTGAGGCAACTTAGAGGAGGATGTAGCATTGGAACAACAAACCAGAGATCCATAGTAGTCTTGGCAGGTTGGATGAGAGAAGACACCAAGGTAGACCCAGTGGTACTCGAATGAGCATGAGAGGGATTCGATTCCTCTACCACTCCCCCACTTATATTTTTTGGGAAAAAAATCCTCCTAACTAGGGGAGGTATGATCCATAGGTATCATGAAAATCACACCACTTCATCAGGTTCCTCAAGACCAAGAAGGAGAAATAAGAAAATTGAGAAAAATGAGGTAAACGGAGGTTCTTGAAGGAACTACCACTCTGTGCAAAGAGGTGGTTTCAGAACCATTTCCCTACAAGGCGGCAGTCTTGAAATCGCCACCTAGATAGGGTGGTGGTCATAAGACCGCTGGTCTACCCAACGCGGTGGTCATGATACTTTCAAATAGAAAAGAAGAAGGGCACATGAATGGACATGAATTTGAAGTTCCTGGCCGTGTCTCTTCCCTTCCATGCCCTTTCACATTATCCATTGCATAATAGGTAATGTGAAGGCCTATAAATGCATGAAAGGAACAAGAGAATAGGAATTTGAAGATCTAGATAGATCGAGAAGTAGATTTTAATGAGTGTAGTTAGCAAGATCTTCAAAGTCTTTGAATGGAATTGTAGGAGCAAGGTGTAGAAACAAAGCAAGTGAGTAATTGGAGAGAAGGTTTACATTGTTGCTTCTTTTCATACTTATTGTAATTTTTAATTGTCTTTATTAGACCAATAAAAGTGGGAAGAAAGAGTAGTTTTCCTTCCGATTGGTTTTCCTCCTTTGGAGTTTTCCATGATAAAATTATTGGTGTTGAAGGTTGAATTATTTCCTTCTCTATAATTTCCTTTCTATAGCACTAGATAATCAGTCATGAAGCTCTAAATTTCAAGAAAATCATCATTTTCCAAATTTGAAAGTAGAACAATGTAGTTGTGTGATTCGTAGAGTTCCAAAGTAGAAGTTTACAGATCAAGTAAGCCCAATGGTGATAAGAATTAAGAAGGATGGAAGGATAAGGATCTATGTTGACTAAAGGGACTTGAATGAAGTATGTGTCATTGAAACTTTTCCAACCCCATTCACTAAAGATATTTTGGAAGGAGTAGCCAGGCGCAAGGTCTATTCTTTCACGGATGGGTTCTCAGGGTATCACCAAGTCAGGATTGCAAAGGAATACCAGAGAAAGATAAAATTTTCCACTTAGTGGGGAAGCTTTACCTACACTATCATGCATTTTGGATTGAATAATGCACCTGTTATGTTCTCACACATCATGGTACAAGCATTCCAAGAATTTATCCATAATTTTCTTCAAGTCTACTTGGATGACTAGACAATGTATGGGCTAGTGAAAGACAATTGTGAAAATTTGAGGCTGATGTTTGAGAGATGTTGATAGTTGAGGCTATACCTCAACATTAAGAAATGTGTCTTTTCTACTCCATTTAGAACCCCGTGTGGACATCTTATATGTAAGGAGCACTTGTTAGTGGATCCTGTAAAGGTTGTTGTTATTGTGGGATTGGGAGAGCCTACTAGTATGAGCGCAGTGATGAGTGGATTTCTTGCACATATGCAGATACTACAGAAGTTTTTCAAATGGTATGCCAAGATCACCACACCCTTGTAATAATTGATAAAGCACTAGAGTGTCTCTCATTGGAAATAGGTGTAATGTAAGGCATTTGACACTTTGAAGGATAGACTTGTCATCGTGCCCATACCATGCTTTCCTTCTTAGGATAAGCCTTTATTTGTGCATGTTTATTTTTGACCAAACAAAGTATGAAACTTAGCAGAAGGCACATAGAAGGTTTGCACATGGGAATAGGGCACATTCAAAGGCATAAAAGGATGGGGAAGGAAACATGAGCGAAAGACAAGGAAAAATTTGAGACTTAGCCATTTTCATGATTACGGGCTATTTTTGGAGATAGCATGTAGAGCACACAAACTAGATAAAGACTTGTGTGACACGCATAGGATATTTTTGGAAGAGCGTCTACTAAGAGATTTTCATGGGTTCAAGTTAATAATAAAATTACTACTACCAGTTAACCAGAAGAGATCTATTATTAGCGCACTTGCATGTGTGTCTATTATTGTAAAGGTGTGTGGCTATTTTCAGCATGCAACCTATTTTTGGAATTATTTAAGTGGTGAAGGGAAAGTCCCCACCCTTATAAATATGTAGTAAATTTTCATAGAATAGAGAGAGTGAGTAGTGAGATATCATGGAGTTATGTTGCCATACTTGATGCACACATAAGTTTATGATATTGAATATTGTAAGAAGCTTCTATGTATTTACTATGTTTAATATAATGGAGTGTATTGACTGATTCAAGGTGTTAAACATGATCGTAACTAGTTCTTGCATGGTTGAATTCATTATGGCTATTGTTTAAATCCATTACTCTTTAGATATAGATATGGAATATGCTATGTAGAATGTTTATACTATTTATGGATCTAAATGCATCAAATCTTCATCTTGCTAACATCCTACACAAGAAACCCTAAAGAGGGGCCTGGTACCTTTGTGTGCTTTGGGTGAGCACTCAGTCTAGGATGAGTGATGTACCAATGTGCTTGGGTTATTTATGGTAAATTATAGGCTGCATCATTGGTTCCATTTTCAGGACCTCTTTTTCATTTGTTTTCAGGATGGTTTACGATGAAGATGTATCAGTTGACCCTAATAATTGTTAAGGAGTGGATAAAATATATAGAAGAAGAGTACACATGGAGGTTCAACACCGGATATGAGTTTAACACATGTGCATGGGTGGAACAAAATATGTATGACACAATGTATGCGAGCTTATTCATTATTTTTCTAGTAGAAATGTACAAGTGGTTGGTTACTTATGCATCTAAAAGGAATTGGTAGTATCGTACACTTATCTAGACGTGGGAATAATTTCAAGAATTTTATGATGTTGATCTCATTTAGACACACGGCATGGATACTTAGTTTAGTGGTGTTCTAAACAACTATATTATGGAGTACTCAATTTCCACTTATTCTTACCTAGAGGTAGCAGAATTCCATTTTTTATGATATCCCAAGGGAACTTACTTGCAAGGCATTCCACTGGTGATCAAAATATTGATGCTGACCCTGAAATTGGAAAAAATAGATGGCTAACTAAACCCCACAACAAATGAGGGAAGGAGCAGGTTTGGTGAAAGATGGTAGACCTAGCAGCGAAAGGAAGAGAAAGAACAGTGGCTTAAGTATAATGAGGTGCATGAGAAGGAGATAGATAAGAAATGGGATGTTGCAAAGTGAATGACCTTGAGGATAGATATGGATCGTGAAGGATTTAGAGCTCACACGTAAGGTGTGGAGCTGGAGCATCGTGACATCCCCATTTGGGCAAGCATAAAAGAGAATCCCCTCGGCCTCACATGGAAGCACGCTAGAAGAGACAACCTAGGCTATGGGTACATATCTAAATCTACCAGAAACCTAGCCCTTGTACTTGGTTTTATAGTATCTAGTACAAAAAATAGTCACCAAGATATGTTGGGTAGTAGGGAAGAAGGAGTAAGTTACATAGCAAGTACATTTATGGCGAGAAAAATGTCTTCTTTGTTTTTTGGAGGTACCTTTTTAGGTGCATCATCTGAATAGAATGTGAGCACGCAAAATTTTGGTCTCACTTCTGGGAGTGGTACCACTTTCTAGATCATGGGAGTTCAAGTATAATACTACTTTTGGGACATAGGGAAGTACATATTTTGGTCTCGCTTACGGCTACAGGTGGAGGATCGGGAGGTATAAGTGGTTCTAGTTTCATTAGATCTAGTGGTTTTGGAGGCAACATAACATAAGAGGTTTTGGATCAAGTGGGCAAGGTCTCGCACCAACCCCAAAATATTTACATGGTGGTGTCTCTTCATCTTACAGTAGTATAGAGGCATAGAAGATTCTCACAGCACGTTCACATGTGTGAGATACTATGGCATGGAAAAGGGATCATGGATTCTAAGTGTAGGGAAAGTCAATTTTCCAATACGTTATAAGGATGTGCACACAATTGGTACAAATAGTTTGACCCTGATCAGACTTATGTAGACTATGCAACATTAAAATATGCTTTCCTTAAAGAGTTTCCTTGAGTTAAAGCGAAGATTATAAGCATGATCAAGGATACTAAGCAAGGCACTACTGAGAGTGTCAAGGAATATGATGCCTATTTCAAAACACTTTTATCTAAGCTTTCTTATGATATTCATGCAAGCCAACACACTCAATGATTATTTGGAGGTCTGATCACACCTTTTAGAATGTATTTTTCACATAAGACATACACTAATCCACATGAAACACTTGAAGAAACTTTTCACGCCGAGGAAGTTGGGAGTATAGACACTAGAGTTAGTCCATTCTTGGAGGCACAAATTACAACTATGGAAAAACAATTAGAGAAACTATCAAAAACTCAAAGCACATGAGACTCACACGGGGATTTGGTATATAGATTTTGAAGTGGAAGGTCACACCAAAGATAGTTGTCCCCGCAGATCAGTACATTCATTACTTTGCTAGACTATGAGATATGTCATTTAAACCATGATGCTAGCCACTACCCATTATTACAACGTGTGATAAGGAAGAATGTATCATACTATTATAATATTTTTTGGTTCACAAATCATGATACAAAGGACTGTAGATTGATTGGTCATATCCATGATGCTATAGATATTGGTGTGTGATAGATAAGAGTATCAGATAAATCTAAAGGAAAGAATGAGCACCAAGATCGAGATCACAATGAAGAATTCTATGATCGAATGAGGGGTGCTATGATAGAGGACATGGTAAAGGTCAAGGATACCATGGCAGATTTAGAGGATGAGGCCATGGTGGTGGACGAGGTGAATTCCCTCGTGGAACATGCTTTACATGCGGATCACCTAACCACTACAGGCATGAATGTCCTCAAAATATTACATGTTCTTTATGTGGAAAGAATCATAGCTATGAGGAATGCCCATAATTATATGAGTATCTTAGTAAGAAATATAAACAAGAAAACAAAGGTGTATGGATGGTTAGGATACAATGCACTATGGAAAATCAATGGATTCCCAAGTTGGAACTGGAATCCGAGGTATTGCCTATAAAGATCACTACCGATGTTGAAGCTATGCATGCTAGAGAGGTGTTACAAAAGAAGCCTACCATCACTAAAGATGAGGTTTTACATGCTTGGTAACTATATCCTACCCATTAGAAGGAGGTTTATCAGAAACCATGGAGGTACTAAGAAATTTTCAGGGTGAAATACAATGTTTAAAGGAGCAATCAAGGAAGATAGAACTAAAGAAGGAGGCAGAGACGGTCCAGTCAGATATTGATGACTTGAAGGAGGTATGTAAAATATTATGCCAGGAGGATATTATTCCATTACTAGGGATTTGGATAAAGGGAAACACTCCATGCACTAATTGTGATGCCCAGTTAAAACAACCCATTTGAGACCCAAGAAACAACCTTGGGTTGGTTAGAAAATTATGGAATAATTTTTTTATTAGAAGTGTCCACAACCAAGTTGGAAGACAAAAGTTGACCCTATTAGGTTCTAGAAAAATCTAAATTACTATAACATATTTTTCCTTCATTAACAAATATCAAGTTCACATGGTTCAATTTTTAGGGTTAGAAGTTTTAGTTAGGTTCAGGGAGCAATTACCCCCATGCCCACTCTCTAACAGATCAAAGTTTCAACTTGATTTTTCTCATACTTAACATATTCAAAATTTCCCTAAATCATTTCTCACATTTCTAGTGATATAAAGAAGTCCTCCTAACTCAAGATATGGACTAGCGAAGTTTAGGGGTCAAATTATCCCCAAGGGGACACGTGTCAAGTAGGGGTGAAGAGAAAATTTCAGGTTGGCAGTCATGGGGCAGCATTTGGAATTTTTCCTTGCATGGGAGAAAATTCTCATTTTCACCTGTGCCTCCGTGGGTCCTCCAGGGACACGTGGCGGCCTCAGAGTCATCGCCGGGAAAAAAAGGGAAGGGCAGAGCGGTGGGAGTCTTGTGGCAATTTCGCCAAAGGGGAAGAAAATCCAATTTGGCGTCCATGCACCCGTGGGTCCGCTAGGGACATGTGGTGCTCCATAATTCACCACAGAGATGGGAGAGGGAGACAAGTGGAGCGGTGGGGAGATATGGTGAATTTTTCCAAAGGGGAGATAAGGGGAAAGTTAGGTGTGTGGGTCCACGCGTCCGTTGGAGGATTTCAAAAGTACAGGGGCGTGGGAAATTTTAAGAAAAATTTCCAAAACAAATTTTTTAAAGGTAAAGGTAAAGGGTCGGCGGGGAAAGTTAAGAAAATTTTCCAAAATTTTCTAAAAGTGATAAGGAAGAAAAAATGTCGCACCTCCGCCGCTACCCTATGAGGATACGTGTTAGCCTCTAATTGGATATAAGATGGTGGAGAAAAATTCAAAAATTTTCCCAAGAAAAATTTTCAAATTTTTTCCTAATTGTAAATTTCGACGGGAAATTTTCGGGCCGTGGGCCACCAGGGAAATTTTTCCCAAATTTTCCCGCCAAGGCAAGAAAAATTCAAAGTTCCATAACTCAAGCTAGATAGCTCTATTTTGGGAAAACAAGGACTTTCTGGAAATCTCTCAATTCCCTCTTTCCATAGGTATCATAAATTTTAATTTTTGATAAATTTTAAAGGGTAAATTTTACAAAAATGATCTCGGCTTTTAAAATGCCAACTGGTAATTTCCAACTTTCCAATTTGATTAAATTGGATCTCCTCCTTCACTCAACATGCCAAAAATTCATGGAGAATTGATCCAGAAGGATTTAAAGTGTTTTAGGGAAGTAAATTTTCTCAATTTATTCAATTTTGGAATTTTGTCCAATAATTGACAGAAAATGGCTGAGGAAAGGATTGGCTCGATTTTGCAATGTTCTAAATAGTTTTATTAAGTTTTCTTTGTCAATTTGAGTTCATTTATGATACATCATACTAAATTTTAACATTTCCAAGTTGATTAATGTGTGCAGGTTTGAACTGTGCATTTTAATTAAATTTATTTGCCAGTTTTAAGTTTATAACTGAAATTCCATTTCTAGAAATTTGTTTATCAAATTCATCATTCAAGTGTGGTTTTTATTTCTAAACTAACCCAATACATTTATTTGTTTATAAACAAATCATTTCAAAGCTAAATTACAATTTTTGATTTCCAATTTTAATATATTTCCAAGGATACAAAACAATATACTTCCTTCATACGTATTTTCTTTCCTTTGCAATTAAACAAAGATTCCATTCACAATTTGATATTCCAACTCAATCACAACAATGCAAATGAGAGATGAACTTACAATTATTTATTAATTCAAAAGAGATACATCTAACATCTTTCCATGTTTTGAATGCAAATAACACATTTCTATTTCTTTCTTTCCAATAATAGAATAGAATATAATGTCTTTCACAATTCGAATATCCACTTTCATGATCAATTACATACAACTCTCCTTCACAAAATACATATTACAATTTCATCCACTTCAAGTGGGAAAGGTTACAAATGAATGTGTTTTCACAAGGGACTGTCAAACTACATTTTTCCTTTGCTCTAGGACAACAACATGCACATTTTCTCTTTCTCCAAGTTGATCACAAAAAAAGAGGGGGAAAGGAAACGCTCTCCACCCAACCAATACATCCAATTAAAGGAGAATCCTTCATTCATCATTGGCCCCCGAGCCCCAACCAAAATACAATAAGAGATGCAATTCAACCCATGGAAACAAATAGCTTCCATAACACACAACATTCTTTCAAACATGCACATTTCAATATAAAACATATTTCAACACAAAACAATAGTTCACAACTACAATTGAAAACATTCCAATCAAAACTCAGGCTTGATCATGCAATCTAAAGGAGAAAGTTCTATTGGGAAGCTACTTATGCCTCCCAATTGGGAAATGGGCATCCAAGAGTAACAAACCACCAATAAATTTCACCATGCATATCCTTATGTCCCCCAAAATCCCTCCTTATGCCCCCAACAAATTTCCTTATTCTCCCCACAAAGTAAGAAATGTAAGCTATTTCTTTTCCATGGTGGATCCCAAACCCAAACTCCCTCCACAATATCTGATGCCAATTCCGTTATGCCCCCCACATGGATTCCCCATATTCTTCTCCTACACCATTCCTATGGTAGTCTACCCAACCAGCCAACAAATATAATAAAACATTCTCCATACACACAACACAACAAGAAAAATAACAACAATAAAGAAGGAATAAACGCCTACCTTTCCATGGTATCTTTTATTTCCTAAAACAAGCTCTCAAATCCAAGAACACAGCCCAAAACAACAATCTCCCAAGCATGAAAAGTGTTCTCTAAACTTCCTCCAAAACAAGAGCTCCAACACAAGAAAATGTGCCCCAAGAAGTTGGGGAAATGATTCAACAACCCCAAAACAAAAAGAGAGTTTGAATCTTATAGAAGAGGGAAGAAGAGAGAATGATGTGGATCCATGTAGGATGTCACATCACACATCCTCAAAGTCAAACAAAAAGATAAAATCCGTTCTCCCAAGCACAATAAAGAGGTGGGTGAAAATATGACAAGTTACTTGCACACTCCAAAAGCCCACACTTCAAGGGACAACAAATTAAATAAAATGTAAGAGAGTGTAATCCAAAACAAGTAACATGATTGCTAAAATTCATTATAAAAGTCACAAATCACCAATCCAACCATAAGTATGGTTTTTAAATTAAATTTAGAGGTATGGGACAAGTTTTACTTGTCCCACAAGCCTCCAAAAACATCTCCCAAGGACAAATTCGAATTATTCATGGAGGTGGAGTATTTCATACTCCATAATCTGACTTAAACATACTCTTACAAAACTTACACATCACTTACATATTTAATACAAAAGGCAACAACTATTATAATTACTTCCCCATATCCCATTTTAATTTATTTAAATTTTTAACCGTATGGTTTCTCACATTAATCTACCATGTTTTAATTAGTTAAAAGAAAGGGAACACATTAATAATAAAACACATACAACAATAAATAAAAGTTAACCACATCAATAAAATACACAAACCCATGGTCACATATAAAGGTGATTTCCCCCCCATGGGAATCCCTAACAAAAAACAACACACACACACAAGACATGTTGCCATGGTGACCTTGTTGAAATAACCTAGAATTCTATTGTGGTTGATCTTCGATCCTCTCGATTTTTTGTTGTGATATTTTTAACCTTGTAAAATACAAATACCTCCTTCAGCATCATGGCCATATCGAACATCCAATATGATGTAAATAAAATCAAAAAATAATCTAAGTAAGTGAATCAAAACAACATCGAAGTAACAACTACATCATTTGCATTTTTAATCAACAACCGTATCATCATCAAAATAATATCTAGTTTCTAGATCAACTCATAATATCCAAATCACATGTCTGAACAACATCCATAAAATATCCATGTCAAATAATATATCATCATCCACATATAAGGTGTCTCTAATAATCATCATGCATCATAATCAAATCAAGATCAACAATAATCCATGATCAAATGTCTAACAACATACTAAATCAAAACATAATAATGTATATAATGTAATCACAAAGATCATCAAAATAGTTATTTAAAAAGGTGTCAAAGGGAAGTGGGCACTACATCCCCCTTCCCTTAGACTTGACTTCCTCCTGGAAGTCACTGAAACAAATGTGGAAACTGCACTCGCATCAAGTAGCATCCTCCCATGTAGCTGCAGTTTCATCATATCTATCCCACTACACCCGAACCTAATTAACATCTTTACCTTAAAGGCCCAAGGTTTTGCGATCTAGGATGGGGACGGGCTCCACCATCACCTGCCCTTGATATTTCACATGGAATGATGTCCAATATAACACATGAGAAGGATATGCAATATATAACCCGAGAACTAAAACATGAAAACATCATGTACGCGAGACAAGTCGGGTGGTAATGCTAGATGGTAGACCAAAGGGCTGATATGATCCAAGATCTCAAAAGGACCAATGAATCTAGGAGCTAACTTAGAACCTTTTCCATAATAGATAGGGATATTATGTGGCCTGACATGAAGGAACACCTTCATGCCCACATCAAAACTATGATCGATCCTATGCTGATCTGCATACTTCTTCTACCTATCCTGTGCCTCCTGTAATCTCTATCTCGATCAACAATAGCTACCGCTCTCCATGTCTTGTAAAAGAGCTGGTCCAAGAGATACTCGTCCTCTAACTTTTCCTAGCTAAGAGGTGTCCTACACTCTTAACCATACAAATCTGAAAAGGAGCCATGCCTATGGAACTCGAAAACTATTATTATAGGTGAAATCCACTAAGTATAGGTACTCGTCCCATTTAGACTACTGATCCATCACATACATCCTGAGCATATCCTCTAAAATATGATTCACCCACTCAGTCTATCCATCTGTCTCAGGGTGATATGTTGTGTTGAAGTTGATCTTCATCCCGAGGACATACTACATGGTAGTCTAGAAATGAGAAGTGTATAAAGGATCGCGGTCACAAATGATCTTCCATGGAATCCTGTGTAACCTGAAAATCTCATCCAAATACACTCGTGCTACAGCTCTAGCTATATAAGTGGTCTTCACTAGAGAAAAGTGAGCCACTTTTGTCAATTTATCAACAAAGTGACAATGATGGCGTCGTGGTGATATCTCGACATCGGTAGCCCAACAATGAAATCCATGGAAATGGTATCCCACTTCCATTTCGGTATAGCATGAGGGTAAAGAAGGTATGCTGGATGCTGATGCTTGGCCTTAACTCTTTGGCACTCTAAACATCATGAAAAAATTGGGCCATGTCTCGACGAATTCCTATCCAATGATACAACTGCCGCAAGGTGGCATGAATCTTCTTCACCCCGGGTGGGCTGAATAGGGTGCATGATGTGACTCTACCAAGATGTCCTACCTCAAGCGTCCATCTCTAGGAACATATATCCAGCCTTTGTTCTTGAGAATACCATCTACCTCTAAGGTAAATCCATCAAACTTTCCCTACAAGGGTCTCTATGACTCAATCTTAGCTTGTACTACAATGTAGAAGCTATCAAGGGAAGTTGCTTTGAAGAATCTTGCTCCAAAATCTATGATCACCGAGGTGGCCATAGCCACATGTCTTCATATTCTAAGAGCATCTTTTACCACATTATCTTTCCCCTTCACATTCTCTCTCTCCATATCATACTCACAAAGAAAATACATCTAATGCCACTGACGAGCATTGAGATTGGGCTGCGTGAAGAGGTGGTGAAGACTCAAGTGATCTTTCCTGAGTGTGAATCTCCTGCCAAGAAGAAAATGCCTCCATCTAACCAAATCATGCACAAATTCTGTAAGAAAAAGATCATGGGTCGAGTAATTAAGCTCGTGATCCTTGATTTTGCGAGACTCAAAAGCAACTACTCTACCCTCCCCGCATCAACACACCTCCAAGGTCTACTAATGAAGCATATGTGTAAACAAAGAACTCACCATGTGGATCGGCACTATGAGAATAGGTTCTGTGGGTGAGGCATTCCTTCAAGATGTCTGAAGGCCTTCTCGCATCTGTCTAACCAACAAACTTCTTCCCTTTCCTCTGAAGGGAAGTGATAGGGTGCGTAATCTGAGAGAAGTCTGAACAAGTATCAAGTAGTAACCTACTAATCCCATGAAACTACATACCTTAGTCACCATAGTGGGTGTTGAACAATCCATGATGGCTCTAATCTTGGAAGGATCGATGCGATACCTTCCTAGAAATGATATGTACCAAGTACTGCACCTTTGTCTGAAAGAAATCACACTTCTCCAAGTTCCCGTAAAGTTGTTGCTTCCAGAAGATACTAAAGAACTTGGAAAAGGTGCCCTTGTGCTCCTCATGTGTACATGAGTATATCAATATTTCATCTAAGAAGATGAGCACAAAGTGATCTAAGAAGGTCTTGAATACCCCATTCATCAAACTCATGAAAACTACGGAGGCATTATTCAAACCAAAAGGAACCACTATGAACTCATAGTGCCCATATCTCATGCGAAGTTGGTCTTCCGAATGTCCACCTTTGAAATCCTTAGTTAATGGTACCTTGACTTGATATCAATATTAGAGAAAACTATGGCTCCCTTCATTTGATCAAACAAGTCATCAATACGAGGAAGAGGATAACGATTCTTGATCGTTACCTTGTTCAGCTGGCAATAATCAATGCACAACCACAAGGATCCATCCTTCTTCACAAAGATCACCGATGCACCCCAAGGGGATACACTAGGATGGATAATGCCCTTCTCTCGAAAGACCCTCAAGCTGCAACTTGAGCCCATAGAGCTCTGGGGTGGTCATCGATAAGGTGCTCATGAGATAGGATTTTCCTAGAACTAGATCTATATGAAAATCAATCTCACGTGGGGTGGTAACCCCGGTAGCTCTCCCTGGAAAGACATCCACAAACTCTCTCAAAATGAGATGATCATCTAGCGATGGTCCACTATACCCATCCTCCGATCTCACACCACTATAACAACATACATCTGACAACCCCATCACACACACTACTTAAGCTACATAGCGGAGATGGTACGAATGGAAATGGGTCTCCCGACCCTAAAATCACCGACTCTACTCCCAAATCATCTAGACAAGATATAGTCTTGTGGTAACAATGCATCCTAGCCTGTGTGTAGATAACCAATCCATACCCAAAATGACTCAATACGAGCCCAAAGGTAGGGTAAAAAGATCTCGAGGTAGTGGTGAAAGGTCCCAAATCCACTACACACTCCTTAACTAAGGATTCTACAGAGATCTTGGCTCCAAAATCCATCTTGACATCCTAACTAAGACCCCGCCTAACTCGCCACTATCCCGCATCACTCTACTAAAGATGGTGTAATGAAAGAATCGAAAGAACCAGAATCAAACAATACAAAGGTAGGAATACCACCAATGCTACCTTTGTCTCAATGATCGTGCTCTGGTGCTTTGTCTAACGCAGTTCTCAACCACTACATAAATCCCGTGGCTGCATCTCATGTCACTAAAAGTCAACTCAGAAATCTATGCCTTACCCTTGTAGTTGGGGTTCTATGGGAAATCTCTCCAAAAGTGTCTAGTAACTCCACAACCAAAACATCCTCCTGATCCTCCCCAATGAGTATCACCTCAAGTAGGTGCCCTAGAATCCTGTGGAGTGGACCTTGATGATCCGTGATGTGGTTTCTCGAGGTCTTTGCTAGTGAGCTCCCATTGACTAAGCTCTAGGTCCACCATGTGGAGGAGGCCCCATACTCTAACCTCTCTATGCATCAGCTCTTTGTGGAGGTTTATGAGGTGGGCGAGACTGCTATTACTACTACCGATGTAGCGGCCTAAAGGATGACCGTGCTATACCCGGCCACATTAAGGAAGGGGTACGGCCCCCGATCTACCATCCCGCATCTACTATATGCGGCTCTTGAATTGGTCCCTAGCCTTGGGTCTTTCCCCGAGTCTCCTCTACAATATAGGCTTCTCGACGGCTTTAGCTAAAGTCCGTGGGTAGTGGATCCGAACTACAACTCCAATATCTAAATTTAGGCCCTAGATGAACTTGTGAATCCACACCTGCTCATCCTACATATACTCAACATACTAGAGTAGATCCATAAATCTACTCTCATACTATGCTACTGAAAGAGATGCCTTTCAAAGGTCATGGAACTTATCGATCCTCTGCTGGATGAACCTCTATGATAAATACCTACTCATGAATCTCTCCTCAAATATCTCCCAGGTCACTTTCTATGAATCTACATGGAGCTTCTACTCCTCTTTCCTCCACCATAATCCTTCTCCATCCCTCAGTAGATGGATCGCAACATGAGCTTTTGTGTTGCTAGAACAAGGACAAAGCTTAAAACAACCAATTAAGCTCACTAGCCGACATCTTCTTGAAATCCACCCGTGTCACCTAAATAATGTGCTGGCCAAAGCTTTAGAATCTCCCCGATATGATCTACTGCTGTGGTATGATGGCCTCTAGGTATTTTTGCACACTCATCCTTAAGCCTAGGGCTCCAAGATCTCTCTCTAAGTTCTAGAAATTTGTCACCCTATTCCCCAAGTGGTGACTCTTCTTTGGCTAACTCTACGTGGGAGTTCTCTCCTCTATGCTCCTCGCCGAGTCGAGGAGATACCCGACCCTCAATGGAGGGGGATCTTTCATGACTAGCTATATTTCCTCCACCTAATCCTCTGCATAGAGTGGCATTGACATCCTGAAGGGTTTGTAAGATCTCGGGGTAGGATAGGCTGCTACACCCCGATCTAGTGGTGGTGGTGGTGGTAGTGAGTGTGAGTCTCTGTGAAGGTTCCTCTCAATCTGTCATGAGCCTCCCGCATAGACAAAAGTGAGAGGTAGTTTATTTTGCTAAGTTTTACATAACTTCCATGTTTACTAAAATATTAAAATTCTAGCTAAGTTGTTTTCTAGGTTTAAAATTATGCTAGGTTTAAGTTTATGTCTCAATTTTTCTAGTGTGCCCAACAGGTCAATATTTTGAACCACTACTCTAAAACCAAGTGTGATTCCCATTTAAAACAACCTAGTTGAGACTCAAGATACAACCTAGGGTTAGTTAGAAAATTATGGAATAATTTTTTTTATTAGAAGTGTCCACAACTAAGTTGCAAGACAACAGTTGACCCTATTAGGTTCTAAAACAAATATAAATTACTAGAACATATTTTTCCTTCATTAACAAATATCAAGCTCACGTGGTTCAATTTTTAGGGTTAGAAGTTTTAGTTAGGTTCGGGGAGCAATTATCCCGATGTCCACTCTCTAATAGGCTCGAGTTTCAACTTAATTTTTCTCATACTTAACATATTCAAAATTTACCTAAATCATTCCCATCAGATAGAAAATTTTCTCACCTTTCCGGTGATATAAATAAGTCCTCCTAACTCCTTCAAAACTACGCTGTGTGGGACAACAACGCACCGGTGGGTGGTTCACAGGGATAACCTAGTAGAATGGTATGAAGTCGGATTGCTCTTAATGTAGACACCAAAATTGGGTCACACTTCCCTTGGTCCCTTTTCAAAATTCCAACTTAAACATATTCACCTAACCATGACCCTTTTACCCCACATTAATATTATTTTAATTATTTATAATTAAATTAATACCCATGCTCACAATAGTCATTATTTAATTACCTTAATTAAAACTAATTTCCACCTCACCTAGACACCTCAAACCACCACCTCACCTAGAAACCTCATAATAAACCTATTCTTAGAATGTTTCCCTTTTACTAGGACTCAATATTCACTCACCATAACTAACTAAGACTTAGCCCTACCTACCTTAATTAACTAAGACTTAGTTCAACCCTAAAATCACATGCCTATTCTCCCTCTAATCACATTACCACTCATTAAAAACATAGCATTCCATTTTTATCTGAGAGAATAGATAGAGCTCACCCAAAATATTGCCAAGATCTGGCATTTTTATTAAACATAGGATTTCCCACCTTAACGTGATGTTGGTCAACCCAAAACCAATGCTGGTCACCCTAAACCATCATCACACTATATATTAATTTTGGTAACCTTGTTTGAGAGGTTGGATACATTCTCAAGTTTTGGGAATGAACGATACCTTCATGCAAGAAAGAACATGAGCCATTTCACACATCCAGATAATCATAGACAACACCAAGATAGATTTGAAGGTATTTGCATTCACGGTAGCATTCTAGGAAGAAATGCCGTAACACTAAGCACCATTCCATAGATCAACCATCATCATCCAGCCATTAAATTTGCAAACGCCAGTAAGTGTATCTCTAACCTGCCTCATTTCATACTTGTCTAGATTACAAATTTTCTTCATCTCTTTTTATCAGTATCTATTTGCATTTTTCATCTCACCCTTATTACCTTCTTGTGAACCCAACCATTCCATCACCCACAATAATTTAATCACCTATACTTGATTCCTGAATACCTCTAAGTAGTCCCAACACCTCCACAAACCTAACTATTCCCCTTACCATCTCTGTTCAATCTTAGACAAACCCCCAAAACCTAGTTTATTGAATTTCTACCATCTCACCTTAACCATTGTCAGGTTCCTCTTAACCGTTGTCGGTCACACCTCACCGACTTCAGCCTCTATATTTAGTACAATAAACCAACTGGATGTATATGTTCAATTTTAACACGTTGAAATTCCAAGCAATGTGTCACAAACTCAATCACATCCTTTCTCATCCCTTTATATAAATATTGTTGTTTTATATCAACAAGCATCTTTGTAATACCAGGGTGTCCGAGAAAAGGTGAATTGTGAAATTCAAATATCAATTCTTTCTAAAATTATTTTGCAAAGGTATTTATACCTTGTTTTCAAATCGTAAGATTCCTTCATTATCAAAGTTAAAACCTTTATATCTCTCATTAATTAGATCTGCAACAAGTATTGTTTTTATTTGCTAAAAATAAGAATTGGATTCTATAACACTCTTTACTTCATCCTTGAACTGAGTTCTCAATGTTATAAGAGTAGAAATGTGCTTCCTATGACTTAGAGAATCAGCTACCATATTTCCCTTTCCTTTAATGTAACTTATGTCAAAATCATATTGAGATAAAAACTCTAACCATCTTCATTGTCTTGCATTCAGATTTGGTTAAGTAAAAATATACTTCAGCCTAAGATGATTAATTTTAAATTCAAAAGGTTTACCAAGCGGTAATGCCTCCAAACTTGAAGTGCATGAATAATGGTGAAAATCTCTATATCATGTGAAGCGTAATTCAGCTCATGTAACTTAAGTTTTCTACTTTCGTATGCTATGACATGATCATTTTGTAACAAAATACCTGCAAGACCTTCCCCGGATGCATCCATTACAACCATAAAGTCTCCATTAGGGTCAGGTATAGCCAAAATAGGTGTTGAAGTTAATTGATGCTTTAAATTTTTAAATGCATATTCACATTTATCATTCCACACAAATTTCTTATCATTTTTCTTAAATGAAGTTATTGATGTAATAACTTTAGAGAAATCTTTAAAATATTTCCTATACTAACGAACAAGACCCATGATGCTTCCGACTTCATGTACATTCTTTAGTGCAGCCCACTTAGTTATAGCTATAATTTTAGAAGGATCTACAGTAATTCTATATTTGATAATAACATGACCCAAATAGTGCACTTCCGTGTCATAGAAAGAACATTTAGACAACTTACCAAATAATCATCTTTTTCTCAAGATTTCTAGGACTATCTTCAAATTCTCGCGGTGTTCTTCCATAATTTTAGAATATATGAGAATTTCTTCCAAGAATACAAGAAAAAATTTGTCCAAGTATTCTTGAAAAATATTATTCATCAAATTCATAAAAGTTGTAGGTGCATTTGTTAATCCAAAAGGTAAAAATGTGAGTTCATATTGCCCATATCTTGTTCTAAAAGTTTTTTTATGAATGTCCTCATCCTTAATTCATAGCTGATGATATCCAAATCATAGATCTATCTTAGAATATACCGATTCTCCATGCATCTGATCAAACAAATCATCAATTCTAGGAAGTGGATATCTATTCTTAATCGTTGCCTTGTTCAACATTCTATAATCAATACACAATCTAAGTGTTCCATCTTTCTTTTTCAACAAAAATTACTAGTTCTCCCCAAGGTGAGACACTCAGTCTAATCAAACCTTTAGATAGAAGTTCTTGTAACTGAGCTTTAAGCTCTACCAATTAAATAGTATTCATCGATAAGGTACCTTAGAAATAGGCTTTGTTCTAGGTTTGATTTCAATTGTGAAGTCAAATTCCTTTTTGGGTGGAAGACCTAGTAACTCTTCCGGAAACACATCACTGTAGTTTCGTAATAATGAGTAACATTCTAAGAAATCATTGTTTTATTTAGTAGATTCAGAAATTTTTACTCGCATACGTGGTACAACCCTTATTTTTACCCTTCTTAAGTTGCATAACAGATAATTTCCTAACTGAAATTTTAGGTTTTACACCGTGAATCTCTACTTTTTTGTAGGTCATCTAAACAAATAATATGTTTTTGAAAATAGTCCACTTTTTCTTTATGCTTAGCTAGCCAATTAATACCTATGATTAAATCATAAGACCCAAAAGGAGAAAAATAAAGATCAACTTCTGTGGAAAAACTAGTTAAATCAAGGACTACTGCAAAAAGACACATACTAACTGTATGAACAACATTATTCCCATAATGTACAGCCCATGATTTATCCATTTTTCCATCTTGTATTTTTAATTTCAATGCTAATTTATGAGAAATAAAACATTCAGTAGCTCCTGTATCAAAAAGAATAGTTACAGGTATACCAAATAACTTACAGAGAACTTATATGGGTGTGACTTCCTTGTTAGCTTATTTGTCAGCTACTTCAATGTGTATCTTGTGCTGATGATTAGAGTCATATATTTTCAAAGGAAATGTTGATTTTCATAATTATCCTTGCCACAATTGTAGAAGCATCCTATAGGTCCCTTTTTAGGATCAAATTTATTCCTGCCTTAAAGTTATCATTCAGACTCCATAGGACTTCATGCATTATTATTGTTCTTGAAAAAGTTATTGTATACATTAAAAGTACGATTATTTGTTGTTGTTTTCTTATTATTATTAGTAGAAAACTTAATTTTCATACTAAAATTCTTCCATGGTCCTTTCTTAGGCGCCGCCGTAGATGATGAAGAGGAGTTTGGAACTTTTTTCTTACTTCCTCCTTATGAGTAGAAATCACCTTCAATTTTTGTTCATGCCTTATGGATTTTTCAACAAACCCTTCCATAGTGGTTGGGCTATGGACATCCACCTCTCCCCTATAATGGGATTCAATCCCATCATAAATTTATGTATCCCGAACTTCTCGCCGCTTTAATACTTTAGGTACATACTTAAGGAGTTTAGTAAACCACTCCTAGACTGCTGTTCACGATTAATTTTCCTTGGGCTACGTTATGGAATTTAGTCATTTTATGATAATAATAAAGTTGTGGAAGCCATTTTTGCCTAAAATAACTTTTCAAATCATCCCAAGTAATATTAGTTTTATCAATGTTCAACTCATCCTTACGGTTGTCCCACCATGAAGACACTTCATGGGAAAGCCGATATGCTCCCCATATTGCCTTTGTTTCCTCCGAGAAATTCCTTATTACAAAGTACTTCTCCATTTAACTCAGAAAATTCTCAGCTCCATCTCCTAATGTGGTGCCATCAAACTTAGGTGGACTTATTCTTTCGATATCATTAGTGAGTTCAACTACTAGCCTTGCCTTTTTATTTTTTGGCTGAATAGGCATGTTTACATTGTTATTATCAACACCCAAATATTCCAAATTGGCATTTTCCGTAGGAGGTGGTTGATTTTTATTACCAACATCTTCTTCTAGCTCATTTCCCATTACTTTTTGTTCAAGTATAGTCAAACAATCTCTTGTGTTAAATAGAGAAACAAGGATCTCATCAAGTTTTTGGCAACAGGTGGCTTCTCCACCGGTGGTGGGTTGTTTGTAACATTTAATCTTGTTCTAACCATCTTCTCATTAACAAGAAAATTTAAGTTTTATCAAATTATGGAAATAATAGGTCCAAGATCTCGCAACCTTTAGCTCGATACCAAGATGTAACATTTCCATTTTAAGACTTTAGAAACAAGGGAATTTTTTTACATAATGTTCTCTTTTCTAAATAGTCATAATTTAGAACATACATTCCATTCCAATAAATCTCATAAATGTATAACCATATGCAGTCAGTAAATGACTCAAAGAGCTATTGATCTCTCATTTCATGACTCGGTTACCAACCGATCTCAAATGTTAACTTAATTATTGAATACTATGGGTATACTATGTATACTTGGTTCTCTTAACTTTTCTACGTGTTGAGAGTTCCTTTTAAGAAATTTATTTGAATATTTGTTACTTGTATTCATCCAAATCACATTTCTCAAAATAGGTGACATATAACAACACAACCAACATCTTGCGATACTTTGGCCAAATATTTCCAACATACTATTCATGTTACTATTCCTAGATGACATACTCATCTAATCGGAATACGTCCTTCACCCCACTCATCTGTTATCTAAAATGGTCTTTATTGACTTCTGTTAGTCCACTTGTCCAAGGTTTGACCCTAACCCAGGTTATTGATATAATTTGGTATTGGGAACCACTCACGTTGACCTAGGGTATGAGGACATACTCATTCGACCTAAGTCAATTGAATGTGCCAAGTTACCTTAAGTCATTGAGAGTCACTTCCTATGCTAAATCATATCCTTAGCCTAATCTAGAGAGAAACTAAGTTCAAGTCTAGGTTTGAGTAGATCTAGATGAACCAATGATGAAGGGTGTTGCAACATGTGAACTCGTAACATCAGTATCCTCATGAAGACCCATGTCTTCACAAAGGTATAGTTCTCAGTAGTTGGCATGTGCCAACATCCGACAAAACTACTTCATCATGATGTACACACCTCAAGAGGTCATATAAACTTAATTACCATTGGATTAAGATTCAAAACAAAACAACCTTGCATAACCCTAATGCCAAAATCCTTAAGTTTTCCATCCCTATTAGAGTTGATTAAATAATATGAAAAGTCATAAGCTATGATTTCTTTTATGTTCATTAAATTTTTGCTTAACATACAAATAATAATAAAAATCTGTTAAAATTTGAGGATTCTAATAAATACGGATTTAATCAACTTACATATTACATAATGTTACAATAAATATTTAAATAAATATTACATCATAACATAAGTAAATAAAGAAATACTTACAAGAAATAAATAACATAGGTGACACAATATTTATAGTGGAAAACCCCAATAGGGTAAAAACCACTTTGAAAACAACATTTTAGTACGTATAACTTATTTTACATCCAAAGAAGATCACCTCCTACTTTAAAACCCTATTTTTGGCCTTCTTAAGTTGCATAACAGATAATTTCCTAATCAAATTTCAGGTTTTACACCTGAATCTCTACTTTTTCCACAGTCAACTAAACAACTAATATATTTTTCAAAATAGTCCACTTTTTATTTATGCTTAGCTAGCCAATTAACACCTATGATTACATCATAAGACCCAAAAGGAGAAAAATAAAGATCAACTTCTGTAGAAAAACGAGGTAAATCAAGGACTACTCCAAAAAGACACATACTAATCAGTATGAACAACATTATTCCCATAATGTACAACCCATGATTTATCCATTTTTCCATCTTGTATTTTTAATTTCGATGATAATTTTTGATAAATTAAACATTCAAGAGCTCCCATATCTAAAATAATAATTACAGTATGTCAAATAACTTACCCGTAACTTCTATAGTGTGACTTCCTTTTCACTTATTTGTTAGCTACTTCAATGTGTATCTTGTGCTGCTAATTACAGTCATATTTTTTAAAAGGACATGTTAATTTACATAATTATCCTTGCCATAATTGTAGCAGCCTCCTACAGTCCCTTTTTAGGCTGAAATTTATTCCCACCTTAAGGTTATCATTCGGACCTCCATAGGACTTGTATCGCTTATTATTGTTCTTGATAAAGTTATTGCAGTACATTAGCGAGAGGCTTATTTGTTGCTGTTTTCTTATTATGATTAGTAGAGAACTTACTTTTCATACCAAAATTTTTCCATGGTCCTTTCTTACGTGCTAGAGATGATGAAGAGGAGTTTGGAACTTTCTTTCTTACTTCCTCCTTATGAGCAAAAATAACCTTCAATTTTTGTTCCTGCCTTATGGATTTCTCAACAACCCCTTCCATAGTGGTTGGGCTATAGACATCCATGTCTTCCCCTATAATGGGATTCAATCCCATGATAAATTTCCATATCCTAAACTTCTCGTCAGTTTGATACTAAGGTACATACTTAAGGAGTTTAGTAAATTGCTCCAGTCTACTCTGTTACAATTAATTTTCCTTGGGCTACATTCTGAAATTCAGTCATTTTATGATAATAATGAAGTTGTGGAAGCTATTGTTGCCTAAAATAAATTTTAAATTGATCCCAAGCAATATTAGTTTCATCAATGTTCAACTCACCTTTTTACGTTTGTCCCACCATGAAGACGCTTCATGGGAAAGTAGATATTCTCCCCATATTGCCTTTGTTTCCTTTGAGAAAATATTTATTGCAAAAGTACTTCTCCATTTCGTTGAGAAAACTCTCACTCCATCTCCTAATGTGGTGGTATAAAACTTAGGTGGACTTATTCTTTTGATATTATTAGTGAGTTCGATTATCACCTTGCCTTTTTATTTTTTGGTTGAATAGGCATGCTTACATTATTATTATAAACACCCAAATTTCCCAAATTAACATTTCTGTAGGAGATGGTTGATTTTTATTACCAACATCTTCTTCCTCTTCATTTCCATTTACTTGCTATTAAATTAAAGTCAAACGATCTCTTGTGTCGAATATGGAAATAAGGATCTCATCGAAGTTTTTGGCAATTTTACTTCTCCACCCGGGTGGTGGGTTGTTTGCAATATTTCCTCTTATTCTAACCATATTCTATTAACAAGAAAATTTAAGTTTTATTAGATTATGGAAACAATAGGTGTAAGATCTGCAACTTTTAGTTCGATACCAAGATGTAACATTCCTATTTTAAGACTTTAGAAACAAGGGATTTTTTTTTCATAATGTTCTTTGTTCTAAATAATCATAACTTAGAACACACACTCCATGCTAATCAATCTTATAACAGATAACCATATGCAGCTGTAAATGACTCGGTGAGCTATCGATCTCTCATTTCATGACTCAGTTACCAACCAATCTCTCATGTTAACTTAAGTATTGAATACTATGGGTATACTATGTATACTTGGTTCTCTTACCCTATTCTAGGTATTGAGAGTTTTTTTAAGAAATCTATCTGAATATTTGTTACCATATTCATCTAAAATCACATATCTCAAAATATGTGACATAGGCCAACGTAACCAAAATCTTGCGATACTTTGGCCAAATATTTCCAACATACTATTCATGTTACTATTCCTAGACAACATACTCGTCTAATCAGAATACGTCCTTCACCCCACTCATCTGTTATCTAAAATGGTCTTTACTGACTTTTGTTAGTCCACTTGTCCAAGGTTTGATCCTAACCTAGGTTATTCATATAATTTGGTATTAGGAACCACTCACAATGACCTAGGGTATATGGGCATACTCATTTGACCTAAGTCAATTGAATGTGCCAAGTTACCCTAAGTCATTGAGAGTCACTTCCTATGCTAAATCATATCCTTAGCCTGATCTAGAGAGAAACTAAGTTCAAGTCCAGGTTTGAGTAGATCTAGATGAACCAATGATGAAGGGTGTTGCAACATGTCAATCAGTAACATCAGTATCCTCATGAAGACCCAAGTCTTCAAAAAGGTACAAGCTGATTTGCGGTTGGCGTGTGTCAACATCTGACAGAACTACTTCATCATTATTTACACACCTCAAGAGGTCATATACACTTAATTACCATTGGATTAAGATTCAAATTAAAACAACCTTGCATAACCGTAATCCCAAAAATCCTTAAGTTTTCTATCCTTATTAGAGTTGATTAAATAATATAAAAACTCATAACCTATGATTTTTTATGTTCATTAACTTTTTGCTTAACGTGCAACTAATCGAAAAAGAAACTGTTAGAATTTGAGGATTCTAATAAATACAGATTTAATCAACTTACATATTACATAATGTTACAATAAATATTTAAATAAATATTACATCATAACATAAGTAAATAAATAAATACTTACAGAAATAAATAACACAGGTGACACAATATTTATAGTGGAAAACCCCAATAGGGTAAAAACCACTTTGAAAACAACATTTTACTTCGAGAACTTATTTTACATCCAAGTAAGATCACCTCCTACTTTAAAACCCTATTTTTGGCCTTCTTAAGTTGCATAACAAATAATTTCCTAACTGAAATTTCAGGTTTTACACCTTGAATCTCTACTTTTTCCACAGTCATCTAAACAACTAATATGTTTTTCAAAGTAGTCCACTTTTTATTTATGCTTAGCTATCCAATTAACACCTATGATTACATCATAAGACCCCAAAGGAGCAACATAAAGATCAACTTCTGTGGAAAAACTAGGTAAATCAAGGACTACTCCAAAAAGACACATACTAACTGTATGAACAACATTATTCCCATAATGTACAACCCATGATTTATCCATTTTTCTAGCTTTTATTTTTAATTTTGATGCTAATTTATGAGAAATAAAACATTCAAGAGCTCCCGTATCAAAAATAATAGTTACTGGTATATGCCACATAACTTACCCATAACTTCTATGGGTGTGACTTCCTTTTCACTTATTTGTCACCTACTTCAACGTGTATCTTGTGCTGCTGATTACAGTCATATTTTTTTCAAATGAAATGTTGATTTGTGTAATTATCCTTTCCAAAAATTTAGAAGCCTCCTACAGGTTCCTTTTTAGGCTCAAATTTATTCCCAAATTTAAAGTTATCATTTAGACTTCCATATGACTTCTATCCATTATTATTGTTCTTGACAAAGTTATTATGTACATTAGCAACAAGATTATTTGTTGTTGTTTTCTTATTATTATTAGTAGAGAACTTAATTTTCATACAACAATTCTTCCATGGTCCTTTCTTAGGCACCACGATGATGAAGAGGAGTTTAGAATTTTCTTTCTTACTTCCTCCTTATGAGCAAAAATAACCTTCAATTTTGTTCCCGCCTTACGTATTTTTCAACAACCTCTTCCATAGTGGTTAGGCTATGGACATCCACCTCTCCCCTATAATGGGATTCAATCCCATGATAAATTTCCATATGCTAAACTTCTCGTCGGTTCGATGGCCGAGGTACATACTTAAGGATTTTAGTAAACCGCTCCTAAGTACTGCTACGATTAATTTTCCTTAGGTACATTCTAAAATTCAATCATTTTCTAATCATAATAAAGTTATGGAAGCCATTGTTTCCTAAAATAACTTTTAAATTGATCACAAGTAATATTAGTGTCATCAATGTTCAACTCACCTTTACGGTTGTCCCACCATGAAGACACTTCATGGTAAAGCTGATATGCTCCCCATATTGCCTTTGTTTCCTCTAAGAAATTACTTATTGCAAAGTAATTCTCCATTTTTCTGAGAAAATTATTAGCTCCATCTCCTAATGTGGTGCCATAAAAATTAGGTTGAATTATTCTTTTGATATCATTAGTGAGTTTAGCTACCACCTTGCCTTTTTATTTTTTGGTGAATAGGCATGTTTACATTGTTATTATCAATGCCCGAATTTCCCAAATTGGCATTTTATGCAGGAGGTGGTTGACTGTTATTACCAACATCTTATTCCTTCTCATTTCCCATTACTTTTTGTTGAAGTACAGTCAAATGATCTCTTGTGTCGAATAGGGAAACAAGGATCTCCTCGAGTTTTTTGGCAATTATGCATCGCATAAGGTGGTGGGTTGTTTGCAACATTTCCTCTTGTTCTAACCATCTTCCGTTAACAAGAAAAATTAATTTTTATCAGATTATGGAAACAATAGGTCCAAGAACTACAACCTTTAGTTCTGATACCAAGATGTAACATTCCCATTTTAAGACTTTAGAAACAAAGGATTTTTTTTACATAATGTTCTCTGTTCTAAATAATCATAAATTAGAACACATATTTCATACCAATCAATCTCATAACAGATAACCATATGCAGTTGTAAATAACTTGGTGAGCTATCGATCTCTCATTTCATGACTCAGTTACCAACCGATCTCTCATGTTAACTTAAGTATTGAATACTATGGGTATATTATGTATACTTGGTTCTCTTACCCTATTCGGTATTGAGAGTTTTTTTTAAGAAATCTATCTCGAATATTTGTTACCATATTCATTTGAAATCACATTTCTCAAAATAGGTGACATAGGACAATGCAACCAACATCTTGCCATACTTTGGCCAAATATTTCCAACATACTGTTCATGTTACTATTTCTAGATGAAATACTCATATAATCGAATACGTCCTTCACCCCACTCATATGTTATTTAAAATGGTATTTACTTGACTTCACATCACCCACTTGTCCAAGGTTTGACCCTAACCTAGGTTATTGATATAATTTGGTATTGGGAACCACTCACGATGACCTAGGGTATATGGGCATTCTCATTCGACCTAAGTCAATTGAATGTGCCAAGTTACCCTAAGTCATTGAGACTCACTTCCTATGTTAAATCATATCCTTATCCCGATCTAGAGAAACTAAGTTCAAGTCCGTGTTTGAGTAGATCTAGATGAACCAATGATGAAGGGTGTTGCAAAATGTCAATCAGAACACTATATCTTTATGAAGACCCATGTCTTCACAAAGGTACAGCTTCTTTAGTTGGTGTATGCCAACATCCAATGTAACTACTTCATCATGATTTACACACCTCAAGAGGTCATATACACTTAATTACTATTGGATTAAGATTCAAAACAAAACAACCTTTCCTAACCCTAATCCAAAAAATCCTTAAGTTTTCCATCCTTATTAGAGTCGATTAAATAATATGAGAACTCATAACCTATGATTTATTTCATGTTCATTAACTTTTTATTAATGTGTAACTAATCGAAAAAAGAAATCTGTTAGAATTTGAGGATTCGAATAAATACGGATTTAATCAACTTATATATTACATAATGTTACAATAAATATTTAAATAAATATTACATCATAACATAAGTAAATAAATAAATACTTACATGAAATAAATAACATAGGTGACACAATATTTATAGTGGAAAACCCCAATAGGGTAAAAACCACTTTGAAAACAACCTTTTACTTCAGAGAACCTATTTTACATCCAGTAAGATCACCTCCTACTTTAAAACCCTATTTACCAAGGGTAAAACCAAATCTCTTGATTTTCACACCTTTGATATATTTCCTGAATATATCAAATGAGGACCTAAAGTCCTTTTTATATAAGGTGATCAGGTACGTCTCTCAACCCACCTTTTCAACGTAAAATGTTTGACACATACACCTAGGTTTATTATATTCAATATTATAAATATAATCATTTCATGATATTAAATATTAAACCTAAAGTCTATACCTAGGTTAGCATATTTAATAATAGAAATATAAATATTTCATATTATTAAATATTAACCTATATATTAGTGATGGACCCATATACATTAAGGGTTGGCTAGTCCACTTAATCATTATGTTCCAACATAAACAACATCTATAAAAAGATTTAATGAATGCATCTCAACCATTCAAGGAATGTATAGGAACCTAAATAGTATATTTTATGACGTAATTCATAGATATGAAGTCTAAATGGTTATCAAACAAATATGTCATTCGTTTATTTTTTATCCTTTTAAGAGGATAACCTTCCTCATTATGGTTAAGAATTAGGATTTGTTATACCCTTATCCAATTCACACATCCCGATATATTTTAACTATATGTTCATAACATCATAATATACCATACAAGATTAGATAAATAACATCAATACATGCAACTTAGTAAGTTGCATTCAAGTAAGGGAAATTGTACTAATTCATGAAAGAGGGAAAATGAGTACCAATGTCAAAAACAATGCACCACAACGAGGTTGCACTCGATGGTAACGTCAAGCTCCAATGTAATAATTAAGATTTGAATCAATTGAAAGAAAATGAAAGTAAGAAAATAGGTCTGCTCATACTCATAGCTCAAAAAAATGAAGTACAAATAAGGGTGTTGTGTAACCCCCATGTCTAAACAAGGAAAGAATATTAATGATGCCACTAATGCATATGATGTGACTGATGCATATGACACCACTAAAGGAGGAATTACAATTCTAATTAAGGAATGTAACTCCTATGACGCACTGACGCAAATTATAATGACATATTCTATGATAGAATCCAACACTTGTCATTTTACTTCCTAAGACCTATGACTCTCGCAAGGTGAGATGACTCACCAAGTGATGTGGAAGATGAATAGGCATGTCACACACACCAACACACCCCTTCTTCAAATATGAGGAAGAGGTCAAGGTAAGCTAGAATAGAAAAGCATACTCCCTGACAACTAAGAAAGATGTGTTAATGGGGCCCTGAAACTAAAGGCTTGATAAGGTACCCATATACAAACAACATACTTCGGAAAGAAGAAGAGGAGAATAAAGAGGACTATATATCCCAAAGAAGATGGATGGATGTAGTAGACCTCACCCCAAGAAGAGACCACAAGTGAAGAAACTTCACCTCAGTGAAGGGCTTGGTGAATATGTCTCCAACTTTGATCAACCTGTCTAAACATACTATATGTTGACGATGTTTTCCATGTATCAGCTCCCATATGAAGTGCATGTGAATCTCAATGTGATTCATCTACTGATGCTTAACTAGATTCCTAAAAATTGAGATAGTGCTCATGTTGTCATAATAGATGATGGTAGGGTGCCGAAAGTGGATGCCAAAATCTTTTAGGATACTCAGTAACCAAACAACTTCGTGGTAGTGTTAACTGCTCCTCTGTATTCTACTTCTATCGATGATATGGAAATGGCATTCTACTTCTTGCTAGACCAACTGACAGGACCTAAACCAAGAGTGAAACTATATCCTGAGGTAGACTTCCAATGATCTAGATCACCGACCCAATTTGAGTCTATAAATCCAACCAAGTCAATCTTAGTCCCTCCTAAGTAATGAATCCCATCTGTGTGAGTGCCACAAACATAGTGAAGGATCTACTTTTCTACTTTTAAATGTAGTTCATGAGGCTCCTACATAAATTTGGACATGATCTCGACATCATATGAAATATCTGGTTGAGTGTGAGTAAGGTAGATCAAGCTCCCCACAAACTGCCAATAAAGGGTACTGCTCACAACCAAAGGGGAAGAGAACTAAAAAACCAAGTTGACCCCAGAAAAGAAAAGGAGTAGGCGAGGACTTGCAATCGACATGTGAAAATGAGCAAGAAAATCAAGAGAGTACTTAGGCTATTAGATCATAATTCTGAGTCGATTGTGAAATATGGATCCCATGAAAGCAATGAAGCAATCCTAAGTCGACATGGAGAACTTGGCTGGCTAAGGAGATCTTCACGAGAATCAATGATAGAGGAAGAACTACCCGTGATAAAAAATTCATCAACATAGAGAACAAGAATAAGCATGGATTCATCCTACCATAGAATATACACATTTGGGTTAGAGTGACACCAAGTGAACCCTGATGCAAGTAAAAAGGATTCAATCTTGGTATACTAAGCCAAAGGGGCTTGTTTAAGGCCATAAAGAAACTTCTTTAACTTGAAAACGAGGGATGGACCATGGACATAACCTCGGAGGTTGTTCCATGTAGATCTCTTTCTAGGTCCCCATGAAGGAAGGAACTCTTAACATCCATATGGTGGACTTCCCATCTGTTAGTGGAAACGATGATAAGGGTCAGTCGAATGGAAGTCATCTTCACAACTGGAGAAAAGGTTTTTGAGTAATCCATCCCAGCTACCTGGGAAAAGCCCTTAGCTACAAGTTGCACTTTATACTTAACGACTTCTCCATTGGCTCCATACTTGGTTTGATATATCCACCTACACTGAATGATTTTTATTCCTTTTGGAAGAGGGGTAAGATCCCAAGTGTCATTCTTTATGAGTGAGGAATACTCTTCATCTATAGCAGAATCCCACTTAGGAATCCTAGAAGCTTCTTGGAAAGATGGTGGATCAAAAGCAAAGGTGAAGGAGTGGGGTCCAATGAAACTCGAGCGAGTACATCTCTCATCTAAGGATCTCCAACTAAATCTCCAAAGCACTCATGAAGTTTTCCCGCCCAAAGAGGTCCCAAAGGTTCAAGCTCAAATTCAGAAGATTCTTCACTCGAGTGAGAAGGGACATAGTCCTCATCATCACTACTAGTCAAAATTAGAAGACTCGGAAGTTTGAGGATCGGGAGGAGTAGGGAGAGGAGGAACTCACTCAACAACATCATCATCTGACGAGTCAAAATCTGAATCAGTGGGAAAAAGAACCTCAATGGAAGTCAAAGTCAAGGATGAATCATCAAACTTCACACTCCTCTCAATATAGAGCTCATGGGTAGTAGGGTTCAACAATTTATATCCCTTCATGCCATCAGGATACCTAAAAAGATACAAGGTTTGGATTGTGGATCCAATGCCTTGTGTTTCTTCTTAGGAATTTGAGCCATAGCCTTGGATCCGAAGACTCAAAAGTGATCAACATCAGGATTGTGTCCAAAATAGGATTCAAAAGGTGTCATCCCTCTTACTTGCCTTGTGTGGAACATGATTTTGAATGTAACAAGCACAATTCACTACTTTAGCCCAATATTGCGGAGGAAGGGACTTCGAGTGAACCATACAAGTGGCCATCTCCTTTAAAGTTTGGTTCTTTCTTTCTGCAACTCCATTTTGGGAAGGGTTGTAAGCAACTATACACTGCAAAGAAATCCCCTCAAAAGTGTAGAAATCCTCAAACCTATTGCTCACATACTCACCTCCATTTTTGGTTCAAAGAACCTTGATAGACCATTCCACTTGTTTCTTAGCAAGAGCCTTAAAGTTTTGAAAATGCTCAAAGACTTCAGACTTAAGCTTAAGAAAATATACCCAAGTATAACATGAAAAGTCATCAATGAAGGTTAGTATATATAGAGCTCTAGTGAAAGAAGGAGATGGAAAGGGGCCAAAAACATCACTATGAACAAGATCTAAGGGACGAGTAGCTCTCTAGTATTTTCCCTTATCAAAGTTTTTTTCAGGGTGCTTTTCGAGGGTGTAACCCTCACAAAGACATTTAGAAAACTTAACTCAGGGTAACCCATTGACCATTTTTTTGGCTCAATTGTTCAAGGTAACGATAATTAAGATTCCCAAAATGCTCATGTCATAGCTTGCTAACCTCATTTTCATGAGTGAGAAAGGCATTGGGCATCAAATCAGAAGAGAAGTGGGAAAAGGTATACAACCATGAATGGTGATCCACCTTTCCCTTAGCCACAGTACAGTCAGAGTTAAGCTCATGAATCATCACCGAGTTAGGACCAAATTCCACTCACATTCCTTCACCAAGGTGGGTGATATGGTAAACCAATAGGAGATTGGGAACACTCAAAACTTGGTTAAATGTTCCACCTTCTATCTCTCTTGATCCACTACCGTAAAATAACAAATGAGTGTCATTACCCAATGTGATTTTGGACATACCACATTGTTCAATGCTAGAGAATTTAACCTCTGATGAATCCATGTGGTGCAAGGCACCGAATCAATAATCCAAGTTGATGATGGAGCTGATCTAGCTATGAGGGCCATACCTTTCTTCTTTTCATTTTTAGACTCCTTTTCTTTAGAAGACTTGCCCTTCTGAGCATTTTGTTTAACGGATTCAGGAACACTTATTTTATTTTTCTCAAGAAAATGAGTTAAGTGATCAATTTGTTTCAAAACAATGATGCTCATCATGGCCAAATTTCTTACAATAGGAGCATTTAAACTTTTCCTTCTTCACTTTAGGCTTAGAATTCAAAGTGTTAGTGTTGGGCTTAGCTAGGGGTTGGTTGGTCTTGGTTTCTTTCTTAGGTTGGTCCTTTGTTTCTTTCTTCTTTTCATTTTTCTTGCCCTTATTCGCCACAAGGGCATGTGACTTAGATTTTAGAGTCCCGATTTGAATGAGTTTATCCTTTTCTTGAATGAGTTGGGATAAAAAAAAGTCAAAGGAGGGAGTATTCAAAGTACTACCCAAGGTGGATTTCGTGGCGTGGAAAGTTGAAACAAAGATAGAGTATTCAGGACCTAACTTAGAAAGAATTGACAAGATCAATTAAGAGTCTTTCTTTTCCACTTTACATTCCTTTAGTAGCTGCAGGTTTTCAAAGTCACTAGGATTTAACCCTAGTAGTTTATTCTCCAACTCATGCGCTCTCATGTCATCTTGCTTCCCAAACATATCATCGAGCATTTTCCATGCTTTATCAGGTGTCGAGGAAGTTTCAATGTGGAAGAGCAAGTCGGAGAGACAGACATACAAAGAAGACCTAAGGCTTCATCACAATGGTTGAACCACTTAGATTTTTTGGGTTCATCATTAGGTTTGGTCTCTAACCCCATGGCAACACGGTATAACCCTTTACTTCACAAAACCAATATAATTTTAGATTTCCATTCAAAGAAGTTAAAAGGTGTGAGCACCGGTACTTTAGAGATATCCATAATGAAGAGATAGAACCAAAGGATGCAGAAGGAAGGAGAGAGAAAAGAAACAACCACCCTAGAACAATATCACACCCCCTCGAGTTTGACACTTTAGTTTAGTGCGTTGATTACAATTAGATGTGGTCATGTGCCAGAACCGAGTCTAATACTCAACTTGCAATCAATGTAATAACACACAATAGTGGAGACAACAATCAAGGTTCATTGGGCATAGCAGATTGACACCGCAAGAAAGCACAAGAATGAGAGAAAATAAGAAGGGGAAGAGAGGGATTTGTGAGAAACAACGTCTCACGTCACACGAAAGAATCCCTTTGCTGTAAGATTGTGGCAGACGTGCTCACAAGTCCACAAGCAATAAAAAGGATAAAACAAGGCTTGAAATGAGCTGAATTAAGAAATACAAAGAAAATCCCCAAAGATGCGGTACTTTATAAAATAGTGCATTTACAAAAATGATAATCCCATTAGCTAGAGTGCAAAAAACATATAACTTTGACTATAGAAGTTCTCAAAACGAGCAATGAGTCAAAAGTTATAGAAAAAATGAATTCCTACAACGATGGAAAAATGATAATAAGCCCGCAAATGGATTAAAAAGGTGACCTAAATGCATGTAAAGGGTGTCATATGTATGCTCGTATGAAATATCATGAAAATTTAGATAGGGTTTGTTTTAATTGGGAGGAGGGATTATCCTCCTGCCAACCTCGAACCTCACCCTTTGTCTTTGTCACTCGAAGGAAGGAAATTAAAACAAGCAAAAAACTATCCAAAAATAATTACAATGCCAATTAAAGTTATACACCTTAAAATATTTAAAAAGGTGATTGATTTTCTAATAAGCAATCCTTTTTTTAAAAAAGAAGGAAGAAGGCCCATGTTGACCGAAATGTAGTTGAGGAAGTCACCGAGTAGGAGAGCCATGTGTAAGAGGGCAGGCGTAATGACTATGCAACTGTGTAGGCTAGTCAGAAGTGAAATGCCATGTTGTAGGGTAAAACCACGTTGTGTAGGGTAAAATAAAACCATGTTGTAGAAATAACACCAAGCTACTAGTAATGGTAACAAAAGTTCTAGAAACGACTATGCGCAGAGGCCAAGTCGAATAGTCTTTGCATGAGTGGCCAAGGGAAAGGTAGAGAACTTGTGGGGATTTAGATAGTGAACCAAATGGGACTTCAAAATGTAGTCAGTAGATAGTGATGAACAAGATCCCGCAAACAAGCTTGCAAATTTAAAAATCACGGTGAAAAAATGTCCACAAAATGCACAGAGAACTTATAAGAATCACTATCAATAGACTGAGCTTAATGCCATTGAACAAGGAATGAGCCTGATGGAAATGGTTTTCCAATGCAAAAACATGTGGTAGGAGAGCATAGAGCACTCAAAACCTCGGGATACAATGCAAGGTGCAAGCTTAAGGAATGAGCCAATCGATTACTATACCAAAGTAACCCCGAATTGAGCAAGTTGAGCCATGAAGAGGAATGAGGTAGATGCAGGTCGGTGAGAACACAATACAAATGGTCTAAAAATGAAAATTCGAGGGAGAGTCATAGAACGATGAAAGAACTATGAGCCAAGCAAGGAAAACCATTAAGTAAAAGACCAAAACTAATGATGCTGAGAGAAAAATGAGTTACAAAAGAAAGATGAAGCCAATGTAAGGAAGCAAGATAGGAATGTGTGGAAAGAGCCAATGCATGGAGGCCACAAGCTCATTTAAGAAAGGATCAAGGCAAAATGTAAAAATATAACAATCTAGTGAAAGCATGTCCAAGTAGGAGTATAATGGGTTGTCGATCCAAAGTTATGCAAAAACACGGATCTGCAACCTCTAAAATTCAGCCTTAAACTATAGTAGACCCAAAAAGGCACTTATGCAAATCCGGAACACCCAAATAACTTGAATGCATGAACTACGAAACTAGCAACCATGATAAAGCAAACCAACCAAATAAATCAAACTTATAACTATTGAAACCTCAATATGAGGTGAGCAATACAACTCCAAAATAATAATCGAAAAAACTTTCATGAGGAAAATAAGAAGAAACCAGAAGTAATAAACAACTTGATAAATGAAGAGTGCACATTTTACCGAAACCAGCTCTGATACCATGAAAGAGGGAAAAATGAGAACCGATTTCAAAACAATGCACCACAAAAAGTTGCACTCCAATGGTAATGTCAAGCTCCAATGCAATAAGCAAGATTCAAATCAATGGAAAGAAAATGCAAGTAAGAAAATAGGTCTGCTCATACTCATAGATCAAAAAAATGAAGTAAAAATAGGGGTGTTGTGTAACCCCCATGCCTAAACAAGGAAAGAATATCAATGACATCATTGACGCATATGACGTGATTGACGCATATGACACCACTAAAGGAGAAGTTACAATTCCAAATAAGGAATGTAACTCTTATGACACACTGACGCAAATGACAATGACAGATTCTATGATAGAATCTGACACTTTTCATTTGACTTCCAAAGACCTATGACTCTAGTAAGGAAAGACAACTCACCAGGTGATGTGGATGATGACTAGGCATGCCACACACACCAACAATTCCCATTTATCCAACCTATTCAATGACAACATAAATAAGGATCCAATCGAGATATGAATGACAACATCAAATATAGGATTACAAATTTAAAATTAAACAAACTACTAAGCACCATCATGATAAGAATTGAACAAGGTTAGATGCTAACATTCATCAATATACAAAACTTTGAAACTAACAATGTTAAGCATCTAAATCCTCTATTCTCTAACAACAAATAAATGAATGGACCTATGTAGGCTCCATGGCTATCAAAAATGGTTGTCTTTGGTGTTCCAAGAACCTAGGAATGAGGGCTTGTCAAAGTTGGGCTACAAGACCCTTTTGACACCTCCCATATGACCTAAGCACTTAGGAAAGAGGCTTAACTCTTCAAGATGATGAACTCTCAAGAAAACAAAAAGGCAAGCTCTTAGTCTATTTTGCTATATGCTTTGCATTTTTTCTCAAGAAGTTTAGGTGTAGGTATAAAGGTAGAAGGAGGGATCCTTATATAGCCCAATGGATAAAGGAAACACTTCATCCCTTTGCATGTGGGATAAAGGTAAAACATGATTAGGAATGGATAAGGTTGCTTTATAAAAGGTAACCTTACTTTAGAAGGGTTTAATTTATGCTTAGCAAGTCATGGGAGTTGGGGGTGTTTTAATTAATCAAAGGTGATTAACTAATAGGTAGATGTAAGCTTATAGAAGCTAATTAGAGGAATATTAGTATGATTTAGGCTATTAGAAGGGGATTAAATCAATTAAATATTGATTTATTGGTTAAATGGAAGGGAAAGCTAATTAATTAATAATAATTAATTAGTCTAGGTAGAAGGGGTGATTAATTAACGGAAGATCGTTAATTAGGGATGTTAGTTGGATAGGTGACTTAATCAATTAGCGTATTGTAATTAATTAATGACAATAAGAGGGAATATGAGTGCTTATTAACGATATGTCACCAATTTGCAAGAAGGGGGATAATTAGCACAATTTATGTATTTAAATTGCTTAGGTGTAATTATGGGTGTCTACATTTTCCCCTCTTTGGGGTGGCATAAGTGACGCCACTTCAAAGATAGTAGATGGAAGAAATTTTGAAGGGATAGAAGAAAAATTAGTAGGAAGGAGAGATGCCCCCTCGAGTGTCGATAGGGTGATGAAGGAAGATGATCGATGATCAAAAAGGTGAGAGATAGATAGAAGAATGGAAAGGGGCAGGATGCCCTAGTAAGATGGAAGATTAGGGGTGAGAGGAAAGTGATGCAGAAGAAATATGGAGGAGGGGAGAGAAGAGCTTAGCCTCTAGCCTTTGTATATTGGAACAATTTTGATGTCATCATATTTCCACAAGAGCTACGTCATCGGTCCTTATGAAAAATATAAGCATACGACAAAAGTAGAATGACATGAAAAGCCATACTACGAACAATTGTCCATTGCTGAAAACACCAACTCCATGCAACATACAAAATGCAATGCAATACGAGAAAGTGAAAGATGCCTAACTCCATGCAACATACAAAATGCAATGCAATATGAGAAAGTAAACAAGCTAAACTAACAGAGAAACATAATATAATGTTTTTATTATCGAGCTTCAGTTACGACCTATGCAAATTAACGACAAGGGTTGATGATGGTGCCCCAAGCAAGGATACATGTGAGGGGAATAATGGAGGACACTTGGGTCTGATGGAAAAGCAATGTGCACTATGAAATAGTACCAGGCAACTTGTTGTGCCCCAGAGTACAGATGAAGTAAGCAAGCCTAGCTTTTGTTGATGGAGGTAGATCAAGATGATCCGCAAGTCACACACATGAACAAGTGAGAACCAAAGAGTGACATTTTTGTAGGATGATTTTCAATTTTTAGAAGTTTTCTTAAACATATTTGAATGTTTTTGATGATTTTTCTAACATATTTGAATGTTTTGGTTGATTTTGAAAGTTTTATGAAACTATGTATAGAAGACAAGGAAGCATGGATGCCCCTAGTGATAGATGGGATGTACAAGGGCATAAGGCCACGTGCGTGTACCAAAAGGTGAAGATGCAAAAATGCCCCAACGATTAGGTGGGAGTATTCAAAGGTAAACTCTTCACAGTAGAAGTGGGACCCAAGGCCATTATGGATAGGTTCAACATGATGATGAACATAAACCAATGAAATGCTGGGAAGAAGCAAGGATGCCCCCAACGTAAGTTGGCCTAAAAGCACATGATAGAAAGGAAGGAGAAGATTGTTTTTGTGAAAGGTGACAAACATGTCCACAAACATGGAAAACAAGTAATCTTATACACATGGATGTTCTGAATGAAGTAGAAGAATGATGTGAATGATATGAATGTAGCTTAGAAGCCTCATGATGAAGAAGTGATTAACCAAAGGCAAAAATCATAAGACGAGATATGGACTAGAGTAAGAGTCTGAACAAGATCCAAAATGAGACACTTGGTAACATACTAATCCTACCTACTCATAGAGATCTAGTGTGTGCACGTGGAGTTTATTACCTCTTGAAGTGAAGATTTAATAGACAACAAGTGAAGAGACCCTAGCCAATGTGTAGGAATGATTTATTGTGAAAGGTGATTTTGTGAATGGATGGTGAAAGGATAGCCATACATTGCTCCGCTACCACCAGCATCCATAGCCCCGATGGAGATGTATTTGATTCTAATCACAACATTTCTCTACTACCAATCAGGCATCCATAGCCCCAATAGAGATTATTGGAAATACCCCAAGAGAGAGTAATATATCAATTTTTTTTTCTTTGTAGCTTTTAGCTTTTGATTTTTGATTGATTTTGATTCTTTTTCTTTCTAAAACTTATTTCAGCTCTCTTGTTTGACAAGGGGTTAAGAACCACTGATGGCTTGATGGAAGGAGGTGGAAGTGCTTATGATGATGACATTGGCTAGTGTCAAAAATATGTCCAAAAGTTCTTCACAACAAGTTTATTAGATGTTGAATGTGATAGGATCTCTAAGAGGTCAGTTGTTCTTTAATTTACCAAGGTGATAAAAGACCAGGGTCAAATGGATACCATAGAGATAAATGTCACAAAATGCATGTGAATAAGCTAACCAAAATATCACCAAGGGATGAAAATGGTAGGAAGACTTGTAAAAGAATAGCAAGGAAGGGAAGAAAGAAATATCCATGTGTACGCAACACCTGATTGCAATGTTTGATCTTTGTACCTTTGATTTTTGTTGTGTTTTCTCAATGTTTTTTTTTTGTATTTTTGAATTTTTTTTTTTTATTTTTTTTTTATTTTTAGATTTTTGACAGTTTTAAGAGGTTGGGACTAACAAAGTCACTATGTGTGGTAAGATCCAACAACAATGTTTGCATGACTTCCTTGATAAGGGAGACTAGGCATGTTTGTTTATCAAGAGTCATGTTTTCCCAATCTCAATGATCGTGGTGAGTTCACACTCAACAAAGGACTATGATTTATCCTGAAACATGGATTTTGTATGTGGGAGCTTGAGTTCCCTATCCAGAGGTTTATGCACTTTGTGCCATACTTGATGGTTACGTTGATGTGTGTTCTTGAATCACGCTTGATTTACAACTTTGAGATTGTTCAAGTTGTTGGGGATTTTGAGCTCTTGGAAGTTTTGACCTGAGCTTGATAATGAACCTGTTTGGGTTTCTTATAAGCTGACTTGTGACTTTTCTGACCTCGAGAAGGAGAAGAAAGTGAACATTTACGATTGATGATAGGAACGAGAGAAATGATGGTGGGCTTGCCCCTCATTAGTAGAAGGATGATGTGATTGATGAAAAGGATACGGTCCAAGGATTGAAGAAGATGGGCTACTGGGAGGTGAGCCATAGATAGAAGATGAAGGGCTACTAGGATGTGGCCCAAGAATAGAAGAAGAAGGGCTACTAGGATGTGACCCATAGATAGAAGATGAAGGGCTACTAGGATGTGGCCCAAGAATAGAAGAAGAAGGGCTACTAGGACGTGACCCATAGATGTAAGATGATGGACTACTAGGATGTGGCCCAAGAATAGAAGATGATGGACTACCCGGGGTGATCCATACATAGAAGATAAGGGGCTAGTTGATGTGCCCCAAGAATAGAAGATAGTGGACTACTCAAAATGTCCCACAAATAGCAGAGGGAGGGCTACTAGAAGGTGACCCACACCTAGATGAAGATGAAGGGCTACTTGGCATTGAACCCATAAGAGATTGTGATTGAGGAATTATGATAGACAAAGAGTTATTGGGTGATGAGAAGATAGGCCATGGATCAATGCAAGACCAAGGAGTTTCATCACATAATGAAGAATGTGAAGATGGAAGAATAAGAGGAGGGTCAAGTTGCATGACCTGAGGCTCTTCCTCCATTTCTTGATAAAAGGAATCAACCTTTTCCTCACAATATGCAGACACATCAAAGTCTAAAGAGAATCCTTTCTCGTAATCTGCTAAAGGAATATCTTCATATGCCCCTATAAATGCCCTGATTGTTTCTTCATTCTGAAAGAGATCAATCGGTATGAGTTGTTGATCAACCACCAGGGGTTGATTGGAAGAAAGAGATCCAATTGGTGTGGAAGACTTAGAAGATGTTTGATGATGATTGATAGAAGAAAATGATGTGGGGGATGAAGAAGATGTGTAGCTAGATGTCTCAGGAGTAGAAGAAGGTGGTGTGGACCTACCTATACAATGGTATGTCATATGTAAAATAGTAGGATTAAGTCCAAAGTCTATAGATTATGACACATGGGTCGATTCAGACATTTTTCTCAAGGACTTTGAGTCACACGAATCTTCAAAGGAGGAAGACTTATTGGGGGTGATTGATGAAGAAGGTCCTATGAAGAACGGGAGGACCGTGATTCAAGAATCACATCGATGAATAATAACAAGGGTTCTGCAAAGAAAGAGAGGACCGATTCAAGAATTGTATTAGATGTTTGATTGAGGGATTTGGAGTCACACGTATCTTCAAAGGAAGAAGACATCATTGAGGTGACTAATAAAAGGGGTCCTACGAAAGAAAGGGAGGACCGCGACGTAGGAGTCATATTAAATGTATGATGAAGAGGTTCCTGTGAAGATAGGGAGGACCATGACATAGGAGTCACATTAGATGACTTAGGAGTCAAATTAGATGAATCTGAATAGTATTTTGGATCCGAATAGTAGTTTGATCTAAATCATCAGAAGAGTCGAGAGAAATATTTGGATTGGAATCCTCAAGAAGAAGAGGAAATGTTTGGATTAGAATTAGAAGAAGAGTGGGGGAACTCGAATAATAATTTGGATCAGAAGCATTCAAATCATACCACCGACTATGAGATGAAGGTGGGGAACGAGTTACCCATATGGGCTCTCTAGCATGAAGAACCAAACGAGGTTTAGTTGTAATGGGAATCTTTTGATTTGAATTGCTAAACCTAGGTTCCATATTTTTGTAAGTATGGGGAACTACGTGATAGTCAGTCATTTTTGGCACTATTTTAAGCACAAATGTCTAGATCTAGATAGTGTGATGGAACTCCTTCAAAGGGAAGGAAGTGACATGTCGATTTGGGTAGCATAAGGACAACAACTAGACATTAGTGTAAGTATGGAGATGCGTGCGTGATTTTTCAAAGAAGGTCTAAGGAAAATAGACATCGTGATGATGCAATCTCGATGAGATCGAGAGGGATTGTCCTAGAAAATAAGTTTTCTGAATGAATAATCACAAGGAACAATCATGCAAGTGTGAAACACAAAGCCAATCAACAAGGAAATACACCATATGAAAATGTGATGCAAAGATGATCAACACAACGTCAATATTTACGTCAAGCTCAAATGAACAAGGCGTAAATATTAACAAAGGGTAGATGTGAATCCCAATCAAAGGATACCATGACAAGTTTAACAACCAACAAGGCCTAAATGTTAAAGGGTGAGGTTTACAAATGTAAGCTACGTAACCACACCAATTGGACACGTCTATCAAGCTTCATGAGAAGTGAGATATTAGTGTCAAAGTGGTATCAAAACGATGCAAAACAAAGTAAGCGACACCCTTCAAGATTTGGGACAATGTTTGAAATCAAACTAAGTCAAAGTATACTAAGGATGTGTTAAAACATGGGCAGCGTAATGCCACAATACGGACACTTAGATCATGTTTACGAGAAACATGACATAAGTATCTTAATTATGTCGAGACAATGCAAATGAGGTAACATGTCAAAGGGAGATAAAATGATGAATCATTCCTAACTATGATGACAATCCTGACATGGGTATCAAGATCACAAAGGCTACCAATGATATAAATATGTCTCCACACACTTTAGATGTTTAACTAACCCAACCGCAAACATGGATGGGCGTAAATGGACAAAAAAGTGGCGTAAAACAATCGATTGGTAACATAGAGGTAGTCACCCTTATTTTGATCAACAAAGTGTCAAAAGAATGTGAAGGAAGTAGATCAAAATGGGGATGAAAAATGTTGGCTTCACTTTGGCAGAGTTTCACCTTACCTTAGGGTAAGTGAAAAACTAAGCAAAAGTAACGCGTCACACGTTTCGTGATGCAAAGATGGCTCACAACTCAACACTATTTTGAAATGGTCAAAGTGGGCTCCTGGCCAAAGAATATCTTCCTAGGTGGTTCTCTCATCCTAGGTGTTACAAAATTATCCACGAGTGGGATGATTTACCCAAATAGTCCCGACTATCTTGGGAGTATCTCAATTTTCCCCTTCAAGCATAGTGGTAGTAAATGCATCCATCGTGTACTTAAAAGGGTCACGTAGGGACAACTTGTAATGCTATCTCACAAAGGAATCACTAGTCAGATAGGTAGTGTGGAGAACTTCCCATTTCATCCACAAGGTTCCCTCTTGTGGACTACTTTGGGGTTCTTGGAACCACCCCCATTGTTGTAGCTTAAGGCGTTATGCCAAAGGGGTTATGTTCCAGTTGAGCGGAGAGGGATGTACCCTTTTCCGAAACCTACAATACAATGTTTTGAATATGTTGTTCTTTTTATCTTGTTTAATTAGGTGTGGTTTGCTTGAACACCTTTTGGCAACCTGTATAACAATTGTATTAGTAGTTTTTGACTTTGTTTTGATTCCACCTTTCTTTGACAAGTGTTTTTAGGTCCTGCACTCAAGCGTTAGTAGTTCTCCAAGAAAATCACATTATTTAAAAGAGGATTAAGAGTTGCTTTTGATTCTCAAGATCATCCAAGGATGCAAGAGAAGAGCATACACAACAAATAATCCAACTAAAAATTAAAGAAAATCTTTGCAATCAATGAACCATACAAAAATCTTGATAAATGTTCATTCCCTTAAACCAAAAGTGAAAGATGAAGTTTCCAATTTACCAAATGTTATAAAATGAAGACTAAAGTTACTTTTGATTCTCAAGATCACCCTAAGGTGCAAGAGAAGAGCATACAAAACTTTATCCCAACTATATAGAAATGGAAAACTTCAAATCAAAGGACCATTGAAAAATGCTTTGTAAAAGGTTCATTCCCTTAAGCAAAATGAATAATCAAATTTCCAAGTTTAATCCCAATGTTAAAAAGATAGAGATCAAAGTTGTTTTTTATTCTCAAGATCACCAAAAGGTGCAAGAGAAGAGCATACACATGCTTTGGTCTAAATCGAGTAAGCATGGAAATACAACATTCATCAAAACATTAGACATGTTAGAAAATGACCAGTTTTAAACTAATAGAAAAACCTATAATTTTTGTAAGTATAAATCCCAAATTTATGTTTTCATTGCATAGTTAACTTCAATACCTTTCCAACGCAAAAAAATGGAGTCATTTTGAGTTCGGGAGAAAAATTTATGGCCTTCGAAGATGGGTTACGCATATGCTCTTATGCTCACGGGTATGCACTTGACATGCACTCAAAAAATGTCAAAAAAACATCCCTTAATCTACAAAATGGTCAAATTTTTCCAACCAAGATTCAATTTTGACAACAACCCATCACATTAATATATGAATAGAAGACTCAATGCTATCAAACATTAACATACATGCTCAAGAATTTAAGATTTTCAAGAAATTGCAAAACTAGCATGTAGAATGATGAAAAAGTAAGCTCTAAAAATGAAAACATGATGAAATCTTGAAATTTTCTCACCAAGATTTAATTTTGATAGCAACCCACCACATTAATATGTAAATAGAAGACTCAACACTATCAAACACTAACCTACATGCTCAAGAATTTAAAATTTTCAAGAAATTGACAAAACTAGCATGTAGAATGTTGAAAAAGTAAGCTCTAAAAATGAAAACATGGAGAAATCTTGAAATTTTCCCATCAATTCCAATTTTGATAGAACTTCACCTCCTTTATACCTACAAGGAAGACTCAACACATGCAAACTCAACAAAACAAGTTAAGAAAAATAAGTTAGATCAACATGTGTAAAAGAGGGTTAGTAACCAAAAATGAAACTTAACTACAAAAACTTGAAATTAAGTGCAAAGGACAATGGAGTAAGTCCCACCGGTGCCAAATGTGTGCATGAATTGTTTTTAAACTAATGCTAATGTAAACAAATACTAACACCTAATAGCCTTAATTAGCAAAAATTAAACAAACTACTAAGCACCATCATGATAAGAATTGAACAAGGTTAGATGCTAACATTCATCAATATACAAAACTTTGAAACTAACAATGTTAAGCATCTAAATCCTCTATTCTCTAACAAAAAATAAATGAATGGACCTATGTAGGCTCCATGGCTATAAAAAATGGTTGTCTTTGGTGTTCCAAGAACCTAGGAATGAGGGCTTGTCAAAGTTGGGCTACAAGACCCTTTTGACACCTCCCATATGACCTAAGCACTTAGGAAAGAGGCTTAACTCTTCAAGATGATGAACTCTCAAGAAAACAAAAGGAAAGCTCTTAGTCTATTTTGCTATATGCTTTGCATTTTCTTTCTCAAGAAGTTTAGGTGTAGGTATAAAGGTAGAAGGAGGGCTCCTTATATAGCCCAATGGATAAAGGAAACACTTCATCCCTTTGCATGTGGGATAAAGGTAAAACATGATTAGGAATGGATAAGGTTGCTTTATAAAGGTAACCTTACTTTAGAAGGGTTTAATTTATGCTTAGCAAGTCATGGGAGTTGGGGGTGTTTTAATTAATCAAAGGTGATTAACTAATAGGTAGATGTAAGCTTATAGAAGCTAATTAGAGGAATATTAGTACGATTTAGGCTATTAGAAGGGGATTAAATCAATTAAATATTGATTTATTGGTTAAATGGAAGGGAAAGCTAATTAATTAATAATAATTAATTAGTCTAGGTAGAAGGGGTGAATTAATTAACAAAATCATTAATCGGGATGTTAGTTGGATAAATGACTTAATCAATTAATTAGTATTGCAAATTAATTAATGACAATAAGAGGGAATATGAGTGCTTATTAACGATATGTCACCAATTTTCAAGAAGGGGGATAATTAGCACAATTTATGTATTTAAATGTATTTAAATTCATCTGAAATTGAAATACAAAAATTAACTTCACTATTTAACCAAAACAGAGTTACCTTAAAAATAGAAACCTTATAAGCTAGTTTACAAAATTTCATAAAAAGACACTACACCAAGGTCAACTTCATAATTTTTTTAGGATGAATCATCTAACAATATAAGTAAATAAGAGTTTCACATATTAGATGTGATGTCCTAATTCCAAATCCAAGACATAGCCTAAGTTCTCAAGTTAGGCCCAACATTAACATTAGGATAGTATTTACTCAATGCACAACATCCCATATTAATCTACTATCACAATTATTAAGAACCTTTAATACAAGTCAAGAGGATAAGCAAGTAGTAATGACAACTACCCAAGAGCATTAAAGAAAATAATGCAACTGAACCCATTTAAATCTAAGACAAGATTTACCCAAAAGAAGAAGAACAACTATGATAAAACAATTTAGAAATTCCTTTACAATTTGGTTAACCTGAATCCCCATTCGCAACTCAGAAAAGAGAACACTACACAAAACCTCTTATAATTTCCAAAGGGGCAGTGATTAGACTTTACCTTTGAGACTGAAAGAGAAGGAGTCAAATGTCATGATCAGAAGGGAATTCCTACATTCTATCACACGTGAAGAGGGTCACAAAGGGTAGATGCAGACCCAATCACAACATCCCCAACTCCTTTATAAAATAAAACACATATAAGAAGAGATTAAATAGAATGTGTGACTATTGTGTTTGAAATAGATTTAAGAAAGGTTTCCCATCATGGACATCCAACAATAGTGATATTATACCCATATCAAAAGGAGATGAGATGAAAAAAGTTTCTAATCGCCATACAGGGTAATTACAGTCTCCAACAATCATTCAAAACATCAAAGTTTCAGTAGAGGATCCGCAGATTGATCATTCCTTCAAGACAAAAATACAACAATTAGCGAAACAAACTCTCAATCGAATCCCCACAGAGGTGAGAGAAATACATCTTATGAAGGGACAGAGAAGGTTCCATCATGATTTGATTCCAAAGAAGGTGCAACCCAAGAATGACATAGCTTAGCTACAGGCACACAAGCTATCAACAAAAATATTCCCTCTAATCTTACCTAGAGATCAAAGAAATGGGAGAGTCCAGAAATCCCTTATTTAGAATCGATTTGGTTAGTTCTAGATCAAGAAACATCATCAAAAGTCTGAATAACATCTTTAAAGCTTCACGAAAACCAAAAATTGGGAAGGGATCAACAAGTTTACCCTATCAAGTTACCTAAGAGGTTAACCCAGATCAGGAATGGTATTTTGAATCAACAACATCTAACTCAACAGAGTAGTAGACATCATGATCGACCTCTAGAAAGCTCACATAGAGCTATGAGAGTAACCCAAGTATTGACTAATACAAAGCTGACTCGAACATGCCCTCAACCAAACAGGACATCATCTATGTAACTTTTAGTTCAGTACTCAAGAACTTAAAGAAGACACTATATATATATATATATATATAAAAGATCAAAAGAAAGAATTCACACACAAGTATTCCCAACAAGGTAACATCAAAACCCAAGGGTCCAAGAAACAACTATCCTATAGTTTCATAAAAGAGCTTAATTCGAGTAGCTCGGTTTTAAGCTGAAAATTTTAAAGGAATAATAAAACATTCACTCTTGTTTCCATACAAGAAGAACCCACAAAAACAGAGATTCCAAACACCCAATAACTTTTTAGCTCCCATCGAATACCGAATTTGAAGAAATGTTAGATTATACAAGTAAGTTCAAGAAGAAAACACTTATTTACTATTTTCCATATGAACTCGACTTACCCAACATGAAGCAAAGCATCCATTTACTTGGTAGTTACACAAAAGCTACATTACTTTGAAAAATTAGAGAAGTAATATATAAATAATATTCATGTCTTCTACTAACCAAAATGACAACCCAGTTCGATATAAAAGCTACAACATAATCCCATAAACCCATCCTGGGAAGACAAGCCGAATCCACACAATTTCAACATTACTCAAATCATAAGTAGTTTCACGATGTGATTCAACATAAACCAAACAAGAAAACAACTCAATGACTACCTTTCCAAGCAGAGGTTCCTCAATCAGAGAATACAAAAAATATTCAAGCAAGGAAACCAAATAACCATCACAAAATAAAAACCCATTTATCTCACGAGAGAAAAGTTGTTTTAATGAAGACATTTAGAAAAAAATTAGAGCAAAGTGTAATGGATAGATCCTATCATTCGTGATAGTGATTATGTCGATTCAAAGAAGGTTTCAAATGAGCCTTCATAATTCCTTCTTCTCCAAATGAAATCAAAAACTAAAAATTCCTTCTCAAATGCCTCATATACTTCTATTGGATCGAAAATAGTCCAAGGGAGTTAAAAATAATAACAAACTGAAAATAGAACTACTAGTTTGAAGAACCAGATAGCTCCATGCAGAGAAAAAATTAGAATGCATGAAAGACCAAACAAATCCAAACAAATCCACTTGCATGGTTTCCAAGGTAGTTTGCTTGCCAAAAACGATGACCATAAATGTCATTAATTTCCAATCTCCCACCTATATCTCCATGCCACTTCCATCTAAAGTTGGTGAGTCCAAATTCAAAGAGAACATGCATTTCTTAACTTTAGTAAAGGTGCTAACTAGGATTCCCTCTAGTTTCCATGCCTCTATCCAACTGACAGTACCATGAATTGTTTTAAATTCAAGATCAAATCAAATAAATGACTTAGAAACCATCACCATGTCTCATACTTTCCATGCAACTCCCCTTAGGTCCCTTTCTATCTTGCATTAGTTTAGGATAGATATCATTAACTTAGGATCCGACCTTAGGGTAGTTTAGAAAGTATTTAGCTTAGACTTATAAACATTGCCTTAGGTAATTTTTCCATCATAGGATAGACCATACCCCATACCAATTTCGCATTAGGTAATAGGTTAGAAATAAACTTATAGTTACCCTAGGTTATTTCCCAAATCCCCCACTTTGTAAACATATAACTTAGGTTAGGATGTAACAAGATTAGTGTAAACATAGACATAAGGTAGGTCTAGTTTACCTTAGGTTAGAATCCCATTAGGATAGATATTAAATATCTAGGACTTAGGTTATTACCCTCAATAGTCCTAAAATAGACCTCCATCCTCTTTATGCCATTTATCATCATGTAGAAATTAGAAATAAGATCCGAGCACATTACTTACAACAAAATGCAAAGAAAGAACTTCCAATGAGATTAATGAAATTGTATAAATACAATATTTCAGTCCTTTATTTCCTTCAACCTCTGAATGGAGGTTTACCATATAGATTTGGTAAGAAGAATTAAAACATACCTTAGATCAATGGAATTGATCAAGGTTTGGTTATTATAAAGAGATAATTTTGCAAAAAACATTACCAATTTACAACCTTTCTTATCTCAAACAGAATGGATTCCTTGCAAGCAACAACATTTCAACAAAATGAATCCAAGAACAGAAACAAACTATCCATGGCAAGCATGATTTATAATAGTCAAAAGAATACACCTTATTAGGAAAAATCATATGTCAACACTTGCAATGAAAAAGGGAAAAAGTTAACGCTTTTCCACGATGTTACATACACACTCCTCGCATCGTCACCCTCAACTTATTTGATGATGAAATTATACCTCTCCAGTCAGATGACCCCAATCCGACCTATCATTTTTTTCTATATTGATAACATACATGTATGACACGTCATAATAAATGGTGGTGCTAACATTAACATCATTTCCTCCCACACATACAATCAAATGTGTATCCCTTCTATTTGTATGCATAATTACCCAATTATGTTGTGCTCCTTCAATGATGCCATCACCTCCACCCTTGGCACCATTATCATTCACATTCCTGTAGGCCCTCACACTATCCTAGAATTATTCTAAGTCTTAGAGTGGGAGTTTTAGTATAATCTATTTCTTGGAAGACCCTAAATTCATGTCATGGGTTGCATCCTTCAACTTTACACTTTGCCGTGTAAAATTTGAACATGAAGGACATAACTATACCATCCCTGTTGACCCTTCATCATTCAAAACTTGTAACATGTTGTGCTGACCCAATGATGTACTTATACGAGTCAAGGCATCACCCACTACCCACGCTTCTCCTTCACCCATGACCTCATCTACCAATGCTGCCACCACCTCTCCCATACCTAGCCCCGTTATTCCTACTTCATGTCACACCTCTCACAAACTGAATCATCTACTTCCCAACCAACCACTACCCCTATTTCCCAATCATCTAGCAATTCATCTATCCCCACTACTCATAAATCGACTACTAATCCCTTACAAGGTGTATTTCAATGCCTCACTATGGGGAGTGCCACCTATACAATATCAACACATTCCTCACTCTGTAATAGTATGGGAACTTGCACCAATGCCCTAGTTATGACTAAAGCGTAGGAAAGATTTTTCCTTATGGTCTTCCCCACCTTCGCACTAATCTAACATATGAGGGACTTGATAATGCCACTTATTTACCCAAACAACCATCCCAAACAAAACCATTTTCATTAGACCTCCAATCTCTCACCAACCACCACTTCTCCCACACTTCCTTACATTGTTGTGCATGGAAAGGCTTTGGATTTGGTTTTTACAAAAAGGGATGTCATATCGTCATCACGTGTACCACTCGTAAACACAAATACCATAGTGGTATTGGCTTCACCAAACTATCCTCCAAGAAAACCAATGTTGAACTCATTAAGGATGACAAACCTTCTCCACCCTATTCACCAACGTCACCACCCTCACCCACAGAGTCTATGGATCTAAAATACATTCCTCCTAACTTTTTTCATAAACACCATTTCCTTGGGACCTTTGACTTATCAACGAGATGATGAGGCTCCCTCTTTGCTTCCCTTCCTATATCCTCGACATGGTTGATGACAATACACTATCCATTAACATCGTTCAATGTCAAGGCGATGAGTCTATTCTCACCTACCTTGGTGTGGAAAATTCTTTTATTCACCCATTGTGGCCTTCTAAGATGAAAACCATGTTAAATGAATCGACCATCAAAGTCAATATTAACACTCGGATGACCCACACATCTTAAACACGGACAATCTTTAGATGCAAAAATAAACATGAAGCCATTACTTCTTTCCTCTAGGATCAAAGCAACACTTTTTCTTGGTCCTATGTTGATATGGCTGGTATTGATCCTAACACTTGTGTTCCACAATATCATAACCATTCTTGAAGCAAAACCTATAAAACAAAATTTGTAGAAAATACATCCTCGCATTGCTCTTACGGTCAAAGAAGAACTTCAATGCCTTCTCTCGCTTTCCTTAATCCTATGCATTGACTATCCCTAGTGGATTTATAGCATCATTCCTGTCACAAAAATGATAGGGGAATTCACATTTGAACATATTTTTGTGACCTATTCTTGCTTTCCCCAAAGATGATTTTCATCTACTGTATTGACCAACTAGTTGATCTCACCACCGGCCATGAGATGCTATCACTCATGGAAAATTTCTTAGGTTATAATCAAATATTTCTCACTCTAGAAGATCAACACAAAATTGCCTTCATCACTCCTTGGGGACCTTCTGCTATCGAGTCATGCCTTTTGGCCTTAAAAATGCTGATGCTACATATCAATGAGCCATGACTTATATCTTCCATGACATGCATCGATATTACAATATTACGTGGATGACCTTCTTTCCAAATACAAACATTGGGCTGAACACCTGACAATCCTTAAGGTCATATTTAACCACCTCATCAAGTATTGTGTTTGCCTTCAACCTAAGAAGTGTGTCTTTATGGTAATTTCAAGAAAACTCCTTGGTTTCATCATTTCTTTGTGTGGCATAAAAGTAGATCCTACTAAAGTGAAGGCTATTCTCAAAATGCCTCCGCCTACAAATATCTGTCAAATTCAAATCTTGCAAGGTAAGTTACAATCTATTCATCATTTTATCTCAAAAATTTCTGAACACCACCAACCATTTCACCATCTCCTAAAAAAGGATGTTTCCTTCAAATGGGATGATGAATTCTGCAAAGCCTTTGATTCCTTAAAAATACATTCTTTAACCACCAGTGCTCATTCCTCCTAAGGATGACCAACCCTTTTACCTATACATTTCCGCTACTGACCATTCCTTAGGTGTCATGCTTGCTCATCATGACAAGCAACACAGAGAGCAAGTGATTTATTACATAATCCGTACCCTTTTGGACTATGAAACTAGATACACCCATGCCAAAAAAATCTGCTTAGCCTTATTTTTTTTACCACCAAGATTTTTCATTACCTGCTCAACCACAAAACCTTTGTTGTCACCAATAATGACCCCTTACATTACATGTATGCCAAACCCTATCAACATCAATGTGCTACATGCTGGCTCATTCTTATTTCCAACATTGACCTTGAATTCATCCATCAAAGTCTATCAAACTCCAAACCATCCTTGACCAACCGGCAAACGCACATCTTTCTAGGAATCAACCCTCTAACTTCAATTTCTGAGATGAATCCATTGCTATCCTCTCCTTGGATGATGCCACTTACCAAAAGACCCTCTTCTTTGATGGTTCCAAATTTTAGTGTGGGGGTGGTGAAGGTTTTATTCTCATTCCTCTTGGTAGTGAACCCATTCCTTTATCTTTCAAACTAGATTTTTATTATATAAAAAATATTGATGAATATGAAGCACTCATGTTGGGTCTCCATACTGTTTATACTTTAGATGTTAAGACAATCAATATCTTTGGTGATTCCTAGTTGGTTGTAAATCAAGTTAATGGTATATACCAATTTCATAATGAAATACTCCTAAATTACAAGCATCATGTCGACATATGTTTCAATACCTTTGACCATTATGAACTTCAAACCACCCCCTATTTTACTAATAAATTTTTGGATACCATGGCCTACTTGGCTTCTCGGATACTGCTTTGCTCGCTAACTCCAAAATATTTGTCACAATACAAATTTTGAACTCACCCTCTTATTTATTTCATGCCGTCAACTCCTTTGAAACCATTGTACCACCCATATGACCTTTGGTATAAATAGTTTGCAAACTACCTTTCCCTTTGCATTCTACCTCCTAATCTCACTCGTAATGGAAATTTTTCCTTTCTTAAAGGTGTCTCTCGGATATGTCATCATGGGTGGTATCCTTTATAAGCACGACTTCGATCATATTCTCTTATGATGCTTTATAAGTTTTGAAATTCCCTACACTATCAAGGAAGTTCACAACGGAATTTGTGGAGTTCACTTCATTGGTTTATTTCTTGCTAAATACATTCTTCACCTTGGCTATTATTGGCCAACCCTAAACTGTGATTGTTGTGACTATGTCAAACATTGTGTGAAATGCTAACAACATGATAATCTTCATTAGACACCTAGTCATGCCTTATAGGTCACACGAGACCGTTGGCCTTTCTCTTAATGTGGATTTGATCTTGTCAGAGAGATCAATCCCCATTCTTCACAATTCCATCAATGGATTATAACCGCTACGGGATATTACACTAAATGGGTAGAATCCTCTCCCTCATTTCTACAAAAGCTGAGAAAATATGTGAATTCATCAACCACCACATCATTTGTCGCTTTGGTGTTCCTCACCGCCTCATCACTGATAATAGAAAGTAATTCAAAAACAAAACTCTATGAAATATTTGCGACACTTTTGGCATTCAAATAAATTTCTCATCACCTTATTACCCAAAAAAATGTCCAAGTTAAATCAACCAATAAAACATTGAACAAAATTCTTATGAAAGTATTTGACGAATCTTGGGAAGGATTGGCATACACACACTCCTTTCACCTTTTTGGGATTACAGCACTAGTATTCACACTTTGACTCGCTACCACACCTTTCTCTTTGGTCTATGGTACCAAGGTTGTCTTACCTCCCAAAGTCTAGATTCCATCTCTCCACATATCACTACAAGACATGCTCAACAATGATGACTTTTTCCAGAATGTTTAACACAACTTGAGTTGTTAGATGAATGTCATCTTAATGTTCTTGACCATATCCAAATATACCAAAAATGTATCAAATGTGCCTACAATAAACATGTCCATGAACAAACCTTCCAGTTGGGGACCTCGTCTTGAAGGAAAATCAACATGTAACCAAAGAAGATAAAAGTAAACGGGAAATTTTTCTCTTAATTGGCTTAGACCCTATATCGTTACTCATGCCTATGGATCAGGTGCTTATCATTTGTCTTCACTTGAAGGTAAACCCAAACCTGAGCCCCTTAATGCCTTGCATCTTAGACCATTTTATTGTTGAAATCAAGTCCTATATCACCTTCTATCTATTGAGCACTCATCCCTTGAGCGTCATTCACCTTCCATGTTACCCGTTTTGAGGATCAATGACTAAACAAGAATCATGTGATTACCCATCACATTTCATCCTTATCTTCAATATGAGTACCATGACTCTACTCATGGCATGATTCTCATGGATAATTTTTGTATTTTTTAAAATATGGAATCCCATGGTTGTTCGTCACTTGAAACCATCTCTTTCATAGTTAACCTTTGTTTACTATGGTTTTGTCTTCTAAATAAGAACCTAATCTTCCTCTATAGTCTTGTCCATGACTTAAAATCCTAAAAAAAAATGGGATTTAACTCCTTGAGTCAAAATTCTAGCAAAAAGATGACTCCCTCAAAAAGGACATCTCTTCTCTCTATCACGTCACTATAAATAAACTACCCTTGAAGGAAAATTATATAAAGTCATTACAAAATTACAATAAAATATTCAGAAGCTTCACAAAACCTCAAGGAGATAATATACTCATCCCATATAGACTTCCCACATCGATCAGTCTATCAAAAACAAACAAACGAAGAAAATGATAAATTTTTCATCATGGAATTACCTATTTTTTATCCTGGGTTTCTTGCTAGGTAAACATGTTGTTGTACACTAAGTTATACTAAACCACCTATTTTCACCTCATTTTCTTTTCCCCAACCTGTTCTATTTTCTTAAGGGACTTTCTACAACCGTGACATTTTGTGATAATGTGACTTTCTTCACCCTTAGAATAGTCCATTATGCAACACCTTTAGGGTCTTACATTCATAAGCCAATCTTGGGTATGGTAGACCTAGTAGGGTTCTTACCAATTAAATGACTCTTTTACCACCTCTTACCATTCACCTTCCTCATTACTTATTGATTATGCTATGTATTAGAAGACCATCAACACCTACATTTAAAAACTCAACCATGCCTATGACCTACACTCAATCATACCTAAAACCTATCAATCCATTCCTTGAACTCATCACATTCTTCCCTAGATTATCGGAGAACTACATCAGCTTGAGGCCCCTTTTACCAGGGGCTATGTAAGCAAAACTCCTAGGAATGGGGCCCTTGGAGGTTAGCTCAGCCACTCTTTACCCTAAAAATTTCCCCTTCACTTTCCTATTCACACTCTACCTTAGTTTCCATTTTATATCAACAATTGGAAATTAAAGCAAACAAGCACCAATTAACAAAATTTTTACAACTTCATCAAATCATTCATTTATCATTTTTATATTTCCACCATAGAAAATATTTGGAAATTTAAACCATAACATGCATGACCATCATCATTTGTCTTCCATGTTACCAACAACTTGGAACTTAAATAAAAACATAAACCATGACTCAACCATGCCTATGACCTGACTCCACCATGCCTAATTGACCTGACTCAACCATGCCTATGACCTGAATCCATCATGCCTATACCTGAATCCATCATGCCTAAACCAACCTGATTCCACCATGCCTAAGTGACCTCACTCAATCATGCCTATAACCTTGACTCAATCATGCCTAATCCACCTAGTTTTCATCACATAAATAATAACGCTTTGAAATTACACACATAACTACAACATCATACCATGAATATCACCATATCTATATAAAAATCATCAAAATCTATGTGTCCATACATATGTGCACAAAAACAACATCAATACATGAGTCTCTCATATACAATATCAACATCTTTGGTACGCATGTGGGTGTAATAATCAAAGTATCAAAACTCTCATGTACATCCTCGCTATCTTCGTAACGTAGGCCAATATAAATAAAAATATACAAAATCAATGTCCTAAACGTATAGAGTGACTAATCGTCACCCCACCTAATGTCCATTCCAATCTCATTAGTCTCCTCATCCTCTCTATTGGTATCCAGATTTAATCTCCTTCATAACTTGAACAACATCATGAACTTGCACAAGACACTCAAGAATAGATAGATGGTTTGTATGTCGTTTGTAGTTAGGGAGCACACCTATATGCTTGTTTGAATTTAATATTTGAGGGAGTGGATAGCACCTTCAAAAGGGTTTTGATCTAACACTTGCTATTTTAGGTTGTGCCTATCAACCAAGGCAAGAGAACCTATATTGCAGCCCTTGTATAGTAAAGGAGATGAAGATATCCTTGTGTTTTTCATATGGTATGGAAGAGGCCTTGTGAAAATATGATCAAGCATCCATTATCTAAATTCAAAGGAGTTGTCACTACTAAATGATAGAAATTCTTTCAAAACAAAGCTAGGGCTGCTAAAGACATAATAAAACCCCGATATGTTTTGTGCATTTTTGTGAAAGGATTGAGTTATTTTGTTGATACACAATGCAATGCAGGGGTAGTATAGGTAGGATGAGTTAGTCTGAATGAAATTCTATGGGAGAAGTTTAGACAAGACAAGATAAGAAATTACCAACTTCTTTGGGAACCTTTGCAAAAGAATTACAACACCTAAACAACAGAGATGTTTCAATGAGTTTGAAGTGCTCTTTCAACCAGGATGTGTGCACAAATGGAGGCCCAAATCTATGCTATTTCACACAAAATTTGATAACCTGCCACAAAATCTTGAAGAAAAATATCAATGAAGCATCTAGAAACCCTTATTTGATCATGACCTGAAGTACACCCAAAGGTTTACAAACACCCTCAATATTCAAGGAAAGTAAGATGCATTTAAATCTGTTTATCTTCACTCAAATGAATGCTCTTCTGAATGAAAGATTACAGATACCTTCAAACCCTCTATAAGAAATGAGTCCATGTATGATCAAAAGAGATCCCAAACACAAGATAGCAACATGATCATAAAACAAAAATTGAAAACATACTAAAATACAAGTGTATGCAAGTTTTGCCAAGAGATAAAACTAGTCAATCCCTAAATTTGATCAAATACACCAACAAGGGAATGTTATTAAGATAATCTCAAAGCTTGTTGATGGATTTACAGCTGAAACCAACTCAATATAATGAACATTTGATGTAAGAAGGAATTAAAAATGGCTCTCAGGTAGTTTCTCCAAAAGAAATGGATTACTTCTAGTTTTCCTCCTGAAAATTCTTCTTTTCTATCTCCAAAAATCTCAACAGGATTACAAAATGCTTCAAAATTACAACTTATACCCTATGCCAACTTGGATCCTTGCATCCCAAGTAAAGAATATGCTCAAAGGATCAAATTTGTTACAAAACCCTATCCATTTGATGAAAAATGATATTAAACTGTGAAATAGCTCGCAGAATGCAAGGATGCACAAAAAAAATAAAATACTACATGGGCTCAGATCCTTATCCATCCTAGGGTCACGTTTTTGTCATTCCAACATGCCAGCATGCATTTGTAATCATTTTCCACCTTTTTCCCTCATTATTTTAACTCTGTAACTTTAACTTTTTACTTTTCTCGATTTTTACACGGGCTGAGAAAAATATTTCATGAAAAACACTAAAGGGCACCGAATTAGCTCAAATGAATGATGCCATTGCATTCATAAGGCTAAGGGGATGTGAATTCATATAAAATTTCATGCAATTTGGTGTAAAAACAATGAATCCAAGCATCTTGGAGCTCTCATGGTGGCAAGAAATGAAAATACTCAGCAACCATTGATCCAAATTCAACTTTAAATTTGTGTCATCCACGTGTCCAAAATCTCCCCCTTTTTACCTTTGGATAAGACAGAGACGTGGCCAAATATGATTGGAGCGGGCCCCCAATCCTTAAAATGCATTTTAAATCTTTTTGAACTTTTGGAAAATTTTGAAAATTTTCCCCGTTTTCCCCCTGGACCTGCCACATGTCCTTAGGTGGACCCCATTGAAAGCCATGGACCAAAATAATGAAATTTGCTCCTTTTTTGAGAAAAGGAAAATTTCCTCAAAACCCCGCGGGATGAACACCCGCTGCTTCTTCAGTCACGTGGTAGTCTCCTATTAGCTGCGGAGCCAACCTTCCTATTTTTCCATCATTCCTCCGTGAGCACAAAATCCTCCTGCGGGCCCGCACTCCCCTTTTTTTCCTTTTGGAATAGGCCACGTGTCGCCCCCTAATTGGCCACAGGGGGACACCTCCAAATTTTCTGCGGGTCCATTTTTTACATCAAGATTTTTTGCCAAAATTTTTCAAAGTTTTCGACTTTCTCTCCATGCTCCAAACCTTCACCAAATTTTGGACATGTGTCCTCCTCTAATTGGACATGGGCCTTTGGGCAAAAATTTTCTTTTATAACTTTAAGCCCAAAAAACAACAAAATATTTCAAAAATCTCCGCCACTCCATTTAACCTTCCTGGACACGTGTCCACTTTTTATTTGAGGCGGGCCCATTTTTCATATTGTAACTTGCAAACAAAAAGGCAAAATTTATTAAAATTTTCCTTTGGCCCCTTCTTCCATCTCACCTCTAGGACATGTGTCTTCCTCCATTGTCGCGGGCTCTTCGGCCAAATTTTTCCTTTGGCATTTTGAAGCCAAAAAATTGAAATTTTTCCAACTCTTCGCCTCTCCATTTGACCCTCCTAGACACGTGTCCTCTTTTCATTGGATTGGGGCCCTCGGGTCAAAATTTTCCCCGAGACCCAAAATAAAAAATTTCCTCCAAATCTCCCCGCCATCCGCCCGATCTCCCTACCACCCGTCCGCTTTTCATTGGTGCAGCCTTCGCATCAAAAATGACTTCAAGAAATTTTCCAAAATGGAAGAAAATTTTCTAAGTGATCCCCACCACCGTTGATCCTCCAACCACCAAATCATGCCACGTAGGCATATCATTGTAGCAAATGCAGGGCCATAGAGAAAATTTTCCTTTGTTAATTTTTTAAAAAGTAACAACTTATAACATTTTCCCGACTGCCCCTGGCTAATAGAAACCTTCCATGTCATTAGAAGGATGCAAGGATGAATTTTATGGGCACATGACACCCATATGCCCATCAAAACGTAAAAGTTGCAGAGATGCCCTAGAAATCAAAAAAATCACAAGGAGGGCAGATTTCTCGGCTTTAAATCAATTGAAGCATGATCTTACATTGTTTATGACCTGGAGAGCATGTTTTTAACCTCAAATTACTTGGATTCAATCCACTTCAAGTTTTTCATGATTTGGCAAATGGAAAAAATGACACAACCCGTATAAGTGAAAAAATTAGGGCACAAATGGGGGAAAACTTGGATTTTGTTTCAACTTAGGGAAAAATAACCACATCATGAGCATCTTGAAGGTAATCAAATGTAAAAATGAGTTACAAATCACCCACTCGAGTAAATAAAACATTTTGAAAAAAAACGGATATAGGAAATTAGGGCAAAGTGTGAAAACTCAGAATTCACACCAACATTGGCTCTTGCTTGGGGATGGGCACTCCTAGCGAGTGCCACAAGATCACAACGTAGACCAAGTGCCAGAAATCCATTGGGAAAGGAGATAAAAATGCAGAGCAGCCCCAAAAACTAGAAATTCACCAAAAATAGACCAAGAAAACCAGACCAGAAATGGTTTCCAAGGACAAAAGGGCAAACCACAAGCCAACAACAACAAAAACAAAGCAAAACAAGAGGCTATACAAAATGTAAAACTTGTGCATACCTCACATGGGGATTTAATCCAAGAAATGTTTTAAATGTTTGCCATTAACAGAAGCTCCAACAAATCCCCATCTAGATCCTTAAGAAAAAATGTATTTTCTCCAATCCTAATATCAATGGCATAAGGGCCCATCCATAGAGCATAAAACTTGCCATGCTTGCCCTTTTCTTCATGCCTACTATCCCACAAGAAAACCAGATCTCCAACACTGAAGGTTCTAGGAGTGACCTTCTTATCAAACAACTTCTTTAATTTCTCTCTAAATTTTACATGCCTTTGGTGAGAGGCCCTTCTCTCTTCATCTAACTCAATGATCCGATTAATCCTTGATTCATATGGGCCATTTTCTTGATCTTCCAAATGTTGGGCAAACTGAAAAGTGGATAATTACATGTGCAAGGGCAACAATGCTTGAGTTCCATACACCAATTCAAATGGACTTTTACCAGTTTCTCTTTTTGGAGTTATTCTATCAGCCCAAACTACATTTCAATTGCTCTCCCCACTTCTTCTTGTTGATTTCCAAGGTCCTTTTGATGATCTTGAGTAAGTTCTTGTTACTTGACTCAGCTTGTCCGTTGCCTTGTGGATTGTAGTTTGAAGAATAAGTCAGATTTATCCCATATTCATTGCACATTGCCATCAAAGGCTTGGCTCTAAAACACATGGCATTATCAGATACAATCTTAACTGGAACTCAAAATCTGCATATGATATGATTCAATAAGAAATCCATTACCACTTAGTCTGTTGCTTTTCTAGATGGAATTGCCTCAACCCATTTTGTAAAATAATACATTGCTACAAGGGTCCATTTATGACCAGCACTAGAAGGATCTAAAATATCACCAATGAAATCCATTCCCCATTGTTTTAAAGGAGCTTCAATTGATACTGGCTATAAAAGAAGGGATCCTGAAGCTTTCAATCTTCCTAATTTTTTTTGGCAACTATCACACTTTCTAACCAGCTGGGTTGCATCTTTAAAAAGAGTAGGCCACCAATAACCAGATCTTAAAATCCTATGTGTTGTCACTATCCCAGCAAAATGTCCTCCACAAACTCCCCCATGGAAATCAGCAATCAACTTGGGAGCTTCATCTTCAGTTATGCATTTCAAGAGGACACCTTCAGGGTTCTTCTAAGCTAGCCCAAGGTTTGTTATGATATATTTCTGAGAAGCCAGCTTGAGGACTCTTTTCTGATTTATATCCAAGTGACTAGAAAATCATAGGTGTCTCGAGGTAGAAAATCACATCTTTGTACCACTCGCCTCATCAATTTGTCAAGAAGATCTGCCCTTTCTTCATCTAACTAATTTACTTCTACATTTTGCAAATTACTCTTAGCCATGAGCTTAGTAAGACCCAAACCTCTTACCATCTTTGTTGTTTGGATATCTATATCACATTCTTGTAATTTGTTGACCCATCTACATCTTTTTCTTGATATCTCCATGTCTAATAAGATGTCTTTAACTATGGTGTGGGAAACATAAGCAACAAATTTTCAACTCAGTATATAGGGATTGAAAATCTTTGTTGCTTTTACCAATGCAAATGCTTGTTTTTCCATGATTGTATACTTCAACTCAGCTACTTGTAAAGCCTTTATAAAGAAGGTAATAGGCCTCTCAGCTCCATTCTCATCCTTTTGTAACAAAACTAAAGAAATAGTGGATTCAAAGGCAAAAGAAAATATTTGGAAAGGTCTCTTGTAGTTTGGGGCTGCTAAAATAGGTGCATGCTTAAGTGCATCCTTTATTCCTTCAAAACTTGAATGGAAACCTCCTCCCACTTGATAACCTGATCCTTTCTTATCATGCTTGTGATTGGAAGAGTTAGCTTAGCAAAGTTGGAAACAAACCTTCTAATGAAATTTATTTGGCCAAAGAAATATTGGATACCTTTCTTGGTTCTTAGAATGGGCACTTTGTTGATTGCTTCCACTCTCTCAGGGTCTATCATAACACCTTCTTTGGACACAATATGCCCCAATAGCTTGGCCTTTTACACACCAAAATGACACTTCTTTGGATTAAGTGAAATTCCATACTCTCTACATCTGATTAGCATCTTCTCTAGGTGTTGCAAATGGTCTGCTCGCTGCCTTGAAAAAATAGTCACATCATCTTGGTAAACTGCAATAAATTCATTGATATAACCAGCAAAGGCAACATCCATTGCCCTTTGAAAATTAGCACCAGAATTCATCAATCTAAAAGGAATCCTTACAAAAACATAAGTGTCCCAAGGAGTAGTGTCTCTGTCTTAAGTATTTCGATTATTTGACAAATACTTGATTGTATCCAGAGAAACCATCCAAAGTTGAAAGCATCTCTCCACCCTGTTATGGCTGCTGCAACATATTCTCCATTTTTGGCAAGGGGTAATTTTCCATCATATATGCTTTGTTTATATTTCTAAAATCCACACAAATTCCGATATCTCCGTTCTTCTTTCTAACTAGGACAAGGTTTGCCACCCAAGATGAGTATCTAGTAGGGTGGATGATGCCACCATCTCTCAATTTCTTAAAATCTTCTTGCATTTTCATGGAAATTAGTGGGTTAATAGGCCTTTGTTTTTGTCTAAATGGCTTGATTTTTTTCCTCAATAGTTATCTCATGCTGAAATAAATATTCTCTATATGACTTCAGCTATGAATAAGACCAGCAAGGCATTCTTGATACTTCTTTAAAAGTTAAACATAGGACTATTTTTCCTCTTTGCTGAGAGGGCTTCCCAACCAGATCTTCCTTGGTTTACCCTTGGTTCCCAAGTTGTGCTCTTCCACATCCCTTAAAGTAGACATCTTTCTATTTATGATGCAATCAACATTTTTAAAATTGGATTAAAGTGTAATAAGACCTTTGGGAATGGTGTTTGTCTTCAATTGTATAATATCCTTGTCAAACAAGGTTTCTCTACCTCCATTCATGCATACCATTGGTTCCTGTACGTACCCAAAATTGAAAGGTACTGTACTGCGGAACGATGTAATAAGTGCCCCAATGATGATACAGGCCTCTTCGCAAGGTGTTCGGGATCCAGAAAAGCTTTACAGATATGCGTTAACATCCCGCATACCCCGATTAGCCCCCGCGTGCTTTGTTTTCCCTATTTTTCCCTCTTTTCTTGGCTTTTTGGTCTTCAGTGACGAAACCGCCGCCCTGAAGGGCGGCGGTCTCGTGACCGCCACCACTGAAACAGGCGGCGGTCGGTCGCCCAGCAGGCGGCGGTCCTGTGCGCATTTTCCAGAACGCTCTTTTGACGCGACCCGCGTGAAATATCACGACTCACCAGCTTTTCTTGCCGACTTGAGCATGCATTAATGTTTTTGGTCCCCTGGAATAGTGTTTTTCTTTTGTTTAATGTTTAAGAGTTCAGTTTGGATTTGATTTTTGGATGTTTGGATTCCTATAAATGCATGGTTTGTGCACATGCAAATGGCCCCTCATTCTTGTTTAGAAACTCATCACTTTCAGTAGTTCAGTCTTCTAGTTTGCTTAGGATTGGTAGTATAGTTTGTTGCAGGTTTGTTTTAGCTTTGTGTTGCTGTTGGTAAGCCACAGATCCAACTTGTGCAAACAGTATTATTGTTTTGGAGTAAAATAGTCTAGGCAGCCATTAAAGTTGCAGGTTTTTCTCTTCATACAGACTAGTCTCAGGTTCTGGATGCTTTTTGTTGCATGATTCACAGTAGACCCCGCTAGGAATTGCATAGGCCAAGCTCTGTACTCTTGCGCTATCCCTCTCCTATCCGCATTCTATTCTCGTCTCGCATTCAAGGCTGTCCATCGATCCAAATATCTATTCCTGTTGATGCAAGCATTCCATGCTTTTCTAGATTCATGTGAGCACAAAGAACGAAGAGATCATACTGAGGGGACAAGAACACACACACCGTCGGATTCGCCACTGTTCTGCGAAATCCAGGTTCCATCTTTCAAAATTTTTAGTTAGAATTTATCAAATAACGTAGTTAATCATTTTATTTCAGTTATTTCTATTCTCGATATTGCCAGGGAGGTTGTGGGGATTGATAGTTTCTGAGAAACTATGATTCATTCCTCACTTCTGAGGTAGGATCGAGAATCTTGCAGATAGATTAGTTATTTCGTTGTTTAGAATAGATATACAAAATTACACAGACAAATAGCTACAATCGGCTATTTTGTTTGTTTTACGTTGTTAGTTTAGTTGTCAATTCTAAATATTTTAAATAGCTGCTTTCCTATAAATTGCCAGAAAATACAAAAAGAAATTATATATGCTAGAAGTGCACTTAGATTTTACTTTATTATAGTTTGTTTCATTACTGCTTTTGCATGACAATTACGGGACCTAGGGAGCCCAGGGAATACATTTTCGAGCCAATTGTGCCCCAGCCCAATACCGTAGTGGCAATAACTGATATTGACCAAAACCTTAGGATACAAGTCTTCCAAACAACAACAGACTTCCAACAGATCAGGGCACAGTTGAGAGGGTTAAACATCGAAGACGACCAAGCACATCTGTTTTGGTCAAATCAGCCAAACTACAGATTACCCTAGAAAATACCCACATGACTGTAGAAGGGCTCGAAAGAGAACAAACATTTGGGTGTGATCCTTTAGTTCCACAGCCAAACGCTGGAGACACCCTAGTAGATATAGATACCAGCTTAAGAATCCAAGTTGCGATAACACCTGTAAGGTATTCTGAGAAGATCGCACAACTGTTGGTTCTAAACATAGAAGCTGAAAAAGCTTACGACTACTGGATACTAGGAATCAGAACTTGATCTCCCGTATGACCATAACGGGACCGCAACAACCCAGAGTCTATGGTTGTGATCCACAGATCCCACAGCCTAACGAGTCCATAAGAGAATTAGACATAGACACTGGCCTACGTAAATTAGTATTTCAGTCTACTCCGATTCCACCTCTCATCATTCAACAGTTATCCCTACTAGACACAATAACCAACGAAACTAGAGAATTTTGGACTAGGCCAGAGAACCGTCCATAGAGTTGACTATATCCACCATATGACCCTATCAGGAGAAATACACGAAACCATCCCGGGTCATTTTCCACGCATCCCACAACCCATAGATCGAATCACGCCAGAGCTCGATATTGATTGGAGCCTTCGAGCAGTCATCCTCGCTGATCGATCTATCACACCAGTCCAAGTTAGAAGGGCCTTCTTTGCTTTAGATTCGCAAATACCATTAGTGCGTGTCGAAGACATTAGACTGCCTAACTAGTTTGCCTGCGCATTCTACCCACACCGGCTGTCTCGGCACGACCTCGGGAGGTCGGGTACGCAGAAGAGTTACTTGTTGATTCTCAAGCTCACCTGTCACTTTTCCGACGTACAAAATTGGTGAACCCAACGTGAACCAAACAATTCTTTCACCTTCTCTTTGAGAAGTTTCATCTTCTCCAAATCATCTTCGCTCCTTCCCATTATTCTCATGGGTATTCATATACCCCCCGAATATGTCGGGATTCGATGCATATGGCAGACCCCTCTTGGGTCTTGAGGCATACTACGCCCAACAGAATAGGCAGTCATCACCCTCACTCTCAATGTGGGGCGACAACTATTCAACTAATCAGTTGTCAACACAAACACCAAGGACTAGATATAACTCATCCTTCCAAACAGAGGGGTTGGAGCAACTTGCTCAAACACAAACAGAGCCTTCAGGCTCGAACAATATGACACTAACTGGAGAGTCTGCTTCATCTCCTCAGGTATTACTCAGACCACCTATTAGTAGACAGTCAGATCCATACTCAGTTCTAGATGACGAATACTCAATACGTTATCCTAGGAGTGAACAACGCTCTCAAGGCATGTACCCACCTGTAGGAACTTTGCAGATACAGCCCGAGTTCTCTCCTCAAGAAAATTCCCCTATGCCATCACGTATGGAAAATACTCTCAGAGAAACTTGGCAAGATAGCAATCAGTTCATGACAGGCTATCACATGCCTATACAACACCAGGATATACAACAAACGCCACCAAGGCACAATATCGTGGCTTCGCCGAACGAAGTCATTTCAACTCTAATAGAAAAGGTTAGAGGATTAGAACTTGCCCAAGCAAGTCAAAATTCGAGAATCATACAAACAGGGAGTTCCAATCCTCCGCACCATCCTAGCCAAGTAGATCTCCTCACAGGAGTAGGCACGTTAGGTATGACTCCTCAATATTCGCAACAAGTGCCAACTAGACCCACTATCGCTAGCACTGTTCCTCCTGGTCCAGTACAAAGCAATCCATTCCTGGATAGTACACCTTCGTACTTAAACATGTACTCCAAATCGCCACAAGGAGATATGTACTCATCCCCCGGCATGTTTGCTCCAACGCAGGGACCTCCTTATGCCCCTGCCAACGCGTATGTTATGCCATATCAACAACCCGTTCCGCCACCACCTCCTCAACAGGCACCATCAATGGTTGAGACGTATGCAATAGGGACTTATTCAGAATATTTAAAGGAGCCCTTAGATTTCGCCATACGAAGCGTTATGCTTCCAAGGCCTCTTCCCGATTTGCCCAAATACAAAGGAGAAGGAGATCCGAATGCGCATATCAAAGCTTACGCTACAGCCATTCGAGAATTACTCCCTTGGGACGGGGTTGTTGCTAAAATATTTCCCAAAACCTTGGAAGGCATCGCTCTCGATTGGTATTACAGAATACCCGAGGCTTCCATACATTCATTCAAACAACTCGTGTCTGAGTTCATCAAAGCCTTCGACATGAACAAACTACTAAGGACAGGAATCAGGGAGTTCTTGCACATCAAGCAAGAACATAACGAGTCTGTCGCCCATTTCATCCAAAGGTGGCGCACAGTCCTTTATTCCTCGGCAAGCGCTCCAAACATGGATCAGATGGAGCTATGTGATTTATTCCTTCATTCTCTTAGCAGAGAAGTGAAGGAAGAAGTCCAGAAGTTCCCACTAAGGACTTATGACGAGGTACTTGAGAGCGCTCTGCGAATTGATCAAGCAGCGATAGATAGTGGCCGTAAGACGTATGGAGCAAACGGGAGGTTAATCACCTCTACTCAAAACACTACAACCACTACAAGCGTCAATCAAGGACCCAAAATCCTTAACAAAAATCATGGGGTAACAACAGATGGGGTAACTGACCAGCCCAAGAGGGTAAATGTCGTTAATGCTCCGTCACAAACAAGCAACCAAAGAAACAACAATTTTACCCCGACGATCAATACGGTGGATTTTAATAATCCACAACAACAACAACGGTGAAATCCCATACAAGGACCAAGCCAAAACTCCTTTGGTTATCAAAACCAAAGTCAAAACCAGAAACAACAATTCCAAAACTTTGGTCCTAATAGGCAACAGTTTGATCGGAATTTTAGGCCACAATACACACCAAACCAACAAAACGGGAATTACAACCCCAATTCTTATTGTGGTTTCCATAAAATTCAAGGGCATGACACTAGAACGTGTCGTGATTACAACAAATTCATGCAACGCTTGCCAAATGAGCAAAAACAATTCTTTATGGATATGTTCTTAACAGATCCTACGTCACCAACGGCAAATACCTTCGCAGGGGCAGTTTCCCCTCAGAATGCCCCTCTCAAGATCTTTAATGATCCACTCCCAAATCATGATAACGATAGGTTGAAACCAGCTGGAACAAACAAAGGTGCAATAACAGGAAACAACGATCACGAGGCCTCAACCTCGCTAAATCCGTTAGTCGCGCCACAACTAGGAAGTCAACCACGACCTAAGGTAGTTGGATTAGTAGAGTTAGACTCCGAATTACCCGTTGAAGCAATTACGAGAACACGAGAGTATTTCTCTCAACCAAGTCCAAGCCACCTGCCGGAAACAGATAACATCCAGCAAACCGTAGCAAAACCTATGGGTGCTTACGATCTAATTAATGATCTAACAAAAACCTTCTCGCATATTTCATTCCTTGATTTACTAAAGAATTCCCCTGCTCACAGGGCTGCTCTTTTAGAGGCGTTAGGTTTGGGTCATTTAGTTAGTATCACTCCACCACCGGAAGCGCAAGTAAATCATATAGACTTTGATGTTTATCCACCGGGACAGGCGGATAGGGATGTTGAATTCATATTCGAAATAAGTAAAATGCCTACAGATGCTGAGATCGCACGCCGAGGTGATCCAGCCCTACACTTGCAAGTACAAGTTTATAATAACTATGTAAAACGGGCAATGGTTGATGACGGGGCTGCAGTTAACATAGTCCCTTTCTCTTTTCTCCAAAAATTGGGATATGGAGAAACAAACTGTTCTACTACACGAAATACCTTAAGAGGCTACGATAGCCTTAAAGCCACGTCGATAGGAACCATAATACTACCGGTCACTTTGGGACCTAAAACAATCCTGACTGAGTTTTATATTATAGATCGGGAAACTAACTATAATATGATCCTCGGCCGACCATGGATACATCGAATGAAGGCAATCCCTTCCACGCTATTTCAAGAAGTAAGATTCTTACATCTGGGAAAGGTATTTGTAGCCAAAGGTGATCCAAAGCCGTTTGACGTACACCTAGCTGATTTAAAGAAAAGACCAGGTATACACTCAGAATTCGAACTTCCAACAAACCAACTTAACAAACCCTCTGACCCAAAGCCAGAGGAAAAGTTGATACCTACGACGGATCTTGAAACTACCAACATAGCCAAAACAATTCCAACCCCTAAAGGTAAAACTAAAGAGATAGTATCATTAGGGACTACTGCGAAGATCGTTGAGTTGATAGAACAAGATTCACCAATGTTCTTACCATTCGATTCAGTAGGTATCAGATTTTCCCTAGGTGTCGGTTCCTTGCCAGCAGAAGATCTCTGTATGGTAGAAGTAGAGTGTGCAAACACAGCAGATACACCTACATCCATACTCCCAGCTAAGTATTGGACTCTCCATTTTGATGGAGCTAAATGCCGTTATGGAGCGGGGGCAGGTATAATTCTTACCTCGCCCGAAGAGAAGGTCCTCCCATTCTCTTTTAAATTAAACTTTGAATGCACAAACAACAGCGCTGAATACGAAGCCCTCCTCCTTGGCCTTACCTTAGCCAAAAGAATTGGTATTGATAATATCAGAGTTTTAGGAGACTCGCAATTAGTGGCAAACCAAGTTTCAGAGGTATATGAAACTAAAGCCGAACACTTGCAACTTTACAAAAACGCTGTATTAGATTTAAGCAAGGCGTTCAACTTCATATCCATTGAAGCAATCCCGCGAGAAAAAAATCTTCTCGCCGATTCAATAGCAACCTCAGCATCACGTTTTACTCCAAACAATGAGCTAGAAGATACTCATTTCACGGTATCCATTCGTAACGAACCATTAATAAAAACAATGATGGATCCTCTTTCAAACGGAAGTAAATCTACCGTCCTAGACCATGTTGGAAATGATGCGGCTACTTTGGATTACTTAAATGCCTTTGCAGCACTACATCTCTCCTATCACACGCTAGATTTATCTCTGATCCCGCATTCATCTTCCTACTTCGGAAATCCTGTAATGAATCTTCCCTCACAAAAAGAACCTAATATATACGTGGTGGAAAACGGGGATGATATAGATCTACCTCCGGCACCACCTGAGTTCGAAGAGGGTAATGCCTCTTTAATTGAAGAAACAATCGATGTCAATATCGGAACGGAAGATGAACCAAGAATTTTAAAGTTAGGTTCTTCGTTAACCCCAGAGGAAGTGGAAATACATACTCAGGTTCTCAAAGAACATCAAAAGGCATTTGCATTTAATTACAAAGAGATGACAGGAGTCGCACCCCACATTGCGGTACACAACCTCGTCACTAGATCAGATGCAAAGCCAATTAAGCAAAAATCAAGACCTATGAAGCCCAAGGTAGCCCTTATGGTAAAAGAGGAGGTAATAAAACTCCTTCAGGTAGGATTCATCAAGCCAGTTGACTACTCCCAATGGGTATCTAACATCGTTCCCATTCTCAAGAAGAATGGAAAGATACGCATTTGCATAGACTTCCGAGACATCAACAAAGCGTGTCCTAAGGACGACTTCCCATTACCATCCATGGATGAAGACGCTTACAGAGAAGCACGTCTTTCCCAACTAGAAAGCCTAGATGAAACTAGGTTAGATGCTGAACAACGACATAGAGTCTATGCCGACCGGATGTGCCGGCAGTACAACAAGAAGGTCTATGAACGTGACATATACGAAGGTGACCTAGTTCTAAGGTTAGACAGCCGGATCGACAAGAAGACCGGCGAGGGAAGGAAATTCCGGCCCAAATGGTTGGGCCCATACCGAGTCATGAAGGACTACGGAAATGGTGCATACCTCTTATGCACGCTAGAAGGTGAGGAGTTTGGCGAAACAGTCAATTCTCTCCACCTCAAGCGTTTCTACGCGTAAGCAGCTAACGCTACCTATATAACTATCTACATCGCATTTTCATATAAATTAGGATCATTTTGTCCACTTGTTCTTACACAAATTGTGATCAGGGAATCTATTCTCAAAGCAACTTATTTCAAACTCGTGATGTTTCTGGCATAAAGTTCTTTAATCATACTTCTCCATCTTCAATATCATCAATCAACTCAGAATCTTTTATCAAACAAAATCAGACATGACGAAGTCCTAACGGTAACCATACCAAGATCTGCAAGTTTGTTCTTGCTTTAATTTCTTCTTAGGATAGGTGTCTTGCCCATGGTCTGTTCTAGAAGCTTCATGGTGTCACATCTATCCCATATACACATCTCTTTGGAAAATAAGCATATACTGACATTTTACTCAAATAGACAAGTCAAGAAGTGATTAAACAGAAAATTTTATTTTACACATTTCCTTGCCCCACTAACCTTCAGTGATGAGCTTGCATCTCTTACTAGTGACGTAGGGTTGGGAAAGGATGGAAATGCCCTTACTCGCCTATGCCTTGCCCACGGTGATAAACCCATGTTTCTTACAGGTAGCATGGGGCAAAGTGTAGGGGGTCCTCTAAACAAAGTAAATGTTAAAAGGTCATAAACAATCAATTCAAACTTTGAGTCAATAACGAATGAATCAGATGTTCAAAATTCCAAGAGAGTTAAAAATCCTAAAAACCCAGATTTTGTCTACTATGTGGCCATCTACGGGTCTAAGTCTGGATAAACCGCAAAGCAAGTTGCATCCAAAACTATGAAGTCATTCAGGTAGAATAAGCTTGTAGTTTTTATTTGGTTCCACCAAAGCTTCGTCTGTCTTTCATCACTATCACTTCACCATATTCCATAACTTGCGCCCTTCTTGGCTCTTGGTGATGAGCCCTCGCATCCTACTAGTTGCGTGGAGTTAGGAGTGGGGCAAGTTAATCTGTTCATCATACTGATTATTTTCATCACTTTGCCAAAACAAATCATGAGGTACCCAAATTGCTCACAGAAACTAAGATTTAAGATCACAATATATCTACAAAATCATGTATCAGCATCATGAAACACAAAAAGAAAGCAAACATTTGCATCATCTGTTTTCCATTGCATACATTCTAGAAAGCATATAATACATACATCATAGTATACACGAAGCAGTTGGAAATAAAGAAAGTAGAATACAAATGACAAGTTTTGATCCAAAACCGACGCATATATATAAATAATCAAAGTTTATATACAATGCCATCATGCACTAGGCATGGTCAAAACGCTCAAAGAGCCCGTAATACACAAAAGAATCTAAATACAAATACAGAAAGCCAAGTGGCCTCTCAACCCCTGCGCGATCCCGCTGAAGGTGCGCGCCCTCGCCTAGGACTCCGGCTACGCTGGCACTCTGAATGGACGGAAGGCTCGGGGTCCCTAGGGGCAGTCGTAGTCTCACCATGAGAGCGGCTCCTCATAAGACGCTCGGCTGTCCTATAGCCTGCCAACTCTGTACGGAGAGTTGACACCATCTTGGCCACATGCCAAACGGGAGCAAAGACGTCAGTGTGCCTGCCGGCTGCTGAGGGCTCTCCGGCATCCACAGATAACTCCGCACGGGTCTTATCCATAGGGATCATCAGAGAATCGACGCAAACCCTACGGATTAGATCCCGCCACTCATCAACAGTCTCTGCAAAGCAAAGAAAGAAAAATGAATTAGGAACTAGGCAAGAGGTTAAAGTGTACACAATACAAATATAAGGAGAGTTAACATTCAAAGACAAATCCTAAAACAAACAAGCATTGAAAGGAGGAGAGGATAACTTACTCGGATCACCAGGCCTCCAAGATGGGTCGCCAGGGCCAGGACCCGCTGCAGATGCCGCTGCCGACTGAGGAGCTGCTCCTGTAGTTGGGGCAACATGGCGCCCCGCAACGGACTCATCATCTCCACCATGGCCTCGGGAGAGTGGCTCCTCAGAAGCCACGGTCTCTCTCTCTGCACTCTCCTCCTCCCTCTCTGCCCGCAGAATGTCCTGAGTATCATGCCACTCAGGATCGCTCTCGTCCGTCTGCTCCTCTGACCCTCCCTCTGTGTGCTCCTCAGAATCGGAGTCAATATCTATGGGGTCGTCACTGCTATGAGCAGGACCTGCAGCAATCTGAAGTAATGGTGCCTGAGGCGCACCAGCTCTCCCTCTGGCCCGAACTATCCCCCTGGCTGTAATAGGAATGCCAGGGGTAACCACTGTCCAACCACGGCCTCTAGGCCCCCCTCTAGCCTCTCGGACTGATCTATAAACAGGTGCTACTGGAGGAAGCATAGCCGCGTATGGGAGGCCAAACTGCTGAGGAACCCTGCTGAAGGGATGTACCTCTACCCGTCCCACACGGTCGATAAGCTGCCCTGTGATGGAGCAGGAGACCAATGTCGTGGTCTCCTCTCCCCATATACCGGCCATAAGCTGGTACGGTGTAGCCTCCATGTCTGCCGTGGTAAGGGTGGCTACTGGCTGGTGAGGTGCTCTGAGCACTGACATATCTGACCATCGGGCTGCCCTCACCGCCCCGGGATCTGCCACCTCCACGCCTCTGCCATACGGAATGAAGCGCTCATACACCCAACTCATGACTAGAGTGGGGTGGCTCAAGGACTGTCCCTGCAATCGGACCACCCTGTATAAGTCATGGTAGGTGGTCCCCAAAATATCCGCGCCCCAGGCGTATTTCCGGCCATGTCCCTCTATCTGTGCAATGATGGGGCCCCAACAGTATAATAAGGTGTCCCCTCCCTTGTCCCCGATGAGTCTCGAGGCAAGGATCCCCATAATAGCCTGTCGAAAGATAGGGATGGGCAAAGAAGGAATGGATCTGACTCGCACTCCCTTCTTCGGCCCCGTGGAAATAGCTGCATCTCCCATATAACCAGCCCACTGAGCTATCTGTGCCCTGGAACCAGCTGTCTCTAGTGTGAGTCTCCTCCCAATAATCGGGACCCCCAGGATGCGGTAAACATCCTCCAAAGTGATGGTCCACTCACCACGGACCCCTGGCAGTCGGAAGGTGTTCCGATCTGCATCCCAATATGAAAATAGGTCACAAAGAATGTGACTGGATGGAGCAACGTGGGGCACACGCGATATACGCAATATGCCGGCCCTCTGCAATGTGTCCTCCTCATCTGCTGAGAGGGCATCCAATACCCCGGGCAGCCAGTCGCACTCTCTCTCCCGGCTCCATCTAATGTACTCCTCTTTTGCCTGCATACGCCCAAAAACACACAAGGAAGAGTAAGTTAGTATCTAAACAATATCAAGAGAAGCATAAAAACACGTACAAATGCTAAAAATGCAAGTACAAGCTTTCAAAATAGGTTCTTTTGCATTCTGTTCAGAACCGCCGCCCTGAGCAGGGGGGCGGTTTTGTAACCGCCGCCTTAAAGGCGGCGGTCTCGTGACCGCCGCCCCAGTGCAGTGGCGCGCGTGCGTCTACCGCCGCCCTGTCCAGGGGCGGCGGTCGCGGTCCGAAAACCCGCGCGGGTTTTTAGGCTTAAAAAGCCCAAAAAATGCAAAAAATGACCATTTTTATCAAAAATGGGGCCTACCCAGTAGGCGCCCCCCCTAGATGGACCCTTTAAACCAAACATTTTCGAAAATAACCCCCCCATTGCAAAGAATTTAACATTTCAAATCAGAAGGGGGAAAAACACAAGATTGAAGAAAACCAACCTGTGATCTCGCAGGGTGGCGTTCCGCACGTGGAGGCATGATCTCTATCTCACTGCGGACGTTTTGACTCTACTCGTGTGAGAAACCGTCACCGTGGGTCCCAGAGCTCGAAATCAACCAAATCGACTCGCGCAAATGAATAGGAAAATGGGCCCACTTTCATATATATAACGCCCCGATTCGTTTTAAATATCTTTTTCACAGGTTCGGAGCACCGACGGAGGTAAGTTTCTATCCTCGCACAAATGGTACGTCCTCTTTCTCTATTATTTTAACGTTTATTTTCCAAATTATTGTATCTATCTGCATTTGAGTTCTCTTTTCATTTCGCAGGTAGCGGGAATTTTGGACGGCGACATTTCAACACACGGGCGTGTAAGGTATAACTTCTAACTTCCCATTTCGGGACGGCCATACTCGGACCCACCGTTTTACGCCTCTTCATGGCTAAAACGCTTCTCCGAGGGGGCAATATGTACGTACCCAAAATTGTAAGGTACTGTACTGCGGAACGATGTAATAAGTGCCCCAATGATGATACAGGTCTCTTCGCAAGGTGTTCGGGATCCAGAAAAGCTTTACAGATATGCGTTAACATCCCGCATGCCCCGCTTAGCCCCGCGTGCTTTGTTTTCCCTATTTTTCCCTCTTTTCTTGGCTTTTTGGTCTTCAGTGACGAAACCGCCGCCCTGAGCAGGGCGGCGGTCCTGTGCGCGTTTTCCAGAACACTCTTTTGACGCGACCCGCGTGAAATATCACGACTCACCAGCTTTTCTTGCCGACTTGAGCATGCATTAATGTTTTTGGTCCCCTGGAATAGTGTTTTTCTTTGTTTAATGTTTTTAAGAGTTCAGTTTTGGATTTGATTTTTGGATGTTTGGATTCCTATAAATGCATGGTTTGTGCACATGCAAATGGCCCCTCATTCTTGTTTAGAAACTCATCACTTTCAGTAGTTCAGTCTTCTAGTTTGCTTAGGATTGGTAGTATAGTTTGTTGCAGGTTTGTTTTAGCTTTGTGTTGCTGTTGGTAAGCCACAGATCCAACTTGTGCAAACAGTATTATTGTTTTGGAGTAAAATAGTCTAGGCAGCCATTAAAGTTGCAGGTTTTGCTCTTCATACAGACTAGTCTCAGGTTCTGGACGCTTTTTGTTGCATGATTCGCAGTAGACCCCGCTAGGAATTGCATAGGCCAAGCTCTGTACTCTTGCGCTATCCCTCTCCTATCCGCATTCTATTCTGTCTGCATTCTGAAGGCTGTCCATCGATCCAAATATCTATTCCTGTTGATGCAAGCATTCCATGCTTTTCTGGATTCACGTGAGCACAAAGAACGAAGAGATCATACTGAGGGGACAAGAACACACACACCGTCGGATTCGCCACTGTTCTGCGAAATCCAGGTTCCATCTTTCAAAAGTTTTAGTTAGAATTTATCAAATAACGTAGTTAATCATTTTATTTCAGTTATTTCTATTCTCGATATTGCAGGGAGGTTGTGGGGATTGATAGTTTCTGAGAAACTATGATTCATTCCTCACTTCTGAGGTAGGATCGAGAATCTTGCAGATAGATTAGTTATTTCGTTGTTTAGAATAGATATACAAAATTGCACAGACAAATAGCTACAATCGGCTATTTTGTTTGTTTTACGTTGTTAGTTTAGTTGTCAATTCTAAATATTTTAAATAGCTACTTTCTTATAAATTGCCAGAAAATACAAAAAGAAATTATATATGCTAGAAGTGCACTTAGATTTTACTTTATTATAGTTTGTTTCATTACTGCCTTTTGCATGACAATTACGGGACCTAGGGAGCCCAGGGAATACATTTTCGAGCCAATTGTGCCCCAGCCCAATACCGTAGTGGCAATAACTGATATTGACCAAAACCTTAGGATACAAGTCTTCCAAACAACAACAGACTTCCAACAGATCAGGGCACAGTTGAGAGGGTTAAACATCGAAGACGACCAAGCACATCTGTTTTGGTCAAATCAGCCAAACTACAGATTACCCTAGAAAATACCCACATGATTGTAGAAGGGCTCGAAAGAGAACAAACATTTGGGTGTGATCCTTTAGTTCCACAGCAAATGCTGGAGACACCCTAGTAGATATAGATACCAGCTTAAGAATCCAAGTTGTGATAACACCTGTAAGGTATTCTGAGAAGATCGCACAACTGTTGGTTCTAAACATAGAAGCTGAAAAAGCTTACGACTACTGGATACTAGGAATCAGAACTTGATCTCCCGTATGACCATAATGGGACCGCAACAACCTGAGTCTATGGTTGTGATCCACAGATCCCACACCTAACGAATCCATAAGAGAATTAGACATAGACACTGCCTACGTAAATTAGTATTTCGATCTACTCCAATTCCACCTCTCATCATTCAACAATTATCCCTACTCGACACAATAACCAACGAAACTAGAGAATTTTGGACTAGGCCGAGAACCGTCCATAGAGTTGACTATATCCACCATATGACCCTATCGGAAGAAATACACGAAACCATCACGGGTCATTTTCCACGCATCCCACAACCCATAGATTGAATCACGCCGAGCTCGATATTGATTGGAGCCTTCGAGCGATCATCCTCGCTGATCGATCTATCACACCACCAAGTTAGAAGGGCCTTCTTTGCTTTAGATTCACAAATACCATTAGTGCGTGTCGAAGACATTAGACTTGCTAACTAGTTTTCCCGCGCATTCTACCCACACCGGGTGTCTCACGACCCTCGGGAGGTCGGGTACGCGAAGAGTTACTTGTTGATTCTCAAGCTCACCTGTCACTTTTTCGACGTGCGAGTTCCCAATAAATGTTATGACCAAAAAATCACCTTGGCATTGTAAGAATCTCAACACTTGGGCATCATCATCAAAAACTTGCCAATGTTTCACATTATCCTAGACGATTGGCCTTGTTAGCACTTCAATGTTATATTCACAAAAAGGTGAAATGGTGCAAGTGTCAAATATATAACCAAGGATAGCTAGCTTATCAGCAGCAACATTAAGACTTCTATCATGGTAAACAATGTTAAAATAATCAAACATTTGAATCAAGTCCTAAACAACATGCTTATATTGTTTCATACGATGATTTTTTGTAGCATACAACTTTCTTACTTGCTTGACCACTAGCTTTGAATCTCCTTTAGCAACGATATCCTTCACTCCATATTTCCATGCAATCCTTAATCCCTATAATAATGCCTCATATTCAGCAATGTTGTTAGTGCATTCAAAATTGAGTTTGAAGGAGAAAGGAAACTCTTCCAAACTAGGAGAAACCAACACTATGCTAGCACCATTGCCAAATTTGGAGCAATCTCCGTCAAATAGTAATGTCCATGGAGAACCTACCATACCAAGGAACTCTGATTTTTCCATCTTATTCTCTTTTCCATTAGCAAAACCAATGAAGTTGTCAACATCTACATCAACAAACAACACTTCATAAGAAGCATTGTTGGGATCTTCAATCAAGTGTAACATCTTCTTTTCACCATAGAGTTTGACAAGGCTGCCCACAATGGGAATGTTGGTGAAAGACATGTCCATTTGACACCACCACCAACACTCGTAGCCCACTTTCTTGACAAAAGTATACCCCATTTGGCAGGAAATCAACAATTACAACATCAAGTTTTAAATTCTTACCTGGATAGGCTACAAGTTGCACTACTAAACCCTTGAATCCATGGTCTGTACACTTCCCATATCTTGTTTTCACCTTGATATCCAACTCATTCATGACTTCTAGAGGCATGAAATTACATTATACACAAGAATAAAAAATGTAATTGTGAAGCAACCTATCTTTTATGAGAAAAGTTGTGAAGAATGGATCAACATTTAATTAGGAATCAACAAAGGATGTTCCCAAATATACTTTAGGTGCCTCTCCAAAATCTTCCATTGGTGGTGGTGTTTCAAGGCCAGCAATTCTTTGAAGAGGATTCTCAACAACCTTTACATTTCTACTTGGGGTATCTTTTCTTCTTTCAATCCCAAGTACTCGAATGCTCTCTTCTTATGCTCAGAATTATAAGCAATTCAATAATTGGAACACTCACTTTAATTTGGCTCAAAACTGGGCTATGTCATATGGAACATTCTTTGGTAAGACAAAATTGGAAGGGAAACAAGAAGGTTCATTAGATGGAGAAGTATTCTTGGCAGCCTGGGCATGAAGAGGACTGATATTTTTACATGAGACAACATGATTCTTGGAAATTGTTTCTTTTCTAGGATTGTCTTTGGGAATTCTTGTGAACAAGGTTGTCTTTGGTTTGGCTTGAGGAATAGCTCCCCTAACAACTTTACTTCTAGTATTGTACTCTTTCTCTTAACCAACCACAACATTCATTAACAATTGTCTATCTTCCTCTCAAGGAGTACCACCATCATACTTCTTGATCATTAAAGCCCTTAGATATTCAAAGCCATTATTAGGAATTTCAAAGGCCTGAACTACATCTACATCATGAGCTTGATGAAGAGAAAGAAATGGTACCCTCTTTATGAAATCCCAAAAGGTTACAACACTCCTTGCACTTATCACATCTCGTTGATGTTGCTACTTGTTGTGAGCCCGAAGAACTACCCATCATACAAATTTCATCATCAATTTCATTCTCATTATCATCATCAATATCTTGCTGGTCCATTTCACATGGAGAATGAGGAAGAAAAAATATATCACACTAATCCATATCAGAAATTTCTTTAACAACAAAGAACCCTTGCATTCGGAGGGTTAGGCACCACTCTATTTTCACGTGCTTGGGGTTGTCTATTTATAGATATGATAGGCCCTTTACCTCTATCATCTTGTCTTTGATCACCTCTAGGATGATTGAAAACTCTATCATGGTTTTGAGTTCTTTGCTGTCCTTGTGAACTTTGCCCAATACCTTTCTCATCTCGGGCTAGTTTGTAAGAGATTTCTTTGACAGCCCCTACCAAAGTCTTGACAACATCTTCTAAATCATCACCCTTGCTAGCTTGAGGCTTCTCAGGGTTTATCAGCTTCACACCATCCCTCTTAAGTGGTTTACCAACAAATTTAATATTAGTTTCAATTTAGAGTGCCATGGTGAAAGCTTTCCTCAAGTTTGTAGGATTTTTGTCTCTTAAGTAATAGGTTGCCTTTTTATCAAATGCATCTCCATATTTGATTAAGCAATATTTATCAAAAGGCCTCAAAATGACATGCAACCTTCTCAATGTTTAATTGAATCTTGTATTGAAGTCATAGACCGTCTCATTTGGGTTCTTCTTGATATTTTCAAATTCAGACAAAAGAAATCTAGGATTAGTCCTGTCACCATATTGCAATCTAAATGCATTTTTCATCTCATTCCATGAATAAATAGAGTTATCAGGTAGAGCCTTGTACCAATCCCTAGCATCTTCCTCAAGTGTATGGATAAACAACTTGATATACACATCCTCAAATTCTATCTCAAAATCTTCCATCATATTATCAAACAGTTTGAGATGCTGATCACCGGTAATGGCATTGTTACCTTAGAATTTTGGTAACCTGTTTCTCACATCTTATGGGACAACATTTGGATAACCATCCATTCCTCCAAAATTTATAGGACCAGAGGTGTTAACAACAAATGGAGGTCTAGGTTGAGCCATACTTGTTTGGTGGGGGTGATCTCGGAGGTGAAATAAGAAGATGAGGAGTAGTAATGGGTCTGATTGGAATAGATGAGTCATATTTAAAATGACAACCCCCTAAAGGCTCTTTCTCTTGATAAAATTTAGCAAACTTAGAAACCACAGGAGAAGATTTAAGAGAAGGTTTTTTAAATACAAAATAAGGTCCCTCACCTGATGGAGAATGAAAATCAGCAAGAAGATTACCTAAATCTGATCTATTTGAAGAAGAATTATAATCTTCAATAACAGGTTTCTCTCCTTCAAATTCAACTATGGGGATCTCTTTTCTTACAACCAAATCACCAACCACTTTCCACAGTCTTCTTCCTTCTAGTTCTGAGCTTCTTGATTTAGTGAGAAACTTCTTAGAAGAGTCCTTGATGAAGATGGATCTCCTTCCCTCCAGCTTGACAAATTTAAACAAGTTTCAAATGACAAAAATGTGTAAGACAACTGGTATTTCAAGATCCCAATAGCATGGAGTTACCACTAAGGAATTCCACCTTAGTTATGCAAGAAAGTACTAAAATATTCTATCAAATGTATGCTATGACTGAAAAATTTGCAAGGATTTACAAATCAGATCTTATTCTTCTTGATTCAACCAAAAACAATGCATCCAAATCATATAAACTACTAGTAAATGAGAAGAGCAAGCTGAGTTTGAAATCTTTTTACCCAAAACATGTAGATATGAAGTATGAAATGATATCTCAAGAATGTAACAGCTCAAATAATTGATCACACAAATGCTCAAACCTTTCAAACACTTCAAAACCACCAATAAATTCCAAGAAGTCCCAGTTACAGCGGTGCCACTCGGGTGTTGGTATCCAGATTTAATCTCCTTCATAACTTGAACAACATCATGAACTTGCACAAGACACTCAAGGATAGATAGATGGTTTGTATGTCATTTATATCTGGGGAGCACACCTATCTACTTGTTTGCATTCAAGATTTGAGGGAGTGGATAGCACCTTCAAAAGGGTTTTGATCTAACCCTCACTATTTTAGGTTGTGCCTATCAACCAAGGCAAGAGAACCTATATTGCAGCCCTTGTATGGTAAAGGAGATGGAGATATCCTTGTGTTTTGCATATGGTATGGAAGAGGCCTTGTGAAAACATGATCAAGCATCCATTATCTAAAATCAAAGGATTTGTCACTACTAAATGATGGAAATGCTTTCAAAACAAAGCTAGGGCTGCTAAAGACATGATAAAACCCTGATATGCTTTGTGCATTTTTGTGAAAGGATTGAGTTCTTTTGTTGATACACAATGCAATGTAGGGGTAGTACAAGTAGGATGAGTTAGTCTACATGAATTTTGTGGGAGAAGTTTAGAAAATACAAGATAAAAAATTACCAACTTCTTTGGGAACCTTTGCAAAATAATTACAACACCTAAACAACATAGATGTTTCAATGAGTTTGAAGTACTCTCTCAACCAGGATGTGTGCACAAATGGAGGCCCAAATTTGCACTATTCCACACAAAATTTGATAGCCTACCACAAAAGCTTGAAGAAAAATATCAATGAAGCATCTAGAAACCCTTATTTGATCATGACCTGAGGTACACCCAAAGGTTTACAAACACCCTCAATATTCAAGGAAAGTAAGATGAATTTAAATCTGTTTATCTTCACTCAAATGAATGCTCTTCTAAATGAAAGATTACAGATGCCTTCAAACCCTCTACAAGAAATGAGGCCATGTATGATCAAAAGAGATCCCAAACACAAGATTACAACATGAGCATAAAACAAAAATTGAAAACATACTAAAATACAAGTGTATGCAAGTTTTGCCAAGAGATAAAACTAGTCAATCCATAAATTTGATCAAATACACCAACAAGGGAATGTTATTAAGACAATCTCAAAGATTTTTGATGGCTTTACATCTGAAACCAACTCAACATAATGAACATTTGATGCAAGAAGGAATTAAAAATGGCTCTCAGGTAGTTTCTCCAAAAGAAACGGATTACTTCCAGTTTTCCTTCTAAAAATTCTTCTTTTCTCTCCAAAAATCTCAACAGGCTTACAAAATGCTTCAAAATTACAACTTATACCCTATGTCAGCTTGGATCCTTGCATCCCAAGTAAAGAATATGCTCAAAGGATCAAATTTGTTACAAAACCCTATCCATTTGATGAAAAAGGATATGAAACTGTGCAGGGGATGCACCAAAATAATGAAATACTACATGGTCTTAGATCCTTATCCATCCCAGGGTCATGTTTTTGTCATTCCAACATGCTAGCATGCATTTGTAATCATTTTCCACCTTTTTCCCTCATTATTTTAACTCTGTAACTTTGACTTTTTACTTTTCTCATTTTTTACACGGGATGAGAAAAATATTTCATGAAAATCACTAAAGGACACCAAATTAGCTCAAATTAATGATGCCATTTCATTTAGAAGGCTGAGGGGATGTGAATTCATATAAAATTTCATGCAATTTGGTGCAAAATGATGAATCCAAGCATCTTGGAGCTCTTATGGCGGTAAGAAATGAAAATACTCAGCAACCATCGATCCAAATTCAACTTTAAATTTACACCGTCCACGTGTCCAAAATCTCCCCCTTTTTCCTTTGGATAAGGTAGACACATGGCCAAATATGATTGGAGTAGGCCCCCAATCCTTAAAATGCATTTTAAACCTTTTTGAACTTCTGGAAAATTTTTAAAATTTTCCCGTTTTCCACTGGACCCGCCACGTGTCCTTAGGTGGACCCCACTGAAAGCCGCAGCCAAAATAATGAAATTTTCTCCTTTTTCGAGAAAAGGAAAATTTCCTCAAAAACCTCCACAGCCCAAACACCCATTGCTTCTTCTGCCACGTGGCGGTCTCCTATTAGCTATAGAGCCAACCTTCCTATTTTTCCTTCATTCCTCCACGAGCACAAAATCCTCCTGCGGGCCCATGCTCCCCTTTTTTCCTTTTGGAATAGGCCACGTGTCACCCCTAATTGGCTATGGGGGACACCTCCAAATTTTCTGTGGGTCCATTTTTTACTTCGATATTTTTCACCAAAATTTTGCAAAGTTTTCCACTTTCTCTCCACGCTCCAAACCTTCACCAAATTTTGGACACGTGTCCTCCTCTAATTGGACATGGGCCTTCGGGAAAAATTTTTCTTTTGTAACTTTAAGCCCAAAAAAAAAAAAAATATTTCAAAATCCCCACCACTCCATTTGACCTTCCTGGACACGTGTCCACTTTTCATTGGAGGTGGGCCCATTTTTCATTTTTTACCTTGCAAACACAAAGGAAAAATTTCATAAAATTTTCCTTCAGCCCCTTCTTCCATCTCACCTCCTAGACATGTGTCTTCCTCCATTGTCGCAGGCTCAGGGCCAAATTTCTCCTTTGGCATTTTGATGCCAAAAACTTGAAATTTTTCCAACTCTTCGCCTCTCCGTTTGACCCTCCTAGACATGTGTCCTCTTTTCATTGGATGCGGGCCCTCAGGTCAAAATTTTCCCTCGAGACCCCTGAATCAAAATTTTCCTCCAAGTCTCCCCGCCATCTTCCTAATTTTGCTACCACCTGTCCACTTTTCATTGGTGCGGGCCTTCGGACCAAAAATGACTTCAAGAAATTTTCCAAAATGGAAGAAAATTTTCTAAGTGATCCCCGCCACCCGTCGATCCTCCAACCAATCAAATCATGCCACGTAGGCACATAACTGTAGCAAATGCGGGGCCATGGAGAAAAAATTTCCTTTGTAGATTTTTCAAAAAGTAACAACTTATAACATTTTCCCAACCGCGTCGCCAATAGAAACTCCTGCCATGTCATCGAAGGATGAAAGGATGAATTTGACGGGCACATGACACCTGTATGCCCGTCAAAACATAAAAATGTAGGAGATGCCCTAGAAATCAAAAAAATTCACAAAGAGGGTAGATTTCTCACTTTAAATCAAGTGAAGCATGATTTTACATTGTTTATGACCTGGGGAGCAGGATTTTAACCTCAAATTACTCGATTTGATCCACTTCGAGTTTTTCATGATTTGGCAAATGGAAAAAATGACACAACTCGTATAAGTGAAAAAATTAGGGCACAAATGGGGGAAACTTGGATTTTGTTTCAACTTAGGGAAAAATAACCACATCATGAGCATCTTAAAGGAAATCAATTGGAAAAAATGAGTTACAGATCACCCACTTGAGAAAATAAAATGTTTTGACAAAAAATGGATATAGAAAATTAGGGCAAAGGGTGAAAACTCAAAATTCGCACCAACACTCTCTTCTAGCATGGAACCCTTCCACCATGGAACCCTTCCACCATCTCTTAGCCCTGTACGGGTCTAGCCCTAGCCTCTACCTAGCTTGCTTTTGGGTTTGGCCTTTGTGAGCTATTTGCCTCTCATTGACCACCCTGCTCAGGGGCACACTAACCCCATGTACTCTCTGTACTATGTGTGCGAGATCTTGTCCTCTCACTCGAGGCCTGTTATACCTTGTGCTCTACATAGGAAGGGACGTCTATCCCAACAGTAGTCAAATGATCCTAGTAGTACCTGGCCTCATTTAAGGCATCCCTGAACATGGCCATCGATCTTGTCTTCATCGATGCCATCGATCTCGGACCACTGTACTATACCATGGGACCCCGTCCTTGAGATTGTGTCGGTGCTTGTCTTGGTGCTGCTTGCACCGCAATCTAGACCTTTAGGGATATAATATGGTCTTGATCGGTGGCCAACCGGCCCTACAACCATGTTACCTATGCCTGTAGGGTGGCTACCAATCCTCTGTCTCCATCTCCACTTTGTGCGGGTGCATGTTCCTAGGAAATATGGGTCTATAATGCTGCCACATGTGCCACAGAATTTGTCAACTACCCCTATAAACCTATAATCTAGGCTTATAGGGTGACAACCTGTCCCCCGTAGTGTGTCCCTACAACTGTAAGGGTAGCCAAATCTAGCTACCCTAGCCTATGTGGTGTTGCTCATAGCTAGACTACCCACCACTTCCTATACCTATCTGTAACCCCGACATCATCAATATTCGGTCCACTACCTGCTCCTCCTACTTGGTCGACACTATTGGCTATGGTAGAGGCATAGGCCTCTCCACATCATCTCTCCTATACTAAGGGAATGGTGGTGGCACATCTTGGGGTAGCCCAAACTACCACCTGACCCTATCTACAAGTATCATCTCGTGCTCACCAACACGACGTCCATGTATCCACCTAAGTAGTTATAACTCATCCAACTCCACCGCCATCTTCCTGTATGAAGGGAAGCCAACATACAAAATCTAAATGATGTTAACACTAGATAATCCCTCCAATGTCCTCCTGTAATATGCCACATCATGAGTAGCCATGGAAGTCCTGCGCTCTCCAACAATAGGTACCCAATGCTTGTATACAACTTGAACAAAGCCCTCTTAGAATACATCTTATTGGGGCATACAAACTAGATACACACATATGTTGTGCTCGTATTCCCAACAATGTAAGAGAAAGGTGTAACACATGATGAACCTCCATAACCGCCCGTAGGCCCATAGCTCCCTGTATAACTACACCAAGTATGTTGGTGTGCAAGAAAGCCAGGTCCTATCCTCCATCATGTCATGGGGAACCCCCATCGGTACCTGTGGGAATCTCCCACCCTCTGCATTTGCAGTGTAAATCAACACATTACCTCCATAATTAAGACCACTAGCCTCATCTCCTCAGGATGGGCCATGTACATATCTCCATAGCTCAAGATCGCACTATGAAACCTAATATCTTCCATTCCCTCTCCAAACATCATCAACATTAGCTCTTCCGATTCCTCTAAATAAATAGAATACACTTGTGTTCCCACTTTGTTGGTAACTACGGGATCTTGTACACGTCCTCTAGGGTGAATGTGATCTCACTCATCGATAGATGAAATGTTTTGGTTATTGAATCTCATCTATCGATGAGTACAACCATCAAGATTGGCTCCCGAACTATGTGCCTGTATTGTATGACCCAAATAAGGTGACATCTATAACGTGATGACACTCCTCTGCCATCATACTACCTCATGCCAATAGTAACAGAGGTGGTACTCTATCTCTCATCTGTAATTGGTCCCTAGCCCGTACCCAACAAACCATGCCATTATTAAATCTTGAACATACCAAAAATTCTCTTACCTAAAAACCTATTCCCAAACCCTTATTTCTTATTGTACCCCAACCCTACGAATACCCGGCCCCATTTTTTTACACCCATCCACTTGTACCATTACCCTACTTATTATTAATGAACTTACCTTTCTACCCGATTTCCTATGCTTTTCTCCCACCCTACCATTTTTCTTGAGCTATTTTTCCCCAAATTTGACTGACATTGGCCACTTCTAACTTACATTAGTCCATCATGACCGGTATCGGTCACTGATACTTGACCGATGCCACCAATGTTAAATAGATGTTGGACAACTATGGACCAAAGTTGGTCACTCACACGACGATTTGAATCTAAAAACCCTATTTATTCCAAAATTATCAAATCTAACTTAGAATCCTATCCTAAATTACTCAAACCTAACCTAAACCCCTCCCCACCCCTATTTACCCTACCTAAGACCTACCCCCTCCCTCATTAAAAAATTTAAGACCAAAAATTAACAATTATTCCCCCACCCAACACAATTTTACCCACCAACAATTTTACCAACCTATTTTAACAAAAAATGACAAATCAGGATCAAACCCTACCTCATCTCAATGCCTTTGGCATGGTGGTACATCCGGCCCCCGCACCGATAGCCCACCCAAACCCCGTCCCCCCTCGCCATGCCCAAATCACCAAATTCACTCCTCTAATCCAGCCAATCAAATCGATCCCCCTAAGCTCATTGACTCGTCCCCCTAGCTCCTCTCACCAACTCATACGATCCACCTCAGTTGGGTATAATGCCCTTTCCTTCTCTCTTAGAAAAGGTACCAAAAAGTCAAATGGCTCTACCATTTTCTCTAAAGTCACAACACAACAATGATTCCATAAAATATGGAATTATTTTTATAAACCCAACCGACTTTGATTGACCCCGGTCATATTTGTACCCTATAAAACCAATGTTGGTCACCCTTACAACTATTTGGCTTTGCTAATCCCCCTTTTACCTGCAACCATTAGTTCCCACACCCCTTTCATTAGCCCGAACACCTATGGGACCATACCTATGAGCCCAAAATACCCCTACATTTCCTTCGTTGCATCTTGGGATTTGTTATTTTACCTATACCTTTGCATTACCTATGCCACAACCTATTTACTTGAACCTGACCTACTTGGTGTGACCATTGACCTTATGTACTTGGTATACCTTGTGATGTTGTTACCTATGTTGATTTAGCGTAACAACAATACCTTGTTTATTGTTGTGCCACTTATCCTGACCAAACCCTTGGTGTATCAGAATATACCTAAATGTTTTTGCATATGACCTTAGTTATGTTTTCTAGACCATATTTTATACCTTTGATACCTGAATCACTTCACCCTTGTTTGGATAAACCTATCACCCTTGGACAATGTAGAGTTTGCAAGATCTTCAACTTGGGTCTGTATTGCAATCTATATGTGTGAGTGCATTTGATTTCCATTACCCATGACCCAAATTTACCCTGACCTATTACCTATTACCTGACGTGACCATCACACTTTCCCATCATACTCACACCCTTCCCCACCTATCTTCACCAACTACACATTTATCAAACCACTCATCGCTTCTGTATTATGCATCATCGATGCTTGGTGTGAGGGGGATCACCTTCACCCACACATGGGGCAATCACTTCTTATTTTTGTCAGCATCACTTACCAATACAAGCTATGCAACAAAAAGGGGAAAAATGTAGACACAAAAATTAGGTCACACTCCCCTTGGTCCCTTTTCGAAATGCCAACTTAAACATATTCACCTAACCATGACCCTTTTACCCCACATTAATATTAGTTTAATTATTTATAATTAAATTAATACCCATGCTCACAATATTCATTATTTAATTACCTTAATTAAAACTAATTTCCACCTCACCTAGACACCTCATCATAAACCTATTCTTAGCATGTTTCCCTTTTACTTGGACTCAATATTCACTCACCATAACTAACTAAGACTTAGCCCTACCTACCTTAATTAACTAAGACTTAGTTCAACCCTAAAATCACATGCCTATTCTCCCTCTAACCACATTCCCGCTCATTAAAAACGTAACATTCCATTTTGATCCAAGATAATAGACAGAGCTCACCCAAAAGATTGCCAAGATCTGGCATTTTTAATAAACCTAGGATTTCCCACCTTAACCAACGCTGGTCACCCTAAACCGTCATTGGTTACCATATCTTAATTTTGGTAACATTTTTTAAGAGGCTTGTGACATTCTCAAGTTTTGGGAATGAAGGATACTTGCATGCAAGAAAGAACTAGAGCCCTTTCACACATCCAGATAGTCATAGCCAACACCAAGAAAGATCCAAAGGTGTTTGCATTCAAGGTAGTATTCCGGGAAGCACTACCATAGCACTAAGCACCATTCCACAAAAAAATATCATCATCATCTAGAAATTGAATATGTAAACACCAGTAAGTGTATCTCTAACCTGCCTCATTTCATACTTGTCTGGATTACAAAGTTTATTCATCTCTGTTTATCAGTATCTATTTGCATTTTTCATCTCACTCTTATTACCTTCTTGTGAACCCAACCGTTCCATCACCCACAATAATTTAATCACCTATAAATGATTCCTAAATACCTCTAAGTAGTCCTAACACCTCCACGAACCTAACTATTCCTTACTTACCATCTCTGCTCAATCTCGGACAATTCCCCAAAATCTAGTTTATTGAATTTCTACCATCTCACCTTAACCATTGTCAATTCCTCTTAACCATCATCAGTCACACCTCACCGATGTTGTTCTCTATATTCGGTAATATTTCCAAAACTAAAACCTGATAACTTGTGCCCAAGTAATCGAAACTACCTGAATCTTACCTTGACCTATTCTAGCACCGTGACTACCTACCCTACTCCCAAATCTGATCATAACCTAGCTTGTTATATTATATTTTCTTATTGTATTTGGATGAGATACCCAAATCATATCAACTATAGTAGGACATCATTTATTTACACCATTTCTTACATTAAGTTGTATTAAACACTGGGTTGACTACCACTAAGGAAGTACCACACTTCCTAGATCTAGCACACAATAGGAAACCCACTGACATATATTGTTTAACTCCCTTTTGTGGTCTTTTATTGTATTTTAGGTAGTTCCTCCTAGCCAAAAGGAAGATTTCATATTCAGCATTGGATCAAGAAGTCATAATGCGCATAATGACCTTTAAATCGATTATCACAATAGGTATTCCTCCTGGCCCATCACCTTATCTTTTTGTCAAATCCACAAAAAAATGGTGAAACACTTATAACTCAGTTTTCTAGGAGCAATGCACCTACTCAAATATGCACATATCATGGTAATCAACCTGTTCAGTTCGAGCACATCCAACATTGTGAGGTGCTCGGATAGAGGGACAAGAAGATTTAACTCCTTTGTTATGGGTGCACAAACTTTATTCCACTTTACAAGGCTGCGCACGCACTTGGTATGTATATGCAGAGCTATATAGAGAAACTAGAAATTGGTAGGATTTGATTATAGGTATGGTCTAGAATTTTGACTACTTCTCTTCTAAACCTAAAGTAGAAGAGGCATTGAGGGTTATAAAGTGGTTAACTATGGGAGACAGTGGAAAGGTGGAACAACTCATTTAGGAGTTATTTTATGGTAACAACTCAGAGTGCATTTTGTTGCAGAAATAGAGATAGATGCCACATTCCTTAAGTGAACTTTCTTTGAGAAAGAACAAGGAAGATGGTGTACATATTGGATGATGAATAAGTAGAAGAACTAGATATAGATCATTTAACGAGTGCACACAAGGTATTTGATAGTATAGATAACAACACACGATCCTATCATGAAACTATGAGGAACAAGAATGTGAATATTGGTACGGATGCTAAGCCTAAAGAGGTAATAATTAGATATTATTGGTCTGAATATGAAGTAGAAAAAATAGTGGAGTTGCTCTGTGATTTTTAGGATTTATTTCCTAGGGGCTACCATGAATTTAAAGGAGTGCATGAATCATTAGGATAAATGAAGATAAAGCTTAAGGAAGGTGCACACCCGGTCAGAAGAGACCCTACAGGATGAACCCCAACTTGTGTGAAAAGGTCAAGGAAGAAATTGACAAAATGTTGAAGTCTGGAATCATCAAGCCCCTAGACGAGTCAGAATGGGTTAGCCCAATGGTGATCAGTATAAAGAAATATGGTCGATTAGGATCTGTGTGGACTATAGGGAGCTGAATGCTACATGTGTGACTGATCCTTTCCCTACGCCATTCACAAAGGAAATATTAGAAGGCGTTGTAGGGCATTAGATCTATTCCTTTACAAATGGATTCTCTAGGTATCATCAGGTTAGGATTGCATAGGAGGATAAGGAAAAGACTACTTTCACCACTGAATGGAGAATTTTTTCATATACCGTGATACTGTTTGGATTGAAAAATGCACCTGCTATATTTTTGCGAATAGTTGTTCAAGCATTCCAGGAATTTATTTATCTTTTCTTGCAAGTTTACTTGGATGATTGGATGGTGTATGGGCTTGTTCGGATCATTGTGAATTTTTTTGCTTAATTTTTGAAATATATAGACAATTAAACATATCTTTGAACATCAAAAAGTGTGTGTTTTCTACACCTTTTGACACTCTATTAGGGCATATGATCTACAAGGAAGGTTTTTTGGTAGATCCAACTAAAATTGTAGTTATTGTTGGCCTAAAAGAACCAACTAGTTAGAGTGAAGTGTGTGGATTTTGGGTCACACTGGGATTATAGAAAAATTATCACGAGGATATGATAAGGTTGCCACACCCTTGGAGGATTTACTAATAGGAAAAGGGACATTCTATTGGGGGGAGTCATAGAAATGCACATTCGAGACATTGGAGGAGAAACTTACTACAACACCTATTCTACACTTTCCATCGTGGGAAAAACCATTTCATGTACATGTGTATGCTTATGACACGACCATTGGCATGGTGTTGGCTCAGCCTTGGAGAAGGTATTATAGATCATCCTATCTATTTTGCTAGTAGAAAGTTGACTCATGTAGAGAAAAATTATATAACTATAGAGCGTGAAGCTTTGTCAATGATCTATGTGCTACATAAATTTAGACAGTACCTACTAGAAACACCATTTGTATTCTATACCAATCACATGGCATTGAAGTATTTGGTAAATAATCATGTTTTACATGGGCGTATATGTCAATGGGTACTCTTATTCCAAGAATTTGATTTTACAGTTGTGGTAAAACTAGGGAAAAGTAATTCTTGGCTAGACCGTTTATCTAGGATACAGTAAGGAGAAGATGCATAAGCAATTAAAGATACAATGTCAGATGCATAGTTTAATAGGATACATTGTGTGCCTTCAAACTTTGAGGATATTGTTATTTTTCTATGCACATGTGTGGCACTAGGACTAAAATCCTTAGACAAGAAGTAACTTACAATTCACGTAGCACTATTTATGTTGATTAGCAATGACCAGTACAAGTTAGGCCGAGATGAAGTACCGCACTGACGTGTATTAGAGCATGAGCACAAATATATCATAAAAGAGGCTCATGGTGGTATTGCATGTGGTCACTATGCAGGTGTTGGCACTACGAGTGAAATTCTACTTGCTGGATTATGGTGGGAGACCCTATATATGGATTGTAAGGCATATTTCAAGGCCTGTGATCACTATCAGTGCATTGGAAAACTAGGTCAAAGAGATGAAATTCCTTTACAACATATTCCTAGTGTAGAACAATTTGAAAAATGGGCTATAGACTTTGTGGGTCCTATTTTGCCACATTACGTAGTAACTAGATCATGTTACATCATCACTTGCACACATTATCTTACAAGGTGGGTAGAAGAAGTGCCTACTAAGGATTATACAATAGCTACGAAGCCAAGTTCTTATGGGAAAATATTATTGCATGGTATGGATGCTTGTTGAGCTTGACCGGTGACATGGTGGAACACACTTTTTGAATGAGACAAGAAAAATTCTAATGGATGAGTTATTGATTTCACACCATAAAAATACACCATATCATCTTCAAGAAAATGGGACTATTGAAGCTTTCAACAAGATTTTGAGCCAAACATTGAAAAAATATTTGATGTTGGAAGGAAATATTGGGATGATAAAGTTTCTACTATGCTTTGGGTGTATAGAACAACATACAAGTGGTTAAACAAGGCCACACACTTTCAATTGGTGTTTGGTGCAGAAGTAGTTCTTCTATGGAATTCATGTTACCTTATTTACATATTACGCATGTTGGAGGTCTAGCTAATGAGCAAGCATTAGAAGAATGAATTGAAAAGTTGATCAAGTTGGATGAGTGATGAGTAATAACATGATGGAGTCGAAGAAAGAAAGCATGGAATGACCGACACATCATGGAATTTTTTTTTGAGATTGGGAAGATGGTGCTTCTTTATAATTCTAAGTTTCTATGCCATCTAGGAAAAATTTAAGTACTTTGGTTAGTACCTTATGTTATCAATCACATACTTGAAACATGCACTTGTCGATTAGAGGCACTTGATGAAATCAAGTTACTCAGTTATTTCAATGGGATTAGGCTAAAGCCCTACTATAAATAAGTATTCTTGGTGTTTGTAATAAGGCAATATTTCCATTTAGATTAGGTTTTCCTTTATGTATTAAATTAATGTATTTCTATACTTTATCAATTTAGTTGGTGTTTTGTATAAATAAGCATGTTTGTGCACCAGAAGCTAATTACCATTTGTAATATTTTTATTCGTAGAATACTTCACATACTATTAGTGTGGGGTAGATGTTTACAATTGGGTACAAATCAAGGAGTAAACTATTCCTAGTGCTATTTTAGTTAGGGAAAGAGTTTTTAGTAGAGATATTTCTTCTAAACGATGACCATAGATGGGGGTAAATGAAGGAACAATATAACATGAGGTAAATAATGGCCATGAAGACTACTAGGAGAAGGAACTTTGGTGAGGTACTCGGGAACATGGAAGTGTGCTAAAGAGAATTTTGTAGCCGAAAGGTAGGATGGCATGCTATAAGGTTATATATGAGGTACGAAGATGTACCCAACCAAAATTATGAAAATGGTCAATTAATGAGAGAATTATTTGTAGGTGAAAGAGAAATAAATGCACTAACATTTGGAAAATCTATATAAGGATGTGATGCAAGTTCATTTTTATCATTGTAATCGAAAGAATTTAAATGAGCTAAGTCCGACCGAGTTAAGCAAAGAGTATTTTGGTGTGAAGAGTGCAAAACTAGACGTGGAGAGTATATTTATGCAGAGAAGAAGCTTGCATCCCCATTGGTGAGGGTTTTGTGTGAAGCATACATGTTGCGAAAGAGATAGGGCATGTGATTTCAAATAGGGCACGTAGATTCGAGCTAGGGTTTGGACCTGCTCACTATAGAAAATATAAAGTGAAGTATTTGCACATTACAAAGGATAGAAAGGTGAGATTTTCAAATGGCACCAAAGAAAGTACCTTTCGCAGAGCCAAAGGAAAGAAGAAAGTGGAGGTAGAAGTTGAATTTGTGCCTAAGAGTAATTTTTCAGAGATGCAAGTACCCAGAAGGTGTTATAGTTGGGAAATAATGGGATTCCCACATCCATAAGTGTAAAATAAATGATTACAACAACCGCACATTGGATAACAAGAAGGAGTTAGATGCGTTGTTGAGCACAAAGACCAACAAGTACACAATGGAGGACATGCTAGTATATAATGATGCTTGGGAGAAATTTGTTAAAGTAGGTTGGAGTCTATCAGTTATATGATCTCCCTTATTTTGGTAAGTATGAACCATTATACTAGTGGTTAATGATCGAGTCCATGAGGACTTCCTTTATTTTTCTAGACGAAGGGTTAGAATGACAACCACCTTGATTACAACACTGACAGGATTAAAAGGCACGGGGTAGACTTGACTAGTGACTAGATTGATAAAGAAACAATCATGGAAACACAGAAAGAGTTAGGATATACAAAGGGTCCACATGGGATGGAAATTTACAAGTTGAAGAAGTACCCAATGGTTTAGAAAGTTTCACATATGGTAACAAAGTTGAATGACCAAAAGAGGTGGTCATAAGTGAATACAATGTTGCTACATATCACGAGGAGAATGTCACAGGGAGTGATCTACAACATAGCAGGATACATTACAGATAAAATTATCAAGGAAGCACACATAGGTGATAAAATCATTTTTGTTGCTATTTTACTTTCTTTAGTATTTATGGAGATTGGAGTTCTCGATGGGCCAAAAGAAAAGATCTAGGAGTATCCCATGGAGAACAAATCCCTTATAGAAAGGTTTGAAAAATATTTATGTGAAGGGTCAATGAGTGGGCCATTCAAATAGAGGGTAGAGATGTGGTATGACAGGCTCCGCATGACATTTGAAGAGGAGTGGTGCATTCCTAAGGAGTTACCATTAGTGGTGGGAAAGGCGAGAAAATTTGTAGTGCACCAACACTTCGCATCGTGCAATTTTCTATGAGGGATGGAACTTGGAGCCCATGGTGTAAAATTCCACATGACTTCATAGCACACTACTTCTAGGTATTATTCCACCATTTTAACTATGCGCGATGCCTAAATTTTATCGCAGACAAGGTATACTATGACTACCACACTCTGAGGAAGACATATGTTTTCCGTGCTAGACTACCTATGTTGGGAGGCTCATTTCAAATGTTATAAACATGAAGCATGTAAGATTGGAAATTAGGGACACCGGAGAATTTCTTGTATACCTTCAGCTTAAGCCTAATCTAGAGAACAAAAAATATGTGGAGAATGAGTTCGTACTCCCACGACCACCTAAGGGAAAACATACAGTGGAGAATCTACTAGCTCCAAATCCCACGGAACGTATAGAGGTAGATTATGAGGAAGAAGATCATGAATATAGTGGCAGATTAGGACATAGGGGTTAGAGGAAACTCATGGAAAAAGTAGAGGTTGAGTGCACAAGTACCTGCCTCGTGTACAAGAAGAAGAAGAGGACTTGGAAGTAGTCCAAGGAGAGCACTATTTCAAGAGGGTGTTCAGAAGAACAAGGACATCAGGCACATGCAATCCTTAGTTTGTTAGGAGGTCAACATGACTATATCCTAAAAAAGAGACAACTGAGAGGAAAAGGAGGAAGTTAAATCTAAATGAGGAGGCAGAGGAGTGCAGTAGATAGTGCACCTAGATCTCCTATACAACCGGAAAGAAGTGAAAGAACCTAGGGATGGAGATATAAAAGATAAAGATGTAAGAAAAATAGAATAAGATATTACTCGTAACATAGAAGATTCAAATCCAAACCTTGGCACTCAAGTTCGTAAGGTGCTAAGAACAAAGAGGGAAAGTATGTTGCACCGATCATTGGCTATGATGAAGTCACAAGTAAAATTTTCCATGTATGATTCAAAAATAAAGTAGGCCTCAAGGATTTTTATGGATGGGATTTGATGGAGCCATACATGTCTCTTTTGTATGCACAAGGAAACAATTTTCATTGTCCCTATAAACTCACATGGAAGATTCAAAATTTGATGTATGTGAAGAGTCCTGTGTGTCAAGAAGAATGAGGAAGGCACTAAAAAACATGCACATAACTATAAGGCCCACTATTATGTTTGATGAACAGGTGATAAATGCCTTGGTGAAGGTATCTACAAAGGTGGCGTGATAGAATGTAGATAAGGATGCAACTATTAGAGTGCTAAGAGAAGATATCAAAGCTAAAGATGTCGAAATAACATGTCTAAAAGGAGAGAAGGACCTAGAGAAAAATAAGAATGGGGTTCTCATCAGCATGGTAGAGGAGATTGGCAATCATGTCCTGAAGGCAAGACCACACTTGGAGTCCAAGGTACCTAAAAGGTTCCCTTTGGCTATGCATTATGTGCGTACATTAGTTGATTTGGTGCTTGAGGATGGACCGATTCGGATGCCAGAACCAAAGGACCCTGAATAGGAAGCGAGAGAGAAAGGGCCTCAATAGTTAGAAATATTTCATCTTATGAAGCCTTGCTCTAGACTTTATAGGAAGAGATAAATAAAGGAGACCAGGCATTGAATATTCATGAAGCTCTAGAAGAAGTAATCAGAATCTAGACAATGGTAGAAGATAATGAAGTCTGAAGGAAATGAAAGATGAGGCATTGGGGCATGCGAATGATTAACAATAGTAAATAAAAAGTGATAGGAACTTACAAAGAGCATAAGACCCCCATCAAGAAAGGATGGATGAAATAAGAAAGCTTATAGTGCACAAGATGGATCCTCTAGAAGGAAGGGTAACTGCAGTGTCTAACATTGTTATAGTATTGCATTACGAGAAGGAAGAGATTGCGGAAGAGGAGTTACACTATATTCAATCAAATATTCCAAAAAAGGCAGAAGCCATGCTAAGTGATTGACAAACCTCAGAGGCTGAAATTAAAGAAAAATATCTAGAGTTAATTTTTCCAATTGAAACAGAGGATGTTGCAGGGTGAAAGTTCATTCTTTTTATAGTAATTCTTTAATTTCCTTTCATTCCCATTCTTTATTCTGTAAAGTATCAAGAGTCAACCATTTCCAGGGAAATAATGAAGTTTAGTGTGGGGTAATTTTGAGTTGACAAAGTATGACACTTAGTAGAAGGCACACACAAGGTTCACATGTGGGAATAGGGCATGTTCAAAGGTGCGAAGGATGGGGAAGGAAACATGTGTGAAAGTCAAGGAAACATTTGATACTTTTGGATTTTCATGATTATGGGAGATTTTTTGAGATAGAGTGTACAACACATAAACCGAGATAAAGACTTCGTGACACATGCTATTTTTGGAAGAGTGTCTATTAAGTGCTTTTCATGGGTTCGAGTTAATAATAGAATTACTACTTCCGAGTTAACTTAAGAGATCTATTATTAGGGAACTTACACATGTGTCTATTATTAAATGCATGTGGCTATTTTTAGCATACGACCTATTTTGGGAATTATGTGAGCGGTGAAGGAAAAGTCCCCACCCTTATAAGTATGTAGTAAATATGTGTAGAATAGAGAGAGTGAGTAGTGAGATATTATGGAGTTGTTCTACTGGAATTGATACATGCATAAGTTTATGATACTAAATATTGTAAGAAGCTTCTATGTATTTATTGTGTTTAATATAATGGAGTGTATTGATTAATTGAAGGTGTTAAACATGATCGTAACTAGTTATTGCATGGTTTAATTCATTATGGCTATTTTTAAATCCATTACTCTTTAGATCTAGATCTGAAATATGATCTATAGAATATTTATACTATTTATGGATCTGAATGCATTAACTCTTTATCTTGCTAACATCCTACATAAGAAACCCTAAAGAGTGGCCTGGTATCTTTGTGTAATTTGGGTGAGTGCTTAGTCTAGGTTGAGTGATGTGCCAGCGTGCCTAGTTTATTTCTCACGTAAATTCTTGGCTACATCATTTATGCCTTGGGAAAAATCATTAGAGTAGTACTAGCACAACCTAGGGAGGATATTTTTATCACCCCTTGTGTTTTGCAAGTAGGAAGTTGATACTAGCAGAAAAAATTACACCACTATTGAGAGCGAGGCATTCTCAATTATCTATGCATTACATAAGTTCAGGCAGTGTCTACTAGTAACACCATTTGTATTCTACACGATCACATGGAACTGAAGTATTTGCTAAATAATCCCATTTTGCAAGGGCACATATGTCGTTGGGTCCTATTATTTTAAGAGTTTGAGTTCACGGTGGTTGTAAAACCAAGAATAAGTAATTCAGGACCTGACCACTTATCAAGGATTGAATCAGGAGAGGACATGTAGAGTATTGAGCATATAATGCATGACATGTAACTATCTAGGTTGTGGCACATGCCATCGGACTTGGAAGATATTGTATTATTCCTTACAATAGGTGTGGCACCAGACGGGATGAAAGCTTTGGAGAGGAAAAAGTTAGCAATATGCATTGTGCCCTACATATTGATTAGTGGATATTTGTACAAGTTAGGCCATGATGAGATTCTATGACGATGTGTATTCGAACATGAACATGTAGCAATTACGGAGGAAGCGCATGGTGGGATTATAGGAGGGCACTATTCGGAAATGTAATCGTGTGAAATATTATACTCACGGGGCTGCGTGAGAAACCATCTACCAGGATTGTATTGAATTTTGCAAGGCCTATGACCTTTGGAAGTTCCCGGAAAACCTAGAAAGAGGGATGAGATGTCATTAATGCCGATATCCAGCATAGATCCATTTGAAAAGTGGGCAATCAACTTTGTAGGACCAATTTTGCTAGCCGCATGATGGACTGGTTCACGGTATATCATTACTTGCACTTATTACTTGAAAAAATGGGAAGAGTTAACACCTACAAAGGATTTCACCGCAATGACAGCTCCTAGATTCTTATGGGAAAACATAATCGAAGATATGGTTTTCCTTTGAGATTAAAAAGTGATAGGGGTACACATTTTGTAAATGAAACAAAGTCAGGATTATGTTAGAATAATTTATGGTGGTCCATCACAAGAATACCCCTTATTACCCTCAATCGAATGGAACTCGCTAAAGCATTTAACAAGATATCGAGTCATATGTTGACCAAGATTTATGATGTTGGAAGACAAGACTAGGATGAAAAAGTATCATCCATTCTCTTGGTGTACGGGATAACCTAAAATAGGTTGAATAAGGCCACACCATTTCAATTGGTGTTTGGCATGGAGGCTTTTTTTCCATTTGAATTCATGTTACCATCACTGCGTATAGTGTACATAGGAGGATTTGATGATGAACAAGCTCTCAAGGAAAGGATTGATAAGTTTATGTAATTAGAAGAGAGATAATCACTTCTTAGATGGAGTCATAGTATTGAAAATGCCATACAAAAGGCATGGCATGATTGTCATATCAAGAACAAGTGGTTTGAGGTTGGGCAGATGGTTCTGTTGTATGATTCCAAGTGTTTACACCATCTTGGGAAGTTGAAGGTACATTTTTTGGGCCCTTACATAATCTCGTACATCCTTAATTCAAGCATATGTTAGTTATAAGTGTTGGATGGGATGAAGTTACTGTCCATTTCAATGGGAGTAAGTCTGAAGCCCTACTATAAATAATCCTTCCTTGTGCCGCTTAGCTTAGGATTTCCCTTTATGCATTTTCTTTTCTTGTGTTTCCCTTTCTCATTGCTTGTTCCTTTATTTTTGTTCTATTTTGTGCCTTGTGCACTTTGGTAACCACTTATTACTTACAAAATATTATGTATGCACAAAGGACCACACATCTGATTTAGTGTGGGGTGGAGTAATGTGAAGTAGTGCAAAGTGTGATACAAGATGGTAGTGAAAGTTGTAAGGCCCAGATGAAAGGATTAAAAGCATGAAAATAGAAGAACACATGTGGAAATGGTGGATAAGAATTTTTGTGTCGATAAGGCTTTAAAAAAACCACGTATAGAGAAGGAAAAGTGTAAGAACAACATGAGGTAGGAAAGGGAAAAAATTAGGTCAAGGACAAAAAAATTACCTTTGGTGTTGCATTTTGCGTGTGTAAGAGTCTTGATCGGTTAGTATTTTTGCATGCTAGAAGGTTGTAAAATATTTTTACACAGGTTTGGGCATGTGGGTAAGGGTGCTTAAGGTAATATTTAGTTGAAAAATTCACATTTAATGCTAAGTATGTTGGTAGGTGGTGTAGCATTTATTGCTGGAAAGGAGGAAAAAGCTATAAGTATGAATTCGAACATGTTATTATTTACCTTGTGATTATGAAATTAAAGAGCTCTTTTGAACTAGGGCATCCAAGAAGAGATATTTTTGTGAAGAATTAATGATAGATATCTAAGTGTGTGACTAGGGTTGATCTATAAACTAGAGTGGAAAGAGTACATGGGCATAGGGAGGAAGTTTCAGTAGAATACACTTTGTCTTGTGGAAGAGTTTTTCCAAGTTAGGGTTCTACAGCTAGGGAACAAAGATAAAAGGATTATTTCACGGAGTTGAGCCACAATATTTGGGTAGAGTTAGGAAGTAGAGAAAGGAAGAAAAGTTTAGGGTTTGGTCGATAAGTAAAAATGACACTAAAGAAGGTGACCATTTCACCAGAGAAGAAGGGAAAGGGAAAGAAAACTACCGCAACAATTTTTAATGAGTGGTATGCATAGATGTATTACCCAAATAGAGTATTACTTTGGGGAAAGAATGGGTGTTGTATGTTAGGAAGATGGTCGTGAGTAACTACAACCATTGCATGACTACCACAGAGCAAGAAATGGTGTTAGAACTAGTTTGTCCAACTAATACAAGGACACCAGAAAGGTATGCCGATCTATAATGATGAGGTGAAGGTAAATTTGGGTAAGGCTAGGTTGCTGTAACTATACAAGTTTCCCTATTTTGGAAATCCCAAGAGGTTATACTAGCAGTTGTTGTTGTGCATGCATGAATACCACTTCTATTTTGTAGGCCACAAAATACACATAACTCCTCAAATCATATCAAATTTCACTAGCCTAATTTTCAAAGGAGACTCCATAGATGATGACTTAGAGGATAAGAAGGCCACAAAGGAGACCATAGAAGCCTATGATTATAAGAAGGGTTCACTCTACTTTGATATCATAAATATCCCCATCTCTGTAATTAGGATGGCTGCATGATTGGTTACAAACATGAATGGTAAGGGAAGGTGGAGTGAACAAGGCATGATTGAACCTATGCCAAAAGATCTCAATAGGAACTAACTATAATTTATCTTCCTTCATTGCGAGATGAAATTATTAGCAATGTGTAGGAGGGATAAAAGATAATGTTTAGAAATATTCTCCTCACCATCATCTTCTTAGATATCAAAGTGCCCAATGGGCCGGAGAAGTTTGTATGGTGATACCCAAAAGAGGATCCCTCGCCCGTGAAGAAATTTGAAAAATATACCCGTGATACCATAATGACTACTCACAAGGTGCGTCTTGAAAAATGGTACAAGTGAATGCGTGAAACATTCAAGGAATATTAGAGGATACTTGATAAACTTCCCATGCCCATGGATAAAGAGGATGAGTTCTCTATATATCAACACTTCTACATTGGAAGATTCACTTTAATGGATGGGATTAAGAGTCCATAGTGTAAGTTTCCATTTTCCTTCATTGCGCAATACTTCCAATTGGGGGTCAACCTTTTTAAGCGAGGCAAAAATAATAAGGTTTAAACTTAGTGAGGTAGACCAAGTACACCTAGGGCTGCATTGAAAGCTCGTATATCCGAAGAAGCACACATATGTGGAAAAGTATGTCTCGCATGAAGTGCAGATGATGAATCCTTTGACACTACCAATCCCCGAGAGGACTAAAACAAGGGTATACTTGTGCATCATTCCAAATATTAAAAAGTATGCCTATCTATAAAATTATGTCTTCATTCCCAATGACCCCACAGGAAGGAAGAAGCTGCGTAGAAGAAAAGGGAGAGAGAAGTGCAGGAGAAGAAAACACCTAGTGTGTAGACAAAACAATTTGTGGGTGTGCCAGAAGTAAGCACTAAGCCAAGCACTTAAACACATAGGAAGAATTTCCTAGTTAAGGATAAGACCCTAAAATAAGAGGTTATAAAGCAAGAGGATCCTCCCACATAATAAGAGTCAACAAGGAAGGAGTGGCCTGATAGAGAGAGAAAGAGGGAAGAGTATCCTATACTGGAATCTCTAGTTAGGAAGAAAAAAAAGTTGAGAAGAGGGAAGACTCGGAGGAAATAGAGGGTAGGGAGGCATACAGGGGAAAGAAGGATGATGATGAGGATGAAGAAGTTTAGAATCATCCCATGTATGATATACATGATTCAAAAGAAGAAGGAAGTGAAGAGAAGAATGGTGAGGAAGAAGAAGATGCTCAAGACAAGGGGTGAGCAAAGAAGTGAACACAAGAGATTAGAGGACCCCAAGCCTCACTAAGGAATAAATAGAAGAGGTTGTGGAGAGATAAGTGGAAGACATTATCAAATAATTAGTAGAGCAGAGTTAGAGCACAATGTGGATGAAATCCTTAAGGAGATAGAAGAGGAGAGCATTGGAAAAGAGTATGATAGTATGGGTGGAGACCCCAACTAGCGATAAGCTTTCCAAAGTATGCGCGAACACATGGGAAGAGCATCATGGTAACACAAGGGAAAGAAATGGGTTACATAAATGATCGAAAGAAGGTGATACAAACATGCTTCTAGAGAACCATGCCAACAAAAAAAAGTCTGGTCATGCCCTTATTTGACATAGAATGTGGATACCCATGAACCAGGAAAATGTCATCTTGGGCATTTGAATCACATGTTGATGAACCTGAGTTCAAGGTAAGTGAAGGGGTGCTAATGAAGATGCCAAAGACAAAAGGGATAAACCCCTTGGTTAATGGTCAATAGTTGTCAGATGAGAAATTCTGTAATGTACTCAACAAGGTTTCAATTGAGGTCGAGGCTAGAATTTTTGGAAGGACTTATAGAGTGAGGTTCATAGAGGTGGAATTAGAGAGGGAGGAGAAGATTCTCGATAAAATAAAGGATCTTAAAAAAGAAGAACTTATCAGCACACAAATAAGGCCCAAACTGAAAGAGGATAAGGAAACGGTGCACAAAGTATATAATAAAATCGGGATGATTATGAATGCTATTATTTTAAAGCATCCTAACCTAGCACCGCCCAAGCAAAAATATGTATCAACCTTGAAATTTGTAGAGGATCTAACTCACATCCTCATAATGGAGAGGCAACCACTCACCTTAGAATCCATAGAAAAGGTGATGGCACACCAAGAAAGGGAGGAGAAGATGAAGGTGGTAGAGATCATTTCTTGGTATACCAAACTCCTCATGATGTAAATACCTCGTGCAAGTTTCTGAAGCCACTTATGATAATTTTGGTGCTAGGGATAGGGTAGAAATCATTTTAGTTATTACACATGAAGTGGAGCTTAAGGAATTTCAAGAGAAGAATAAGGGAAGCAAAAGAAGAGAGGGATAAGATCTTAGCCAAAGTGGAAAAGAAATCAAAAGCTATTGAGACCTTGTAGGGCTTGATCAAAAACCAATTGAAGGAGTTATATCCCTAGATCACCCGTAGAATGAATGCACTCGATGACCTTGGAAAAAAATTGGAATTTATTTTCGATATGATGAGTTCCAAGGGGGAGGAGATACGTTTTGAGGAGGAGAGTGCCCTAGTAGGTGACCTCTGTTAGAAAGCGTAGATTTAGGTAGATTCCTGGGAGAAGCTCAAGGAAGATATTGGAAAGGATTTCACACTCCTCCTTTAGAAATAAAAAAATTATTTTGCATTCCCCCATTCTTTAATTCATTCTTTTCTCATTATTCATTCCTTCATTATTTTTTCCAACTATTCAGAGTCTTCCATTCTTTATTCATTAAAGAAATGCATTTTTACAGATGGAGAACAAGCTTAGTGTGGGGCAATGTTGGGCCTCAGAATATTGGCTAAGTACAAGAAGGTGTGTGGGTGCACAGGACCTATATGAAGAAGGGCGCATGGGGTGGAGGCATACAAGACAATGGTTTTAGGATGGCTTAGTAAAACCCATGGCGCGTGTTAGGCAAAGAAAAGGGTTTTGGGACTTATCCATATTTAACATCCGTAGCAAGACATGAGAAAAAATTTACCCGAATAAGCATGCAGAGTGAATAAGGTGCCATCCTGTAATTCGGTAGTCAAGGAAGGAATATTCCATATGATGGAAGGATCCGAGAAAGACATCGTTACGAGAAAGTGGAGAGCTCGGATGGGAAGATTCATGCTCTATTGAAGGACCTCATGGACACTTGAAACTGATTTATTGCTTTAGGAAGGCATGGCGGTGGATGCTAAAGCTATATATAGAGATGCTTGGGTAGAAGGAAGGGACAAATTATTGAGAAAAGTGTGTGGTCACTAGCATCACATAGCGATTGAAAAGGAGAAGATCTGTAGAAATAGTAATGGGTTCTATGGACTCATATTAGGAGGATGATAAGAGAGATGGCATATCTAGGGGATGGGTCTCAGTGATAAGTTTTGTAATATGGGAAGTATAGTTAGAATTTTTGATGCATGAGTTTTATCTACATTTACACATTGGTCCATTATGACCTTAATGAATGTAATGTGGTTACTAAACTAAGATCAATCAGAATATATGATTGTGTTCTAAATATGCATTGTTCATGGGTATAAACCCTAGTATATCTTCTTTATATTATGAATTAGAGGTGTTATCTGTTTGATGTTTCCTTGGTTATCTCGAATGGGTATGTTAATATAATGCATCGTCTTAAGATCTTAGAATGAATGCATGAATCTTTACCTTTTGCATCTAGGTTTCTGTCATAGATCAATGTATTATCAAAAGACTCACATAAAGGAGGGGCTTAGCACTGCTCTCGCCTCGTGTGAGCACCCATTGCTGCCGGGTGATAGACCGATGCACATGGGGTTATAATTGTTGTAAGGGTATAACAACAAATACATGCACCTTCCTAATAATATGCATGCTCTCAATTAGATTGCATGATTTTTACAAGTGGTATTAAGAATAGATAAAGCTATAATTAGCTCAAAACTTACATGCTTTAATCCTATTTTTATCCCGCTTCATGAATTGTTCCTTTCCTTGAACGTTCTTTATTATCCTTTGATTGAATGCTAAGTAATATTTATTTTTTCTATTTCTTGATATTGCTTGAGAGACACTCCATCTTCTCGATTTTCTATTTTATCCTTGTCTAGAAAATTGGTTGAGTCCTAATGATGCATGTGCACATGCAATCTTAAGCGATGAATATTATACTCTTACTTCATTTTTAATGTGCATGATTTTTCACACCATTCCAAATCTTGCACATTGCTAGTACTTAGTCAATTTCTTATACCAACAATACCTCACATTAGGGATATTGTCCATCCTTAGAAATTTTAAACCAAATAATATTATTTAAGGAATAAAATAATATAAAATCAGAAGATAAAAGAATGGCTAGGGCATATACCCAATGAATTAAGAATAACAACCTCCTAATGCACATGGTTAAAATTAAGCTTGAGATGGCTGGAGTAGTTCTAGAAACTCTATGTTGAAATTATTCTCCATCTATTTCTATCCTTCAAGCTCCTCAGTAGCCTTGTTTGAAACTAATCCAGCAATATCTCGGTACTTGTTCGGTGAATAATTCTTCACCCTTCTCCTTCACTTTCTTGACTATTTCACTAAGGTGTAAGGCTATTCCTTTCAAAGCATCAATTCTGTGCAAGAATAATGAGTCAAGTTCCTTGAGCCTTACCTCAAGTGTATCTCTCACCACCTTAAGAAAATATCACTTCCATGATACTTCTTCCATTATTTCCTCGCATCCAAACTTATTATATTTCTTAGCTTCTTACAATTGCTTTAGATCAACATCCTCTTTAGTAGTGTGTGCCTTGAGGATGGAATCAAGGTCTTAACAATTTTTGAATGTGTAACCTTATTTATTTATGGCCTCCTAAGGATAAATAGTTTTGAAGGGACTATAACTCCGAGTACAAAAAGGCTCAAGAAGCCGATAGCGAGAAGGAGAAAATCAATCTAGAAAGGATAAATGCCTTAAACTTGGAGGCTTAATAGCCAAATACAACAATAGAAAGAGAAAAAAATGATAAAACCATACAGTGATCTAATGAAGAAAAAAGTGCCAAAAAAAAAGCAAAAAGGGATCCAAAACAGGGCATCCCAGCAAGATAACAACATCAAAACCACCAAAAATAGCATCAACATAGCAACAAAGCAGCACCAAGGCACCACATCACTTGACAACCTTGTCAATCTTGACCTTAATTTTTGGAGAGAGATGAAGAGCGCAATGGTCATGGCCTGAGAAATATCACTCATGTCTTCCTTAGCAAGTGCCAGGTCATGGGTCTCGTTGGAATCCCAAATATTTTTAGGAATGCCACTAAGGCTGCATACACTCTTCACATGTTGTTCCATAAAATTATACATTCCTTTCAGAGCAGAGAGGGTGCAATCCTAACACCCCTTGGCATTTCCTAGTCTAGTATCAAGTGAAAGAAGATTTTTGTAAATCTCAGCAACAATATCCATGTCTTCAGGATCATGCAACTTCCTCTTACCTTTTGTTTTTTCCATATTCCTCAGAGCATTTTTGAGGTCTTTGATTTCCTCTTCAAGTTTACTAACTCTGGTAAGAAGTTCCGCTTCTCTGGAATTAACCATAGGATTACTTATGTGTAATAAGTTCTCCACAAGCTCCAAATCCTTATGACTATGTAAAACTCTGCGAAGAAGGTAAGTGACCTTAACCTTCTTATATTTCCTCTTACTACTCAAGGTAGCAATGTCTAGATTTTTTCTAGCAGGGAGAGGGTTAATCACAGGGGGAGTGGGAAGAGGGTGAGATCTAGAGAAGTAATGGTGGTGAATGAGCAGGATCAGGCCTTGGTGAAGGGAATAGCCCTAGCATGTTTCTGAACTTCAAGGACAAACTTCTCCAAGGAGTTTAGTAAATAATGTGGGAAATTTACGGTAATATTCCTGTAAAGGTGATTAAGGAAAATTAAATGCTTCAAGGGAATGGTGACATATCTTCCCTCTAAAGAGACATACCTAACCATCATATGCATAATATTAGCAAAGGGTTCAGGTATAGAGGCCACCTTTATGTCAGCTGCAACAAACTCAAGGTTCTCTCCTTTAGCAAGAAATTTTTTCACCTCCACCTCTTTGACGACACATTTGTTGAAGAACTTGGCACCTTCCATGTTTAGTCCAATGACCTGGGTAATGATCTCCTTAGAGATCTTGACCTTGAAATCTCCATACTCAACCACACGGTTTCTCCACCCATTAGCAAACTTCACCGAAATGTCCTGATTGAAGCCCTTTATTTTTTCAATGAAACTTGAAATACCCCCCATTTGCAGATAATTCCAAAGAATTGTATCTATTTTCCAGATGGATCATGAGTGGGCTCGGTTTTGCAAGGAGGTCCCCCCATTTTTCCTGTATTTTTTCTGTGCTACACAATGGTATACAATTTTTGAAACTCATACAACTCAACACCGCCTCTAGCTTTTGGGGACCTCTGAAACATGTAGAATTTTAAGAGCATCATTAAACTTAACTTTGCAATTAATAAGCCCCTCCTTCACATCAGCACTGTAACTATTAATAATTGTGTTTAAAATCATGCATATCTTTAGTGATGTCATCAAGTACTTTGGCAGGAAGGGGGTCACCACTTAACCAAGTTTGCATTGTATTGTTGACCCCAATATTTGCTAAACAATCAGCCACTCTATTACCCTCACGGTAGGTGTGTATAATCTTATAGTTATCAAAACCATTGCATATTTCAATAGCTTCACTAATGAAGTCCTTGATGGACCAGCTTGGAGATTGCTTTTGATTTAGTAAATTAATAATGTTCAACGAATCCCCCTCAATTATAATATTGGAAATATTACAATCTCTAGCCAACCTTATTCCCCAAAGCACTGCTAAAGCTTCTAAGTAGTGATTTGTTTGTTTACCCATCTTACTAGAAAAAGAGGCCACAAAGTAGTCTCTGTGATCTCTAATCACCCCTCCACCTCTTGAATCCCTAGGATTACCTTTTGAAGCTCCATCAAAGTTTAGTTTGTGCCATGCAGTGGGAGGTTGGATCCATCATATAGTAGATCTATCAATGATATTGTTGTCCTTACATTTACTACTACTAGTGCCAATGTTCCAAGCAGCAAGAATGTGCTCCTCGTCCTTAGGATAAAGTTTATTTTTGGGAGGCTTAAATATTTCAATGTTTTCTTTCACTGTAATGATAATTTCATTAAAGAATTTTGTACAAACCTTTCTGGTATTTCTGAAAATAACATCATTTCTAGCTTTCCAGACTCTCCACATGGTATGAGGGAGAACTAGTTGCCAAAGCCTCCTAACCATACAATGCTTATAAGGGGAGTTCCATTGCTTCCATGCCTACAGACAAGTATGGGGGAAAACCCAATTTTGATTGAAATTTTCAAGGATAAGCTGCCATATTTTTGAAGTATACTTACAATGCAGAAAAAGATGTTTAATATCTTCACTTCTTCTATGCACATGCATCATCACAGCTAGGCATGATGAAACCTTTCCTAATGAGATTTTTATTAGTGAGAATCTTACCCTTGATGATGAGCCACGAGAAGAAATTTACTTTAGGGGTTAGCTTTGGCATCCAAAGCTTGTGCCATTCAATTTCACTATCAATAGAAGCAAAAAAGAGTTATAACCAGATTTGTGAATATTTTCCATCAAAGGAATCTTTCCAAATAATCTCATCCTTATTATCATGTTGACTGATATGAATTAGAGAGAGATGATTCTGCATGTAGGAAACAATAGGCTGCATATTTTTGTCATCAACTTTAAGTTGCTTCCATTTCCTTATGTTGCCTTAATCATTATGTTCAATACCTAATACTCTACTATTTTACGTGTGATTGCTTCTATATTATTTTCTTATTATGTAAATAACTCTTCTTACGATGGTCATAGCCCATAATTATTATCATGTAACCTCATTCACACCAAGTCTTATCAGTAGTGTGATTCTGATGGATAATCATCTTTAGTGCTATCTACGAAAGGTCTGGGTACGTGGTTATGATGTCACTTATAATCTTCCCATCCTTCTTATCGGAATACTTTGTTCACATCTCTACTTCTTCAAAATCCTTAGTGAGATGTTGGAATTCATATTATTTTTCAAAGCATTACTTGTCACGATCATCCATCGGCTCTATGGGATTGATGGTCATGAGGAATTTCCCGAATCCTTTTACATTTTCTCTTGGCATATGCATCCTTTTTTAATCTAAAACTCATGTTCCTCCATACGAGTCTCGCATGCTCCACGAATCATTTTATTCATGCGCATATTTTCTACATCAAGATCAATAAAATCCTATCTATAAAGATATTTTCTCAACACCGTGATCTTGAACCTTTCCCACAACAAGTTCGTTTGATCATCAATGTAACTCATTTGAGGTGGTCACAAAATCTACTCCTTCCTTCTTCCACTTTTGCACCTTCTCTTGGGTACCTCCTACTTAATATCTAGCTACACACTTTGCCCCCATCTCTACATATATCATCTAATCCTTCCTAGTATGATTTTCATCATATTTTCCCTCTTCTTCTTCATCTCCTTCAGGGCCTCCACTATGCACATCATGCACTTCCTCAACAATGTGCATGGTCTCATCCTTATATTCTTCCTCATCATGTGTTGTCTCTTCATCATGTATGATATCCTCCATCGAATCCTCTTCCTCCCTCTCTTTCATGTGAACTAACTTTCACCTCTTTTTTTTTTTTTTATCCATGCTTGAGTTAGTCGGGGTAACTATATGTGTCACCCTAGTTTCTTTTGAAGGTCCCAAACCTTTAATTTGTGTTCTAAACCATCTTTGTAGCTTACTTTTGTGGTTGTAGTCTAACACATCATTATTTTCCTCTGCTTCCTTCTCCTTATATTTTTCTTCATATTATTCTTATTCTTGAGGAGAGGTTTCTCGAGCATTATCTTTAAGGTCCTTACAATATGATTTCATTTTAGTGGCTCTAGGAGGTGAAGGTCCCTTCCCTTAATATACTTCCCATTCCTCATTCCGGGCCTCAAGTATATGTAGAATCTTGTTGTTCTCTATCCTAGTACAATAGTTGTAGAAGTTATATCCATATTATCTGATTCCATCACCTCTACATAGGATAACTTGGATGGGTATAAATATGTTGTGTACAAAGTGTGGCAATTAGTATCTACATTATCTGCATCAAAAATCATCTTTTGTGCATCCTTAATCATGTTAATGGATGCTTGAAATATTTTGCGGTGAAACCAAAGGGCCTTTTGCACAAAGGGCCCATAAATACATCACTAAGTAAAAACCTTCCCAAATCGAAGTGTTTATGTAATGTAAATTTTTCGTTTCCATCCAAAATTTAGGACAGCTTCCTCGACACACACCACTCATTCTCAAATGCCTTGCATATTCATCTATACCATTTATCCACGTGTAAATTGTATGGATTTTTTATTTCTCCATGACATGTATACTCAAAAAAATTTAACGTAGGGGAATTATTATCTACTGAGTAAATCCATACCTTGTCCTTAGGTCCATACAGTACCCATGTTTCCCAAAATACTATTAAAAGTAGTATGAAACTGCAAGTTATTTTCTCACTTTTACTTACTTGGATCTGTGCCTCTTCCATAATTAATTTAGAAACAAATATAACAATATTATATAGAGTTTTTGTCATATTTTTACACTATGTGTAGCTATTTAGTTTTTACCATTGACCACCTTTCTCGTGTACCAAACCTACAACTTAACAGGACCACTATAACTCTAGTGCTGTGTGTCATCATTGATGGATGTGATATCCATCGTGATGTTCCCCTTTTGATAGTTGAGAATTTATTTTTGTGGCCTCTACTCCATCGTCATCATCTATGTATTTCTCAATTTAAATTCTTGAGATGTGGAAACCTATTACCCTTCTAATAATTTGTGTGGTGATGCACATTCTTCTCCTAAAAAAATAGAAAAAGTCTTTCTCGATGTGCGACATGAGACATTGGTATAGTTTCTTCAGATTTCCAATGAAAGATAATTAATAAAGCTGGAGGAATCCAATTTCTCTAAGTCATTCTTCATAGTGTAACCATATACCATTTTCCCTACCTCAGTCCTCTAGTTCAACTTTTTCATTACATCCTTGTTAATTTCCCTTTCATGGCCCCCCGAGTGATGGTTATTAATAACTGATTTTGCATTTAGTTAAATGCATCCCATGAATACCCTACTATAACCCTTGGTGGGTATTGCATGTCCGAGAACCTTTCTTCCGATACAAATTCAATTATAGGCTTCTTGTTCTTACCATTTCCCTTTCCCACTTAGGTGATTGTGTGGTGGTGGATTCTTTCTTTAGTGCCATTAATTTTTTTGAACTGATTCAAATTCAAAAATTTCTAAAACTTTACAAATTTTAGAAATAAGTACTAAATCAACTTGTTCAAATCCTCTGCTTTGGCATCATTCATCAATTTCTCAACTCTTTACTCTTGTCTACCTTTTGATTTAGTATGTAATTTTCAATCCCATGCCCTAGTTTTGTAACTTCAAGGTATGTGATTCCACTTTTATCCAAACCCTAGCTCTGTGAATTCAAACCCTTGAACCAAAATTGTTGTGTATCTCCTACCTCCATGCCTTCTTCTCACTCTCTTACTTCCAATGAAAGAGATACCAACTTAGGTTGTGTATCTTGGTTCGTCATGAGTTTTCTCCTTCACACAATATTTTTGTACTCACAAATTTTTTCACTTAATCACCATTTAATCACTCAAAATATTCAATAAACAAGGTAAGAATGATATATAAGTGGGCCCATTTTATATTTTTCCAAAATTTATCTTATTAATTGTTCCTCAACTACCACCGCTCAAAATATTTAAATGCACTTCTTACTTTTTCAGCACTTTTCCTGCTTTCTTCTATGTCTAGCAATCGTAACCTTCGACACACCACTACTTCTCATGATACTATCATCCTTGCATTCACATTCTTGTGTTATACACAATTTTCCTCTCTGTGCCATATACCAAGTAGTGTATCCCTTTGTTGTCTCCTTCGTGTTACACTACATGACCATCTTTATGGTTTTCCAACATACAAACAGATTCCATATCCTTCTAACACCATCATCTTGAGCACTTCGATACTTCTCACTACTCTCACTCACCCCTAATACATGTCCATGAATAACCCTTCTATTACATCATCACATGTACCTGTATAAATTCTAAGAGATGTAAAAAAATCACATGGTCTCCTTTTTGTTTAATTGTACTTATTTCTCGCCACACTAAAAGTATGTGTAGTCCTCTCTGTGCATATAATTTACTGAGATAGTAATAAGCTCACGGTGTGTGAATGGAATTACAACCAAAAACCATTAAAATAAAAACATAAAAGGTAACTCTAATCTAAATGGAAATACTACCTTATTTCAAACACAAAGGAATCTAATTTATAGTAGAACTTCAACCTACTCCCATTTAAGTAACTGAGAAACATAGTGTTATCTAATGTCTGTAATTGACATGCACCCGATTCCAAGATATCTTCTTACTACCAAAGGGTCCCAACCAATTAACTCATAACTTTCCTAGATGACATGCAAACTTGGAGTTATACAAAAGTACCATCTTTCCAACTATAAAAGACTTTTTATTGATATGCCTATTATTCCAAGCCTTCTATCTTTCCTTCTCTTTGTGTTGAATCCAATGCACAATGGCATGTTGATCATCTAATTACATTAATTTATCAATGCACTCATCAAATTCCTAGTCATCATCCAATCCACCTAAGCATGTAATACACAGGGAGGGTAAAATAAATTCCACATGTAGCACAACCTATATGCAAACACCAACTAAGAAAGTGTGTCCTTATTCAACCATTTATAGGTTGTCTTGTATGCCCAAAGTACAAATGATACCTTATCATCCTAGTCTTTTATTCCAACATCACATATTTTTTTAGAGTCTGACCCAAGATCTTGTTGAAATCTTTGGTAGTCCCATTTTATTGGGGTTGATAAGGGGTAGTCCTATGGTGTGCCACCATAAATTATGTCGATAAAATTTGAATGGTATGATTCAAGAAATTATTCCTTCTATCACTTGTAAGGTTCAATGGAAAACCATAATCTGCTGATGTTGTTTTTCCCTAAGGAACCTCAACCGTTATGGCTAAAATGAAATATTTTGTAGGTGTTTCCTCTTCCCACCTTGTCAAGTAATCAATACATGTGATGATGTATCATGTACCTCTTATGCGCACATGTGGTGCATTAGGTCATAAAAACTCAATGGCCCACTTCTCAAATGGCTTCACACTTGTAATGGGTCACAATGACATCTCATCTCTATTCCAAAGATTTCAAATTATTTGAAAGTGATCACATGCCTTGAGAAATGCTTTAGTGTCCTTGTGTAATTCCTCCCACCAAAATCCTGCTAAAAGGATCTTGTACATAGTAGCCTCACCCACATAGCGTCCACTAACTATTCCTCCATGCACTTCCTCCATAATAGCCTCACACTCATGTTCTAACACACATATGTGTAAGATTTCATCATGGCCCATATTTTATAGTTATCCTCTAATGAGATGATAAGGCACAACGTGAATATCAAGATTCTTCTTCTCCAAAGTCTTAATTCCTTCTGGTGCAAGTCTAGTACATAATAATACGAAAATATCCTCTAAATTAGTTGGTAGGAATTTCATTCTAAACAAATATTTATCTATCATAGTATCTTTAATACTCTTCATGTCCTTTCTAGAGTTGATCCTTGACACGTGATCAAGTTTGAGGTTTCTCTTATTTGGATTTACTATGAGTGTAAAATCAAAATATTGAAACAAAAGAATCTAGTAGTAGATGCAACCTTGAAAAAATAGCTTATTGACCAAGTAATTAAATTCCATATGATCTATAATAAAGATAAACGGTGTGGCCAATAATTACTATCTAAACTAGTGAAGCACATAGATCATGGATAATGCTTCATGTTATGTTGTTGTATAATTATTCTTAGCTATAATCAACTTCCTAATCATAAGAAATATGTTGATAACCATTTAATTCAATTGGTTGCACTAAGAATTCTCTAATTTACCTACCAGAGGCATACATATGTACATGGAAAGGATTTTTCCAAATAGGAAAGTGCAAGATGGGTGTGGTGGTTAGCTTCTCATTAAAGGTCTCAAAATATTGTTATTGCACATCCCCTAATAAATTTGGCCTTAAGTAACTCTTCCAAGGGTACGTTAATCTTGGCATAACCCTTAATGAATTTTCTATAATAACCAATGTGCCCTAAGAAATTGTGTACCTCACTCTGGTTAGTAGGTTCTTCCAACCCTAAAATTACTACAATCTTAGTAGGGTCTACAAATAGTCCTTCCTTACAAATGATATGCCCGAGTAATGTTCAAAGGGGGTGGAAAAAATAAAATTGTTTATTTTTAGGGATATGACAAGTTGTTTACATATTTAAAACATCAGCCTCAGTTGTCACATTGAAATTTCACTAGGAAAAGGATGGTCCAATCATCCAAGTAGACCTGTAAAAATTATGAATGAAGTCATGGAATTACTTGCACAATGATGTGCGAGAACATTGCTTTGGCATATTTTTCAATCCAAAGGTCATAACAAAGATATGAAAAACTCCCCACTTAGTTATAAAAGAAGTCTTCTCTTGATCCTCATGCATACTGCATACCTAATGATACTATGATAATCCATGATTAAATAAATATATCTCACATTATGTTATGCCTTCAAGGATCTATTACGTGAATAGTGTAGGAAACTCGATCTATGATAGATAAAAACTCTAAGTACATGGTAGTCAAAAAATATTTTGATTCAACCATTTTTATTGATACTAATCACCATGGGACTGACCCACTTAGATTCCTTAAATAGTTAAATGATTCTTGACTTAAGAATCTTGTTAATCTCCTCTTTTACCTTCTCGCATTGTGTTTAGGTTCATCCTATTAGGCCTATTCCATTAAATGTGTGCCTTATTTCAGATTAATCTTCATCTCTCCTAGTGAGGGATGCACACCATTTAACTCATGTTAACCCCTTGGGAATAAGTCTTGGAATTCATGTAATCACTCAATGATCTTTGCATCCTCTGGTTCTTACTAATAATCCCCAAAAATTACCTCTTTGGGTGCATCTTCAGTTCTAATATTCACCTTCTTAGTCTTCATAATATCATGGTATGCACGTTCCTTCTCATCTATAGAGTCCATTACCTCTCGCTAACCTTATATATGTTTAATGTCCAAATATTCACCTTCCTCATAATATATAAGGCCATAGTCTTCCGCTTTTACTTTTCTTTCCACTTGTTCCCTAGATATAACTCTTCTATATCTATTGCATCCTTATGTAATTCAGCCTAAGATTCTACAAATAAATAAACCATTAAATAATCTACCTTTGCACTATCTCCCAACATGATGCGCTTCATGATCTATACAACCTCATGAAATGAGGATTTATTATAAAAATAACCAAAGGTGAGAACAACACCTTCTGTTATATTGTGCCAACTTCTAATTTCTTTCTTTAAGTCAACATGCACATACCATTCTCATGTGCATCCATGTAAATTAGAATAGCTTTTGTATACCCATAAAGATGGTAGTCATTCCTCTTTTCCATATGCCCAATTTCTCTCACAATTGTGAAAATATAACAAAGTAGGAGTCTTACCATCATAGTTGTGTATAAGAAAGGGAGTATTTATCAAAGTAAACCTTGTTAAAAAGGATCCCTAACCTTGCATCATCCCAATAGATTGTATCTATGTGTGTCACCCACGAATGTGATGTCATTCCATGCAAAGTGTAGACCATCTTATTCCATCTCTCTTTTATTTTTACACTGGTCCTTCGTCATGCATAAAAAAGAGTTAGGTTTCTCTTCTCCAGTATATTTACACAAGTGACCTTAGTAATACAACCGACCGTGCATGGCCTAATCTTCCCGGTACCTATTCCTTGACCACACTTTGCCTACCATCTCATAGGTTTCATGGGACCAATTGTCACAACCAACACTAGTAGTATCACTGATAGATTACATATCTTCTCAATGAAGGACACATTCTTTAGTTTTCTCTATATTTTCTAGATCACACATTGTATGTGCATATATAATGTTAAGCTCTTCCTCATTGATAGGCTTTGTATAGGGCACAATATTTGCATCATCTAAGGGGATGAAAATGAGATCAACCCTATTCTTAAAACTGATATATATATTTTATTGAAAGGCATATAAATATTTTTCACATAACACTAGGAATGTCAAAGGAGTGCGAGGAAATTATTAGTTTCTACAAGCTTAAGCACCTCAAAACCACCTATAAATTTTGATCCTTGAATAGTGATAGAGGCATACTTTAATACTCCAATAGGTATGGCCCTTGTATTATTTTCCATGGATAGCACATTGGAAGATGGTTACACATGTGGCCTTCCCATTTAGTTCCAATCATATAATGTTAGGACATTTATCTCTACACCTACATAAATGAAAATATTACTCACCAAATAACCATCTATTACCACATCTAGGGTGATCTCCTTAGCATACTCATGGTTCTGTGGTGGTAAATTTATATCAAGGATCTGAAACTTTATTTTGAATCCCCGCATGTGGTACCCTCTTACGTGAACATTCTCCTAATAAGGGAATGATGTTCTCCTTCCATAAAATTCTACATAATTCCTTCAAATCTTCAACATATTTTTTTGAAGCTCAATTCCCCTCACACACTCTCTCTCCTTCGGATGTTGGATCTCCCCTTGTAATTCTCTCGAACATACCCATAGTTTCTTGATACACCTCCTTATGATGATCAACATCTATATATTTAACTTGTATGACCTCTTCTTTCCTGATTAGTGGTTTTATCTTTACATGCGTAGGTACGCGCATTGCTTCTACACCCATAGTAATTAAAATAACTTGGATCTCCGTATCAAGATTATTCTTAGGTTACAATTTTTTGGGTTTCACGTGATCCACTTTAATCATCCTTGTATACTTATCCTTGTTTTTTTCTTACACATATGTTCGAAGTATAGATGCTCAACCTTATGTGCCTTTACATACTACGCACATACCCAGCTTCTTAGGAAAATTATAATAATAATGATCTCATGATCCATGAGTATAACATTTACCACAAATGAACCTTCCTCTACCACATCATACCTTTCTTCTCCGTACCCACCTCTAAAGCTTCCATTCCGATCATTACACATTTCATTTTCATGCCCTTCCCATGCCTTAGAGCTACTGGTCATAGTGGTATGTCGTAATCTAGTATCGCATTCTTCGTGAATGTGATCAATGAAATAGAAGTTAGAAATGTTGTGGGTGTGTGCATCAAAAATATTTTAGTACTGAAGACATTATTATATGTGGGACATTGTAAAAGTGGATAATTCCTAACATCATGATTATTTTCTAAAATCTCAAAAGATGTCAATAATGCGTGAAAACTCATGCGCAAGAAGATATCATTAATATGTACTTCAACCTCACAATATATGCATCATAACCCATTACGTGTCTCATGAGATGAATTAGCAGAGATATTTTCTAGCTAAGAGACCATAGATATAATCTAGCTTCAAGGGAAAGGAATACCCATGGGTCAATGCTTTCAACTACTTTAGCATATAGATATACTTCAAAGGCCTCACATAGATCAATAAATGTCTCATGTTATAATTCTCTTCAAAAAGGAGTCAAAAATTCTCAAAAAAACCACTGCACGTGATAATTCTAATGGATATCATAATATAATTTTGAAAAAAAAAATTAGATCAAAAATCATATTCTCAGTAATGATTTATGAGAAGCACTTCTTAATATCCTTTAGTGCGCGATGCTTTATTTCTCAAACTCTAGTATATAAAATTAAGCTAAAAATTTAGTGTGCAATGCATCATAATCAACTACAATTTGATGTGGATAACATTTCTTGTACCATCTATGTACGCACCCTTGCAGTGTGGTGGAAAAATTAATTTCCTTCTTATCGTAAGTTGTTATTCCTTTAGCCCTCCATAATAACTCACAATTATGCACATGTTCACCTACATCTTCTACACCACTATAATATGGTAAGTGAAGTGACATATCAAAGAATAATTGAGGTGTTTGCTGCTATGGTTGCTAAGGTGGTTGTTGTGGCTACTATGACCCTTTTCCCGAAATGGGGTCGGATCATGAACTTGAACCTCCACTAGGGTTTCGTCTATGCGGTGTCCGACCTAAACATCTCAAGCCTCCCATTGCGACATGTGGTCTTGTACATGTCATTACTTACATCCTAGTGGTTGTGATAAACTAGAAACTAAGAATCATGCTATAGCTACACCTATAGGATTGCTTCCAATGAACCGCATGCCAACACTCTTTCCTGTTATTGTGCATGGGAAATTTCCTGAAAAATACTTGTTCCAAAAATGACACCTACCGCACCGCCATATGTACATCCTTAATTTGTTGTGCTTCCTAAGTTGATACCAATATGTTCCTACACGTATCACCTACCCAACCTAGTGAACCTCTATTATGTCCTTACTCACCATGATTATGATTATCTTATACAATTAGCTCTACATTCTGAACACCTTACACAAGGGCTAGGTTGTTAGGTTGGTTCAGATGCGCACCTATGATTATACTTATTTCCTTAGACTCAATCTCATCATATATCAATGGGTTCTCTCTACTACGCTTTCCCAATGTGGAGAAGACATGATCTCATGGTCCATTACCTTCGTAGGGGTCTCATCACTTCCACCACATCATTATTTTCTACCTCAACACCTACTCAACTACCCTCTCCTCATCACATCATTATACTTGAGTCATCTTTCCTCCCTTTATATCTCTTCTTCCAAGGTCACCATCCTTCTCAAACATATATCCCGCCCCTACCCATGGTGGTGTTTCACCCTACCATAGGTAAGTTCTCCATTCCCAACTCAATCATCAATATCTTGATAACTAAAGGTGTCATGCGTAGATAAGATCCTTTTAGTTCACGTAAAAACTAGAACTCTACTTCATCTTGGCACGGTATGTCAAAATCACATACTCCAAGGTATAATTGCACAATAATCCTTCCCACTAATGATCTATAACTTTATTCCATGGCTTGTCCAAATCAAAAAGTGCTTAGTAGTCTTCTTATATCCACACTTGATTTCTACTAATCTAGACACGTTTGTTCTAAATGTATGCTACCAACCACTCGTATAATTATAATGGGAATAATATGAAGAATGTCTCATACAAGTAGTCATAGATGTTGTCTTCTCCCCACTTACGTGCATTAAAATCAGGTCCAGTGCTAGAATTTTGAGAAAACTTGTTCTGGTAGATAGATCAAAAAGAGGTCCTAACAACATAACCAAAATGTAGTATTTTATTTACTAAAATTAGCTAGCCATGACAACACTTCATCCAGGCATGTTTATAAGTTCACCCGAAGCACTCATAGCTACAAGTTCCCTCCTTTTTTTCTTATCAAGATGTTAGCATGCATAATCATCATAATGATAATAACAATTTATTCAAGAAAATACATCATAACATGAAAAGTGAGTAACACATATAATAAGAAAAATAATCTTCATACGTAATTACCAAAAATATGTGAATTCCCATTAAACCATACTCAGATATAGTAACCTTATAAATCCATAATAAATTATTCATTTCAATCACAATTCATTATATAACAGATTAGTTGATTACAATATTACCCAATACATCCATGTGTTGGACCATGCATGCTCCCATAATGCTTACTCGAAAGCTATACAAATAGTACTCAAAATATTCTCTCTACACTAGCTAACTAACTCTCTACTATAATGAGGTATCACTTATATTTATAGGGTGGGGACTTTCCCTTCACCGCCTACATGCACCTTCCTAATAATAGGCATGCTCACAATTAGATAGATTTCATTTTACAACTCGTATTAATAATACATGAAGCTATAATTAGCTAATAAAATACATGATTTAATCCTATTTTATCCTTCTTCATGTGTTGTCTTTTTCCTTTCCTTGTATGTGCTTTCTTATCCTTAACTTGTTTTGCTAATTCATATTACTTTTTTCTATTTTTTATCTTTCTTGAGCAACACTCCATCTTTTTCTTTTCTATTTTTAGCCCTGTTTGGAAAATCAACTAAGTCCTCAATGATACATGTGCATGTACAACCTTATGCACTAACCTATTCCTTCATGGTGCACACACTATTCGGTTCTTACTCCCTTTTATTACACATGCATCTATGATCCATTCTAACTTCCTCACATGGCTAGTACTTATCTATTTCCTCATACCAACATGTTTTTTGTAATTATATTCACATGCAATGATAATCTCTAGAACTTCTAAATATAATCCTTTATTGACCTTTTTATTGTAGCTTTTATAATTGGATAAAGTAGTTCTCAACCATACTAGTATGATAGTGTGTTTTACAACTCCTCTATAAAAACTAACCATGTGATATTAAGATCCTTCTTCCTCTTTTAATTTCATGACTAAAAATACCAAGTTAATTATTCTAGTTTCAGATACAAGTATGATATTACCACCTTCTTTCCACTTGGAACTTGATGTAGGTGATAGTATATTCCCATTGAAATTTATAGTTTCCATTTTTAAATAATGTTACATCATTATCTAGAAGATCCACCATGTTGTGTAAAGTATCCTCCTTGGTTGGTGTGGATAAAATCTAGTTACACATTTCTTGAGGAACCCATGTGATTCGAATGGGAATAGATTCCAATATTCATGCTCGAAAAAGTATTCATCATCTCCTTACACATTGATTCAATATCCACTTTTATTTCACTCTTCACTATTGTTAAACCATCATCATTCCCCGTTCATTTCCTCCTTTATTAATTTCAATTGATTACTAAAATTGGCTTGCATAGTGTTGAGGTTATACCTAATCACCATATTATTTACCTTGTCCTGAAGTTGGTAAAGCATTTCGATAACCTAGAATATGAGGATTTAAAATCCATATCTTCCTTATATATATTCATTCTGGGGTGCATTGATCCTTCCCTTGGCATCTAGTTGATCTCCCCTGTCATGATACGGTGTTTGGGTCTTCATATAAAAGGATTAGTGTAGGAATTTAGGGTTTGAGGTTTTTTCTTAGGGTTACTGATTATAAATATTTTTAGAATGAATTGAAAAAGACAAAAGGAACAAACCTTAGATATTTTTTGGCAATCTTTCCAAAAATATAAGAAACTTAGAAAAAATCCACAAATAGAAGCCTATGGAGAAAATTTATGAAAAACCATAAAATGGATATAAATTGTGAAAAATAAGCTCAAAGATCTTGAAAAATTGGGATATACTTGACTTATTTCACAACTTTAGTTAATAAATTCTAAAAAAATTCACCACCATTTTCAAAATATAGAAGAAACTTTAAAATTAGGGTTTTGACACAAATGTGGCAATTTTAAATCTCTGATACCACTTGTAATGAATTTTCTTCGATAGATCTAAATATTAACAAAAATATGACACTAAAGAATGCCGAGATAGAGATGAAATATCACAATATGAAAGCATTTTGACTCAACCAATTCAAGGGAAATATCCAAACCATGCAATACGAATTAAGTTCTCAATATGATGATTAACAAATCCTTAATACCTCTCATATACTATTTACATCACCTATGATGACCTAATAAGCATATGAAAGCATAAGTGAGTGACATATGAAAATAAAATGGATTATATAAGACACTAGTCGATCGTCCATATCCAATATAAGATATAGGAATAAGGACATAATAGAGCCTCTGATTATGATCTTGGTGTCATGATTCAAACTCTAGGAGGAAGTAATCTTCCTAAAAATTATGTAGATATGCAAGATGAGAAGATTATTATTCATGTAGGTAAAAGGATATCTATCCCCATCTCTCCAATCATTCTTTCACTTTTTTAAGTTCCTTGAACCTCTTAATGTTTTACTTTAGATCCAAGAATCCCTATGGTTCCCGATCCTGTATTTATTTTCCTAGAGGCTTGTGCCATAAATAACATCATGTATGTTTTTAATATTCCCTCCCACCCAACCTATGAAATTAGCCAAACTTCTAAATATGTTTCATGAAAATTTGAGGAATTTTGGTATTTCACAATATATTCCAGTCCTCTACCCAAAATCAATTAAACAAAACTATCCTACGGTGTTAGGAGATTTGGGTGTTTATCACTATCATGAAGAGGAGAATCAATTATAGACCCTAGAAAAATCCAAATAGATTTTAATACCATACCATTAAACTATCTTAGAATATCAACATGAACAAGAGAGAATAAACAAATAATTGATCAAATTCCTTGAGTTGCAGAAAGGAGCACATAGTGGAGAGTGATTTGAAGGTTTAAAAGAATCATATTATAAAATTGAGTTAAAACCATATTTATATAAAAGATTAATCAATGAAAAAACCCTTGTCAATGTCTCATATCCATTTTAGGAGAATAAATTATAAAACCCCACAAAACCCCAAACAAATTTCAACAATATACCATGTAGCTATCTTCAAGGGTAAACAAAAATAAGAGAGAATAAGGAAATACATTCTCAAATTATTCAAGTTGTAGATGAAGGAACACATAATGGAGAGAGATTTGAAGGTATCAAAGGATTACATCGGTAATTTTTAAATCAAAACAAATTTGTGTAAAATTTTAATCAATGAACAACCCCTTTTAGAAATCTCATATCCAATTTAGACCTATTTCACCAAAGGAAACAATGATTTAACATTTGCAAATTGGTGTGACTTTGAATTAGATGATGAGAGTTTTCACACCATGCAAATAGAGGAATCCGTTATGGAAATGAATAATATAGAATTATATGATGATAAAATTGATCTTGAGAAGGAGATGTAAGTTTTTCTCAACACTTAAGCATATCAAAAAAAGGTGGAGGAAGATATTCAAGGTGAGTAGGAGGTTTTGTTTGAAAATGACAATCCTTATTGTTTTGTATGTTTAGAGATTTCCACCTTTATGGAGGATTGTAGTGATTCACCAAAAACATCCTTACTCATTTTATTCAATCAAATAAAAATTCAAAATACTATGAAGGATTAGTTTAGCCTCATAAAATTCATGTTTGAGGCTGAGAAAAGGGATGTAGAGCTTAGTTTTAGAATAAAGGTGTTTCTTGAAGATATAATATAAGAAGAAAATGTTTTAAAAACTTAAAAACACTCTCGAAAGAATAAATATGAAGATGGTGGCCTATATAAGATATGTATAAGTCCATTAGCTTTGAAATTTGTGTGTCCAATCAGATACTTGGCTAGATTAGAGCTTTAATATGAGTTTCCATTGGTCATGCTCATTTATGAGTATGATGAGGAACATCAAAGTTTCAAAAGTCAGATTCAACACATTAAAACCTATAATGATGATAAAATAGAGGTGTTTTTAGCCAATTTATATGATATTTTGAAAAAAATGATTTGTTGGCCATGTTTTCTCCATCCCCATCATCCTTACATATTAAAAATCTATTGTTGTTAGGAAATAAGGGATAAAATATATGGAATAATCCCTCACGAGAATCGCAATCTGTAGAAACTAATATGCAGAAAATATTACATATGTCAAATAAAAGTGTAGAATAAAATAACACAACACAAAGAGATAGTATTTAACATGGTTCACCCAATTTGGGCTACGTCCACAAAGAATCACTTGCTCAAATTTAATTACAAACCACCACTCTCTCAATACAATACCCAGATTCATTTGGAGTTATGCTCAATAAACTCTATATAATTCATAGCTGAATTAAAAACACATATGCAATGTTTACATTATATCTACCATATGCACAAAACCATATAAATAGACAACTACTTAAGTAGTTTTACAAAACCATGGGTATCAAAACCATGGGTCAAAACCATCCCATAAACCTATGGGTCAAAATCCCACCCATATGAGAAAATCACGTTTCCTGATATATCGAGCATGTTTTAAGGCCCAAAATTTTACAATATCTTAGTGTACATTCTTCAACATTTTCTCACATGAAAATAGGCTCCACAACCTAACAATCTCCCACTTGGAGACTAGTTTTCCTCTGAGTAATCTTCTCAACTCTTCACTAGTTTCGTGAAGACCAACCAAAGTTGAACACAACTTTAGTTTTCCCTTGTGACCACCTTGGTCATCATGTCTATAGGATTCTAACTATTATGAATCTTCTCTAGCTTCAACTTCTCTTCCTCCAAAGTTGTCCTGATGAAATGATACCTTAACTGTATATGCTTCATCCTAGAGTAGAATGCAAAGTTCTTAGCTAGGTGTATAACACTCTAAATATCACTATGAAACTTTCCTTCCTCTTATTTATGCCCCAAATACTCAAGTAATTGCTGTAACAAAATCATTTCCTTGCTTTCCTCTATGGCAGTAACATACTCAGCCTCCGTGGTTAACAAAGCCACCAACTTATGTAGTCGTGAAATACAACTTACTTTTGTTCCACCTATAGTGTAAACATAACCTGTTGTGCTCCTATTTTCTACATCTCCAGCCATATCTGAATCTACATAACCACACAAAGTGGTGTTTTCTCCACTGTAGAACAAAACTATCCCCATGGTCCCTCTCAAATACCAAAGGATCTACTTTACTACCTGCCAATGATCTCTACCTAGATCACTCATAAATCTACTCATCGCTCCCACTACATGGGCAATATCAGGCCTAGTGCACACCATGGCATACATCAAACTGCCAACCACTGATGAGTAAGGTACCTTGGACATTTGGTTTCTCTCCTGCTCTATCTTAGGACACTGTTCCTTTGATAACTTGAAATGGCTGCCAAAGGAGTCCCAACTGGTTTAGCATCCTACATATTAAACCTCTCTAAGACCTTCTTAATGTACTCTTCTTGAGATAAAGTTAGCTTCTGTTCCTTCCTATCCTGAGATATCCTCATACCAAGGATTTTTTTGGCTGCCCCAAAATCCTTCAAAGCAAAGGATTCACTTAGTCTTCTTCTTGAGTACTTTTATTTCATACATGTTTTTACCTATAATAACCATGTCATCCACATATACGTAAAAGGATAATATAACTGCCATCCTCAAATTTCTTTACATACACGCAATGGTCAAAATGACATCTAATATAACCTTGCTCCATCATGAAGCTATCAAATTTCTTATACCATTGACATGGAGCTTGTTTCAAGCCACACAAGCTCTTCTTTAGTATACACACCATCTCCTCTTTACCTTTGAACTCATATCCCTCTGGTTGTTGCATATATAGTTCCTCCTCCAAATCACCATGGATAAATGCAATATTTACATCAAGCTGTTCTAAGTGCAAGTCTTCTATTGTAACTATTCCTAGAACAGTTCTAATAGAATTCATTTTTACTACAGGAGAAAAATCTCATCAAAATCTATACCTTTTTTCTATGCAAACCCCTTGACCACCAACCGGGCCTTGTATCTTTTCTTTCCTCCTCCTTCTTCTTTGACTCTAAACACCCACTTATTCTATAATTCTCTTTTTCCTTCGGGTAGCTTCACCAAATCCCATGTCTAGTTCTCCATGAGATCTTGATGCTCCTCATCCATGGCTTGCTCCCACTTTTTCCTGGCATCTACCTACATTGCTTCATCAAATCTCTCTGGCTCTCCACTATCAGTGAGTAATAAATAATAAAGAGAAGGAGAAAACGTTTAGGTTCTCTTCTTACCCTATAATACCTCCTCAATATAGGAGTTTGGGGTTCTTGTTGAGGAGGTTCCTAAACTGATTCATGTGTCACTTTCCCATCTGGAAGATCCTCTACCACTACATATTCTTTCTTGGATTCTTCCTGTTTTCCTACAATTGCTGTTTATACATGACTTTCTCATTAAAGACCACATCCCTAGAATGAATGATTTTCTTGTCCTTAATACTCCAACATTTATATCCAAAGTCATCACCACCATAACCAATGAAATTACATTTTTTTAATTTATCCTCTAGCTTGGTCCTATCATCCTTGTCTATATGGACAAACACCTCACATCCAAAGACTCTAAGAAATGAATAATCAACTTTCTTACCATACCAAGCCTCCTCAGGTATGCCTCCATCCAAGGAACTTGAGGGTCCTCTATTTATCAAGTACACAGTTGTGCTCACTACTTCTACCCAAAAATAAAGAGGTAGTCCTACATGTAACCTCATGCTCCTAGCACATTCCATTATTGTTCTATTCATCCTTTCTGACACCCCATTATGGTGTGGATTTCTTGGAGCTGTATTTTTCCTATGGATTCCATTCTTAGAACAATAATCATCAAATTCATTGTTGCAATACTCCCCTCCATTATCTGACCTGAGATATTTTAGCTTAAGACCTGTTTCATTCTCTACCAAGGCTTTCCATTTAACAAAAGTGTCAAATACATCAGATTTGTTTCTAATACAATAAACTCAAAATTTCCTTATTGCATCATCAATAAAAGTAACATAATAACTTGAACCCCCAAGAGACGATACATGAACCGATCCCCATATATTAGAATGTACCAACTCTAACTTACTCTCTTTCTTTATTGGTCCAACCTTGAGAAACCTTACTCACTTTTGTTTCCCATATATGTAGTCCTCACAAAACTCCAAACTGTTTTACGTATATCCAAGAAAATCCTTCTTTATGATCTCCATGCCCTTATGGCTCATATGACCGAGCTTATAGTGCCACAATGTTGTATCTACTTCTAAAGCCACAAGATTATAGACATTAGTGCTATAAGTGGTTAAATACAAGGTTCTAACCTTCTTACCTCTTGCCACCACAAGAGCACCTTTGGTAACCTTCCAAAAGTCACCAGTAAATATCATAGTAAAACCATCACTTCCCAAATTCCCCGCCGATATAAAATTTTGTCTTAATGTAGGCATATGTCTAACATCCTTCAATAGCCAAGTATTCCCATTCTACATCTTAACCTAAAAACCTTTTCCAACTATGCTACAGGCTCATCATCACCAAGAAAACATGCCCAAAATCTCCTTGAAAATAGTCAACAAAATAATGCATATGTGAAGAAGCATGGAAAGAAGCCCCAAATCTAAAACCCAAGATTCAAAGAATATTGTGCAAAGAAAGAATCAAAGCATCCTGACATACATTACCCATTTCCACATTTTACTCCTTATTTTCTTCATGTTGTTTCTTCTTGTCCCAAGATCCCAATGATCCTTCTTTTCATGCCCAAAATTTCCACAAGTGCTAGCACATACTATCTTTCTTTTTTGGATTTTGACCTTGTCTGATCCTTTGATTTTCCACGGCTTCCTCTATTCTTCTATCTCCCTCTAGTTTCCATATTCAAAGCATTCCCTGAAGTAGAATATTCACTAGAGATTTTTATTCACATTTCCTCACTTAGAATCACCCCTAAAACATCCTCAAACTTCAACTTTGAGTTAGCTAGAACTGATTTTCTTAAATCCATTACCAAGCTATTCCAACTCTCAGGTAAAGAGCATAGAACTAATAAAGCCCTAACTTCTTCATCAAATTCTATTGTAACCGAAGCTAGCATATTTACAACCATATTAAAATCATTTAGATGATCTATTATTGAACCATTCTCATACATCTTCATATTAAACAAAATTTTCATTAAAAATATCTTACTAGAGGCAAAGGGTTTTTCATACAACTTCCCTAATGCATCCATCAGTTCTTTTGTCATATTTTCCTCTCAAACATTAAATAATACCGAAGATGCAAGACACAACCGGATTGTCCCAAGTGCCTTCCTATCTAGAAAATCCCATTCCACATCCATCATGCTCGAGGGTTTGTTCACCTTCTCAGACAATGGAGTATAAAGATCCTTCTAATAAAGGTAATCTTCCATTTACATCTTCCAAATACTACAATTCTACCCGTTGAATTTATCAACCCTAGATCTTCCATCATCTGCCATAGCTCCCACTTAAGATAAAACTTTCCCGTGATTCAACACTTTAGCAAACCAAACTAGGATCTGATACCAATTGTTAGGAAATAAGGGATAAAATATGTAGAATAATCCCTCACATAATCGCAACAATAGAAACTAATATGTAGAAAAATATTACAGATCTCAAATAAAAGTGCAGAATAAAATAACACAACATAAAGAGACAATATTTAACATGGTTCACCCAATTTGGGCTACATCCACAAATAATCACTTGCTCAAATTTTATTACAAGCCACCACTCTCTCAATACAATACCTAGATCCATTTGGAGCTATGCTCAACAAACTCTATAGAATTCACACCGAATTCAAAACACATTTGCAATGTTTACATTATATCTACCATATGCACAAAACCATATAAATAGACAACTACTTAAGTAGTTTTACAAAACCGTGGGTATCAAAACCATGGGCCAAAACCGTCCCATAAACCTATGGGTCAAAAAACCCACCCATATGAGAAAATCACGTTTCTGATATATCAAGCACATTTTAAGGCCCAATTTTTTTTTTAGGGGCTGCGCCTCTAGACCCCGCCTCGGGCCCGACCCCAAACCCAGTATAAGAAAACATGGAAACTATACAATACTCTTAGTGTATAGTGCCACAATGTTGTATCTACTTCTAAAGCCACAAGATTATAGACATTAGTGCTATAAGTGGTTAAATACAAGGTTACAACCTTCTTACCTCTTGCCACCACAAGAGCACCTTTGGTAACCTTCCAAAAGTCAAATTTGTAAATATCATAAGAAAACCATCACTTCCCAAATTCCCTGCCGATATAAAATTTTGTCTTAATGTAGGCATATGTCTAACATCCTTCAATAGCCAAGTATTCCCATTCTACATCTTAACCTAAAAAAACCTTTTCCAACTATGCTACAGGCTCATCATCACCAAGAAAAACATGCCCAAAATCTCCTTGAAAATAGTCAACAAAATAATGCATATGTGAAGAAGCATGGAAAGAAGCCCCAAATCTAAAACCCAAGATTCAATAATATTGTACAAAGAAATAATCAAAGCATCTGTCATACATTACCCATTTCCACATTTTCCTCCTTATTTTCTTCATGTTGTTTCTTCTTGTCCCGAAGATCCCAACAAATCCTTCTTTTCATGCCCAAACTTTCCACAAAGCTAGCGTACTATCTTTCTTTTTGGATTTTGACCTTGTCGATCCTTTGATTTTCCACGGCTTCCTCTATTCTTCTATCTCCCTCTAGTTTCCAAATTCAAAGCATTCCCAAGTAGAATATTCACTAGAGCTTTTTATTCACATTTCCTCACTTAGAATCACCCCTAAAACATCCTCAAACTTCAACTTTGAGTTAGCTAGAACTGATTTTCTTAAATCCATTACCAAGCTATTCCAACTCTCGGTAAAGAGCATAGAACTAATAAAGCCCTAACTTCTTCATCAAATTCTATTGTAATGAAGCTATCATATTTACAACCATATTAAAATCATTTAGATGATCTATTATCAACCATTCTTATACATCTTCATAATAAACAAAATTTTCATTAAAAATATCTTATTAGAGGCAAAGGGTTTTTCATACAACTTCCTAATGCATCCATCGTTCTTTTGTCATATTTTCCTCTCAAACATTAAATAATACCGAAGATGCAAGACACAATCGGATTGTCCCAAGTGCCTTCCTATCTAGAAAATCCCATTCCACATCCATCATGCTCGAGGGTTTGTTCACCTTCTCAGACAATGGAATATAAAGATCCTTCTAATAAAGGTAATCTTCCATTTACATCTTCCAAAGACTAAAATTCTACCCGTTGAATTTATCAACCCTAGATCTTCCATCATCTACCATAGCTCCCACTCAAGATAAAACTTTCCCGTGATTCAACACTTTAGCAAACCAAACCAGGATCTGATACCAATTGTTAGGAAATAAGGGATAAAATATGTAGAATAATCCCTCACATAATCGCAACAGTAGAAACTAATATGTAGAAAAATATTACAGATCTCAAATAAAAGTGTAGAATAAAATAACACAACATAAAGAGACAATATTTAACATGGTTCACCCAATTTCGGCTACATCCACAAATAATCACTTGCTCAAATTTTATTACAAGCCACCACTCTCTCAATACAATACCTAGATCCATTTGGAGCTATGCTCAACAAACTCTATAGAATTCACACCCGAATTCAAAACACATCTGTAATGTTTACATTATATCTACCATATGCACAAAACCATATAAATAGACAACTACTTAAGCAGTTTTACAAAACCGTGGGTATCAAAACCGTCCCATAAACCTATGGGTCAAAAACCCTCCCATATGAGAATATCACGTTTCTGATATATCGAGCACATTTTAAGGTCCAATTTTATTTTTTAGGGGCTGCGCCTCTGGACCCCCCGCTCGGGCCTCGACCCCCAACCCACATAAGAAAACATGGAAACTATACAATACTCTTAGTGTATAGTCTTCAACACTTTCTCACATGAAAATAGGCTCCACAACCTAACAATTGTTTGGCCTATATTCATCAGGAAAGGAAGTTATTTCTCTCAACTAGTTTGTGGATTTGTTTGAGCTTATTTTGATCATGTTTAGAATAGGACTCATTTAATTTTATCTTGATAGAATAATTTATTAGCATACTTTGCATGTTTCATTTGAGACATGTGTGATTTTAATTTTTTACATGGAGGAAATTTGTATATAGTTGTTTGGGGGTATGGTGGAGTTTGTGTGTAGATTTGTGATAGATTTAAAATTGGGTTTGTGTGGAAAAAAATTTCATGGAGAGATTAGATATTTTTCATAGTTAAATTAGAACAAGAAAGTTAACTATTCCAAGTAGATTCAAATTAATTTTACAACATTTTCAAGGACAAAATTCAAGTTCTAGGCTGACTCTATGCCTAATAGATATGCATGACAATTGGTTAATCCATCTAGCAGGTAGATGGTCCTGTTACTCACAAAAAAATTGTCAAAATAACTCATTTTTTTGGAAACTAGTTATAAAAACAAATACTTGAAGGATTTGATCAAGGTTATTTATTTAATTTTGTACCACTGATATCTCAATAATTGTCATAATTACTTGTATAGGTAAGATCCATGTTTTTAAATTTTAAAATGGGAATTGTTTTGATCAAATTAAATGATTTTTGGTTCAATACAAGAATGTGGCATTAATTTCCTTGTTTTCCTTAAGGAATGAAGTTGTATAACTTAATTAGGTCATAGAGGGACACTTGGTGGTCATTGATCATGTGGTTCAAATTTTTCATTAGGATTAACCCCATATGTGTTAGGAGAAGGAGAATGATTAGTTTTACAACTGTTGATGAGAAAATTTTTCATGTGGACAAACTTGTGGATTTCTTGCCAAAACATTAGGATTCTAAGTCCCTCTACTTAACTAGTGCAGCTTATATATGTGTATGTGTGAGAAAATGTTAATTTCTATGGTGACCTTTCGATTGGGGATCTAATAGGGGTACTCCACTAACACTGCGAAAATCTATAAATCTATTACTAGTAAGGAATTTGTTTAAAAGTGGTAAAGGGAGTGAGAAAAGAGGTAGGAGGACTAATGTTGCAGTAGGAAATCGATTCCTCCACACACTAGTTAGAAGTATCATCACATGTAGTTATGAGAAGAAACAACTTTGTAAGCATCATTAAGACCAAATGAAATTTGATGAACATAAAGTATCAATAAATCTCTTAGTCAAAGAAATCTAGAAAATCCTTCTTCTTGTATTAATTTCTCAAATAAAAGTTATACATAGTGGAGAAATGGAGGAAATTGAGAAAGGGGGAAAGGAAGGATTTGGCTATCTCCTTTTTCTATCAAGGTAGAATGCACTCTTGAGCTTACAAAATTAATGACCAACCCCTTGAAATGGGAATGACGTTACAATTTATATAATGAGAGATGATTGATTGTCTTCCTCATGACCCTCCATATGCCTTATTTATAACTTTAGACTATTTGTATTCCTATCAAATATTTAAGTCCCTTTTATAAAATCAAGGTGAATTAATTTACATTATGTTTCTAAAGTCACTTTTAGGTGACTTAAAGGCATATAAAAAAGTGCAAACCCCAATGAAGAATTATAACATTTGAAGAGAGAGAAATTTGGGGAGAGGGAAGAGCGAGAAGAGGAGAAGATGTTACCCCTGATGAAGTCCAATGATCCTCGTTGATTGAAATCTCTGATGTAATGAAACTATGAATCTTAAAACTTGTGGAAAAATCCTTCAAATGGGCTCACATATGCTTTGGAATGAGTGTTTAAAAACACTTTGTTGAATGGTGTTGTTGATGACCGCAACTTCTACCCTACATAAGATACTCCTGTAAATTGAGCCATAGAGTGAGTGTCGGGAGACACTGTTATTTCTTTGAGGTGAATCTCGCATTCCCCATGAGAAATTACTATGATGATCTTGCATGATGATTTTGACCTAAATTATCATTCCTTAATGTCCCATTGTGCCAAACTTGTCCCTTTTAGAACAACTTGTTATTTTTAGTAAGTGCGGATTATGAGCCGAGATGAACTGTTTGATGAATTTTCCTCGCGATACTCCCTTTGTATTTATCACCTTCTTCATGTCATCATCAGATGGTGGGTTACTTTAATTAACATACCCCTATGTAGGGATACATGTTATTTTTAGTAAGTGCACCACGAATGTCAAATTGTGACAAAACGAGTCTTAAAATTATGGGCTTTATTTCTAGGTTCCACGTTCAAAATTTTGAGTAATTCCTTCATCTGAAAAAGTGGGAAAATGATATTTTAATTGGTAGGGAAATAATAATGAAAAAATCACATCCCTCCATATTCCTAAAATATAGGGACTTCATGGATCAAAAACTAGTTCATGTGGTACCTGATTTTTCAACAATCATTTCGTCCAATGTTTGCGCAATTTTGCCCACTAAAACCATGAGAAGTGGAGAGGTAGCTCATTGATTTTTTCCATTATTGTTTCATGGCAGCCATTAATGGAGCTTGAAAATTATAGGTCTATTTTTTCTGTTCATAATGAAATCAATTCCATTGCGATAGGTTTTTGCTTCTTATGCTTCAAGAGAAATTTCTCTTCAATCCGACAAACGGTTTGACGAGAAATTCAATTTTTCCTTCGTTGAGCTAGAAATGAGATTTATTCACTATGAATGTTCTATGCACCACTAGGGAGGATTGAAAGTTTGTTTTTAATTTCCTTCAAGAGAGAAAAACTCAGCAACAAATGGTTTTTTAATTCGCGCACTAGTTTGCAAGATATGTTTGAATCTTCATTTTATGGCAATGGGGATTTCCACTGTTCTTCTTCTCGGTTCTCCATTTATTTTTATTATCTCAATGAATTATTATTCTAAGACCTATGTGCCATCATGGAGTGAAGGATGATTTTCTGTGATGAATCTAGTTCAATCTTTTGAAATGGTGGAGTGAGGGGTTCTCTATAACTTTTCCTCTCAAAGTGAGAAACAACAAGAAGCAACAAGAAACAACCAACAGTTAGAATTTTTTTTTAAATTTGTGTGTTGCATTTCAGAGAAATTTTTGGTTCCTAATTTTCCTAACCTTAGGTATGTGAGGGAAATAAATTTACACAATGAGCAAGATAGTGACACGTGACAATAATGCAAAGTGGCGGGAATGAGTGCTCAAACATATTAGCTTTAAAGCACCGGGAGATGAAAATCGGTCACATGGATGTTAAAAGGATTCCCCATAGGGTATGTGAACATTTTTCCATGGTTGATGTCCTTGACCTCAGGGAAATGAGGGAAATCAATTTCCACAATGGTCCCGGAGAGAGGGAATGAATGCTCTAAAAATGCACACAGGGGATGAATTGTCAAGTTTAGAGGTCACGTGAGGGTCTCGGAGGTCACATGAGGGTTGGGCACATTTTTCTAAGGTTTGTGTACCTGACCTTATGGATTTCTAGGACATGAAATCCCACCCAGATCCTGGTTCGACACGTGTCCTCGCATGAAAAATGACTAAGTCCCGAATTGGCCTTTAAGAGTGTAACTTGGGATGATGATAAATTTATTTCACAAAGGAATTTATTGGTGAAATTTTATATTCTCGCTGCATGGAAATATAATTTTTAATCCAATGGTTTGGGTCTCATGTATTTATTCAACCATCTAATCCATGAAAAAGAGGATTTGTGATTTGAGACTCCACTTGTGGCTTAGAAAACTCGCTCAGAAATCCTATGCACCAAGGTGTTTTGAAAAATATTATTTCAGCATCATGTAGGTATTTTTATTCTCTTTCCATAGATGTTTTTTTCTTCTAACTCCATCTAGAGCTCTCAGAATCTTATTTTGAAGCCCAACAAATGTTTTAGGCCTATGTACTACCTAGGCTTCTGATCCCTATTTTTACTCAGACTGCTCCAAGTATTTCAAAAATTCTCCAAACCTTCAAAAATCATTTCCATGATGTTTTAAGGTATTCAATTCATCTCCATGATGAATTTTTCCATTATGTTCTACTCCGTGGGCATTGATCCAAATCTGGGAAGGCCAACGATAGCCCTTCCCAATACTACCAGAAGATAGCATCTTTTTAGAAATCCCTAAAATAAACTAAGGGAATGAATTAACATCGATCGGGGAGGTTACTTGGACTTACTAGAAAGATTCAAGGTATCTTGGAATGATAGAACTTATAAAATTTGACAATGGAAATCATTTTCATGCTTGGAAATTATCAATTTCCTTATTCCCCATTTACATGAGCACAATAACACATGGTGACCACCTTGTAAATTAGAGCTAAGTGTCTACATCTCAAACTTTTTATAGAATTTTGACCAAGTTGAGTGACTTGTTTTCCAAGTTGGTTGTCAAGATCTGATCTCGGGTGAATGATCAACTAAGAGATGATGAATATTTCATGGTGAAGGTTTGAGGCCCAAGAACCCAAATGGATCATAATTTTCCTATGTGGACCAATTACAAGTCACTCAATATCTTAAGGGAATCAAGATCTAGGAGGATATGTTCCTAGTAATTTCAAAAACATGAGAGAACGAGATACCATGATTGGTTCACGTGGACCAAGCATAAAAATACATGCTACCGACATGGATCTAAACATTGAAGTGATAAAGGTTGGTGATGAAGGTAACCCAATAACATGATAACACATGGTATCCAAATATCTCACAAGAAATCTTGATCAACCTTAAGGATATTTGGAAACCTCGAGATCCTATGTGACATTTTATTGGTCTAAATGGAACAATTATAGGTCACTCAAGCTCCTAGGAAGTTTGAGAGCCAACAGGATGGAGGTCAAGCTTGTGACCCCAAATATAATGATATTGTGACATGTGACCTCATCAAAGGCATGAAAATGGATAAAACATCACTAATCAAGTATGGACACATTTCAAATTGGTGGAGGAGGCTAAAATTAATAACCTTATGGTCAACTATGAAAATGGTTTGGTAAACATTGATCAATAATAACTTATGCTTAGGTCCACCAAACTGAGAAAACCTTGTCTTGTTAGAAATGTGTTTAATATAACTACACATTGAAGCCAATTTTAGGCAAAATCAAGTATATTTTGAGCCTAGAAATGTGGTAAAAAGAAATCACTTTTTTCCTAGATTTAGACTTTAGGAACAACATAATATTGCTTTTTTCTCATATATTTTGATCTAGAGCTCCATTTAACATGATACTAGTCTCATTAAAAATGTAGTCTAAAAATCTATAGTTATAGAATAATTTTAGAGAATTTGGTGAGGATACAAGGATTATTTCATGATTAAATTTCAAGTTATCATTTTATAAAACTATGATAAAAATCCAAATCAGTTCTAAATTCTTTCGAGGAATATTTCTCCTTCTTGAGGATGTTTTGAGACTTTATCACCTTGTGGTCCCACACAAGAACATATGAGGAAGTAGATTTGGTTGTTAATCATAAATCTCAGTTCTATTAGTTGTCCAAAGGGAAATCATGGATAAATTAGACAAATGACAACTTAAACTTCACTTGATATCCTTGATATAATGAGAAAACATCATTTTCCCTAAAATATTATCCTCAAAATGAATATCCATATATTTTATCGTAGATCAAGGAAAATCCATGAAGTGGATCATCATGAGACTATTAGGACACCTTCTAAGATATTTTTGGGGTAGTTTGGAAAGATCAAGTAGGTCAAACATCTTCCATGGCATTTTCAAATCCCTTCCCCTTTTTTTTCCTCTATACATGAAACTTAGTTTATCACTATAATTATCCTCTCCCAAATGTAAATTTATCATGCCTAAATGGTGGTTATGAATTATGAGTTTTAGACGTCTGATTTGGGTTTACGTAATGTATAAAATGCGTTTCTAATGGTTGTAATTCTCATATATACCCTTTGGCTTTGTCTTATTGTATTATTACCTTTTTGTTCTATTATTTCATGATGTTCATGGATTATTTTTGCATGGTTCTATCTCTTTGTGTCAATCATGCATGGAGTTAGAGTCTAACAAAATACAAAGTTGAATGTGGCTAGTTTTTACCTCTTGGCCTTATATTCATCTTAGGGAGAGACTTACCTTCTATTTTAGTGAAATCACCACCCCATTTTTTTTTTTTTTATGATTTATCCTTCCCATTTTAGCATTTTTGGCATGTAAGAATTTATTGGCATTTTACTTGACAGCCCCATAATTTTTTTATCATTTATTAGGAAAGCTAGTCAAAATTGTCAAAAATTTCTATTTACAACTATTGACTTGTGTGAAAGGTTTCAAAAATTTGAGTGGTTTCAAAAATATAGATTACAATCAATGGAAATTTATTTGTGTTTAATTCATGTTAGTTTGGTTTAGGGAAGATTCTGTAAGCTTTAGATTAGTTTTGGGACTTTATTCACTTTTAACACTTTTGAGGAAAAGGTGTTTTTGGTCATCGAGAAGGGTTATCATGTGTAAAAGTTTTAAGAGCCTTAAGTGGTTTAGTAATCCCATACCACATCCATTAGAAATATTTTAGAGCCTACTTTATGGAAATATGTTTAATATAAGGTTTTGGAAGCACAAAAAGTATAACCCTTTCAAACACTGATAAACTTTAGTCTTTATGAAAGAGAGAACTTAAATGAAAATTTTTAGGAACCTTGGCTGGGTTCATAATTTTAAAAATGGTAAAATTGAATATTATTGAGTAATATTCAAGGTACAAGAGTTTCTTTTGTACCCAATCATCTCAAGCTCTTGTGAACACTCAACTCAAAGTGTTACTCCTTTGTAGACCAAAAAGGTAAGTTGGGTAAGCACTAAAAAATTCATTTACAAGTATTCTAAACAATTCCATTGTAGTTTTGGCCCATTTATAGTCAAGATAATATTTAATACCCCACATAAACATTATTTTTTTTTCTTGGACCTAAAAAGTGCACTCTATGTTCTAATTCTTTTTGATTTTTTGATGTCAACGACTTAAGTGACTTGGGAAAACTTATGGAGCATGACAACAGATTATGAAGTGGAAAAATGTCTTCATTACGTTTATGATTTCCCACCCTCATAAGTGTGTCGATGCTAATTATTTCACTCCAAACCAATAAATTAAATTAAAATTAGAAGTATTGGTTGTAAGAGTGAAAATATACAAACCCCAATGGCCTAGGTGCATTTTAGGATTATCTTTGCATTAAAACACATTCAAATGTTTCATGAACTCCATAAGTGCACCTCAAGCTGATTGGAGTGCCCTTTGGGAGTGGAGGATGCAAAGTGGGCACATTTTCATGTTGATATTACCCTTTTTAATTTAAGAGTGTCTTATTTTACATACATAAAAAGGATGAATATTTTTACATGTGGTTAATTTAATTTCACTAACTTCCAAAATTAATTTCACAGATCAAAATCACACTTTTGAAAGTGAAGATTGACCTAAAAATATCAAAACATAAGAGAAAGAGTCTATTTAGTTTCCTATGTATGTATTTTGAGGAGTTTAAATGATCCGAGAGTAGGAATAAGAATATCCGGAACTGAAAATGTTTTGTCTCTAAAATTGTGACCTAAAATTGAGCCTAGTCAAAACCATACAACTTAATAGATAATATCCATACAGCTCAAACCTTATGTACAGTCTTGGATCTACTTTAAATATAGGTATGTAACTTCCCGAGTGATTCACCTACATAGAAATGTGTGTCACTATCTCGCCAATCTTCTTTACTCATCTTTAGGATGAATACGTAAACTTTTCTCAAACCCTCAAAACCTTGTAGTACAATAAGGAGTTCCTATAAAAATGTTAGTTGGGTTGTGGGAAACCTTGAGAATTGTTAACATTTCCACATGTTTAATGAGGGCTTAAACCACATGTCATTCTCCTAACATGTGATATATATCGTAGCACAATCAAAATTTGGCAATCGTGCTTTGAAAATGCTTTGTTTGAGTTTCACACTTTCTCAAATGTTTGGGGAGGGTAAAGTTTCTTTCTTGTAGGATGATATCAAAGAATCCTAAACCTGTAAGGAGAATTCAAACTAGTAAATGTTCTACCCCAATGAATGTGCATGAGTTATTTCGTTGTTTAGGGATATTTGGGTGCCTTTTGTGATAAATTTTGCATGAGAAGTTTATAAAGTTCCAGGTCTCTAAATGAGGTAGGTTTTACTTGACTACATATGATTTTAAGGTTTTTATGACATAAAGGGATGAATAAAATGGTATGTTTATTTATATAAAGATGATGCAATTGAAATACTTAATGTACATGTTTTTCCAAAATTGTATAAGAGGGTTGATATGTAATTTTACAACTTGGAAGAAATTTATATTTTTGGCCAAGAGGGTTTAATTTTTTTAACTTATGGACCTAAACATGGATGTTTCTATATGTATTTTATGTAATTAAATTTTGGAAATTGATGAAAAATAGGTGTGCAAAGATAAACAAGTACATGAAGTGCTTTATCGGTGTGCCAAACAAGAGTGACGAAAATGCATTTCCCCATACAAGTTTGCAATGTTAAGATCCATAGTATAAAAGGATATATTTCTAAATTTAAGTGTCTATATTTTCACCCCATTTAATTATAAAATTGAAAACTACCCACTTAAAAGAAAAATATGCATGTGTGTAGACACACTTTATTTTTGCTCGTAGTAACTTTTTTGTTGTATCCAGTTGTGTTGGTGTTGACATGTTGCAATATGAAACCTATAAAAAAATGTAGTAAATTTCAAATATAGTTGTAATTCAATTGTAATTAAATTAATGTAAATAAATGGGTAAGAAGAAATGCCAAAATAGATGCAAAACATAGGAGTACACCTATTTTTTTATGGAGAGAATTTGATCCAATTTTTGTGCCTTGAAGATTATTGATTTTATAAATTATGATGAAAAATTTGGATTGATCATTATGTAAATGTGCCAAGGAGATGTCAAAGTATTAAGTGTAAAAATCCAACACACAAATGCCTAGGAGAAGAACCAAAAGTATGAAGAGCTGAGTAACCTCACAAAGGAAGAAGATCGTGTATCAAAATTATTCAACTTTGATATCTTCCCCTTAAGCACAAAAAGATAGGAAGGAATAACTAAAAATAAATTACCTAATTCAATATATTCCATAACCGTAATGATCCCATTCATTAACACAAGTTTAAAAAGTGGAAATAAGTTTTTATTAACTTAGAAATAAATTATTAGGTAATATAAATAATAAATTCTTATGAGAAGGAGAATAACTACTAGATAAGGCAACAATACTCAACATGAGAAGGAGAATCTTCTTCATAGGATGGAAACCATGGAAAAGAGGTGGAGAATCTCAAAAAGGACATGCATCATCTGATTAATAAAAAGGGTAAAAGAAAATTGAATGAGGATGCTGGAATTGGAGAAGAACAGGTAAATTAAATTTATAACAAATTGAATTCCTTGGACAACAGACTAGGGAATTCTAAGGAACGACATGATCATAACATCTCAATTTTCAGGGCTATCTATGATTTTCTAGAACAATAGGTAAGAAGCATTGCCATACTTAATGGTATCTCAGAAGCCATTTAGGGAACTGATGCTGAAAGGGAACATATCATTTCCCATATGAATGCCAAGAAACCTACACGTCTCTACTCTAGCGTTATTTACCTCACTATAGACAATTAAATCAAGAATCGATAGGGATTTGAAGAAATAAAATTCTCTAAAGCAGTCTTGTTGTAGTTTGGATGTTGTTTTGTTGTTGTTAGGTTGTTATTTAACTGCTACTTTTAGTAGTTCTATACTTTTTCTTTTTTCACTTGGTAGTTCCTTTTTTGACTACTGCTTGGCTTATTGTAATATCTAGATCTTGATCCTTTTTTTCTACTTACTCTTGTTTATCTAGATTTTGAGCCTTTTTTGTATTAGGGTATAGTCCCTTCAAAACTATTTTCCATTAATAAAAAACATCTTATGAATTGCAACAAATACCTCTAAGAAATTTTGAGATTTACTCATATGTCACCATATTTCAAAAATTTCAACCATTTTTTGATCAATAACCTGCCATCTAACCTTAATACGTTTCTCCCCACAATATTTTTTATAAAAGTGTGATCGATAATTAGTTCTTAAGTCAATGATTAATATCAAAGATACATAATATTTAATATCTAAAGTATGAGACAACATGCTTGTCTCTAACGAAGTACAACATTATATAATTACAAACATAATACAAATATTAAACATAATGATAACTCATTCTTTTTAAAAGTTCCCGTGTACATATGTATCTCATGTGTAGATGTTAAAGAAGGATATCATCATCAGATCACTACTCCTCCAACATAGAACCTTTTGGTTCCCATGCACACCTCTTACAAGTAAGAATGTCCCAACTCCCCACAAGGAAGGAATATTGTGATATTTAACTATAAAAATGAATAGTAAATTGAGAGCCATATGAAATATACCCAAATTCTAAAAATACAACCCATCATTAGATCACATAAAATAATACCATAATATGATTCATGACTAACATAGAATAAGAATAAGTGAACTGAAAATTCATACAATTAGAAACATTACTTTGGCCAAAGTTTTATATCTATGATAATGTAAGATATTATTATCATTTACACAAACAATAAAAATATGTTATCCTTCACAACATAACTATCTCATACACCACTTTCAAAAACAACAATCCTCATCAAGAAACATTCCAACTCAAAATTTACAATATGTTCTGATTTCATAGTCATAAAGGAAAAACAACCATCTATTCATGTTTCTAGATTATTTTCAACTTAGGAAAACTGTCCAATGTAAGTATATGTATGTATTCTTGTATGGTTTTCATAATGTATTAGAATTCATAGATAAGTTTCTTTTATTTCCTGTTTAATGTTTAACAACATTCTTAGCACATTTAAAACTGCAAAAATAACATTTAATTAACAATATATTTTCCCCCAATTTTTTTTATTAGAGGTCAAAAAGGGTTGAGGGGACCCTACCCCATACAAATTGTTACTAGTTCCTTACACAAAGGCCAAGGGATTACCATTGAATCCCAACCAAAACCCAAAGCATCACAAAACAAACAACAAAGAGATACAACCATAAAGGAAAGTATCCAAACAATAGATAAACAATGAAATAACTAACAACAACAATACAGAGAAACTAACAACAAAACAACATAGAACTAACAATAGAAAACCAATATCCCACTTTCTTCATCACTCTTTTATTAGGTCCCCCACTGAATTCATACAACCATTCCATTCTTTGACAAGGGAGTTGATGGTAGCTTTCCAATACTTGTAGTTAGGCTCAGGAATCTCCACTTTGGGGCCTTTTCCTTCTTTTTCTCTTTCCTTAGAAAGTTCCATAGAATGAATCATCTTAGCTAATAGCTTGAGATGGTGGATGGTGATTTTAACATTGAGGATATGGACATCACAAATCTAGAAAACTTCTTTCATCTTCAGCATATCCTTTGCCATCTCTAGGCTTCTCTCATTTGCATTCTTGAGTTGTTCACTAAGAACCAAAGAAGATAACTTTTCCACTTTATCAGTTAGTTCCCTCAGATCCATGGAAACCATACTAATCTTATGTCTATTAATATCAATATCAAGCTTGCAATGCTAAAAATCTACATGAAATTATGAGACATGACAACAGAGTCCTGAGCAGTAAACAATTTCATTTGGGTAGTTTTAAGAGCATGTAGGCTTTCAATGGCCTCCTCCGAGTTATTTGAACACTTATCTTTTGAAGTGTCTAGAGATTTCTCGCTCACCATCTCCTCACTGTTATCCCCTTCAGTAGCTTCCTTATCCTTACTGGAAATCGAAAAGTCTAGGTTCCCTTCTTGGTTCTCGCCTGAATCTAAGATTGTCTCCACTTCCTCAACCATCTTAGGAGCCTCCTCTACCCTACTTCATTTCTTGATGCCACCTTGACTCAGGTTGGATCTAGTTCTTTTAGCCACTAGTTTTCCAAACAGATCCTCACTAAAAATTTCCTCCTTGGGCACTGAACATTCAACGTGCAGAAGCCCCAAATTTATCATTTTTTCCCAAAAGGGGAGTTCCCAACCTGAGAAGGGATTTGATGAGGCCTTGGTGCAAAGGTAAGGGGAAGGTACCTTTCTTGACCATGACAATATATTTTGTAAGGGAAGTATATAGGAAGAAAGGGAAATTATAGGGCTTAACATTACGTACATGGTTCAACATAGGGAAGTGATATCCATATATCACTTTATATCGCCTTTCTATGATAATGTAGGACATAAAAACTCAGTAATTACATCAAAAGGATGGGGAAAATTACCCTGAGAATAACCATTATGAAGAGAGACAGGATCTCCCTTACCTTGCATAAAGCATTCAATCTCTAGGTTGTAGTCCGACTTAGGTTTTTAGATGCATCTTCCTTCCAGAGCTAAACCCAATACTTTGGAAATAAGATTTGGGGAAATAGTAAAGGAGAATTTTCCACCGATCATGGCCTTCTTTCCATGTTTTCGCCACAACTTCACTCAGCTTTTCATCATAGCCATCAAAGATATTGAAAAAGGTTAACATACCTGGCTTTTCAAGTAGGGTAACGTATTGAATAATTTTCCCCAAAATTATTCATATGTTAGTTTATATTTCTTCACTATAATTAAAATGTCTTTAATGTGTGTTAAAAAGTTAGAGAATAATGTTATCATGTTTGTATCTTTATTATGATCATGATAATGTAAGTCTCACTCTAATCATCATAACATGATAACATCATATTTTAACCTCATGCTCAAATCATCAAGTCAGTGATAATAATCAAGCATTGTAATTTATTTATCACAAGGTAAATTTTAGTAGTAACTCAAGAAGTTATATTTTTACAATAGTCATTTGGCATGAATCGCCTATTTCAAGAAGTCACTTATCTTTCATTGTTTTAAAAATAATAAAATATTTCTCAACCCGTAATGGGTTTATTTCTATTCTCTATATATTAGGATCATTATTTCCTCATAATTTACAAATTCAGTATGGGTTTGAGTTCCCAAATAGCTACACAACCAAAATGATAAAGAAAATTTATTTAATTAAAATATGTAAATACCATTTTCAAAATTGGAAATACAATCAGCCCAAAAACAACCATTAATGTCATCTAAATAATGCTAAAAGTGTAGACCCAAGATCTTGCGCTTAACTTTAAAAAGACACAATCCTTCATATAAGTTATGCCAACCCATAATGAGTGTCTTACCAAACTCTTATCAATAAAGTTTGGAGAATCATATAAAAATATAATATAGGATTAAAGAAAAATGTAATAACATCTTATATTTCGACAAGGGTCAAACCTGACTTGGGTATTTATACTTTCATCCCACAAGGAGATACATAACTCAACTCAATGGTTTATAAATGCACAAACCAAGTTTTAGGTATAGATCAACAAAATAAACTTGAATAAAACCATGATTTTATACAAGAATATGTAGAATAGATAATGGGTATTTCCTATATTATTCTATCATAAACATTGACCTAGAAAGAGTAAAAAAATTTCTTTCATAAAAATGTTTTATATAAATTAATACTTCAAAATATCATATTTAAAATAGGGTAAAAGTTGACTTGAATAAAAACATAACACAACCTAGAAATTAGAATGAGAAGACCTAGATTTGGGGTATTTTCCTTCTTAAAAATTATAAAAAAGTGTAGACTAAAAATGAGTGTAAATTTCATAAAAACGCAAGCCCATAAATCGAATAAACAAACCCAAATTTGGGGTATTTTCCTTCTTAAAAATCATGAATAGGTGCATGTCCAAAATGGGAGTTCATTGCAAAAAAACGTAGGAGTCCCGAGTTTGGGTTCCATTTCCTCAACAAAGAAAATGTAGAAGATCAGAAAACAACCCAATATGTCAACCCGAAAGGGTAGTAAACTCACAAATTTATCATCAAAATGACTTCCTAAAAAGGGTATAAATTTCCTAAAAACCACAAGCCCATAAATCGAATGAGAAGACCAAGATTTGGGGTATTTTATTTCTTAAAAATCATCAAAATGTGTAGGCCCAAAACGGGTGTCCATCACCTCAAAAAAATAATACATAACAGTCCTAGGTTTGGGTATCCATTTCCTCAACAAAAACATGTAGCAGATCCAAAAATAACACGCAATATGCAGACTGAAAGGGTAGTAAAATAACAAAATTATTATAAAAAAATCCGATAAAAAGGGTGTAAATTTCATGCATTTCATTTAACCAAAAACTATTTCATAATTTCATTAGCTAAAACAAACAAGAGACCCGTAAGAAAAAAACTTTTATGTGAAATGTTTTTCCAATCAAATTTCCAAAAAATCCAATGTTGCTATCCTTCCAGCCTTCCAGAAAAACTTGTCTCCATAGTGTGATAAACTGGGTGAAATAACTTCTTCCCCAACCATTCTCTGCCATTTCCTCCTCATTTTTCTATTTTAATTCCTCTTCTCCTTCCCACATATCAAACATAAATTAAACTTAACTCATAATAATTCCAAAAAAAAATTCCTTATCTTTTCCTTATCCATGTATCCCACATGGTTACCAAAATATCCATCCCCTAATTCATTTGCATGAATTTAAATTAAAAATTTAACTAATACTTATCTCCCATCTACTTAGCATTAAGGATAAGTTTTATTTAATGCAAGTTGATCTAAATAATTTAGATCATAATCTCAAAAGGATTAAATTAAAATTTATACTCATAACTTATCTCACATGCCCCTTGGAAAATCAAACAAACTCAATGCCATGTTAGGATTTTTTCCCGCTATACCACAAATTCATCAAGATCAAAGACAAAAATTTTAATTACTAATTGTACATAATTGAAATCTAAATTATCATAACACACAACACCATGCTCCATCCACTTTATTATGTTTTCAAATTCATATTTAATTATTATACCTTCTCATGAAAAGAAAAAAACCAATTAATCACAACATTGTTATATAGTGATATGCAATGTTCGGGTTATTCCAGTGGAACTTAACCACATAAGACTAATTGAATCATCATGTATTGATATTAATGGGGATGAAATATAAGATAACATAAAAATTCACACACCACATAAGTAAATAAATTATACTCCCTTTCTCGTGGTGTGTAATGGTTCTCAATTACCTTCGTAGTTTCAAGTTCATTATCATGGTTTGCTATCCTCTCCACAATTTTGACCTCCCTCACCTTTTAATGAGGGTGTACATGATCCTACATTCAATTCATTTCAAAAAAAATGGTAGTTAGTCTAAATCATCCAAATTCCACATAATGATAATAAGCATGTCAATTTCATCATTTAAAATTGATCATAACAATAATTTTTCTAGATTAAGCATGTCATTTTAATCATCCAGATTAACTAAGTATTGAATTTCCAAATCCAAAAATAAGGGATGTGACATCCCCCTTCCAAACAAAGTATTTGTCCCAAAAAGTACATCAAAATAGAATATCAACTATAATAAATTGTGGAAAACTGCATTTTTTTCCCTATTTTTCATATTCAAAATTCTTCAATGTAGAATTAAATTTGTAGGAAACTAATGATTTACATGCAATTTTTACCAATTACAACAGTAATAAATTTTCTTTAAAACAAATTTTAGTTGAAATAGAACATAATTCCATTAATATTTATCATAACTACCATATACGCTCAACTTTAATATTAAAATTAATAGAATCAAAGTTTATTTTTTTAATATACCGTTGTAATGTATGTAACTAACAAGCTAAAATCAATAAGTATTATATTGATTTCAAAAGGTTATTTATTAATATCATCAAACAATCATAGAATTTAATATTTTAATAGTTTCTCACTCAAACAAATGTTGAAAACAACTCTAATTTCCTCTAGGCTTTCCTCGAGTGACACTTTCTTCACTGTATTGGTCCCATTAGACCTTACATTATACTACTTCATGCTTACACAAGCTAAGAATTCGCATGTCCAATATTTGGATTTTCTCTAAAATCACCACCCTCGTGTTCTAAACTTGCAGATATTTTCAATCTAAGATATGAGTTAAATATCCTACATATTTCTTAAGCAATGATATATGGAATACATTATGTAATCGAGACAATGCTAGAGGCAAGGCCACTTTGTAAGCCACCGTATTTTTTTTTTGACGAATTTGAATGGTCAAACATAAATGGCTGCTAACTTAGAAAATTTTCCAAATTTAATGGAACTCTTTTGTTTAACATGGAGAAAAATATTGCCCCTAACGAATAATTTCCTTTCAGTTCATTTCTTATCAGCATAACTATTTTTCTATCAATGGATTCCTTGAGCCTTTTCCTAATTATCTTAATATGATCTTCCATCTCTACAAACATGTTGGATGCTACCAGTTCTCTATATTTGACACTATCCTAGCTGATTGGGGTCATGCACCTTCTGCCATACATAGCCTCAAATGGTGCCATTTTCAGAGTAGAATGATACATATTATTATACATAAATTTTACCAATGGAAGATAATATTACCAAATGTATTGCTGATCCATATAATATATCTTAAATATGTCCTTAAGGACATGATTAAACCTCTCTATCTACCCATCGGTCTTTGGGTGGTAAGAGGAACTAAAGTTAATTTGTTTTTCAAAGGTTGCAAAAGTGTCCGCCAACACCTAGATATCATGTGGAGATCTCTATCAAATATTATTAGCATTGGTATCCCTTGTAATCATAATATTTTTACAAGAGTAGGTGAATGATCCTTCAAATTTACAGGTATGAAGTGGGCTACGTTGGTCAAATTATCCACCATGGCCATATTCATATCATGTTTATTTATGGACAACAATGATCCCTAAAAAAATCCATAATAATAACCTACCACTTCCATAGTTGAATATCATGGGGATTAAATAATACTTTTAGATGCACATGTTTTGCCTTGACCCATTGGCACTCCAAGAATCTTGATAAAAACTCTAATATATATCATTTCGACCATTCCGTAAGTAATTTTTTTCAAATTAGTGTTCATCTTAGTTACTCATGGATGCCTAGAATAAAAAGCATTATGAAACTCCTCGAGAACCTTCTCTCTCAATTTTCCTTCCTTTGGCACATACATTTTTACAGAGTAGTGAAACAATCCATCCTCCTCAAAAGTGTAACTATCATATATATGATCTAGAGGATTTACTGATAGTGCCTCCTTGACTTGCAGATAAAACTATTTTGTAGGAAACTGTTTGAGAAATTCTTCCTTGAAAATTGATCTAAGGGAGATTAATTTGGCTAAATACCTAATACATATTTCTTGTAGTACCCTACCAATCTCATGAAGCTTATTACTTTGTGGATGTTCTTCAATGCTAACCATTCCATAGTGACAGGTCTATGAACATCCACCTCTCCACCAATGGTAGGGTTTAGTCCTAGAATAAATTTTCAAATTATGAATTTATCATCCTTCTAGTATTGAGATACATATTTAAAAATTTAGGTGAAATTCCCGTATATTAAATCACGATATTTATGCTTGAGCGTAACCCTTGGAACTCTATCATCTTTTGATCATAATATAATTATGATAATCATCGATGGAAAAAAATCCCCTTAAAATATTCCTAGGATATGATTGTGATATTTATGTCGAGCTCAATCTTTTAATCTTCCCACCATGATGAAGCTTCTATAGATAATTGATAATATCCTTTTAAGGATTTTGTTTCTAGAGATAAATCCCTTATCTCGTAGTACTTGTCAATCTCATCGAGCCAAAATCAACACCTTCTCCAAGAGTTTTTTTGTCAAACTTAGGAGGTCTAATCCTATTTATATCTCTTTACAATTCCATTTTCATCCATGCATTCTTGGCTTCTAACCTTTCTTCTTCATCATCCTTGAAACACTCTTGGTCCTCACCATCTTACCTTTCCCCATTAGGTTATTCCTAAACCTTTTTATCTAAGGAAGTAATGTGGTCCTATGTCTCGTGGAGGGCAACCAATATTTGATCTAGGTTATCCTTTTGGTCTCTAGAAGCGTTCTTGGATCCCGAATCAACACATTTTCTTGTGCAATCCATTATACCTATTATAATTCAAAATTATTAGCGTAGTGAACTTACTAAGCTTGAGTGTACATAATCTAGTGGTGTCCCCAAGATTTATTTTAGAAATATTGGGGTACCCCTTTGAAAATTTTAAGTTTTCAGGACTTGTGATGAGTTCTGTTCATGTTTGTTTATGGCTCTAGTTTGTTTTTCAATGTGTATAGGTTGTTTCTTTAACTCATATGGGTTGCAGGAGTGCATGATGATTCTTCAAGAGGTTGCAAGAAGTTTCTTGGGGTGGCTAATGAAATATTAATGTATTTAAAATTCCCTGTAAACACTTAGAAAATGAAAAAATTTTTATCCTAAGCTATTGGGATTTTAAGAATTCTTTATCTGTGCTGATTTGGAGTTCTTTTACTTGATCAATTAAAGTAGTTTTAAAACACCACAGAATTAGCTTATTTTCCTTAGTTTATCACTAAACTCAGAATGATTTAATTATTCTATTCATTGTGCTAAACTCATATGCTTTTACTTATCTTATTACTAAGACAAGTAAAGTATTTTCAAATGCCGCCAAGCTAAGCTCATTCATTGCATCGAATCCTTACCCCATTTCTTAGATTTTTCATTGTGCTGAAATCAAATAGCTTTACTTTGAAAAAAATTAAAGAAAGTAAAGTAATCTTGAAAAACCACAGAGAAGAAAGAATTGAAATGGCACTTGTGCGGTCAAGATTTCATGATGTGGAAAATATAAAAACTTGAAGTACTCCCACCTATAATCTATGCATTCATTTGTGAAGGAGAGAGAAATTGTTGAAATTCCAAACCCTGAGCGACTTCCAATGATCGATTGAAGAATAATTTTCACAATTTGACTTCGACCCACTTGCAGGAAAGGTTAGTGGATTGTTTTTCTCCTTTCTTTTCTTGTTTTTCTTTCCTCTGTGTTGTGTTTTAGGTTTAGTTTGTGTTTCTTCCTTATGTGTTTGTGTTCTTATTTTTTCTAGGGTTAATGGTTTAAATTTGAGGTGTTTTAAGTAGTTGGGATTAGGTTTCAGATAAAATTTTGAATTTTTTGTTACCTCTAAGAAAATACCATTGAATATTTGCTATTTTTAGCCATGTCTTTTCCCTAGGTCAATATCTTCTTTTTTACATTGGTTTCCTTCTTTATTGTTTGGTGTTTGGGATTACTATTGTTTCCCTTATGTCTTGAAGAATTAAATTAATGTGTAAAACAAAATACTTCCTTTTCCTTATTTGTTTTCCATTGATCCCAACATTATTTTCTTACCATCTATGGTGTTGATTTACCTTTGATTCTTTGAATCTTCTACTTACTTTTCATTGAACCGAAAGAATTTTAATTTCTTTACATTGTGAGTAAAGTAGAATGGAAAGGCCACAAATAGTACCCCCTTTATCTTGCATCATTTTTACTTGCGTTTACTTGTGCCAAGTCAAGTTCTTAGTTCTGTGTCAATTTGAATATACTTTAATTGATTTTGTAAATATGGTAAAGTAGTATAGAATCACCGCAAAGAACACCTAATTCATTGTTTCAATCCAAATTTCTCCTAATCACCTTAGAAAAATGAGTAAAGTCTTATGAAAATACCGCAAACCATTATCCTACCTCTTCGTCAATTCAAATGTGCATTATTTATTTTTGTAATAGTAATAAAGAAATAAAAATCATCTCCAAACATACCACCTATTCATTGCATTGATTCAATTATATTTTAGTTTCCTTGTTTAAAAAGAATTACAGTAGTAAAAAAGGGACACGAATCATATTCCCTAGTTTTGCATTGATTGGAACATGATTTACTTGTTTTGCATTGTAAGTAGAGTATATGGAAAAGACTACAAATGTATTTCTTAGTTATAAATCAATTTGAATTTAATTTAATTATTTTTATAAAGGAAGTAAAGTAATGTGAGATCACCATAAATCATACTCTTTGTGTCGATTTATATTGCCATTACTTCTTCCATTCACTGCGTCAAAACAAATACTTTCAAATTCTTCATATTGTGGAGAATTAGATTGTTGTTACTTCCCCATTTGGTTTTTTTAAACTGAGCACCAATTTATTTTTTAATCCTACCTCAATTTGTAAGTCTTTTACTTTTTTTTATCATGTTAAAATGAAAAACTTTTGTTTCTTTAATGATTTGTGGTGAACCAATGGGATATTAATTTTTTTTCATTGAGGTAAATAAAATTCCTATTTCTTCTCATTCATTGCATTGATTTAAGTTTCTTATTCTTACTAACTGCAATCCTTGAGTAGTTATACCCTGAAATGTTTGCAGTGAATTACATATTGAATTATTTCAATCAATCACTTCTAGCCAACCTAGAACTTGACTTCTAGGATGATTTTAACATATTTACATGGAGAAATTAAGTCTAAATGTTTACATGCAACTGAAGTGAATGTGGTAGCAAGGAAAATAGAAAATTTCTAAAACAAGAGAAGATCCAATTGAAGTGAGTGATAGGTTAGAAGGAGAAGAGGAAACTTCTATGATCAAAGAGGACCCAAATTTGGCTATTGAAGGGAATTTCAAAAAAAGGAAGGGGAAGGGAAAATCCAAAGCCAAGGAAGACAAAATGAAGTATGAGTATAAGGGAACCTTGTGGAAACTTGCATTACATCCAAGCTAGCTAGAATAGGAGATACAAACATGGGTCATGTAATAATGTTTGAATTAATATAAATATATAAGGCTAAAAATCAAACACCTTTATAGGTCATTGACTTAAAGTGGACTAACCGAGGCACCTTCCTTCCCAAGAACTTGTCGGTTACCACAATTTATGTTGGAGCGTTCCAAGAATTATGATCCTCGACTAGAACAATCAAGAATGATGTAGGTGACCTTGTGGGAAGGCTAGATACTCATTTCTTCAAATTTTTCTTGAATATTCCAACTACACAAAATGCACAGAGTATTATCATGGAAAAATCTAATGGGTATTAGAAGAGTAAGAAAAATATTCCTTAAGGATTATGAATTTACAAAGACATAAAATAATTAAAACAAACTTCTAGGTTTCCTATAGCAATTGTGAGATCTGATTTGATCAAAGAGGATGATGACATCACTCGAGTTGTTTTTCTAGATAAATGGCGAAAGGAATGCTAAATAATTTTATACATGGATGTATTATTTCTCAAGGGTGATTGAAAATGGAAATCCAAATACTTTGATTAATTGGTCTCAAATCATCAGTAAAATATTGATTTCTAATTAAGTAATGTCATTCAAACTCTGGATTTCAAGATGTCTTCTTATCTTATATATGATATTATAGCACAAGGAAATTTTACCAATTTGAGGACTATGGGAAAATTTACTCATAAAACCATTTATGAATATTATCCATAGTTGGCTTTACCATGATACTTCAAAGACTATAAAAAGTCAAATAATTCTTGTTTTATGAAGTCATTTGTAGGCTTTATACGGATTTGAGAGCCGGGAGAGTGACAGATGAACAATGGAATGTACTTCAAGCATATGGATGCATTTTTATCTAACTATTTCATTTCACATATGTAATATTTTTGGTTTATCAAATGCTCCACTCAAGTTTCCAAGATACCCGAGTGATAGATGGATTTTTCTTGAGTTATGTAGATAGTTGACAGTTCTCCATGACTTGCAAGAGAGTCTTCATAGATCAATGGCTCATTTTATTGTTGTGATTGGGTAGTACCATTGTATACAAATTAATAAGGAAAGGAATGTTGAGAAAGAAATATATCTCCATTATACTTAAAGTTATTTTAAGGAAAGGGTGAATTTTGACTATAGAAATATTAATAAGAGATCAACATCATTAAGTTATTCACACTTTCCAGCACCAGAAGATTTATGGGCTGATTTCGGATGAATTTGAAGTAAGGAGAAGATATTACAACTGGCTGAATGCACAAAAAATTTTGAAATTTGAATTGGCTAACATTCCAAGAGAACTCACTAATTATGGAAAGGTAATTTATAGTGCTTACTATGATGAAGGAGGTGATGGTGCTCCTCTGCTTCCATTTATTCACATTTCTAAATCAATCATGGAAATGACATCAAAGGTGCTACTCTATACTTTTGAATGGTTGATCAATCAAGGATATTACCTTAATGAATCAATAATGAAGGATATTACTCATACAAGTACTAAGAAGAAGGAAGGTGTAACTGAAACTAAGAAGAGAAAGGAAGCTCTAGGGGAGAGTAGTGGGATGGCCACAAAGTTAAATACAATCAGGAAAGCATGGAAAAAGAATCCATTAATTTCAGGAGCTATTCTAGAGGATACTTCCAATTTATTGATATCATTAGTTGTCACTCCTACTATCAAATACCTTCCTTATAAAGAAGAAATTGTGATTCCATTCCTCCCCTAGACCTCCCCCATGCTCTCCACCATTTACCCCTACCCCTCCTTCATCTCTTGAGGAATCATCAGATGTGCCACAACAAGGGACACATGATGTTGATTCTCTTCAAGAAGCATCTCAAGCATTAGATAAAAGTGAAGTACAAATTTAATATGTAGAGGTTGAAGAAGGAGATACTGCAAATGAAGTTGGGGGTGATGTGCGTGATTAAATAGTTGGAACTTTTTCAACCTCGTAGTTAAATGCAAAAGGATATTGAGTATATTGATGTTGGAACTGAAGAAGAGATAGAAGATAAATTTGTAAATAAAAATATGGATGAATTAGGATTTTTACAACAAGAATATTCTACTAAAGAGCTTAGGAAGGAATTGGAAATAGTAACACTTTCTCCTATAGAGGAAAGTGGTAGATAAATGATTGTTCATCCTAATGCCCAAGCTCTTTCAGGGAAATATTTCACAAATTGGTTAGCCAAACAGTCTCTTCCCACTTCCAAGGAAGTAGTCAATTTGGAGGAAATAGATCTTCAGTTGTTAAGGAGTATTGAAAAGAAAATGAAAAGATCAAAATTTGCTAAAGTGACTTCAAAATTAATCATTGATTCTTCAGGAAGGAAGTTTGTTGAGATATCTAGTCTAGTAGCTAGGAAAAGAAAAGGAGAATTGGATGAAGAAGATTTGGTGGTCACAAAGGTTCCCCAGGGAGGTCACAACTGAAGGATTAAAGCATGACACGCAAACATTAATCAATAGCCTTTTTTAGTAGCTAGATGAAGAAAAATCGAAGAATGATAAGTCAAAAGAGAAAACATCTAAGCTTTGTAACATTATCATGAAGGTTACTAGAACCTACACACAACCAATGCTTATGGGTGAACATGTGAATCCATAAGTGATTACCATTATGGAAGAGACATGTTATAGGTCAAAGGATGTAGAGAAATGAGTGGCTGAAATCACTAAAAGAACCAAAAGTTACTACAAAGAAATACTGGTAAAACTTGTTGAGTACAATGAGAAACTTGAAAAATTGAAGAATTTGAAGTGAGAAGTAGATAATGAATATGAGATTGTTGAGTTACAAATGAAAAGTTTGGAGGAGATAGATTCATAAACATATAATGTTCTAGTTGAAGAGAAGGTTGCACGTGAAGGATTTATTAGAAAGGGAAGACAAAAAAAGCACATAATGCAAAAAGACGGAAATAATGGAAGAACATGCTAAATCAATTTTGGAGGAACTAGATGATGTGATCTATGATATAAAAAAGTATAGTAATTCTAGGTTCCCACAAAATATTGATGAATTTCTTCAATTATTTCAACAATTTACGAATGAATATATTACTCCTTTCAATCTAATGTTTCGTATAAATTAACGGATGTTAAGGATAACGTGAATCAATTAGGATCCTATATCAGGAAGGTGAGAGGAGGGTGCAATGTTTTTGAAACTTAATTACTCATGTTAGAGACATAAATGGAAGCTACATCTGAGGAAGATAATAACACAATAAAATACATGAGTGATCATTATGTTATCTATAAATATAACCATAAATATGAGGAAGAAGATGTAGGTGAAGACACAAGTAAAAAGAAAGATGAAGTTGAAATAGAAGCTGCCCAATCCGAATAATTCTTCTATTTATTATTTTTATTCTACTTCTTCTACTTCTTATTTTACCTTTCTTTTCTACTTATTAAGTATATCCATTAAAATAATTAAGTAATGTGGTGTAAAATCACCGTTACTTTAAGTTGTTTGATAAAGTAAAAAAATTGAAAGTACTTATAGAGGTGTTTTTATGGTTTTAATGATCGAACTTTCTAGAACTATTAGGTGGTATAAAATTAAGCTTTTAAGGAGAAAATTTCTCAACTCCTAACTATTAGTTACTCATTTATTGAAGTATAATGATTATTACCTCCTTATTATTTACTTGTAATGAATTTAAATCGAAGAAGAGGCCTATGGATCGGAGGATCTGAATTTTTTTGAGAAAATAGTTGTTTACAATTTTTGTTGAAATAATTTGCTGTACTCATTGTAAGTAGTTGATAGTTTAATAAGAAGGAAGCAATACTTTTGTTGAATTTTTTTCTACTAAAGTCTGACCGTGCCATTTGTGAATGTTAATGATAGAATTTGTGTTATCTTATCTTTCATAAGTGTAAGCTTATTTTTAATTTTCTTAAAAGTTGTGAGGATCAGCCAATGTTTGTTTATTCTATGTGTGAGTAAATCACTCTGAAATCTACCTATTACAAAGCACATTTCCTGAATTTCGTGTATCCTTTCTCATTTCTATTCTATGTTTCCACATCTTTTCAAATTACATTCTAGTTACCATATAACTACTTACTTGCTACCAAATTGTTTAATTGTGGTGCATGAGTTATTCAATTAAAGTAATACCCAAAAATATTTAGATAGGTTGTAGAATAAAAAATTAAGCACATGGGAGCTTCACCATTAAATGAAGGGGATTTATCCCATGACTTCCTAGGTTGTATGTTTAGCCGAGCATAAAATCTATCCAACACCTACTTAAAAGATCAGTCGATATCAAAATGTAATGATCCCATTTGTTAAAACGCATTAAAAGTGGAATAATTTTTATTAACTTAGAAATAAATTATTAGGTAACATAAATAGTAGCTTCATATGTATTATAACAAATACCTCTAAGTAATTTCAAGGTTTACTAACATGTCATCATATTTCCAAAATTACAACAAAGTATTCATCAACAAAATTCCATCTAAACTTAATAAATTGATTCCCACAATATTCTATACAAAATTTTGATCAAAAATTAGTTTTTAAGTCAATTATTAATATCAAAGTTACATCATATTTTATATCCAAAGTATGAGACAAAATGCTTGTCTTTATCCAAGTATAACATTGTATAACTTCAAACTTAGTACAAATATTAAAAACAATGATAAATCATTCTTTCAAAAATTCATGTTTACATAAGTATCTCAAATGCGAGATATTCCGGAAGGAGAGAATCATCAAAGCACTACTCCTCCAACTGCAAAACCTTTCACTTCCCCCCACCTCTTCTAAGGAAAAGGGCCCCGACCCTTCACTAGGAAGGTAGATTGAGATATTTAAATATCAATAAAGAATATTAAATTGAGAACCATGTGTAGTATAAACAAATTATAAAAATATATCTCATCATTAGATCATGGAAACCAATACCATCAAATGATTCTTGACTAGTACAAAATAAGGATGAGTGAACTAAGAATGCATACAACTACACATATTACTTTGGCCAAATTTTTCTAATGATGCTAATGTAAGGTAATCTTACCATTTACAAAAAATAAATATGTGTCATCCTTCACAACAAAACTTTCAAAATAAAAATCCTCATCAAGAAACATATCAAATTAGAATTTATAATATGTTCAGATTTCATAGTCATAAAGGTAAAGTAATCATCTATTCATATTTTCAGATTATTTTAAATTTATGAAAACTATCCACCATAAGCATGTGTATATACGATTGTACTATTTTAAGAATTTACTAACATGCATACATAAGATTATTTAATTTCTAGTTTAATGTTTAACAACATTCTTAGCTCATTTAAGAGTGCAAAAAAAACATTTAATTAACAATCTATTTCCCCCAAATCCTTCATATGTTGGTTTAAATTTCTTTACTATAATTCAAATGTCTTTAATGTGTTTTAAAAATGTGGGGAATTATGTTATCATGATTATAGCTTTTCTATGATCAAGAAAACATAAGTCTCACTCTACATGTGATAACATCATAACATCATATTTTAACCTCATTCCCAAATCATCAAGACAATGATAATAATCAAGCATTGTAATTTATTTACCGCAAGGTAAATTTTAGTAGTAACTCAAGAAGTTATATTTTTACAAAAGTCATTTAACATAACCACCTATTTCAACAAGTCACTTATCTTTAAATTTTTCAAAAATACTAAACTATTTTTCAACTCGTAATGGGTTTATTTTTATACTCTACATATTTAAATCAATATTTCCTCTCAATTTGAAAGTTCAAGATGAGTTTGAGTTCCCAATTAAAACAACTAGTTTTATACTATCCCAAATAGGTATGCAACCAAACTAATAAAGAACATTTTTAATTAAAATATGAAAATATCATTTTCCATATTGGTAATACAATCAACCCAAAAAAACTATAGTGTCATCTAAATAATGCTAAAAGTGCAAAGACTAGTATGGTGTTAATTTAATAAAGAAACAATTCATCATATAAGTTATGCTGACCCTTAAAGAGTTTTATATCAACATCTTGCCAATAATGGTTTAGACCGTCATATAAAAATATAATATAGGATTAAAGAAAAACGTAATAAGGTCTTGTATTTCAACAAGGATCAAACCCAAACTTGGGTATTTACACTTTTTCCCACAAGGAGAAACATAACACAACTCAATGGTTTAGAAATGCGTAGGCTAAGTTCTGGTATAGATCAAAAAGGAAACTTGAATATAGCCATGCTTTAATATTAAAATGTGTAGAATCGATAATGGGTATTTCCTATATTATTCTATAATCACACACTTGACCCGAAAGACTGAAAAGTTTGCTTTCTTAAATTTTTTTACATAAATTAATATTTCAAAAGAACATATTTTAAAAAGGGTAAAATTTGACTTGAATACAAAATTAGTACAACACAAAAATCGAAGTGAGCAGACCCGGATGTGGGATATTTTAATTATTAATCATAAAAACGTGCAGACCAAAATGGGTGTAAATTTTGAATAAAAATGGAAGCCCATAAGTCGAATGAGAAGACCCAAATTTGGGTTATTTTTCTTATTAAAAATAATAAAAATGTGTAGGCCCAAAATGGGTGTTCATTGCCTCAAAAAATAAAACGCAGTAGTCCTAGATTTGGGTATGCATTTCCTTATCAAAGAAAATGTAGTAGATCCAAAAATATAACCCAATATGTAGACTGAAAGGGTTTGAAAATTAAAAATTTATTATCAAAATGAAATCCCAAAAAAGGGGTATAAATTTAAAAAAATGCAAGCCTGTAAATCAGAACGAGTAGACCAATATTTGGGGTAATTTCCTTTTAAAAATTAAACAAAATGTGCATGACCAAAATGGGTGTCCATTTCCTAAAAAAATGTAGCAATCCCGATTTGTGTATCCATTTACTCAACAAATAAAATGTAGTATATCAAAAACATAACCCAATATATAGATCCAAAAGGGTAGTAAAGTCACAAATTTATTATAAAAATGAAATCTCGAAAAGGGTGTAAATTTCATGCATTTCATTTACCCAACAACTATTTCATAATTTCATTATGTAATCAAACCAAGAGAGCCGATGAAAAACCCTTTCCCATGAAATGATTTTCCAATCAGATTTCTAAAAGTACTAATGCTCAAATCCTTCTAATTCCAAAAATTCGTATGTCTCCATAGTGTGAAAAACTAGGTGAAATAGCTTCTTCCCCAACCGTTCTCCTCCATTTACTCCTCATTTTTCTATTTTACTTCCTCTTTTTCTTCCTTGTATTGAACATAAAATCCACTTAAATCATAACAACCACCAAATTAATTTCCTTATATTTTTCTTATCCACATATCCCACATGGTTAAGAAATTATCCATCCCCTAATTTATTTGCATGAATTTCAATTAAAACTTTAACTAATGCTTATCTCCCATCTACTTAGCATTAAGTCTAAGTTTTATTTAATACAAGGTGATCAACATCATTTAGATCATAATCTCACTAGGATTAAATTAAAATTCATACTCATAACTTATTTCACATGCCCCTTGGAAAATAAAACAAACTCAATGCCATGTTAGGACGTTTTCCCACTATACCAAAAAGTCAATGAGATTAAAGATAAATAATTTAATTTCCAAACATCCATCATTAAAAAATAAATGATCATAACACACAATAACATGCTCAATCCTCTTTGTTATGTTTTCAAACTCATATTCAATTATTATAACTAGCTTATAAAAAGGAATAAACTAATTATTCACAATATTGTTAGATAACAATGTACGATGGCTAGGTTATGCCAGTGGAATTTAGCCACATTGGCATAATCCACTCATCATAAATAAATATTAATGGATAAAAAAGATAAAATAAATAATTCATGGATCATATATGTAACTAAATGCTACCTTGTTTCCCATGGTTTGTGCTGGTTCAAAATTACCTTCATAGTTTCAAGTTTGTTATCACGATATTTCATCATCTTCCCAATGATTCCATCCATCACATTTTTGATAAGGATGTACACGATCTTTATTCACCTCACATTGATAAAAAGGTAGTTATTCCAAATCATAAAATTTTGCATAACGACAATAAGCATGCCAATTTCATTATTTAAAACTTATCATAATAGTTAATTTTCCATATTAAGAACATCATTTTAGTAATCTAGATTAACCAAGTATCAAATTTATAGATCCAAAAATGATGGATGTGACAATAACCTCGTGGACCATACTGTTGTAGATGGATACAATTAAATTTTTGTAAATTAGGGAACATAGTAGAAAAGAGAATAATTTCCCCCATACTCTTCACATGTGTCATACAATTGTGTATGAAACTATGTAGAATTGATGCATGTTGAAAAATTACTGGAGAAAGGATACCCATGACCCCAACATGCTGAAAAATGAATCAAACTAATTACCATAGAGAAAGAGAGAATAAAATATTTCATGCCCTATGAATATGTGCCAAACTAAGTCAATCTGAGTCTAAAACCATAAGAAAATGATGAACCAATGATGAAAGAATTGAAAATTCTAAAAGATATGGATAAAAGTCCCATGGGAAAACTATTGTAAGATAAACCATCCATACATTCCTTACCAACTTGTACATTTATGACCCTATGTATATTTTTCTGAATTTCAATGTTTGATTCTAATTATGAGTCATTTATGTTTGCCTCTATATATGTCTATTCCCAAAAAAATCTGTTTGTTGGAAATGTAGAGTAAACCTTAGATGTTTGGCCCCTCTTTTGAGGCATGTGTAATTAAGAATGGAGATTGTGTGGCTGCAAAGAAAATATTTATACCTATGTTTGAGAATTTGGGAAGTCAGTGTATAAGATTTAAAATACTTGATGTGGTGGCCACCAAAAAGAAATTATATCCAAAATGTGGATACACATGATAGAAAATATGGTGCAAAACAAGATTAATAATAACAAGAAGCATGATAATCAACACAATGTCAATCCATAAAAATAGTAAAAATAATAGTATTAAACCATGTGTAAATAGAAAACAAGTGCATAAAGTTTCAAGAAAGTACATACATATCAAATAGTGTCACATAAAAGGTAAAGTTCCTATAAACATGAGACACCCACTATTTCACAAGACAATCAAGTCCCTTAGGTTAGAAAATAAGAGGTACATAACCACGCACAAGGCACAATGCCAAAAAAATGGACACTCACGGTGTCATAAGACAAACACGGCCCTTAGGCAACAATAATAGTAACAAACAAGCATACACACATAACTAGAAAATATGTATGAAAATCAAGTGTATCTAAATGTGATGAAAAGAACGTAACATATGATATAAAATAGTTAGTGAAGTAATAATTGTAAGCACTACATAAGACACATGTGTTAGTATTGTTAGTCTAAAAGATAGAAAATACACAATATATATGTAACCAAGTGTAATGATGAAAAATAACTATAATGGAAATATAACACCTAGATATAGTATGAAAAAGTAGATGCCCCCAGAGGTTAGCAGTTTGGGTAAAGGTCAGGCCAAAACTTGTCATCATGTATTAATATATATACAACCTACTTCATTCTCAATATACCACATAAATGTATGTGTGTACAAATTAAATTATATCTATCAAACCAAAGAAATAAAAAAATGTATAATATAAAGTGAAAACAATGTATGCCATATAAACATGACTTGAATTTGTGTTTTTGAATACATGTGAATGTTTTTAATTTTTGTGAATATATCAATGTTTTAGGAATTTTTAGTGCATAAATATGTACATGGAAGAATGGATAACATAATATCTACCATAGAAAAATGTCAACAAAGTGAGGGGAGAACCCTATAAATTCAAAGATCCCAATTGCATAAGTAGTAAGTGTAATGACATAAACAATAAGAGTGTGTTCATTAGGAGAAACTAGAATAGGTGGAACATTGTGATTATTGGCAATAATGGAAAGAGTAAGTGAAAACATAAGGATCAATGTGTGATTCAGTATATATGCAACATATTTAGTTTGAGGAGGCTCATTTGTGTCATCCTTAAGTAACAAAGGGAAAGACACAATACTCACCATAAACAATATGTGTAATATGGGAATATTGGAAGCATAAAACCATATGTAGTAGCCCATATGAATGTAGGAGAAGCCATAAAAATAAAATGTTGAAAGAGGGGGATTTATCATCCCCATTGATGCAACAAAATGAGGTGTAACCGTAAGATATGAGTCATGCATAGAATTTTGAGCATCATGAAGCATCATCAAATCAACACATTGTGCTAATACTTGTGGTGGGAAATTTGGATCAAGCAATGTAATATTGTAATTAGTGAACATAATATTAATATAATTGTATAGAGAGGAGTTCCAAGAAACAAATATTAAATCCATGTCATTGTGACATTATGAAGGCGGATACAAATTTCTACCAACACCTTAGGTATTGTAGATGTAGTAACCACCATGGGGGACAAAGCTATAGATATAAGTAAATGTGTAACATTATGCATTATAGGATGACCATTACTTATATGAGAATGATAAACAGTGAGAGGAGTATCATGGGTATCAATAAAAATCTCATCATATAAACTAGTAGCACTATAGTCCATCAAAAGAGGAGAATGATGTACAATGTAAGTAGTGTCTACATTATCATGTGTGAGATATATCAAAAAGAGGAGAAACATGAGGTGTGGAAAGTATTGCAGCACTATCTATGGAATAAATATCCATGTCAAGGTTTACCAAAATATGTTGGAGAGATTTGTGAAATGATGATTGATAGATAAGATCGTGATTAAGATAGTCATAAAGGAATAGGGGCTCTATGGTAGCCCTATTAATCATATCAGACTTAAGAAATAAAAAAGTGAAAATATAAAGAAACTAGGGTTAGCGATAGGATGTTCGATTCAAGAGGGTTGACTAAAGGATTTTATCCTTTTAAATTTAGGAATGTTTTATTTAACATACATAAAAAGGATGAATAATGTTATAGGTGATTATTCTAATTTAATTAACTTCCAACATTAATTTCACAAATCAAAATAACACTTTTCAAAGTGAAAATTTTCCTAATAACTATCAAAACATAAGAGAAAGAGTGCACTTAGCTAATTTTGTGTGGATATAGAGGATTTTGAATGATTTCGGTGTAGGAACAAACATATATGGAACCAGAAATGCTTCATCTATGAAAATGAGCCAGATCAAAACATTATAACTTATTTATTAACATTTGTATAGTCCCAATCCTTATCTATAGTCTTGGGTCTACTTTAAATCTAGGTCTTAAACTTCTTGAGTGCATCACTTGCCTAGAAAAGTGTGTCATAATTTTTCAGCCTTCTTCACTCATCTTTAAGATGACTATCTAAAATCTAGTAAGACCCTCAAACCATTGTAGTGTAAAAGGAATTCTTACAAAAAAGTGAGTTGGGTTTTAAGAACCCCTATGCACTGCTAATGTCACCACTACTCCAAAGATGGATCAAACCAAATACAATTCTCATAGCATGTGATATCTACTATAGCGAAATAAAAATTTTACAATTGTGATTTGACAATTCTTTTATAAGTTTCACACTTTCTCAAATTCTTGGGAAGGGTCACTTTTCTTGCTTGTAGGATGATAATGAAGACTCCTAAACATGGAAGGAGAATTCATACTAGTATAGGGTGCTACCTTAATGGATTTTTATGAGTTATTTCATTGTTTATGTACCTTTGGGTTCCTTTGGTGCTAGCTTTGACATGACGAGTTCATAGTGTTAGGTCCTTAAATGAGGTAAGATTTACTTTGGTGTATATGCTTCCAAATTTTGTTATGGCATGAAAGAAAAAGAAGGAATATGTTTTTTCATATGAAGGTGATTGAATTGAAATAATTAATGCACAAGATGTCGATCCAAAACCATACAATAGGGTTGATATGTAATTTTACAACTTGACCACAAATAACATTTTTGGATAGGAGGGAGAAAAACACATTTTGAATTTATGGGCCTAAGCATGGATGTTTCTAGATGTATTTTTGAAATTAAAATTTTAAAACTTATGAAAAGAGGCATGTAAAGATAAAAAAGTACACAAAGTTCTAGCAGGTGTGCTAAGCAAGAGTAAGGAGAATGCATTTGTCTATACAAGTGCGCAATGTCGAGATCAATAGGGTTAAAAGATAGATTACCAAATTTGAGTGTTTACGATGTTTATTTAAGAAAAACACACACCCCTACTGCACTTAAGTCATGTTTTGAATGTTACGTTTCCCATCCAAAACAAAAAATACAAAATAGATAAATTTCATGTTGTAAACTTCATGGAAACTTCATTTATCCTCTCATTCCTCCATGAAAACTAGTGGATGCTCTAGTGTTACTCAAAATCCTTTTATTCATATCTTGAGATCATGCGCACAAAAACCTTGAATTTTTTCACACTTGATCTCCACAAAAATTAATTCAATATGATGTAAGACACAATGGATCTAACAAGCTAGTTATTTCTTCTCATTTGATTTTTTTACTGTAGAAACCATTATTTACCTTAGATCTTGAAAAAAATCAAACACTCATAATTTACAAACCCAAGGTCAAATACAAATAATTATTCCCATGATTCCTCCTTAAAAATTCCTCTAATTTGATCTATTTATCATTTTTGCAGTAATAAGATCCATTTTATGTAATTTGATCCATTTTTCCTTACAAATGCCATTCAAAAACCCATGGTGTAACAAAACTTAATTTTCCATTTCCTATTATTTATGATGAGAGAACTTCATGAAAATTGGAGAATAAATTCCTCTTAGAAACATATTTGAAATGAATTAAGTATCATACATATTAGATAATTATTTATCTTATGGTAAACCAATCAAGGTTGCGGTTGAAAACCTTAATTTATGCCCAAAATAAATGAAAATGGATTTTTTTTTCCAATGATGCGGTGAGCCAAATTGCCTAAAATTTGGAGAAAATTTTCCTATTAAAATAAAATTTCATTTGATGTATATATTTCATGATGAGATGGAGTATTTTTGGAGATATGGATGATTTATTTTTTCATAGTATTCTTCCCTACTCATCAAATTTTGCACTTTCCCATTGATTCCGATGAGAAAATTATCTCAAAATTGAAGTGTCTCTTCTTCTCTCAAATTTTTTTTGAACAAATAAATTCAAGATTAATTTGGATGAGTCATTCATATATGGTGATCATATCCATGTTGCAACTAAAATAATCATCGAGGACTAATGCAAACAGTTAAAAAGAAAGAAAAACACATTTTCTAACCTAATCCAAAGTGCACAAGGTTTGTTGACCATTAAACATATAGTTGAATAAATGAAATAGATTATATGATGAAAACCATGGTTTTGGTGTATTCTTGATCTCCTCACCATCCTCTATTTAGGAGACATAACAAGAAGTACTCCTATTCTTTAGGAATACATTGTATAATTAGTCGTGCTTGATTCCATCTCACAAAGAGGAATTGTTTCCATTCAAAGGAGTTTTATGTTGCTACTCGGGATTATTATGAATATTTAATTCTATCAAATCCAAGAGGGATTTATTGGTGTGAGGTGTTATTTTCCCTTCTATTTATTTATTGGGTGTTTTCCACCTTATACATGGTGAATCATCTCACTAAGGTGATTCATATGTATTTTAGGGAGTTATATGACATATGAAAGATTCCATTATAGAATAACCGATACTTTTCATATGCTTTGTCATCATATGAGATTTATCATCATATGGGAGTTACATGCTATTTAGAGCATTATAATTTCTCACTCCATCATGGGAGTATGATATTTCCAGCCATGGGAGTTAAACATAACTCCCCATATGTACTATTATTTTTTATTTATGAGCATGAGTATACCTATTATTTTTACATGAAAAAATTTCTTATGGTTGATTTTCTTACTGATTACTTGGAGAATTTTATCATTTGCATTAGATTTTAAAAACCTTGATGTGCATGGGTTTTGTTGATCCTTGTGGTTCTCTCTCTCACATGATATCGAGCCATGTTGTTTTGGTAAATGTGTTACTAATAATGGTTTATTGCTAATTACCCTTAGTTCTAAAATTTATTAGCTTCTTGTGCAAGTTGTATTAATCCGTTATTTTTAAATTGGTACTTGTTGGTCATTAAAATTTCACCCACATCTCTGCTCTAAAAGGATCGAGTCATTTGAGACAAAAATGAAACCATCTCCAAGATGTGGGACCTTACATGCTTGAGACAAATATCCGAAGAAGGCTAGTTCCTCTATCTATTTCAATTGCTACTACTACTCCTAGTGCTGAAATGGAAAAATAAGATAAAAATGCCAAGGGACCAAAGATATAAGGATAAAATTAAAAAAAACTGTACTAAAAGGAGATAGCACTAGAAAAAAGGGATGAACATTATCTTCTCGGTGTGAAAATGAAGAGAAATGTGTGAAAGAAGGCTAGATACATGAATCACAACTAAAACATATTCACCAGATCAGTTTCATGGAACACAACTAGAAAGGGAACTACAAGGGACATATAATGACACAATAAGAAGGAAATGTAGAAGAAAGGCTAGAAGAAAGCATACAAACATGCTTAGGAAAGAGAATATTCATAAAACGATGCTTCCATTCCTTCCAAAAATGCATAGAATCATTAATGGAAAAAGATCTTGGTATCCACATGCACGAGCCGAGATCTAGAGGTTTGAAAATTAGAATAGAAATTATGAATTCCTTAACAAAATGCATAAGGATAAAAAAATCTCTATACTAAAAATGAGCCCAACTCTTACACTATAGGTGAATTCATGGAAAAATAAGAGAAGAAGGAGGAAAACCTAAATTTGAAATACAACCACCAAAAAGACACATTCAATGCTTGTAAATCCACTAGAAAATATGTCAAATATATTTCCCCAAGTCTGTTTGGTGTGTTGAAGAAGGAATGAGGGAATATCATATCAAATCTGGTAGTTGGAGTAATCAGATCTACTCATTAATGCCCAAAAAGACATTTTCCCATTTCTCACCTACCATATCCACTAAGATTTTGAATTTGAATATCTATGCACTTAGCCTTATGTCAGCTATCGATTGAGAATAGCGCACACTGATCAGATCTCTATATAAAAATATATGGTTTATAAGAATTTTTTTAGAGTTGTTTGTGCACATAAGACATGTTACACACAAAGATTGGCTGAAAGGACAACCAACTATGCAAATGTTATTGTCATTTCTACCACGTGTCACCCACTTACTGGTTTTTAGGATTCGATGCCCTATTGGCACATTTTGATAGGTTGCCTATGGAACACTCAAGCCTTTAAGAGAATGATGTGGCATAGAAAGGAAAACAGGAGGTTGCAAAGATGTGCACGTGGAAGAATGAGGCATATGAAGAAGGAAAAAGGAAGAAACGTGAAATGCATGTGGGGGAAATGGGGAAAACTGATGAGTGGAGAATGCATATTTAAGGATAAATTATTACAAGGTAATGTGTGAGGCATGAGGAATGGGCATGTGGGGATAACAAGGAAATCCAATTTTGGAGCAACCTACTGGCGCGCACACACAAAATATATGCAATTTTTGAGAGGAAAGTGGAAGGGAAGGGAATGCGTGTAAGGGGAAGATGGAAAAATGAGGAAAAGGAAAACTAAGGGAAGGGGAAGCACATAAGGGCACGTGAGGAAAAGAAGGGAGGCGTACGAGAAAATATAACCAAGGGACTGTGCTAAGTGAACTTGAGCGTGCAACCTTGCATTGTAGAGATCTAATCTAGAAAGTGTATAAAAGCTATCCAAATATATGGGAGATTTATTTGGATAATAGTTTTGGTGACTTTCGGGGGTAATCATCTGCTAGATGAAGGAGATCACGCTAGCTTTGAAGCATCCATTGAGCATGGATTTTGTTATGTAATCATGAATTTCTAGTCTCGCACTTTGAATAACTACCCTTTAAGTCACTTGAAGGATCGTTTCTTGACTCTATCTAAAATCCTACATACTTCTGAAAATTGTTGGCATCTTGGAAACAAAACAAGAGCATGCTAGGAGGCACACGAGAAGAGATAACTATGTACAAACAAAAATATTCATGCTACACACTTGGAGGAATTGAAACTACTCTAATATATACAAAATAATGCAACAAAATTAATGGAAGGGTTTGAGATAGATCCCATTTACTAGGATTTGTAGTGTGCCTTCATCAAGATGAGTTAACTTGAAAGATTTAACCTCTTTGCATGAATTGATGATGTATGGCCACTCCAAAGTGCATCAAACTTTATATGGTGCCCTAGTTTAGCTCACAAGATCCAATTTCAAAACCAAGTCCTTAACTTTGAAATTTTTAGGTCTTGCCTTTCTATCAAACCATTGCTTTGTTATTTGATGATGATGTTCTAGCTTAATCATGGAAAAATTCCTTGGTTCTTCAAGATCAACTAGTTATGTCATTCTGATTTCTCTATGGTCTACACATTCTAGCTCGAGCTACTAGGTAAAAACCAATGTTTTCAACTCCAGCGTCAAAGGAAGGGTATCCTCTTTTCCATAGACAAGCTTGTAAGGTGAAGTTCCTAATATTTTTTTAAATTTTATTCTATCTACTGAGAGCACATGCGAGACCTTTGTATGCCAATCCTTTTGGCTAATGTTCATTGTGTGCTTCATGATCTTTATCAGGTTCTTGTTTTTGATTCTTCCAGACCATTTCCTTAGGGGTAATAGTTGGAAGAAGTCTTCAAATAGATACCAAATCCTAATCAGTGATTTTGGTTCCAAGGAAGGATTTTGCATTATAAGAGATAATGGTTTGAGGAATGCCAAACCTTGTGACTATACCTTCAAGAAAGTCAAGGATGATTGACTTGGTTGATTCCTTGAGTGTGACAGCCTCTGTCCATCCGCTGAAGTAATCTATAGCTTTCAACGTCAACTTATTTCCAGTGCTTCAAGGTGGATTGATCATGCCTATGAAGTCGAGACCCCATTACGTAAAATTCTAACCTCCTTGGATTGGTTAGAGGGGAAGCGCTACTAGTCTCTTCTTTCCTGCAAAGAAAGTGCATTCCTTGCATTTTGTGACTCACTTGTGTGCATCTAAAAATATGGTAGGACAAAATATTGCTACCTTTATGATCTTAATTACTATAATTTTGGCAGAAAAGTGTCCACCAAAAAAACCATCATGGAATTATGCCAACACTTTTTTAGTTTACGCGTCATTGATACACCTTAACAACACACCATCAATATTCTTCTTGAAGATAAGTCCATCAATTAAAACAAAAGGGATAGATTGTAACCTCAGATGTCTTCTCTTTTCCTTGTTTAATCCAGGAGGGTATGCACCCTCGAAAAGGAATGTGATCATGTCCTTCATCTAGTCGTGCACACCAGGATCTTTATTCTCGCTCAAGTTCAAGTTCTATGTGTAGGATACCCTCATCAAGAAACAATGAAGTCTCAAAGCATAATTATGTGCATCCTCAGCAATCTACTTGTAGAGTGCACTACCTCTTACCAGCTTTGTGGCTTTGATAGTCACATCATATTCCATGATTTTGGTCACCCATCGCGTTTTTTTTTAACATATTTTTTCTCCCATGATGAAGTATGTAACACAAGAGTGGGAGACTAACACCTTGATATGAATGGTGGCGAGCATACTCTTAAATTTTTTGAGCATGCACGTGATGGATAAAACTCGCTTCTCTATGTGACTATATTTTAATTCATAATACTTCAATGTTTGGCTAAAGAAAGCCACCAGTTATTCCAACCCTTATACATTTTCTTGTATTAGGACAATAACCGCACTCACATCAGCTCCATAAGCATAAAGGATAAAATCCTTTTAGTAGTTCGGGTTAATGAGTGTTGGTACGTAAGCAATCTCTTTCTTTATTTTGTTGAAGCTTTCCTTTCCCTCTGTTTTCCGTCAGAAAGCTATGTCCTTCTTAAGCATCAGGGTGATTGGCCTTACCAGTCCTACAAATTTAGGAATAAAGCACCTAAGGAAATTAATCGTACCGAGGAAGGATTGCAAGGCCTTTTTTTTCGCACCAATAGGGAAAGAGCCAAGATGGATAAAATGCACTTAGGATCAATTATGATGTCATCCTTTGAAACCACATGGCCAAACATAATTCCCTGTGCCACAACCAAATTGCACTTCTTAGGGTTGAGTGATATCCCAAATTGTGTACATCTCTCAAAGACTTTCTCCGGTGTGCCATGTGATCTGCACTCTACTTTAAGAATATTGTAATGTCATCGAGGTAAACTAAGATAAAATCATTGATGTAACCTTTGAAGGAAATTTTCATGGAATGTTGAAACATTACACCTACATTTGACAGACTGAAGGGAATCTTCTGGTATGAATATGTTCCCCACTTGGTTGTAAATTTTTTTTTGAATTAATCCTTCTCCTTCACCAGGATCTAATTGAAACCTAAATACCCATCCAAAATTGATAACCTTTACACACCAGCCATAGTCTATGAAATTTTCTCCATTGAAGGAAAAGGATAATGATCTGTTAGAGATGCCTTATTCAAATCCCTAAAATCAATATCGAGTCTGAGTTAACCATTATTCTTGTGCACTAGAACTATATTCATGACCCAAGTAGAGTACTTGATGGGAAAAATTATCTTCACCTCAATGAGTTTGGATAATTCCTTTCCCATAAGGGGATATATCCTTGGATTGATTGGTCACTACTTTTGTTTGATAAGCTTGATAACGAGAATTAAGGTTAATGGAGTGTTGAGAAAAACTTGGATCAAAACCTTTGAGGTCTTCATACTCCCATGAGAATATATCACTTTATTTTTGATAGAGAAAGATGAAGGCATGTTTTTCATCATGCGCGCAAAATTTACCGAGCATCAATTATTTTCCCCACGCAGTAGTAATCGGGATAATCTTCTTGTGCGGTGCACATATACTTTTCTTTACCCTTAAAATCATTGTCGGGGATAAAAATTTTCTCTAAGGTGACCAACCCTTTAAGAAAATTGTTTGAATTTAGTTGAATCACTTGGTCACCATAGTTTTCATGCAAGTCAGCTTGCATGCTTGATGAGAACTCAAATTCATTTTAAATGAATAGGATGATCTAAAAGTCAATACCAAACACTTTCCAGATGGTGTTTTTGTCTGGAATGGATGGTCTGATCACCATCTTAATGTGTTAAGTGTTACCTTTTACAAAGTCTTCAACAGAGAGAAGGCTGGGAACCAAGCGCGACCATTCGATCAACTTCCTTATTCATTTTGTGTAACACCACTTGTATATTTAGAGCATCAAAGCTCTCAAGGAGGTCCCAAAATCTATGTTTATAAGATTTGAGAAGCTTATTATTTTCCTGGAACTTGTTGGTGACTTGATGGATAACCAATTTAGTATCTCCAAAGATCTGCAACACCTTAATCTTCTTATTTTCAGTAATAAGTAGACCATGCACCAACACCTCATACTCTACCACATTATTGGAGCATGTGAACTGTAACCTATGTGCAAAGAAGAATTTCTCATCCTTAGGGTAATTAAGAACAACTCCTTCTCCCACACTGTTTTTTCTTATGGATCCATAAAATTATAACTTCCATAGACCAGGGTTCTCTTTGTTTTTCTTGAGCATGTGTAGCCACACAACTTCTTCTTCAATAATGCAGTAAGTACCAAGCCTAGTTTCATAAGCTTCCAACTCTTCATCATATGGGTCAAATTTATATTACCTCTCCACCCACTCATCAAGTACTAGATCAGGAATATAAGGTGGAAGAGGATGATCTTTAGGAGCTGAAGCTTGTTCTTCTTGGATTAAATAGTTGGCTTGGAGAGAGGATGGGACATACGAATCTACATGATAGGAAAATTTTGGTTCGTCTTGTATGGTAAACTGGGTACCATACCTTGTCTTGAGTAATATATGAGACCAATCAAAAGATAAATAACCACCCACATTTGCAATAAATTCTCTTGATAGACATAGGGAAAACAAAGGAGGTAGGTAAATGATAAACAAGTCTTGAGTTATGGTGAGGCTTGGGCATACATGAAGGTTTAAATAAAGATACTTGATGATTCCTAAGGTATTAAAAGTTGATACATCAAGTTAGAGGACTCCTTTATATAAGGGACTATACTTAAGACCTAGGACATCATCTATCTTATTAGGAATGAAAAAAGTACTAGCACTGAGTCAATCATACGATTATGGACAAGATGTTTTCCTATGATCGAGAGACATATAGAAGGGTGGGGTTTTTAAAAATTTAGTTAATTTATTTTCATCTTCTTATAATATGTTGATAGAGGTGCGTGACTTCGTATATCTGGTTTAAAGTGTGATATCTACGCGAGAGCTTCATGCAACAAGTCATGTTGGGATGGAATGGTCAGGGCATCCAAAATTGTGACATTTACATTTTTATTCTTCATCTGGTCCACAATGTTGAATGGAAGACTTGATGACTTGTGCATTTGGGGTACAATGATATCCTTTCTTGACTATTCAGGCATGGAAGTAGGGGCCTTAGCCGAAGCTAAGGCTTGACCTACCAAAGGAGGGGTGTGCGCTACTTCAAGAGGAGCTTTGTACGAGACTTCTTGTATAGGAATTTGAGAAATTTTACTACTGGATATCTTAGATTCTTCTTTTTAATTTTGAGGGTCTGCTTATGTTGTTATTGAGATTATGACCTGAATGCCAAACTTGAACATTCTCTTCTTGTATCTTGTGTTGTTTAGAACTTGGGCACATGGCCTTCTTGTATCCTCTACAACATTGTTGATTGTACAAAATTCATCAGTTCCAAAGAACATAAAATTGGAAACAGGAGGAACCTCATGACCCTCATAGTTATCTATTTTAGGTGCACTTGTTGAAGGCTCATAGGTGGAAGCATTCTGAATCATGTAGGATTATGTGTGCACAACATTGGCACAATGATACTGACTGTGAGGCATGTTGCAAGGGAAGCACCATTATAACTCCCGGTGTTGAATTGTTCTCAATCGGGATGAGCACCATACTTGCACTAGGTGCTGGAAGAGAGGTCGGGAGGAACAACTTACAATGGAAGATGTGTGTTAGCATGTCATCTATAATTCTGTTGGCTGGGTGCATATCTTTGGTTTCCATATTGAATCTGCCAAGGCTGATTGCTTTGGCTGTGCGCCTTATTAGAACTACCTCTATAGGCTTATGCCTATTGTTTCTCTAATGATATGATCTTGTTTGAAAAATTTATAATCAAGGTCTTCAATTCTTCATATTATTTATACCACACCAAAGAGTAATATGTTGATGCAATAGGTGGCACATGTAAACAAAGAAAAAAACTATAGTAATGAAAGATAAACAAACTAATTTTGCAAACCTTCCCTATACTTCCTTCAATGTAAACCTCAGTAAGGTTGTAGAGACCTTGTCTGTGGAACCTTGCAAGTGAATGTGGATGCTCTTGAATTCTCTTCAAAACTTTAATGCAAATGATACAAACACAATGAATTTCAGTAGAGTTTTTGTACTTCATATTTAAGAGGATTTGTAAGGAAGGTAAGCCCGAAATTTAGAGAGGAAAAATTAGTTGAAGTTGGTTACATACGGGTGAATGCATATACTAAAAATAGCATTGTAGGAAGTTACAATAGTGTCGGGAAATAAATGAATTAATTGCAAAAATGTTAATCTGGAAGGTGGTTATATGTGCAATTCAATTGCCCGCACCTTTCTAGGATTCCCAAGTGTATTTAACTAGGATAAGAATAGGGAGTCTAAGTGGAGTCTAGGTGGATTTTGATCAATGTAGTCATTTTTACCCACATTACAAAATAAAGGAACCCCATGTGCACCATGCTATCACCCAGTTGGCATTGGGCACTCACCCGAGGCACGGGTGGGAGCCGAGTTTCTCTTTTATGCGAGTTTATTGGGAAACATCATCTATGATCCATGTTCAAGGGTTTTGAAAGGAGTAAAATATACAAGTATCATAGATCTCAGAATGGATTCTAGATCCTTGTAGTCATTACGACATAAAATTCTTAATAGATTGAATAACTTATAAAAAAACAGAAATAAGTTGTACAAGAACTCATACTTAATTATAAACATAAATGCAAAAGAATTTTGAGAAATATGTATGCATTAGAATCATCAATGTTCATATTCATTGTAAACTAGTAACCTCATTACATTCATGGATCCATTACAAAATGTTACAGAGAAGTAGACCATAGTCATGCATTATATCTAGACTCATATGAATAGGCTCACAAAATAAATTTATAACCCCATACCCTTGATACATCCTTCCCTAAACACCACTACCCAACTAGTAGAGTTCTTACAGTATTTCTATAGAGCTCTACCCACTATCTGTTATATTCTTTCCTTCTATAGGCACTTGTATATATAGGCTTTCTATATTGCCAACTCATCCTCTAGCATCCTTAGATACGATGCCAAGTGTGTGAGTGTGGACCTCCATGTGGGCATGCTCCTCCAGGCCAAAGTTTTCCACCTTTTACCATGATGAGCTTCTAGAATCTTCTACCGTAGGCATGCTCCTTCTGTGCCACCATGTCACCAAGATGGCACGTTATCCACTCCAAATGCATATTCAAGTCATGATTTTCATGTGTTTTGCCAAAATGCCCAAAATGGTTTAGTCTTGAACCATTGGTTCTGTCTCTGCATGCCTCGGGCTTCCTTAAAGCCTTCTATAAAACCTTCCTTGTATGCTTTATCCTTGTGCACATTCCTTCAACTAGGCCTTATGCACTTATGCACCTTTTTGTACTTTAGCCAATATCTTAGGGGCCCAACATTACCCCATACTATGCATGTTATTTGTCTACAAGAACACTTCTATAGAGAAAGGAAATAATATGGTGGCCTTACACCATGGGATAAGAATAAGGGGATGAAAGAATATGGAAAAAGAGTAGGAAATGAGCCATCCATTTACAAATCCATCTAATGTGATATCTTTATCATAGTCAAGGCTATGAGGGGGAAGGTTTGCATGCAGGATCTATCTCTCACACTCTTCTCTGGCACGTGGTACCTTCTCCCTCAACCATGCTCCTAGCAAGGGAATAACATTCTCTTGCCTTAGCATTTTACATACTTCCTTGACCTCATCCAAGTCATCTTTTTGTGCCTCGACCTTCCTCCTTTGTTCCTCCCTCCTGGACTACTCCTTTAGGCACTAGATTTCTCCTTGTAAACTCCAAATGACATCCATGGTATCTTGATATACTTCCTTTTGATGCACGGGGTCTAGGTACTTCCCATGAACTACTTCCTCTCTTGAAACCAGGGTCCTCTACCTTGGTATTTCCTTTGCACACGTAGCCTCTGCTCTTGTTGTTACTAAAATAGGTTCTAATTCTATATCATGTGTCACCCATGGCATCTATTGTGTGTCTATATTCTTGATGCTTACCATTACAATGCCCTTGTCTTTCCATTGCTGCTGATTCATGTGCTCAAAAAACTCTAGGCATTCCTCATACTTGTGCTTCTTTCTGCACCATGAGCACTACAACAAGTCTAGGCACTCCCATTTATAATGTTCTATAGACCCACAATTAAAATAGGTTCCATGCAAGAACTCACTCCTTCCTCCTCCATGGTTACCATGACCATGGAATCCTCTATGAAATCCCTTTACGTGCGTGCAACAATTTGTGCACTCCTCATAGCATGATCATAACCCTTAGAACTACTAGGAATGCTCATTTTATGCACCCCATGATCAATGACATCATGGATCTGATCAATGATCCTAAAATCCTTAGTATCATGGGTTGTAGAAGTGAAAATTTAAAAGTAGAAAGACACATTCTTCCAGTTGCATGCTATAAACAAGGGCATCTACTTGCATCATGGTCCCCATGAAAATTTCACAGATCTACTATCATGACGCGCATCTCTTGTCCTCCGAGGACAACTAACCTTATCATGCCCCTCTAATTCACAATATGTGCACCATAAACCATCTTTGCAGAGTCTCATGGGCTAATTTTGTACAAAATTTCTCCACCTCCTTAGCCATAGCAAAAATTTGAGCCTCCAAGAATGGGCTAACTCCAGTATCAACACTACCAATAACCTCAACATACAAAATGACTTCCAACGCTTGCGTGCGGGATTGTAAATGTTTTATGAGATAAGACCCTTCTAAAAGGGGTGGTCAATCCCTAAAAACCCATTGAACATGTTATAAATTGTGAATATCATATTATAACTTAAACAAGAGAGTTTTAAAACATGCATCATACTCCTACACACTCTCTACCATTCCATGTTGAATTTCCTTCGAGGTGTTGATGCTCTTTTGTTTAAACTCAAGGATGTGGAATTTTGCCAAGAAGGAATTCTTTAAAGAAGTTTAATCAACCACCGTTTAATGGGGGTCATATTTCCTATACCAGCTATGTGCACACCCCTACAACATTATTGTAAATTGACTAGTCTTCCACTTCAAGGTGTGATCCCCTTTGCATGCCATAGTAGCTCACACTTGTGAACATGCTCTGTAGCATCCAAAATACCTCTATACTCTAGAAAGTGTAATGACATCTCAAAGAATACATGAAAGGGTGGATGGGGCCCTTATCCTCCTAAGTCGAGACCCTTGGTTTCCCTCGGTGTTCCCTCCACCACCAAATCCACATGGTCCACCCAGTCCTATGCCTCCTAAGCCACCAGATCCACCAAAACCACTAGGTCCACTAGGTCCTATCCCTCCTGACCAACCAGATCCACCAGAACCACCAGGTGCTATAGTAGTTGTGCCATGTGTCCCCAAGTTTCCACTAAACTATTTTCCGATGGTCTTTGATAATGCCCCACTACCACTATTGTACCTCACACCACTCCCAGACATGATACCTAAGGCTTGTATACTTACTCCTTGTCCAAATACTCCTTCAAATATTGGGATATGTGTAGCCATAGAATTGGGTACTGGAAAATTATACCTCCTAGGAACAAATTTGTCACTTTCATTGAATCAAACTGGGTTAATGATACTCCTTCCTTGTTCTCAAAAACCAAGCACTAGGGTTTGGTCACTGTGTGGGTTTAGATACATGTCAATGACTCTTCTTTCTCCACGTGATGAAATCTCATCAGAAGCTGAAGGGCGCTCTCTCTTACGCGCTTGCCAAGATGGGGTAGCACAAACTACTCACATTCCATGTCCTCCACGTGAACCTCAACTCCTTCCCGCAAAATCTGTCTCCATAGATCCATCAAATTTACATCCTCACATCATCTAGTGATCTCCCTTCCATGTGCTTCACTATACTTGAGTTGTCTCTCCTCTCTTTCCTTCTCTATCATAATATCTGCCATATTCCTCCACCCTAGCTCCTTCGGCCAACATTCAAAATGGTTTAGCCAGCAATTGAAATGCCTCTAAACCCAAAGTAACAACCAGGATCTTCATTTCCAGAGGGATAACACATAGAAATGATCCTCTGGGATCCCATAGAAATTCAAACTCAGCAACTTTCGAGGCAAGAATATGTGGAAATAGCGTACTCCATAGTGTAGCTAGCCAACACACCTTCCCACCAATGATCCAAAGCATGAGTCCACATCATATTTGCATCGTGTAACCTCTTGTAGTCTTCTTAGGTCCACACACATGATCTAGAATAAAAGCTCGATCTAGACACATACACTAAGAATAATTCATACGTTGACTGGGAAGAAGTAGAAAAATGTATCATATAAATCATGATAGAGGTTCTCTTATACCCATTTACATGCATCAAACTCGTGTCCAAGTCTGAATCAGTGAGGAAATTCATCCTCCATGCTCTTGAACCATGATTCAATACTTTCCGAGTTAAATGTTCTATCATTACTCATTACCCAGATCATGATGTATGACATAATCCACTACAACTTTGAAAATAGGTCCTGGAAATGGAGCCAAGATGTAGTCATTTTTACCCTCATTACAAATAAAGGAACCCCATGTGCACTAGCCTATCACCCAAAACATTGGGTGCTCACTTAAGGCACATGTGGGAGCCGAGTCTCTCTTTTATGTGAGTTTAGTGGGAAACATCATCTATGATCCATATTCAAGGGTTTTGAAAGGAGTAAAACATACAAGCATCATAGAGCTCAGAACGGCTTCTAGATCCTTGTAGTCATTCCAGACATAAAATGCTTAATAGATTGAATAACTTATACCAAAATAGAAAGAATTTGTACAAGCACTCATACTTAATTATAAACATAAATGCAAAATAATTCTAAGAAAGATGTATGTATTAGAATCATCAATGTTCATATTCATTATAAACTGGTAACCTCATTACATTCATGGAGCCATTACAAAATATAATAAAGTAGACCACAATCATGAATCATATCTAGATCGATATAACTAGGCTCATAAGAGAAATTTATAACCCCATACCCTTGATACATCTTTCCCTAAACACCACTACCTAACTAGCAGAGTTCTTGCAATGTTTCTGCAGAGCTCCTCCCACTATATAGTTATATTCGTTCCTTCGCATGTGCTTGTATATATAGGCTTTCTAGACTACCAACTCATTCTCCGTGTGGCCTTATATCTCGATGCCAAGTGTCTCGAATGTGGTCCTCCATGTGGGCATTATCCTCCAAGCCCGAGCTTTCCACTTTTTACGATGGTGAGATTCTAGAAGCTTATACACATGGATGCTCCTTCCCCGGGCCACCTTGTTGCAGGATGGCACCTTATCCACTCTGCATGCATAGTCGAGTCATGATTTTCATGTCTTCTACTAAAACGTTGAAAATGGCTAAGTCCTAAACCCTTGGTTCTGTCCACATGTGCGCCATGGGTTTCCTTAAATCCTTCTCTAAATCCTACCCCCGCATGCTTTATCCTTGCACACATTCCTTTAACTAGTCCTTGTGCACTTATGCACATTTTTGTACTTTAGCCAATATCTTAGAGGCCCAACATTACCCCATAGTATGCTTGTTCTCTATCCATGGGAGCACTTCTCTAGAGAAAGGAAAGAATATGGTGGAATTACACCATAGGATAGGAATAAGGGGATGAAAGAATATGGAAAAAGAATGTGGAATGATAAAATCACTACAAGTAGGCTAGGAAAATCCTTTAACAAGTCACCCTCCAACTTGTTCGAGGAATCAACTTCATTCCTGCTTTCGACATAGGTCACCAACCAGGTGCTCACCTCATCAAAATGTAGCCCATTTCCTCATGTGCTTATGGTGTTGGTAATTTTCTCTAACTCTTTGCCCACATAATCTAGTGTATCCATTCTCCACATAATCTACAGGTACAGTTCCTTCAACTAGTTTTTAATTGAACCCCTTAAGGCTTCAATGGCTTCATATTTTCTTTCGAGCTTGGCAAGGATTTTTTTCCTTTCTGCCCTATTCAATTTATTCTTTTCCTGGAACTCCTTGAGTTCTACTTCATGAGTGGTGACTAAGATGCTTGCCACTTTGTCTTTGTCTACATAATTTTCATATCCAAAGATCGTAGTCTAGGAAGTGCCTTTTATATCGGTAAGAACCTTGCTATACTCTACTACAAATGCCATAACCTTCAATTTATCTTCCTTCTCCAAGCGTGCGGCCACTTCTTCTGCATATACCAAGGCTAACGGCTGCCTTTCCATTGTGAGTACTATTGTTAAATCCTCTAGGCATCCTAAAGCAGGTCCATACTTCTACACGGAGGGTGCTAGGTCTAGATACTTCAATACTATAACATTATTTATAGCCTCCACCTTTTTGTATAATGCACCCACCTTTGCCTTCTCATCTTTTAGGTCACGCTACAACCGGCACCGATTATTTTCTCTTGACTAAGCTCCTTGGCCCTTGTAACTAGTTGTTCCTCTTTCTTCTTCGAGGTCCTCCTCCGGATCTTTGATTATATCACTCTTCCCGAAGATTCTAGCCTCAATTTCAATAGAGACCTTGTTCGATGTGTTACATCATTGTTCATCTAATAGATGCTAAGCGTTGACCACGGGGTTATCTTATTTTGGTCCCGCAATGCTATTATTTCCCTATGGCTTATCTCCAATTCTAGTTCATACGGATGAGACTCAGTACGTACCCAAAATTGTAAGGGTACCGTGCTACCAGAACGATGTTACACATGCCCCAATGATGATACAAGTCTACTTGCAAGGTGTTCAGGATCCAGAAAATCTCTCCAAGTGTATGTTAACATCCTGCATGCCCCGCTTAGCCTCCACATGCTTTATTTCACTATTTCGCCCCTTTTTCCTTTACATTTTTCTTTAATGATGAAACCATCGCCTGTCTGGGTGGCGGTCTCGTGACTACCACCTGTGCAAGGTAGTGGTCTATGCCAGAATCGCCCCTACTCGGGCCGTGGTCCTTCACGTGTTTTCTAGCACACTTTTTTTGATCACGACTTGCGTAAATTTTAAACTTTTACCGCTTTTCTCACCCACTTTGGCTAGTATTTATGTTTTATGTCCCTAGAATAGTGTTTATCCATTATTTAATGGTAAAATATTCCTAGTTGGAGTTACCTTTGGGTGAATGGGAATTCTATAAATAGCTAGTTTGATTACAAGCAAATGGCCCCTCAAAAACTGCCCCTCATCCTCTCATTTCAATAGTTTAGTCTTTAAGTTCTTGCTTAGGAATTCAATAGTTTTCATTTGTTGCATGCATGGTTAGTTTTATTTTGCTGTTTAGAAGCCACATGATCTTCTTGTTCTAGTGTTACCACTGTTTCATACAATCAAATAAGGTAGGATAGTTTCATTTTCAGTTTGAAGCCATTAGAGTTGTAGGTTTTATTCATCAAGAAGGATAGTTTCGGGTTTTGGATGTTTTATGTTGTATGACTCGCAATAAATCCCGCTAGGAATTTCATAAGCCAAGCTTTGTTCTCTTGTGCTATCCCTCTCCTACTCACATTGTATTCACTCTACATCTAATGCGACCATTGTTCTAATACTTACTCTTGTTGATGCTAGCATTACACACTTTTCTGGATTCATGTGAGCACGAAGGAATGAGGAGACCACACTTTGAGGGACAAAGCCACACACTAATGGATTCTCCACATTACGCAAAATCTAGGTTCAAGCTTTGAAAGTTCTAGTTAAAATATAGCAAATAGAGTAGTAAATTACTTAATTTCGGTTACGTTCATTTTCGATATTGCCGGGGAAGCCATGGGGATCGATAGTTTCTGAGAAACTATGATTCATTCCTCACTTCGAGGTAGGATTAAAAATCTTTGAATTAAATTATATCGCTTATTTAGTTATTTAGAATAGACTCAAATCTGCATAGACAAGTAGCTATACTTGGCTACCTTGTTTGTTTTTAATTCTATTATTAGGTTAATTTTTGTTTTCTAGATATATTAAATAGTTTTTATCTTAATTCTGTTAAATATTCTGTCAAAAATACAAAATAGAGAATTTAGATATATGTTGTGGATATACTTTGCATAATTAGTTTACTTTGCTTTAGTTAGATTTATATTGTTTCTTTTGTATGACAATCACGGGACCTAGGGAGCCTAGAGAATATGTATTCGAGCCAATCGTGCCTCAACCCAATCTTGTTGCAGCAATAACTGACATAGACCAAAATCTCAGAATTCAGGTCTTCCGAACAATAACAGACCTACAAGAAATTAGCTCATAGTTAAGAGGATTAAACATAGAAGACGACAAAGCGCATACATTTTGGTCAAACTAGCCAAACTATAGATTGCCCTAATAAATATCCACATGACTGTAGAAGGGCTTGAAAGAGAGAAAATTTTAGTTTTTGATCCGTTGGTCCCACAAACCCAGACGTAGGAGACATCCTCATTGACATAGACAACGGCTTAAAAATTCAAGTTGTCAAAACACCTGTAAGGTACTCTGAGAAGATTACGTAACTTTTAGTTCTAAACATAGAGGCTGAAAAGGGATACGACTACTAGATATTAGGGATTAGGGATTGATTCTACACATGACCATAGGAGGCCCGCAATGACCATGAACCTACGGTTGTGATCCACAGGTCCCACAACCCAATGGGCCCACAGGTCAATCAGACATTGATGATGATTTCCACACATTAGTATTCAAATCCTCTCTACTTCCACCAATCATTATCGCACAACGATCCTCACCGGACGTAGTAGGTAATCAAGCTAAGGATTTCTGGACTAGACCAACAAATCACCCAAAGAATCCACCATAGAATCCACCATACATTCATCATCCATTTTTCATGACCTTGTTGGGGATATCTACAAAGCACCCATAGGTTATCTTCCATGTATCCCATAACCTATAGATCGGATCATGCCAGAGCTCAATATTGATTGGAGCGTTTGAGCAGTCATCCTTGCCGAATGATCTATCACACTAGTTCAGGTTAGGAAGGCCTTCTTTGCCTTAGATTCACAGATTCCATTAGTGTGTGTTGAAGACATAAGATTACCTAACTAGTTTGTGTACGCCCCATATATATTCCATCCCCACTAGATGTCTCAGCATGACCTTGGGAGGTTGGGTGTGAGGAAGAGTTACTTGCAGATTCCCATGCTCACTTGTCACTTTTCCATCATACAAAATTTTTGAACCCGACGTGAAAGGAATAGTTGCTTCACTTTCACCTTTCCCCTTTTAGTGTTTCATTTTCTTTCATCCATCTTTGCTTCTTCCCAGTATTCTGCTGGTATTCATATACCCCCTGAATATGTCAAGATTCGATGCATATGGTAGACCTCTCCTAGGTCTTGAAGCATACTATGATCAACTAAATAGACAGCCATCACCCTCGCTCTCAGCATGGGGTGACAACTATTCAATTAACCAGTTTTCAACACAAACTCCACCTCAAAGGACTAGATATAGTTCTTCTTTCCAAATAGAGGAGTTGGATCAGCTCACTCAAACGCAACAACTAGATCCTTCAGGCTCGAACAACATGACGCTCACTAGAGAATCTGGTTCATCTCCTTAGGTGTTGCTTAGACCACAAATCAGTAGACAATCAGATCCATATCTATTTTTAGATGATGAACATTTAGCGCGTTATGCTAGGAGTGAACAACACTCTCAAAGTATGTACCCACCTATAGGAGGTTTGCAAACACAACCCGAGGTCTCTTTTCAAGAAAACACCTCCATTCCTCCACCTATAGGAAATACCCTCGGTGAAACTTGGTAGGGCACCGATCAATTCATAGCTGGGTACCATATGCCTATACAACCTCAACAAACACCACTGAGACAAAATAGTATGACTTCACCAAATGAGGTCATCTCAGCCTTAGTTGAGAAATTTAGAGGGTTGGAACTTGCTCAAGCAAGTCAAAATTTGTAATTCATGTAGGCAGGAAATTCCAATCCTCCACATCATCCTAGCCAAGTAGACCTCCTCACGGAACAGGGCACATTGGGTATGCCTCTTTATTATCCACAAAAATGCCAACTAGAACTACGTTCTCTAACGCCACTCTAGTGGAAAATATGATACCTCCCGGTTTAGTACAAAACAATCCATTTTTGAACAATGTTCCTCCATATTTAAACATGTATTCCAAGTCACCACAAGGAGATATGTTCTCTTCTCCCGACATGTTCGCTCAACCACAGGGATTTCCTTATGTCCCTGCAAATGCATACACTACGCCATATCAACAACCCATTCCACCTCCACCCCCTCAGCAAGCATCATCGATGGTCGAAACCTATGCGATAGGGACTTATTCAGAATATTTGAAAGAGCCCTTAGACTTCACTATACGAAGTGTCATGCTTCTAAGACCTCTTCCCGATTTGCCCAAGTACAAAGGGGAGGGAGATCTGAATGCACATATTAAGGCCTATGCCACAGCCATTCGAGAACTGCTCCCTTGGGATGGATTTGTTGCTAAAATATTCCCCAAAACTTTAGAGGGCATCGCCCTTGATTGGTATTATAGAATACCTGAAGCCTCAATACATTCATTTAAAGAACTTGTTTCAGAGTTCATCAAGGCGTTTGACATGAACTAATTTTTGAGAACAGATTCGAGTAATTCTTGCATATTAAACAAGAACACAATGAATCTGTTGCTCATTTCATCCAAAGAAGGTTTGTAGTCCTCTATTCTTCAACAAGCACTCCAAACATGGATCGATGAAACTATGCGATTTATTCCTTCATTCTCTCAAAGCAGAGAGATAAAGAAAGAAGTCCAAAAGTTCCCACTAAGAACTTACAATGAAATGCTTGAGATTGCCCTACAAATAGATCAAGCTGCAATAGATAGAGGTCACAAGGCATATGGAACAAATGGGAGGTTAATCATCCCCAACCAAAATACTACGACTTATCCTACTACCAAAAATGCCAATCAAGGACCTAAAATCCTTAACAAAAACTACGGGGTCACAACAGATGGAGTAACTGACCAAGCAAAAAAGGTAAATGTTGTAAATGCTCCACCACCGGTTAACAATCAATGAAAAAAATTTACCCCAATAATTAACACGGTGGATTTTAATCGTCCATAATAACAAAAACAACAATGGAAGATCCAAACATAGGGTCTCGAGTCAAAAATCAACTGGATATCAAAAACAAAGGCAACAAATGCAAAACTTTAATCTTAATAGTCAATGGTTTAATCGAGTTTTAGACCACAACACATGCCAAACCAACAACCTAGGAGTTATAATCCCAACTCGTTTTGTGGTTTCCACAAAATTTGAGGCCATGACACTTGGACTTGCCATGAATACAATAAATTCATGCAACGTTTTCCAGAGGAACAAAGACAACTTTTCATAGATATGTTCTTAACAGATCCTACATCACTGTGCAAAATAATTTCATAGGGGCGGTCTCCCCTCAAAACAAACCCCTCAAGATCTTCAATGATCCGCTCCCAAATCACAATAACAAAAATTAAATCCAAATGGGATGAACAAGGGTGTAATGACAAGAAACAATGATCATGAAGCCTCGACTTCACTAAATCCACCTGTCGCACCACAATTAGGAAATCAGCCACGAACCAAGATAGTCAGTTTAGTGGAATTAGACACTAAGCTACACGTGGAAGCCATAACAAGGACATGAGAGTATTCCTCTCAGCCAAATCCAAGTTACCCACTAGAGCTAGATAATATTTAATAAACATTAGTAAAACCCATAGGTGCCTATGATTTAATCAATGACCTAACAAAGACCTTCTCTCACATCTCCTTTTTGGACTTGCTCAAGAACTCTCCTACCCATAGGGCTGCTCTTTTAGAAGCATTAGGTTTAGGTCATTTAATTAACATCACTCCTCCCAAAACATAGGTAAACCATATAGACTTTGATATCCACCCTCCGGGGCAGCTGTATAGGGATACCGAGTTTATATTCAACATAAGCAAAATGTCAAAAGACGTTGAGATTGCACGTAGAGGTGATCCAGCCTTACATTCACAAGTGTGGGTTTATAACAATTACATTAAATTCACAATGGTTGATGATGGGGTAGCAATTAACATAGTCCCCTTCTCTTTCCTTCAAAAGCTAGGGTATGGAGAGAGAAACTGTTCCACGACTCGGGATACACTAAGAGGCTCGATAGCCTTAAATACACTTCGATTGGAACTATAATACTACCAAATCACCTTAGGACCCAAAACAATCCTCACTTTGAGTTTTATATTATAGATCGAAACCAACTATAATATGATCCTCGTCCACCATGGATACACCGTATGAAGGAAATCCCTTCTATGTTATTTAAGGAAATAAGATTCTTGCACTTAGGAAATATATTCGTAGTAAAAGGTGATCCGAAACCATTCGATATACACCTAGCAGACCTAAAGAAAAGTCCAGGCGTTCACTCTGAGTTTGAACTCCCAACAAACCAACTTAACAAACCAACCAACTCAAAACCAAATGAAAAATTAATACCTATAATAGAACTAGAGATTACGAACCTAGTCAAGAGCATCCTAGCCCTCAAGGATGAAGCTAACGTTGTAGAAATAGTGTCATTAGGAACTACTGCAAAAATTGTTGAGTTGCTAGAACAAGATCTACCAATTTTCCTACCATTTGATTCCATAGGTATGGGATGTACCCTAGGAGTTGGTTCTCTTCTAGCAGAGGAACTCTACATGGTAGAAGTAATCAAGTAGAAGAAATAGATGTAACAAATGTCCCAACATCCATCTTCCAAAATAAATATTGGACTCTCCACTTTAATGGAGCTAGATGTCATTATGGGGCTGGGGCAGGTGTGATCTTTACTTCTCCCAAGGGAAAGATCCTACCATTCACCTTTAAATTAAATTTTAAATGTACAAATAATGGTGCTAAGTACGAAGCCCACCTCCTTGGTCTCATCATAGCTAAATGGCTCAGTGTTAATGACATCAGAGTGTTAGGAGACTCTCAATTAGTAGCAAACCAAGTCTCTGAGGTGTATGAGACTAGATCTAAACATTTATAGCTCTATAAAACAACAATATTAGATTTTAACAAAGGATTTAACTTCATATCAATTGAAGTAATCCTGTGAGAACAAAACCTTCTTGCAGATTCGATAGCAACCTTAGCTTCACGTTGCACTCCAAACAGTGAGTTGGAAGACACTTGTTTCATGGTATCCCTTCGTACTAAACCGTTAGTAAAGAAAACGTCAACAAACCCTCTTCTAATGCACATATCTGAGAATAAATCTACTATCTTAGGACACGTTGATAGTGATAGAGCCACTCTTGAATACCTACATTCCTATGCAGAGTTACATCTCACCCATCACATGGTAGATTTGTCCTTAATCCCACATTCATCTTCTTACTTTGGAAATCCCATGGCAGAGCTTCCCCCACAAAAGGAACTCGACATATACGTGGTAGAGAATGGAGAAGATTTGGAACTACCTCCAACCCCACCTGAGTTCGAAGAAGGTAACACTTCTTTGATAGAAGAAACCATTGATATAAACATCGAATGGAGGAAGAACCAAAGTTATTGAAACTAGGATCTTCATTAACTCCGGAAGAAATATAAATGCATAATCAAATCCTTAAAGAACATTAAAAGCCTTTTGCATTTAATTATAAAGAAATGATAGGAATTGCCGCACATCGTGGTACATAACCTCGTCACCAAATCAGATGCAAATCCAATTAAATAAAAATTGAGACCAATGAAACCCAAGGTATCTCTCATGGTGAAGGAAGAAGTAATGAAGCTTCTCTAGGTAGGGTTCATCAAAATGGTCAATTACTCTCAGTGGGTATCTAATATCATCCCCATTCTAAAAAGAATGGGAAGATACGCATCTACATAGATTTCTAAGACATTAACAAGGCGTGCCCCAAGGATGACTTCCTTTTACCATCCATTGATGTCATCGTTGACACAACAGCTAGATTTGAGATTTTTTCCCTCATGGATGGGTTCTCGGGATACAATCAAATCAAAATATGTAAACAAGACCAAGCCAAAACCACATTTATAACTCCTTGGGGAACTTATTGCTACTGTTATGCCATTCGGTCTCAAGAACGCTAGTGCTACATACCAACAGAAATGACATACATATTTCATGATCTTATTCATAAAATCATGGAATCCTATGTAGATGACTTGTTGGCCAAGGCTAGGAAGCACCGTGATCACCCAAAAGTGCTCCGCATCATTCTTTCACATTTGATCAAATACGAAGTCACACTAAACCCAAAAAATGTGTATTTGGTGTGACAAGAGGGAAACTCCTAGGTTACATTATATGATCACGAGGGATTGATGTAGACCTAAGCAAAATTTGGGTTATTCTTGAGATGATCCCACTATAAGATGACTCTAGCATTAGATAATTTCTTGGAAAGCTCGGTGCAATCTGGAGATTCATTCTGGACTTAAGTTTTGTTGTTCATCCGATCAACAAATTTTTGAAAAAGGATTGCTGCATTATTTGGAAAAAGGAATGCCATGAGGCCTTGAAGTAGTTAAGTGATTCTTCTTGTCTCCTCCGACGTTAATGCCACCTGACCGGATCATCCTTTGATCTTATATTCACGAGCTACGGATGTCTCACTAGCCTGCATGTTGGCTCAAGAAGATGATGATAAACGAGAACGTGTGGTCTATTTTATTAGCCGAACATTGCTCGATTATGAAACACGTTATACACAGGTAGAACGAGAATGCCTTGCCATAGTCTTTGCAACCAAATGCTTAAGACATTACATGTTAAATCAAGAAACAAGGGTCATTGTAAAAATAGACCATTTATGAACTTTCCTCACACAAGGGTCTTTGTCTAAAAAGGATGGACGCTTTATAACCTTAATGGGTGAATTTGAATTAACTTTTGTAAACCAGAAGTCCGTTAAGGGACAAATCATTGTAGATTGGTTAGCCGACAACCCATTAGACAGAGGAAATCTAGTAGATCTGGATTTTCCCGATTAATGCATATATTACATCAAAACCAGGACCTCCCATTGTCCTTGGTATACCGATATTATCAATTTTATCATGGACCATACATATCAAGAGGGTGCTACACCGTAAAAAAAGAAGTCGATTACGCATTATCATAGCTAAATACATTATTATAGAATAGGTGCTCTATCATAAAGCTTTCGATGGAATGCTTCTAAGGTGTGTTGACACGAAAGAATCCATGAAGATTCTCTATGAATATCACAAAGGAATATGTGGAGGCCACTTCGGTGGTCACACCACTGCTCACAAAATACATTGAATAGGATATTTTTGGCCCACTCTCAAACACGACGTAGTAGAGTTTGTACGCAAATGTCATAAATGCCAAGAATTTTCCCACAAGATTCACATGCCGGCACAAGCTCTACAACTAATCATGACTTCATGGCCCTTTTCTACATGGGGCCTAGATTTGATAAGGAAATTCTCTCCTCATTAACGATCGCCATAACTTCATAGTAATGGCCACTCGAATATTTTACCAAATGGGTAGAGGCTATGCCTCTTACCACTATACCAAGATCTCGTGATCACCAAGTTCATTTTGAACCGGATAATTTACAGTGCGGTGTCCCACAAGTCATTATCTCATATAATAGCACATCCTTTAAAAAAACAAGGTCTGTGAGCTATGCAAGAAATTTAAAATAAACCATCATATGGCCTCCTGTATTACCCTCAAGCCAATGGACAAAGCTAAGGCTAGGAATAAAACTGTAAAGTCCATTTTCTTAAAAACCATAAAAGAAAAAAAAGCGAGATTGGCATTTAAATTTATATCGGGCCTTGTGGGCCCACCGAACCTCAATAAGAACACCAATAGGAGCAACTCCTTTCTCATTGGTATTCGGAGCAGAATTAGTTCTCCCACTTGAGGTTGAAATACCCAGTCTCCGCATCTCACTACAAGGGATTCTAGGTGAGGAAGCTTATAGAGAGGCACACCTCTCCCAACTAGAAAGCCTAGATGAGGCTAGATTAAACACTGAACAATGGCATAGAGTCTATGCTGACCGAATGTGTCGATAGTATAACAAAAGGTCTATGAGCGAGAAATATATGAAGGAGATCTAGTTCTAAGACTAGACAACCGGATCGATAAGAAAATTGGTGAAGGAAGAAAGTTCCGGCCCAAGTGGTTGGGCCCATATCAAGTTATGAAGGACTACGAAATGGTGTGTATCTCTTGTGCACACTAGAAGGTGAGGAATTTGGTGAAACTATCAATTCCTTGCACCTTAAATGGTTTTACGCATGAAGCATCGACACTATTTGTATAATTATATCTACATTGCATCTTCATTTAGATAGGTTCATTTTGTTCACTCATTTCATAAAATTTGGTGATCAAGGGACTTATTCTTAAGAAATTCATTACAAAATTTTGATGGTATTGGCAGAAGCATTCAAATCATACTTCTTCATTTTCATAACATCATCAACTATTTCAGAATCATGTCATCAATTAAAGCTAGATATGACAAAGTCTTAATGGTAGCCATACCAAGGCCTGCATGCTTGTTCTCACTTTTGTTTCTTCCTAGGATAGGTGTCTTACCTATGGTCTATTCTAGAAGCTTTATGGTGTCACATTTATCCTGTATATAGATCTCTTTGGAAATAAGAACATACTGACATTTTTCTCAAATAAATAAGTCAAATATAGATCAAACAGAAAATTTTACTTTTACACATTTCCTTGCCCTACCAACCTTCAATGATGAGATTGTGTCTCTTACTAGTGACGTAGGGTTGGGAAAGGATGGGAATGCCCTTAATTGCCTATATCTTGTCCATGGTGATAAGCCCATGCTTCCTACTAGTAACACAGGGCAAGGTGTAGGTGGTCCTCTTGATAGTAAATGTTGAAGGTCATAAGCAAATAGTTCAAATAAAAATTTAAAATCTTGAGTCAAAAATGAATGAATCAAATGTCCAAAATTCCAAGAGACTTCAAAACCTTGAAAACCAGATTTTTTCAGCCAAGTGGCCATCTACGGATCTAAGTCTAGATAAACTGTAAAAGCAAGTCACATTCTAGACTATGGAGTCACTTGAGTAGGGTAGGTTTGTAGCATCCTAATTTGGTTCCACCAACTCTTTGTCTATCTCCCATCATTACCATTTCAACACACCTCATATCTTATGCCCTTTCTATCTCTCGGTGGTGAGCCCTTGCATCTTACTAGTTGCGTGGAGTTAGGAGTGGGGCAAATGCATCTGCTCATCGTACCATTTTGTCAAAAAAATATGAAGTACTTGGATTTTTTTATAGAAGCTAAAGTTCAAGGTCACAAGTTCATTTGCATCATCATACATCAACATCACAAAATACAAAAAGAAAGAAAGCATTTGTGTCATTTGTTCTCCATTGTATACATTCTGAAAAGCATATAAAAACAAGAATTCTAATAAGCTTCTAATATACATGTGGAAATAAATCACAAAATCCTAGACACCAAGAGTCTGATCCAAAAGAAGTATATATATATATATAATCAAGTTTTATGTACAATGCCATCATGCGCTAGGCATGGTCAAAACGCTCAATGAGCCTAGAAAATACAAAATGATCGTATAAACAATCTAACAAGAGTCACTAAAAAAGAGCCAAGTGGCCTCTCAACCCCTATGAGATCCCTCCGAAGGTGCACGACCATGTCTAGGACTCTAGCTACGTTGGCGCTTTGAGTGCACTGAGGGTTCATGGTCCCAAACAATAGGCTGTAGACTCACTATGAGAGCGGCTCCTCATCAGGTGCTATGCAGTCCTATACTCAGCTAACTCGGTATGGAGGTAAGTCACCATCTTGTCCACATGCCAAATAGGGGAAAAGACATCACTATGCCTACCAGCTGCTGAAGGCTCCCTTCCATCCACTGATATCTCAGCGCAAGTCTTCTCCATGGGGAGCATCAGGGTATCAGTACATACCTAATGAATCAAGTCTCACCACGCATCAATAGTCTCTCTGCAAGAAAAGGAGAAGAAAAATTAGAAAATAATCGAAAGATAAAAACAAAAATGAACAAAAGGAGAGATAGAAAATAAGGTAATCCTAGCTAAAAAAAAATATTAAAAAGAAGAGTGACAACTCGCTTGGATCTTCGGGCCTCTAAGAGGGATCCCTAGGATCGGTGCACCCCACGATGCCACCGCTAATCGATCTCCTCCTCCTATGTCCTGGGAAACATAGTGTCCTACTACGACTCATCCTCTCCACCTAAGTCCCGAGAGAGGTAACTCCACTGAGACTAGAGTCACCCTTTCCGTACTCTGCTCTTGCTCTCTCAGCCTGTAGGATCTCCGAGTGTCATGCCACTTGGGATCGCTATCCTCTTCTCCACCTGACTCACTGACCTCCATGTCCTCAGTATCCTCCTCCATCTCTCCCTCTGTGAACTCCTAAAACTTGGAGTCTATATCAATAGGGTCATCACTATTATGGGCAGGACCGGAGGCAATCTGAAGTAAAGGTGCCTGAGGAGCACCGACTCTCTCTCGGGAATGTACCACCCACCTAGCTGCAATAGGGATGCCAGGAGTAACAACAATCCAACCCTAGACTCTAGGACCTCCCCTAGCCTCCCAAACTGATCTAAACACTGGCACCACTGGGGGAAGCATATCAACATAGGCAAGGCCAAACTACGAGGCATTCGATCAAAGGGGTGTGTCTCTACCTTCTCTCGTCCTATCCACAAGCTGATATGTAGAAGAGCAGGAAATCAAAGTGAAGGTCTCCTTGCTCCATAAGCCTACCATGGCCTGATAAGGTGTGGCCTCCATATCATCAGTAGTCAAGGAAGAAACTAGCTAGTGGGGTGCTCTAAGCACCAACATCTCTGTCCATCTAGCTGCCCTCACAGCTCCAGGATCTGACACCTATATGCCTCTCGCATAAGGGATGATATGCTCATAGAACCAACTCATAACCAAGGTCGGATGGCTCAAAGACTGTCCCTATAAGCAAACCACCCTGTACAAGTCGTGATAGGTGGTCCCAAGTATATCGGCTCCCCAGGCATAAATCTGACCATGTGCCTCAATCTATGTAATAATAGGGGACCAACAGTAGAGTAAGGTGTCCCCTCCTTGTCCCCATCAATCTCAAGGAAAGGATCCCCATAATGGCTCAGGCGAATCAAAGGGATAGGCAAGCTAGGAATGGAACGGACCCTCACCCTCTTCTTTGAACTAGTGGAGACAACTGCGTCTCCCATATATGTAGCCCACTAAGCTATCTAAGCCTGCGACCCCACTATCTCAAGTGTAAGTTGTCTCCCAATGATCGAGACTCCCAAGATGTGGTAGACATCCTCTAGGGTAATAGTCCACTCACCCCTGACTCCTGGAAATCGGAAAGTGTTCCAATCAGCATCCCAATACAAAATCAGGTCACATAGTATGTGACTAGAAGGTGCGACATGAGGAACCCGTGAAATATGTAATATGCCGGCCCTCTAAAGAGTATCCTGCTCGACCTGATAAAGTGCATCCAACACCTTTTTGAAGCCATCACACTCTCTCTCACAACTCCATATGATGTACTCTTCCTTCTTCTGCAAAACACACAAAAACATGCAAAAAGGAGTAAGTACCAAAATTGCATTGGAAAAATCATTAAAGCAAGTAAAAATACTAAAATTGCAAAAATGAACTCAAATTAATGTAGTTTTAACATTCTGAAGAGAACCACCACCCTGAGCAGGGTGGTGGTTCCATAACCACCGCTTTGAAGGGCGCGGTCCTGTAACCGCCGCCTTGCTCAGGGTAGCGGTCATGTCCCATGTTTCCAAATGGGTCACGTGCCCTAAAAAACACTCAAAAACACAAAAAAATGACCATTTTGACTAAAATGAGAGCCTACCCATTAGGCATCCCTCCCTAAGGACACATTTAAAACTAGAAATTTCAAAAATTACCCCCCCATGGTGAAGATTTCATCATTTTTACATTTTAGGTATAAAAATGGTAAATCGAGAAGAACTAACCTGAGATCTCGTGGGTCGATGTTCCACTCATGGAGGCATGATCACTATCTCATCATGAACGTTTCGACTATACTCTAGTCAAAAACTATCACTTGTGGGTCCCAGAGCTGAAAATCAATCAAATCAACATGCGTAAATGAATAGGAAAATGGGTTTGTTTTTATATATATAACATTTTGACTCATTTTGGATGCCCCTTTTCGCAGGTTTGGAGTGCCGATGGAGGTAAGTTCTTATCCCCGTGCAAATGGTAAGTCCTCACTTCATATTATTTTAGTATTTATTTTTCAATTTATTTTATCTATCTGCACTTGAGTCTTCTTTTAATTTTATAGGTAGTGGAAATTTTGGATGGCGTTATTTCGACACATGGATGTGTTAGGTATAATTTATAGTTTCCCATTTCGGGACCACCATACTCGGACCCACTATTTTTGCCTCTTCATGGATAAAACTCTTCTTCGAGGGGCAATATGTATGTACCCAAAATTGTAAGGGTACCACACTGCCAGAATGATGTTACACATGCCCCAATGATGATATAGGTCTCCTCGCAAGGTGTTCGGTATCTGGAAAAGCTCTCCAAGTGTACATTAACATCTTGCATGCCCCTGTTTAGCCTCCGTGGGCTTTGTTTTTCTCTTTTCCCCCCCTTTTCCTTTGCATTTTGTCTTCGGTGTGAAATCGCCACCTGTCTAGGTAGTGGTCTCATGGTGTCGCCCGGGAAAGGTGGCGGTCTTGTAATTTTCCCCCTACTTAGGACGGTAGTCCTTCACGCATTTTCTAGCACACTTTTCTCGATCACAACTCACATAATTTTTCAACTTTTACCACTTTCTCCTGTTTGTGGCTAGTATTTATGTTTTATGTCCCTAGAATAGTGTTTCTCTATTTTTTAATGGTAAATGAGTCCCGATTGGAGTTACCTTTGGGTGAATGGGAATCTCATAAATAGCTGGTTTGATTACAAGCAAATGGCCCCTCAAAATGACCCCTCATCCTCTCATTTCAGTAGTTTAGTCTTTCAGTTCTTGCTTAGAAATTCAATAGTTTTCATTTGTTGCATACATGGTTAGTTTTATTTTGATGTTTAGAAGCCACATGATCTTTTTGTTCTAGTGTTACCACTGTTTCATACAATCAAATAAGGTAGGATAGTTTCATTTTTAGTCTAAAGCCATTAGAGTTGTAGGTTTTTTTCGTCAAGAAGGATATTTTTGGGTTCTAGATATTTTGTGTTGTATGACTTGTAATAAATCCCACTAGGATTTGCATAAGCCAAGCTCTGTTCTCTTGTGCTATCCCTCTCCTACTCGCATTGTATTTAGTCTACATCCAAAGTTGTCATTGTTCCAATACCTACTCCTGTTGATGCTAGCATTACACGCTTTTCTAGATTCACGTGAGCATGAAGGAATGAGGAGACCACACTGAGGGGACAAAGCCACACACTACTGGATTCGCCACTGTTCTACAAAATCTAGGTTCAAGCTTTCAAAGTTCTAGTTAAAATATACCAAATAGAGTAGTGAATTACTTCATTTTAGTTACATTCATTTTCAATATTTCCGGGGAAGCCGTGGGGATCGATAGTTTCTGAGAAACTATGATTCATTCCTCACTTCTGAGGTAGGATAAAAAATATTTCAATTAAATTAGATCAGTTATTTAGTTATTTAGAATAGACTCACAACTGCATAGACAAGTAGCTATACTCGGATACCTTGTTTGTTTTTAATTATGTTATTCGGTTAATTGTCATTTTCTAGATGTAATAAATAGTTGTTATCTTAATTATATTAAATATTCTCATCAAAAATACAAAATAGAGAATTTAGATATATGCTATGGATATACTTTTCATAATTATTTTACTTTGCTTTAGTTCGATTTATATTGTTTCTTTTGTATGACAATCACAGGACCTAGTGAGCCTAGAGAATATGTATTTGAGCCAATCGTGCCTCAATCCAATATTGTTGTAGTAATAACGACATAGACCAAAATCTCGGAATTCGGGTCTTCAACAACAACAAGACCTACAAGAAATTAGCTCACGCTTAAGAGGATTAAACATAAAAGATGACAAAGCACATACATTTTTGTCAAACTAGCCAAACTATAGATTGCCTAATAAATATCTACATGACTGTAGAAGGGCTTGAAAGAGAGAAAACATTCGGTTGTGATCCTTTGGTCCCACATCTAGACGTAGGAGACATCCTTATTGACATAGACATTGGCTTAAGAATTCAAGTTGCCAGAATGCCTATAAGGTACTCTGAGAAGATTGCACAACTTTTAGTTCTAAACATAGAGGCCAAAAAGGCATATGACTACTAGATATTAGGGATTAGGGATTGATTCTACACATGACCATAGGTCGCCGGAAATAACCATGAACCTACGGTTGTGATCCATAGGTCCCACAACCCAATGGGCCCACAGGTCAATCAGACATTGATGTTGATTTACACACATTAGTATTCAGATCCTCTCCACTTCCTCCAATCATTATCGCACAACTATCCTCACTAGACATAGTAGCTAATCAAGCTAAGGATTTCTGGACTAGACCAAAGAATTTCCCATAGAATCCACCATACATCCATCATCCATTTTTCATGACCCTTTCGGGGATATCTACGAAGTACCCACGAGGTTATCTTCCACGTATCCCACAACCTATAGATCGGATCACACGGATCTCAATATTGATTGGAGCCTTCGAGAAGTCATCCTCACCGAATGATCTATCATGCCGATTCAGTTTAGGAGGGCCTTCTTTACCTTAGATTGATAGATTCCATTAGTGCGCATTGAAGACATAATATTTTCTAACTAGTTTTTCGCCCCACGTATATTCCATCCCCACTGGCTATCTCGGCATGACCTCGGGAGGTCGGGTGCGAGAAAGAGTTACTTGTAGATTCTCATGCTCACTTGTCACTTTTCCACCGTACAGACTTAATTTCCTATAAGATAATTTTCCTCATCCTTAGGTATGAAACCTCCTTTTCAAAAGATGACATGGCTACGAACTCTTATGCCGAGATTATGCTTTGGAACCGCATGTAAAACACTTTGTTAGGGTCATCAATGTAACCTATCCCTGGCCTTTCCTCCCCTACATGCCTTCCTCCCCGTGCGTGTTCCATTAGGAATACTTACGATTAAAAATGGGGCCTTCGGTCTTTCTTTGTGGTCCCTTTCCACGCTCTCCTCCTTTTCTTCATCCAACACTAGCTCAACACTATGTTCCAACTTCTCCTCCTCTAAGGTATCAACAACCTTTGTTTCGTCTCACTCTGCCACGTTGGGTATCTATTACACAATAAGGGTTGGATATTTCTACGTTTGCATGCCATCTTCCTCACTTCTCATGTCTTGGGCACCTCTCCCTTCCTGGCTATCCTTGTGTTGCACGAAGAGGAACCCCTACTCCTCTTCTCCACCTTCTTCATCTGAATCATGTATGTTGAAAATAGGTGGCCCTTGTTCCTTTTCTAGCTCGTCTTCCCCACTAACCTCTTCTTCGATATCTTCTTCTTCACCTATGTGCTTGTCCAAACTTCCAGTATCTTCCAAGGTGGTCTCCTCTTCTAGCCTCTACTTCTTCCTAACCGGGATTCCGGTGTAGGTGACTTTGTTTCTTCTTCTCCTAAGGACTCCTTATATGATGGATTTTCTAGATCTGGAGTATTTTCCTTGACTAAGGTCCTCTTCTTACACGAATACATGTTTTTCCTAGCACTTGTCCCAGGGGAGCCTATTACCTATGTTTCCCCAACACTTGGTATTTTCCTCTCTGGCTCCTTTTCCACCTACTTGGGCATGGGTCTCTTCCTGCTAGTTGGATCCTTAGGCATAGATACCTCATTTTCCAAATATGTGCCCTTCTCTGATTTGGGCCTTATGTAGAGGTACACACGCACCATGGATCCTCCTGCAATGGGCAGAGTCATGGGCCTTGTCATCTGCACCTCATGTGATATGTACCTTTCCACGTATGCATGCTTTCCGGGGTAGACCAACCCTTTACGCCTTTCCCTATGCTCTGGTCCAAATTACCAAGGTCCACTTCACTTCTTAGACTCTTTAAACCTATTTACTCTCACTGGAAGTATTAAGCTATGAAGACAAAGGGAGCTTTCACAATGGGCTCCATGTTTCATCCATTAGTTTGAACCTACCCGGGTAGAAATACTAGTACATAGAAAATTATAATTCTCATTTGGTGGCCATAGGAAGTTGTTAGGGAATCCTCCATTCTACCTCGAACTCATTCCTTAGGTGTGTATACCATTTCTCCAGGTGTGCCTTGTGCACAGTTTTCATAGAGTCACATGCGTATTTTTCAAATCTTTTTGTGGGTGAAGGGTCCTTAGCTGGATACTCCCATAAAAATTTGTCTCGATACATCGGTAATCCAATCTCTAAAAACACAATTTTTAGTAGGAAATTACCGATAGGATCCTATCAACTTCCTTTGCACTAAGCATACTAACAATCTCATCCATGATGAATGTGGAAAAGTTGTAGATGGTGCCCTCTGAGATTTTCCTGCAAACATTCAACCATGGTTTATTGACCTAGGTCCATCTCTCCTGGCCATTTAACTTAGTCACCAGATGCATAACCATTTTCATTACTCGGTCCTTGTCTGTGATATCATAATATCTTGACCCCTTTTTGTACGCGTAGGTAGTGATAGTCTCCTTAATTACCTCTTTATCACCTAGGTCATCTTCCAAACCATCTCCTTCATAGATGAGGCCTGTGAAATGTGAGATGAGTTGAGGGGTAATGCACATCTTGCGACCCGTGAAATGGAAGTAGTCCTTATGCACGCGTGACATCAACCATTGAAAGAGGTGCTTAGGCTTCAAGTAAGGAAACTCAAAGAGTAGCAATAACCCATCCTTTTCCAACTTGACCTTCATGTCATCATTATAAATGGGCAAACCCTCGGTGTCCTTCTATTTTTGGGCGCTCCAAAGCACCATCTCCTTCTTGATCATTCTCATACAATGATTATAGTCATTTACAAACATGTTCCTTAGATGGGAATCCCACTCCTTCCCTAGCATTACTCCATCTGGGTATTGCATTTCTACATACCACTCTTTGTTTGTATGTGCGTCGGTTTCTTGTTGTTTTCCCTTGCCCTTTCCCTTTCCCTTCTTGGGTGTGCTAACTAGTTTCTTGGGTGCCATTGTCTAGGTTCGCTTCTTACTTTAATCACTTCATGTAACTCTGTTCTTCCACTCTTTCCCACCTTACATCTCGAAGTTTTGAATAAAATTCCTTAAACCCGTGCCCTAGTTCTTAAAACCCTAGCTAGGATAATCCTTTCACAAGACAAAGTGCCTTCTCACAACTCTTTTATGCCCGTGAAAATCCCTCTTTTTCTCGGTTTATAGATCTAAACAAGTCACCCATGCTAAAAAATATAAATTATTCACGAGAGATCAGTTTTTGGAAGCCCTAGTTTGTGAAAATGCAAAAACCACTTCTTTCTTCTTATACGTAAAGTGAATAATTAAGTTCCTCGACCCTCTATTTATAGTTTTTCCCTTTTTAAGCATTAAATGCTACTTCACCTACCACCATAATTTTTACATTTAATGTAGATTTTTCAAACGAATTCCAACTTTAGCGCTTTAACTCATGCACCTGACCTGCACGGGTAATCTTCTAACCTTTTGCACGAAACCAATCCATTTAGAAAGGAGACTCTTGCGCGCATGTCACCAACACTTTGAAGGCACTTCATTTGTCTTTATTTTTGCTCTCACCTACCTCATGTTCCTTATGTACTTATTCCTTCTTTGTACATGGGATCCGAGGGTAGCCTTATCTTGACACCAATCATCCTTTTCCATCTTTTTTTTCCATGCACCTCTTTCAACAAGGGCATTCAACCAGGTTTTTCAACACAAATTCCTTAACACTTTACCCACGCTCTTCTTCACATTACTCCACCCCATACTAAAATTATGTGCGGTCCTCTGCGCACTCAAAAATACTCAAAGAGTAATAAGTGTTACCAATGCCCAAGGATCAAAACAAACAACAACATGAAAGGGAAACACAAGAAAAGAAAATCATAAAGGAAATTTTAAACTAGTTGGAAAAACTACCTTATTTACAAATACCAAGAAGACTTATTTATAGTAGGGATTTATCCTACTCTCATTGAACTATCTAGGAAATTTCATTCCATTCAGCACTTATAAGCTGCACGCCCCCAAGTCAAGGATGTATGATATTTTATAGGGACCTAACCCATGGACCTTCAACTTCTCAGGATGACACAAGAACTTAGAATCATATAGTAAGACCATCTCGCCCAACCTCAAACTTCTTGTTTCGATGTGGTGATCATGCCATGCTTTTAGATTTACTTTTTCTATTGTTTGGATCCACTTGGTGAGTGATCGTCCTTTATCCAACTTCATTAGTTCATCAATTCTTTCTTCCAAAGGTGCTTTCTCATCAGCTAGCCCTCCTACACGCGCTATTCACGAGAGAAGGTAACATGAATTCAACTAGCGAGCGAATTTCACGCCAAACACCAATTGAAATGGTTTTACTTTGTTCACCTTTTATAATTTTTCTTGTAAGCCCATAATACGACTGATACCTTGTCATCCCAATCTTGTCTTCCAACATCACAAATTTTGGTTAGGGCATGAATCAGTATTTTGTTAAATGCTTATGTGGTTCCATTTTCTTTTGGGTTATAAGGGGTAGTATTGTGATGAGCTGCCATGAATTATACTAATAGGATCCTCATGGTCTCATTTAAGAAATGTGTACCCCTATCGCTGGTTAAAATTAAAGTGCATTCATACCTTGTGATAATGTTCTCCCCACAAAATTATTTCCATTATGGCTCTTTGTGCGTGCGCTCTTTCGTTGGAGATTCATCTACCCACCTTGTCAAATAATCCATGCAAGTGATTACATAGCGTGATCCAGAGTCCATGCGCTGCTTTGGTGCAATAGGGCCTACAAATTCTATTTCCCATTTCTCAAAAGGTTCAATGCTAGGGATAGGGTGAAAAGGAATTTCATCTCTCTTTCCTGGCTTGCCAATGTGCTGAAAATGGTCACACACTTTACAATAGTCTTTGCAATCCTTATACAAATTTTCCCACCATAATCCTACCATTAAAATCTTACGCGTGGTGGCATCACCTACATAATGTCCACCCGCACTTCCTCCATGTGCTTCCTCTATGATGGCGAGGTGCTCATGCTCTAGTACACATCTATATAAAAATTCATCATGCCCTAACTTGTATAAGTCCCCACTGATCAACATGTAGGGCATGACACATATAGCTAGTTTCTTTCTTTCTAATGCCTTCATCCCTTCCAACACCACACCTTCTTTTAGGAATACTGTAATCTCCTCCAAGTATGAGGGAATGCACTTTGCAACATAAATAGATGTGTGTCTAACATTACCTCTTCATACTCGTGTGTCCTCCCTAAATGAATCCTTGATAGATGATAAGGTCCACAATTACTTTTTCCAGGCTTCACAACTATCGTAAACTCAAACTCTGTAAATAATAGCACCCACTTGACATATGCACCCTTGTAGAATGGGATTGTTCACTAAGTACTTTAGCACCATGTGGTCGTGTCAAATACAAAGGGTATTTCAAAAGATATTTTCTTAGCTTCAAAAGTGCATAGATTATTGATAATGCCTCATGCTCAGTCATGGTGTAATTCTACTCTACTGGGGTCAACTTCCTGCTTGCAAAACATAGAGGATGATCAACAATTCCTTCACTCGTTTGTGCAATCACTACTCTAATGGCGGTTCCTGAGGCATCTAAATGCACATAGAAGGGATTATCCCAAGAAGGAAAATGTAATATAGGTGCGGTGACAAGCCTATCCTTTAATGTGTCAAATGCATTTTGTTATGCCTCTCCCCAGTGGAAGACATTTTTTTGTCTGAGTAGTTCTTCTAGAGGTGTGGCTATCATGGCATACCCCTTGATGAATTTTCTATAATAAGCCATATGCCCAAGAAATCCACACACTACGCTTTGGATAGTAGGTTCCCCCAATCCCACAATAAGCGTAACCTTAGAAGGATCTACTAGCAATCCCTCCTTGCAGATGATGTGCCCCAATAAAGTGCTAAAGGGTGTAGAAAATACACACTTTTTAATGTCGAGAGATATTCTTAACTACCGACATCTCTCAAACACTAGCCTCAATTTATCATAATGGTCTTTCACTAGCCCATACACTTTGTCCAATCATCCGAGATAAACTGAAGGAATTCATCGATGAATTCCTGGAATGCATGAACCACTATGCGTAAAAAATAGAAGCCACATTCTTCAACCCAAAGGGCATGACCATGTATGCAAAACTTCCCCACTCAGTTGTGAAAGTTTTCTTCTCCTAGTCTTCCTTTGCAATCCATACTTGGTGGTACCCCAAAAATCCATCCGTAAAGGAATAGATTTTGTGCCCAGTGACTCCATCCAAAATTTCTTCAGTGAAGGGGATTGGAAAAGGATCGATGACACAAACCACATTCAGCTCCCTATAATCCATGCATATCCTAATCCACCCATCCTTCTTGATACTTATCACCATCAAACTTAACCATTCTGATTCTTACACAACTTCAATGATTCCAGAATCTATCATATTGTCTATCTCTTCCTTTACCTTTACGTGTAAATTTATATTCATCTGGTAGGGTCTCTTCTTGACTAGGCACATACCATCCTTCAACTTTATCCTCATCTCCCCCAAGGAATGGGGGATGCCTTGGAGCTCATAGTACACATGTGGGAATAAATCCTCAAATTTGTGCAAAAGATCTATGATATAAGAGACTTCCTTCTCTAACCAATAATCTCTAATGATAGCTTCCTTAGGTTCTTCTTCTGAGCCGATGTTAACCTTCTTTATCTTTAAAGGCTCATGGTAGGCATGCACATGAGCATCAACACTATCCACTACCTCGTGTGTCCCTATAAAATGGTTAATGTACAAGATCTCTGCTTCCTCCCCATCAATAACACATACTAATTTCCCTTTCTCCTTTTCCAAGCACACGCGCTCAAGTTGGATCTCTTCTGCTTCTTCTACTTCTTCTTCAAAGTGCACCTCTAAACCTGGTCCACCTAGTAGTTCCAAAAGCCTATCTTCTACCATGGCACTATCCCCCATGGTAAGGCACTTAACAACTTGTAATGCCTTATCAACTGATGGCTTGGTACTTCGGTACTCAAACATTTGAATGAGGTCATCTATTAGCTCTTACCAATTTCCTATTTGGTGGCATGTCTCAGAATGTATGTACCATGTGGGCGTGCAACCTGTAGTGTAGAATACAACTTGTGCACCCAAACGGATGGTGGCAAAGCTTTCATGCCTTCTCTCCAGACCTTCTCACAAGCTTGGATGTGGAAAGAGGTGGGTTCCATACCATCGTAGTCCTTGATGGCGGTGGGCATGTTGGTTCTAGAAAACTTGACAGAGAGAAATTCTCACCTCGTACCATTCCAAAAGGCTCTCCTGATGTGTATCCCACGACTATGCCACTTTGTCTTTGAGTAGGACATAACTTAACATCCCCCTCTGTTCCTTCTCCTCCTTCCACTGAGCTTCTATCTCATGTAAAAAGATCTTAGGGAAGGCCCCTCCTAAATACAAAGGTAATTTTTTTCCTCCTAGGTGTTGGACCATACACACCTTTGTTGTTAGGAATTAGTATTTACATTATGTAGATAATAATTACATTTGGTAATTATTATTATATTGGTAATTTGTTATTTAGTTGTTATATAAAACAACTAATAACAAATGTGTGTTAAGTTGTTCGGTTGTTACAAACAACTCACATGATTAGTATTTGTTAGTAGAATAGTTTCTAATTTATAGGAAACTATGTGCCTATATATTTGTAATTGCATCTTATGTAAATCATCCAGAATGAATTGAAAGTATATTATTATTCCGTGTTTAATATTGTACATTATTCATCTGTAAAACTGATCCAAATCTATTATTTGGTATCAGAGCGACACCATGGAGGATTAGAATATTAAGGGGAAAATTGCTCGTGCCCTGAGCTATGATATTCGATGCATGCATTGATGTATCCATTCATCGACTCTCTCCTGCGTATAGTTTTTCTCCATGTTGTAGATCCGTTCAAAGGATATATTGGTCAGTGTATGACATGGATTGTGTTCAACACATGCAGTTTTTTATCTGACAGATCCTTCTATCAACGTGCCACTGTATCACTATTTTTTTGCGCTGCGTAGTAGATTTGTGGATCTCCGTGAAAGTTTCAGCAGGCTTGATTTTGGTTCCATGTGGCTCATCAATTTATGACTCGATCTGATTCATACTATCAACATTTATATGTTTCTAGATCGACTTCAATGATTTTGGCATAACAATCAGCCACTGGAAGTGGGCAATATGTCTGAGTATTATTTGTGATAGATCTGTATTCATGTATTTCTAGTCATCTAGAATCATTTGTGGTAGAGGTGATTTGGCCAAACAACTAGTGATTTTTCGAGGAGTTATGTATTTACAAACCTCCTAATGTGACGAATTATTTCTACAAATCCAGAAGATCTCGGTTGTTAGTCACCGTCGGCAATGCATTGTTGATAATTGCTTATGTAACGAGGTCGTATTTCTTCAAGGAGTGGATGTTGTGGATGGAGCATGAAAAATCACAGTCCACTTGCCCACGTCACGCATGTGCATGCACTGCATTTTCCTAAATGATATATCTGTAGATTCTTTTTTGTTTATCACTCATATCTGTATCTGCTACTATCCAGTTGTGCGTTGTCTTTCCTTCAACGAATGCAAATTATACTCCATTCCACGCCATTTTCCAAAGGAAACTGAGACATGTCATACAACCCTATATCATGCTTTGAAGATTCCTATCTTTGATTTCATAGGAGGACAGTTTCCTTTATGGTTACCGAGACACTCCTTATAAGATAAGTTTATTGCGTTTTATTATTCATGGTAATTGTTGAGTCATTGGTCTCCTAATATGTTTAGGAATGGAGTCTGTGTGTTTGTTGTTTATTATTTTCTTGTCTCATAGGTTAAGTATTTTAAGTAAAATTAAATGTTTGTATTATTAGGAGTGTCAAGTCAAAATTAATTTTTCAAATGTTGACATCAAAAAAGTGTTGTCAAATAGTGCATGTTGTTATAGGTTCATCAATATATTTTGTGTCATCTTTCCATCATATATGTCACTCATTGTCATTATGTCATTAAAATGTGTTTAGGTGAATAATAGGTTGTTAATGTCAAAGTCAAAAAAGGGTCAATATAAAAATTGTAAGAAAATAAAATTAAGATTAAAAAAACTATTATTTCTTACGGATGCATTATCGCTGGAACGTGACATCCAATAGCTAAACTTGAGCTTCATGTTCACATTCTCTGAGCTAGCAGCGTCAAAATGGAGGAAGGAGGCATCAGAGGAAAGAGGTCAAATAAAAACCTCTTGTCACTCACCAATGAAGGGGCCGTGCAGAAGCTGTGGTGGCATATGTATGGTGTGAATATATGATTTTCAGTGTGGTTTCCATTTTCTCAGTGTGCTTCAGTTTGTAGTGTTCCTGTTTTGTGTGGTATTTGATGGATGTTGGAAAGAGAGTTGTGTTGGAGTGCAGATGACTGTCAGTGATCCTCTGACTAACTTGGTCCTCTGACTGTCGTACTTCTTTGGAAGATGGTCAGCTAGAAGAATACGTTCACTAGCATTAGTGACCATGTGCAACAAGACCTAACTAGCAAGATCCATTCAGGAGTATGTTCTTTGATGCATTTTGCTTCTTAGTATCTATATGAGTGGAATTTCACATTGTGGGGGGGAATACATACCAATGTTCCATTCCCATTCTATACCCGAAACGACTTAGTCAAGGAAAGCTTCCAGTGGCAGTGGTAGTTTTCTATGTTGTTCGAGATCGAGTGGCAGTGATCAATGACATAGAATTCGATTAAGAACATTACGATTCTTATAGGAAGTAAAGTGAATTTTTTTCAATATATCTTCTATTATGTAGTTTTGAGATATGCATGTTGTGTTTCCTACATAATTCCCTAATGTATAAGCATAGTGGTGAATAGTAGCACCAGAGTAAGTCAGTTCATGGATCTTGAAAGGGTTTGTGGGAGGATCTAGAAAACCACACGAGGTGGAAAGTTGATGAGGTTCCTGTCACGTCAAGGTTTACGGTAAGCCTATTTAAAACAATGGAAGGAACGAGCCTTTCTTTTGGATCAAGGTCATGAGTCACAGAGTTAGACATGCCACAGGGGTGAGCATACTACAGTTGAGAGTGTGGATGTTTTTATACCATGTAAACACTAAGGTGGGGAATGTTAGGAATTAGTATTTACATTGTATAGATAATAATTACATTTGGTAATTATTATTATATTAGTAATTTGTTATCTAGTTGTTATATAAAACAACTAATAACAAATGTGTGTTGAGTTGTTTGGTTGTTACAAAAAAATCACGTGATTAGTATTTGTTATTAGAATAGTTTCCTAATTTATAGAAACTATGTGCCTATATATTTGTAATTCCATCTTATGTAAATCATCTAAAATGAATTGAAAGTATATTATTATTCCGTGTTTAATATTGTACATTATTCATCTATAAAACTGATCTAAATCTATTATTTGTTACTTTTGTCATTGATCCTCTCAATTGTCGTCTGATTAATTTGTAAGTCTCATGTGCCCAATTATCACATGATAAGCTAGTGGTGTCACTTACTAACCGAGCATCCTCAAATTGGATAACTCCATTGGTATGAAGGATTATCTCTAGATCCCGATTGAGCACACATATATCCCATCACGACTTCTTCCCCCAAAGTTTCAGGTATAGGGCATTGACTTCCCATTAGCTAAAGGTATAATAACTCATTCCTCCTTATTTTATAAACTGATGTGCCCCTTGTTGAACCAAAGGTCAACATTTTCTTGTAACACCATGGGCACCCAAGTAGTGCTAGGAAATTTTCCACCTCGGTGGCGCAAAGACTTCAAAGTCTCTAGTAAACATAGCTCCTGGATAGTGATATTTGCATCCCTTAAGACACCAATGGGCATCACCTTCATTTTTTTTTCCATATACAACATATTCGAAGATATTCGTATGCAAGACTTCCCATATGATGCCAAGCATCTAATGTGATAACATTGACCTCCGAACCTGTGTCAATGAGGATATTACTAAGGATCCATCCATATATGACTGCATCCAATGTGATCTCTTTGTCATAGTCAAGGCTGTGAGGGGAAGGTTTGTATGTAGGATCTATCTCTCATGCTCTTCTCGAGCACGTGGTACCTTCTATCTCAACCATCCTCCTAGTAAGGGAATAACATTCTGTTGCCTTAGCATTTTACATACTTCCTTGACCTCATCCAAGTCATCTTTTGGCACCTTGACCTTCCTCTTGGATGGCTCCTTTAAGCACTAGATTTCTCCTTGTAAACTCCAAATGACATCCATGGTATATAGATATACTTCCTCTTAATGCGCGGGAGTCCAGGTACTTCCCATGAACTACTTCCTATATTGAAACTAGGGTCCTTTACCATGTTATTTCCTTTACATGTGTAGCCTCTACTCTTGTTGTTACTAAAATAGGTTCTAAGCCTGCATCACATGTCACTCAAGACATCCATTGTGTGTCTATCTTTTTGATTCTTACCATTGCGGTGCCCTTGTATTTTCATTTCTATTGATTCATGTGCTCAAACAACTATGGACATTCCTCATACTTTTACTTGTTTTACACCATGAGCATTACAACAAATCTAGGAACTCCCATTTATAATGTTCTGTAGACCCACAATTAAAACAGGCTCCACGCGGGAACTCAATCCTTCCTCCTCCTCGATTACACCAAGACCAAAAATCCTTTGCAAAATCCCCTTCCGCATGTGCCACCATCTGCGCACTCCTCATAAAGGAAATCATCACCCTTAGAACTACTGGAAATGTTGTTTTGGCACACCCCATGATCAATGACGTCATGGATCTGATCAATGAGCCTATAGTCCTTAGTATCATGGATTGTAGAAGTGTAAATTTTATAGTAGTAAGACACATTCTTCTGGATTGCGCGTTGTAACAAAGGGCATCTACTTGCATCATGGTCCCCATGAAAAATTTCATAATCTACTATCACGACGTCTACTGCCCTCTGGGACAAATACCCTTGACATGCCCCTCTACTTCACAATTTGTGCACCATAAACCACTGTGAGTCTCATGGGCTGAGTTTGTGGACAATTTCTCTAGTTGCTTAGCTATAGCAGCAATAAGAGCCTCCAGGAATGGGCTGACTCTAGTATCAACACTACTAATAGCCTCGGTGCGTAGAGTAACTTCCAACGCTTTGTGCGGGTCTATAAATGTTTTATGAGATAAGGACCTTCTAAAGGGGGTGATAAATCCCCCAACAAACCACTAAGCATGCTTTGTGAATTGTGAATATCATATGATAACTTAGATAAGAGAGTTTTAAAATGCACATCATACTCCCACATAATCTCTTCCATTTCTGTTGAATTTCCTTCAGAGGAACTAATGCTCTTCTGTTCAAACTAAGGGATGTGGAATTATACCAAGAAGGCATTCCTTAAAGCGGTGTAATCCACCACCATTTTATGGGGTAATATTTCCTATACTAGCTATGTGTGCCTTTGTTGTAATGTTGTTGCAAATTTACTAGCCTTGCCCTTCAAGGATGTGATCCACTTTGTGCGCCATAGAAACTCACACTTGTGAACATTCTTCGTAGCATTCTTAATTCCTCTATAATTTGGAAAGTGTAACAACATCTCAAACAAGACTGAAAGCAGTGGTTGGGGCCCTTTTCCTCTTGAGTCGAGCCTTGGTTTCCCCTAGTGTTCCCTCCGCATTGCCCGGATCCACCAAGTCCACTTCGTCTACCCCGGTCCTATGTCTCTTGAGTTGCTAGATCCACGGAACCACTAGGTCCACTAGGTCATGTCCCTCCTAAACCACCGGATACACCCGAACCACTAGGTCCCGTAGTATTTGTGCCAAGTGTCCCCAAGGTTCTCTTAAATTGTGTGTCAACGTGCGTGATAATGCCCCATTACCACTATTGTACCTTGTGCAACTCCTAGACATGATACCGAGGGCTTGTATACATGCTCCTTGTCCAAAGACTCCTCTGAATACTAGGATGTGTGTAACCATAGAAGTGGGGAATAAAAATTGTACCTCCTAGGTGCGGATCTGTCACTTCCACCGATTTCAACCGGGTCAATGACACTCCTTCCTTTCCTTTTTATTGGAAACCAAGCATTAGGTTTTGGTCACTTTGGGTGGGTTTAGATACATGCCAACAAATCTTCTTTCTCTGCATGATGAACTCTCATCGAATCAAGGGGTCTCTCTCATGTGCTTGCCAAGATGGGGTAACACTGGTGATCGAGTTCCATGTCCTCCATGTTAACCTCAACTTCTTCCTACAACGTTTGTCTCCATAGATCCATCACACTTGTAGCCTCATGTCATCTAGTAATCTCCCTTTCACGTGCTTCACTATACTTGAGTCATCTCTCCTCTCTTTCCTTCTCCATTGTAATATCTGTCATCTTCCTCCACCCTAGCTCCCTCGCCTAATGCTCAAAATGGTTTATCCAACCATTGGAAATGCCTCTAAACCCAAAGTAACAAACAAGATCTTCATTTCCGGGTATAACATGTAGAAATGACCATCCAGCTACCACAGAAATTCAAACTCGAAACTTCTAGGTAAGAATATGTGGAAATAGCATACTCGAGAGTGTAGTGTGCTAGCCAACACACCTTCGCACCAATGATCCCCAAAGATGAGTCCACATTAGATCTGCATCCTACAAAGATCTAGTACTCTTCTTAGGTCCACACGCATGATCTAGAATACCAATTTGATCTAGACGCATACGCCGAGATCCATTCATATACTTTGACTAGGAAGCAACAAAAAAATGTTTCATATAAATCATGGTAGAGGTTCTCTTCTACCCATTTACATAAATCAAAATCAGGTCCAAGTCTTGAATCTCTAAGAAAATTCATCCTCCATGCTCTTAAACCATGATTCAACACTTTCCATTTGAAATTTTTGTCATTACTCATTACCCGGATCATGATGTATGTCATTTCGCACTACAACTTTGAAAAGAGGTCCCATAAATGGAACCAATATGTAGTCATTTTTACCCTCATTACAAAAGAAAGGAACCCCATGTGTATAGGCCTATCACCCGGTGGCACTAGGTGCTCACTTGAGGCATGCGCGGGAGCCAAGTCTCTCTTTTATGTGAGTTTAGTGGGAAACATCATCTATGATCCATGTTCAAGGTTTTTGAAAGGAGTAAAATATACAAGTATCATAGAGCTAAAAATGGCTTCTAGATCCTTGCAGTCATTCCTAACATAAAATGATTAATATATTGAATAACTTATACCAAAATAGAAATAAGTGTGGTACTAGGGATGATTAGGACCAACAATCTCACAAAACACGGTGGAATATGATAATTTGTATTCGGGCACAAACAAATATTCAACAAGGAACTCATTGTGAGTTTGATTAGTGTCAAACAAAAGAAGGGAGGTGATATTTTCAATGACATCATCTAATTTTTTTATACGCTAGGAAATTGCTCAAAATTGATAATGCGGAAATACCCTCTAAGGCTATCAACCATTATTTTATAGGGTAAGAGCTTGTCATACTTTACTTGATATTCTTTGTTAACTTTATTAATGACTAGAAGGGAATCACAAAGAGTTTTCAATTCTTATAGATGTCATGAAATAGAAAACCTTAAGCTTGTTATCAGTGCTTCATACTCTATTATTTTATTTTTGCAAGGGAACCTGATATGATAAGAATTAGGTATGAGGTATCCATCTGGTGTATGCAACATGATTACTACTCGAGAACCATGGATGTTACAAGATACATCAAAAATAACATCCATAAGGGTGTTTCTTCTATGTACAATAGTTCTACATTTATAAATTCAAATTTAATGGCTATGAGCATGGTAATGGTGTTGCAGCTAGTTGATCTACCAAAGTGCTTGACATTTGATAGCTTTTTGATTGAAAATTTCAATGTAAAATTCACTGAGTAACACAATCTAGCTAGACATTTGTCCTGTTATAAATGATCTCAAAAGTAGGTACTTAATAGGATCAACCCTTAAAATTAGATTAGTCGTGCAATTTAAGGGATAATGTCGCATCTTGCCAAAAGTATAAGAATTTGCTAAACAAGCATTTTCAACCAACGAGTACTTGGTCTCATGTTCAAGAACAATTCTTCTCAAGTAATACACAACTTGGTCTGACCCTTATCATTGTGTTACACACAAAATGCCCCAATGGCATGTTCTATTACAGATTCATACAAAAACATAGGTTTATTGTATAGGTAGTATGAGTACTAACAAAGATGTTAGGTATTCTTTCAATTTTGGAAAGGAATCTTCACGGTCTTGTGTCCATTTGAACTAGACATCCCTTTTAAGCATCCGGATGAAATGATGGCACCTATATGCTAATTGATAGATGAATAAATGAAGAGAATGTATTTTTCCTTGTTGGTGCCTTAGTTGTTGAAGGTTCCGAGGAGGAAACATATCTATTATATCTTTTATGTTGGTAGGGTCCACTTAAATTCCTCTTTATGAGACAATGAATCCTAGAAGTTTTCCTAAAGTGACACTAAAGGCACACATTTTTGGAATAAGGAGAACCTTGTACCCATTTAATTGCTAAAATATACACCTAAGAACTACTTGGATGATCCAATCTATTCTTTGATTTATCAAGAATATCATTGACATAATCCTTCATTATGTCGTGAAGAAGGTCATTGAAAATAACATTCATGACACGTTGATAAGTTACACCAATGTTTTTAAGACCAAAAGGCATGACCTTGTAACAAAATTTCCCCCATGGGGTTATAAAAATTGTTTTATGCTTTGGTCTTCTTTAGCAATTTGAATTTGGTTATATCTAAAAAATACATCCATAAGGGATAACATCTCATGGCCCGTGGTAAAATAAATAATCATGTCAATATTAGGAAAAGGGAAATCATCCTTAGGACATGCCTTATTAATGTCATGGAAATATATACAAATATGGATTTCGGGGTCTTCTTCGTAACTAGTACCATATTAGATATCCAATTTGAGTAGTCAATGCACCGTATGAAGCCTACATCCAATAATTTTTGTAGTTCGGCCTTAACAAGCAATGCGACCTTGGGATGCATTTTATGTAGTTTGTTCTTGACAGGTTTAACATCTAGGTACACCACAAGGTGATGAACCAAATGAGAAGGATCAAGGCCAGCATATCTTTGTAATACCAAGTGAATACATCCTAAAACTCGTTAGAAGTGTTGTGAAGGCTTTGATTTCAATTTCTGATAACCTTGCACCTAGTTGTAAAACTTTTTGTTGGTCTTCGATACCAATGTTATAGGTTGTCATATCTTCTAAAAACAACTTAGAATTGTCATTATCTTGAAATGATGTTGTAGGATTGTGTAGATTGTTAGACATTTATGGATCTGAATCTTCTCCCTCTAATGGATCGAAAGGTTTTCACTGGGAGATGCATCCTTTTCTTTCTTTTTATTTTTCATTTTTACTTCTTGTATAATTCCTTAGAAAGTTTTTCACTATGCGAGATATAATTTGTCTTTTTTCTGTGTTTAATTTATTTTTCTTTAGGATTGGATATTGTAATTTCTTCACCAAAGTAGGTGGTAGCATCAAGGTTTATATCAAAACCCTTCTTATGATCTAACAAGGGAAAAGGGTCTTGAGCCCCGAGGAACTCTTGGATGGCCTCATCATTTTGAAAGAGGTCCATGGAAATATGACACTGTTGGTCCTGATCAATGAGGGAAGGATAAACAACATCAAGGGTTTGAATGGATAAGTATTCAAGGAAAATTGTAGTTTCAGCTAGGTCTTCAAAGAGGCTATGTGTGGAACTGGTCTCAAATTTGGAATCTGAGTCCTCATCGCTAGGTAATACATCAAATACTATAGGCCTCTTCTCATATGTATCATATCATAGACCATATGTGTAAAGATTAGAATTGATATTCATAGGTTCAAGAACACCATGCCCTTGTGGGCCAAGGCCTCTTCCTTTCTAGTTCATGTTTTTCATCATTCTATGGCCCTTGGTGTAATAAGTAGATTCATAACATTCTTCCATCATGTCTTTGAATAACCAAGAGTCATCGAAGATTGGAATGTTTTCATCTTCTAGATATCCATATCATCTCGAAAGAGTGTTTCTAAGATAGTAAGTTGGAGGTTCTTGTAAATGAGGAGTGTTAGAACACCCATAGCTGTGAGGCGATAATGGGAGTTTGCCAACAAGAAATGTGTATTGTCAAGTATGTACTAACCTAAGCCTTTATGAGAGAATGTAACTTAAGGTGACATCTTATATGTGGATTCTTCAAAAGATGACGCTTGAAAGCATGTGGGCTTAATATTATATGAGGGTCAATATAGTTGCTAACAACAATATTTTTTCCATATCCAATTGTGTTATCGAAGATGAATGATAATTTTCCTTTTTGTACCTTGTTTCAAAAAAATATAGTATTCAAAGGGTTTCATATCACCACACGAGGTGAAATCTCTGCCATTATGTGGAAACTATATGCATTGATGGAAGGTGGAAGGTATTGCGTGCATCACATGTATCCAAGGTCTACCCAAAAGAAGGTTATATGACATTTTTTCATCAACTACATGACATAAAGTGTCAAACATTTACAGGCATACTTGTATTGGAAGAGTGATAGTAACACAAGATCGATTAGTATTATCATAACCATGAATGGTAATGATATTAGTATCTAGGTCATCTATTGTGTGACCAAGGCCACACAAAAAAATTATATAACAAATGTTAAGAGCTGCTCCATTGTTGATAAGAATTCTCTTTACCTTATGATCTGTAACATAGGCTTCGATGTATAAGGAGTTATTGTTAATTAGATTTGGGTTCAACATATCTTGAGGGACAAAAGATAGGATAGGACTTTTAGGCATAAGGTTCACGATCATAGCCTAAAACTATTGAACATTGAGAGTATGCGGAACAAAAGATTCATTTAGAGAATGAATGATAATATCCTAAAAGCTAGGTGAATCTTTTAACAGTTCCATTAGAGAGATATGCATTGGCGTGGTGGATAATTATTTGATGAAGTCATACTGACCTAGAGTGGGAGATTTGGCATTAGAGTTTTAATTTTGATTCGAAGGATTTATTGGTTTGAATGTTTGAGGTTTTATATAAGATGTAGAAGGTTGGTTTTCCATGGGAACCCATATCTTCCTTTTGTGTGTGGTTAGAACAATACTTGAAGGTTTGAATTTAATGGTTGCCATTATAGATGGTACTTCCTCAATAAATTAGATAATTGAACTGAAATCAACATTATTTATAGAGAGACCTTTATCAACATTTTTATTGCCACCGCCATGTTTGGGAAATGGGTTAGAGAACACCTTGAGACCTGTCATTGGGTGTTTTTTTTTGGTGAAGGTTCTTTAATAGTTATATCTCCACTATCAATGAGTTCTGGACAAAGTGACGTAAGTGAAAGCATCGATCGGTTGGGTGACCTTCAATGTGATGAAAATCACAATAAGTATTAGATTTATACCAAGTAGGTTTGGGTTCGCCCTTAATCCAAGGTCCGGTGATGGGATAAGTAACCATGTTTACATTAATGAGTTGTTGAAGGAAAATTAATAGAGGTTATCCCAAAGAAGTGAAACGATGTTCTTTAGAATCGGGATAGGGGAAATGTTAGGAAATAAGGGATAAAATATGCAGAAAAATCCCTCATAGAATCACAATAGTAGAAACTAATATGTAGAAATTATTACAAATCTTAAATAAAAGTGCAGAATAAAATAACACAACACAAAGAGATAGTATTTAATGTGGTTCACCCAATTTGGGCTACGTCCACCAAGAATCACTTTCTCGCATTTTATTACAAGCCACCACTCTCTTAATACAATACCCCAGATCTATTTGGAACTATGCTCAACAAACTCTATAGAATTCACACCCAAATTTAAAACACATCTGAAATGTTATATAATCCCTACCATATGTAAAAACCATATAAATAGACAACTGCTTAAGCAATTTTACAAAACCATGGGCCAAAACCATCCCATAAACCTATGGGTCAAAATTACCGCCCATATGAGAACAACACGTTTCCCAGTATATCAGGCACGTTTTAAGGCCAAAAAAATTAACCTTGGCAAGACAACTGTGGAAAGTGTGCAATACTCTTAGTGTAAAGTCTTCAACACTTCCTCACATGAAAACAAGATCCACAACCTAATAATCTCCCACTTGGAGACTAGTTTTCCTCTAAGAAATCTTCTCAACCCTTCACTAGTTTTCGTGAAGACCAACCAAAGCTGAACATAGCTTTAGTTCTTTCCTCGTGACCACCTTGGTCATCATATCTATAGGATTTTGAATGGTATGAATCTTCTCCAACTTTAACTTCTCTTCCTCCAAATTTTTCCTAATGACATGATACATTAACTATATATACTTTGTCCTAGAGTGGAAAGTAGAGTTCTTAGCTAGGTGTATAGGACTTTGAATATCACTATGAAGATTTCCTTCCTCCTGTTTATGCCCCAACTCCTCAAGAAATTTTTGTAACGAAATCATTTCTTTTCTTGCCTCTGTGACAGTAACATACTCAACCTCTATTATTGACAAAGCCACTAGATTCTGTAGTCATGAAATCCAGCTCACTTTTGTCCCACCTACAGTGTAAACATAACCTGTCATGCTCCTCTTGCTGTCTACATCTCCAGCCATATCAAAATCTACATAACCACACAAAGTGGTGTCTAACCCTTTGTAGCATAAAACTATCCCCATGTTCCCTGTCAAATACCGAAGGATCCACTTTACTGCCTGTCAGTGATCTCTACCTGGATCACTCATAAATCTACTCACCACTCCCACTACATGAGAAATATCGGGCTTGGTGTACACCATGACATACATCAAGCTGCCAACCACCGATGAGTAAGGTACCTGGACATCTGTTTTATCTCCCGCTCTATCTTGGGACACTACTCGATAACTTGAAATGGCCTCGCTAAAAGAGTCCCAACCAGTTTAGCATCCTACATATTAAACCTCTCCAAGACTTTCTTAATGTACTATTCTTTAGATAAATTCATCTTCCATTCCTTCCTATCTTGAGATATCCTCATACCAAGGATTTATTTGGCTGTGCAAAAATCCTTCATAAAGCAAAGGATTCACTTAGTTTCTTCTTGAGTACTTTTATTTCCTGCATGTTTTTACCTACAACTAACTTGTCATCCACATACGAGACACGGATAATATAAATACCATCCTCAAATTTTTTTGTATACATGCAATGGTCAAAATGACATCTAATATAACATTGCTCCATCATGAAGCCATCATATTTATTATACCATTGACGTGGAGCTTGTTTCAATCCATACAATATCTTCTTCGGTTTGCACACCATATCCTCTTTACTTTTGACCTCATAGCCATCTGTTATTGCATATATAGTTCCTCCTCAAAATCACCATTGAGAAATGTAGTCTTTACATCAAGCTGTTCTAAGTGCAAGTCTTCTGCTGCAACTATTCCTAGAATAGTTCTAATAGAATTCATTTTTACTATAGGAGAAAAAATCTCATCAAAATATATACCTTTTTTCTGTACAAACCCCTTGACCACCAACCGGGCCTTGTATATTTTCTTTCCTCCTTATTCCTCTTTGACTCTGAACACCCACTTGTTCTGTAATGCTCTTTTCCTTTGGGTAGCTTTACCAAATCCCATGTCTAGTTCTCCATGAGAGCCTGATGCTCCTCATCCATGGCTTGCTCCCACTTCTTCCTGACATCTACCTACATTGCTTCATCAAAGCTCTCTGGCTCTCCACTATCAGTGAGTAATAAATAATAAAGAGAAGGAGAAAAATGTTTAGGTTATCTTCTTACCCTAGAAGACCTCCTCAATATAGGAGTTTGGGGTTCCTATTGAGGAGGTTCCTGAACTAATTCATGTGTCACTTTCCCATCTGGAAGATCCTCTACCGCTGCATATTCTTTCTTGGATTCTTCCCTATTTTCCTATAACTACTGCTTATACATGAATTTCTCATTAAAGACCACATCCCTAGATTGAATGATTTTCTTGTCCTTAATAATCCAACATTTATATCCAAAGTCATCACCACCATAACCAATGAAAGTATATTTTTCTGATTTAGCCTCTAGCTTGGTCCTATCATCCTTGTCTATATCTAAAAACACCTCACATCCAAAGAATTAAAGAAATGAATAATAAAATTTCTTACCATACCAAGCCTCCTCAAGTATGCCTCCATCTAAGGCACTTGAGGATCCTCTGTTTATCAAGTACATAGTTGTGCTCACCACTTCTTCCCAAAAAGAAAGAGGCAGTCCTACATGTAACCTCATGCTCCTAGCACATTCCATCATTTTTTTGTTCATCCTGTATGACACCCCGCTTACAGAGTTCCTGAACTATTATTTGCCTATGGATTCCATTCTTATAACAATAATCATCAAATTCATTGCTACAATACTCTCATCCATTATCTGACTTGAGCAATTTTAGCTTAAGACCCATTTCATTCTCTACCAAGGCTTTCCATTTAAAAAAGTGTCGAATACATCATATTTTTTCTAATACAATAAACCTAAACTTTCCTTATTACATCATCAAGCACAAGTAACATAATAACTTGAACCCCCAATAGATGATACCCGAGCCAACCCCACACATCGAATGCACCAAATCTAACTTACTCTCTTTCTTTATAGGTCCAACCTTGAGAAACCTTACTCGCTTCTATTTCCCATATATGCAGTCCTCACAAAACTCCAAACCTATTTCGTGTATCCTAGAAAATCCTTCTTTATAAACTCCATGCCCTTATGGCTCATAGGACCGAGCCTATAGAGCCACAATGTTGTATCTACTTCAAGCCACAAGATTACAAATATTAGTGCTATAATTGGTTAAATACAAGGTTCTAACATTCTTACCTCTTGCCACCACAAGAGCACCCTTGTAACCCTCTAAGAGTTCCCATCACTTCCCAACTACCCTGCCGATATCAAATTTCATCTCAATGCATGCACATGTCCGACATCATTCAATAGCCAAGTATTCCCATTTTACAACTTAACTCGAATGTAACCTTTTCCAACTATGTTGCAAAGGCTTGTCATCACCAAGAAAAACATGCCCAAAATATCCTTGAACATAATCAACAAAATAATGCCTATGTGGAGTAGCATAGAAAGAAGCCCCGAATCTAAAACACAAGATTCAATAATACAAGGTTCCAACCTTCTTACCTCTTGCCACAACAAGATCACCCTTGGTAACCTTCCAAGAGTTCATTGTAAATATCAAAATACAACCATCACTTCCCAACTACCCTGCCAATATCAAATTTCATCTTAATGCAGGCACATGTATGACATCCTTCAATAGCCAAGTATTCCCATTCTACATCTTAACCTAGACGAACCTTTTCCAATTATGCTACAAGGCTCGTCATCACCAAGAAAAACATGCCCAAAATATCCTTGAACATAATCAACAAAATAATGCCTATGTGGAGTAGCATGGAAATAAGCCCCCGAATCTAAAACCCAAGATTCAATAATATTGTGCAAAGAAAGAATCAAAGCATCCTAACATACATTACCCGTTGCCACATTTTCCTCCTTGTTTTCTTCCTATTGTTTTTTCTTGTCTTGAAGCTCCCAATAGTCCTTCTTTACATGCCCAGACTTTCCACAGTGCCAACATACTATCTTGTTTTCGGATTTTGACCTTTCCCAATCCTTTGATTTTCCAAGGCTTCCTCTATTCTTTTGTCTCCCTCTAGTTTCCACTATCAAATCATTCCCTGAAGTAGAATATTTACCAGATCTTTTTCTTCACATTTTCTCACTTAGAATCACCCCTACAACATCCTCAAACTTCAACTTTGAGTTATCTAGAACCTAGTTGCTTACCACCATTATCAGGCTATTCCAAATCTTAGCTAAAGAGCACAAAACTAATGAATTCCTAAATTCTTCATAAAATTATATTATAACCAAAGTTAGCATATTTACAAATGTATTAAAATCATTCAAATAATCTTCTCGTAGAACCATTCTCATACATCTTCATATTAAACAACTTTTTCATTAAAAATATCTTATTAGAGGTAGAGGGTTTTTCATACAACTTCCCTAATGCATCCATCAGTTCTTTTGTAGTCTTTTCTTTTGAAACATTAAATAATACTAAAGATGTAAGACACATCCAGATTGTCCCAAGTGCCTTCCTATCCAGCAAATCCCATTCTGCATCCATCATGCTCGAGGGTTTGTTCACCTTCTTAGATAACGGAGTATAAAGATCCTTCTGATAAAGGTAATCTTCCATCTACATCTTCTAAAGACTGAAATTCTTCCCGTTGAATTTATCAACCCTAGATCTTCCATATCTTGCCATAGCTCCCACTCAAGATAAAAATTTCCCTTTAATTAAAAACTTCAGCAAACCAAACCAGGCTCTGATACTAATTGTTAGGAAATAAGGGATAAAATATGCGGGATAATCCCTCACAAAATTGCAATAGTAGAAACTAATATGCAGAAATTATTACAGATCTTAAATAAAAGTGTAGAATAAAATAACACAACATAAAGAGATGGTATTTAACATGGTTCACCCAATTCAAGCTACGTCCACCAAGAATCACTTGCTCATATTTTATTACAAGTCACCACTCTCTCAATACAATACCCAGATCTGTTTGCAGCTATGCTAAAGAAACTCTACAATTCACACTGAATTCGTAACACATCTACAATGTTACATTATCCCTACCATATGCACAAAACCATATAAATAGACAACTACTTAAGTAGTTTTACAAAACCATGGGTATCAAAACCATGGGCCAAAATCATCCCATAAACCTATGGGTCAAAAATACCACCCATATGAGAAAAGAACGTTTCCCGTTATATTGGGCACATTTTAAGGCCAAAAAAATTTAACTTTAGCAAGACAACTATGGAAAGTGTATAGTACTCTTAGTGTACAGTCTTCAACATTTCCTCACATGAAAACAAGCTCCACAACCTAACAAAAACCTCTTTGCTAGAAACAACAAGAGGTTATTTACCTTTTTTTGGTCTAGTCTGAGTGTTTTGGATGTTGTGTACATTGCGATTGTTTATAACACCGTCATTGACCATATTATGATTATGGTTAAAATGTTTACATTTCTCTTGGTGAGAGCTATTAGGATGGTTACTATGTTTCCCATTATCTTTTGAATGAGGTTTAATCAAAACTTTTGTGACAAGGGATTTTCTAATCTATGATCCTTTCTCAATAACTTCTTCAAAAGTATTAAGGAAATGCATTTTCATGTGAAATGATAACTCACTATTGAGGTTAGGTACAAATATACTCACAAGTTGTTTCTCAAGCATGGAGCATGGGAAATGACTAGCAATCCCATGCCATCTTTGTAGGAATTGTGCAAAGGTTTATTTTGTTTGTTGTTTGACATTACATGAAACACACTTTGCTCAAGAATAAGAATAGGGGACATAGAATGATGGGGAGCTTGTGACATTTCTGGGAACAAGGGCATAGTTGGTCTAGGAGCTATCTTTCCCGGTTGAATAACACTATTTTCCAACCTTACTGCAATATTATAAGCATCTAGTAAAGTCCTACCTCCCATGGATTGAATCATGACTGAGATATCATTTTTCATCACCTTTAGACAATAAAAAAACATGCCAGATGTAGGTCTTACCACAAGAGGGATTCTATCCCAAGTCTTCTAAAATCAGTCATTTAGTCGTTGGGTGCCTTCCTTATTGTTATCGGTTTCTCCACTAAAGATAGGTGATTTGAATTATCTTAAAAAATTGCAAATAGTTTTTCCAAGATCATCCTGTGGGAATAGATCCAATTCTCAAGCCTCAATACCATTGCGGTGTTTTTCCTTTGAAAGAGGCCGCAAGTAGTTTGACTGCTTACATTGTCATGTTTGATAAAATAGAGTCAACATAGGTTTCCTACATCCTGGATATGCTCTTAAGGGGTGAGTTTATTCTCACTAATAAAGTATGGAATACTTTTGAGGGAGACATTTGGAATATCATGTTATACATCCAAAACAAGGGGAATTCCTCTAGTGAAGTTAGTAAAGTTCCTTATTGAAGGAGGTGGATTATGTGCCATTACACGATGCGTAGATTATTTTTTGTAAGGAGGAGTTGAATGGATATGGCACACTGGAGATGGATATGAACACGTGGGTTTTGTAGAATGAACTCTTCTCGAGGATAGTTGGAGGTATTCAAAAGAATATTTAGTTGTTACATTTCTCCTTGTATGCACTCTTCTCATGAAAGGTGCTCGGTGTTAAAATAGTTTAATTAGTGTGAACAATAATATGTGTGATGTAAATGAGTTGTAAATACAACTCATAGATTCTAGGATAGTTGAGAGAATCATGGTGTGTGATAGATTTGTGTGAGTGTTTGTAGGGATGTGAGGATCATGGAGAAATAAGGGGGATCATGATTGGAGTTGACTTTTTCTCTGTAGGAGAAAAATGCCCTATAAATTGTAACCTCCTTCTATAATAAAATATCCCAATTGAATCAAATTCAGATTATCATTATATCGGTGTTTTGTTATCTATTTTGTTATTACTGTGCACATTGATTTCTTAACAGAACTCTGACCACATCAACATCTGGTATCAGAGTAGGCATCAGAATTACATGCAATTATGACCTACTGCACGTCCTCGAAGGTTCTGCGTATCCGTGGGATCTCTGTGATAGACCCGTGATACCCGAAGTACTCCCCAGATCCTTCCCACGTGGTTGTCACTTTGTTTGGTCACTGTAGATACTCCTCCGTCCAAGCCTATGTAGGTAAGATCAGTTCGTAGCCTTCATCAATACGCAGGTCAAAGGCTTTTGTGTCCACAAATGGTTGTCAGATCTGCATGCTCGGCTTCATATAAACAGTTCGCATTCATTGAAGGATCATGGGTGACGTCAATGATTCCACGTCCATGGGTGTTTGAAGCCATGGGTCAGAGCTCCACGTGGGTGTGTAGGTATTCCTCCTCGATCCATGGTCAGTTCTGGTTTTTAGGTTGTTTAAGTGAGATAGTATATGTCGTCTACATTAAAGTATTAATGTAAATCATGTCATTGTATGTTTTTTTAATAGTATCAAAAGTGTCAAATTTTTCGTAATCATCATCAAGTTAAATGTTGTATCAATGTTATGTCCTTATTGTGTCTTGAGTCTTGAATGTTTGTAATTGTCATTTATTCATTTTTTTGTTATCCTCATAGTTATCTTAGTGTTGTATTAAAAAGTAATAAATTGATTACTTTTTAATAGTTTCGTCATATCGTAAAATGTCAAAAGTGTGTTAAAAATAATAGTCAGTTATTTTTAATCGTCTTGTCATCAAGTCTCAAAATTGTCAAATGTGTCGTAAAAGCTTGAAAATTAAAAAAATTGCCTCACATTTAAAAATTCAGACGCATTTTCACTTTTACACGACGTCCATTTGAGGGGGTGCATTATCGACGGAGTTTGACACCCATAATGGAGATCCCATTAGAAAAATTTAATGGATTAAAATTTCACACTTGGAAAGTTAAAATCCAAATGTAACTTATGAACAAAAACCTATGGGGGATTGTAAGCGGAAAAGAAACACAACCAACTGATGCTACTAAATTACTAGAATGGCATAGCAGGGATGACAAGGAAAAATCCATTATTGGACTTGCTTTATCAGATACTGAATTACACTATGTGGATTTAGATAAATCATCACTAGAGATATGGGATCTTCTTAACAAAACATTTGGGTCAAAAGCAACAAATGCTAAATTTTCACTAAAATTGCAACTCTTTAAACTAAGGATGAGTGATAGTGTGACAATGTCAAGTCACATTAATGAACTAAGTTCCCTTTTGAGACAACTCATAGAAGTGAAAGCTAATGTAGTAGATGAAGATGCAAAAGCCATATTGTTAAACAACTTGCCTCCAAAATACAACAATGTTGTATTTACATTAGGACAAATGCCTTCTCAAACACTTGAGGACATGATTTCAGCTCTCCTAGTGGAAGAGAAAAGAACTGCAAAAGACATAAAAGAAGAAACTACTTTATTTGTAAGGAAAAAGAAATACAATAAATTTCTTAAAAACAAAGAAGAACCAGAATGCTTCTATTGCAAGAAAAAGGGCATACAATCTTGTATTGCAAAATTCAAGCTAATGATTTGCTCAATAGAAATCTTAAGCCAAATGAAGAAAATGTAGTTAAAGAAGAGTCAGAGAATGAAGAGGAAGACCCAGTGAAAGAAGATCCTGACTACAATTCTGAAGATTTTCTGTTCTAAATAAACTGACTGGAGGCAGGAGGCAAAGGAGGAGGAGGCTGATCAACATCTCTTGTTAGTCACCAACAAAGAGACTGCTTCAAATGTATTGGTGACTTCTATTTCAGTTGTGTGTTTTCTTTCTGTTGTAATAATGAACAATGGATTATTCCTGTTCATGATTGTAATCAATTTCCTATATGAAATCTCCTAAAAATGGGAATATGATGAGAGCTAAAAATAAACTGTAAACAACATGATCTTTCTTGGTTTGTGGTAAACCACTTTGAAAACCACTTCCTTGGTTTGTGGTAAACCACTTTGAAAACCACCCTTCTCTGGTTTATGGTAAACCACTTTGAAAAACCATTTCATTGGTTGATGATAAACCACTTTGAAAATCATCTAGGTCATGAGTCAGCATCAGGCAACAAGTTACAGTTCAAGATAAGTTTTCCCCATGTTCACACTAAGGGGGTGAATGTTAGGAATAGTTTAATTAGTGTGAACAATAATATGTGTGATGTAAATGAGTTGTAAATACAACTCATAGATTCTAGGATAGTTGAGAGAATCATGGTGTGTGAGAGATTTGTATGAGTGTTTGTAGGGATGTGAGGATCATGGAGTAATAAGGGGGATCATGATTGGAGTTGACTCCTTCTCTGTAGGAGAACAATGCCCTATAAATTGTAACCTCCTTCTATAATAAAATATCCCGATTGAATCAAATTCAGATTATCATTATATTGGTGTTTTGTTATCTATTTTATTATTATCACAAGCACATTGATTTATTAACGTAACTCTAACCGCATTAGCATCAACATAGATAAAATAGAGTCAACATAGGTTTGCTATATCATGGATAAGATCCTAAGGGTGAGTTTATTCTCACTAATAAAGTATGGAATACTTTTTTGGGAGCCATTTGGAATATCATGTTATACATCTAGAACTAGGGAAATTCCTCTAGTGAAGTTAGTAAAGTTCCATAGTGAAGGAGGTGGATTATGCACCATTACATAGTGGGTAGATTATGTTTTATAAGGAGGAGTTGAATGGGTGTGGCACACTCGGAGATCGATATGCACACGCGGGTTTTCTAGAATGAACTCTTCTCAAGGATAGTTGGAGGTATTCGAAAGAATATTCAGTTGTTACATGTCTCCTTGTATGTACTCTTTTCATGAAATGTGCTCTGGGCTACTAAAATAGAGATCTACAGATGTTTTGAGTCATAAGATGTGTTCAAATGAGCCTCCAAAGTATGAAATAATAATTCCACATACCATAACTTAGCAATATGAAATTTAAGCTTTCATTTCTAGTCCCATCGAGCATTAAAAAATTTATTGGTCATCAAAATTGTACCCACGTCTCAGATCTAGAAGGATTGAGTCATTTGAGAAAACAATGGAGCTATCTCTAAGTTGTGGGACATTACATGCTTGAGACGGTTCTCAGGAGAAGACCGTTTCCCCAATCTATTTTTATTTCCACTGCTACTCCTAGTGCCGAAATTGAAAACTAAGCTAACAATGCTAAGGGACCAGTGATATAAGATTAACATGAAAGGAAATTACACTAAAAGGTGATAGAAATAGAAAAAGAGGGATGAAAACTATCTGTTCTGAGTGAAAAATGAAGGGAAATGCATGAAAAAGGCTAGACATGTTTAGCACAAATAAAACATATTCATCAGATCAATTTCATGAAACAAAACTAGAAATGTAACTCGCAAGGGATGTAGAATGATACAACAAGCACACAATGTAGAAGAAAGGTAAGGAGAAAGAATAAAAACAAACTTAGGATAGAGAATAGTCACAAAATTATGCTTCCATTACTTCCATAAATGGATAGAATTGTTATAATGGTGAAAGAGGTCAGTATCCACATGCATGAGCTAGATCTAAAGGTTTGCAAATTTGAATAGAAAATATGAAGTCCTTAGCAAAATGCATAAGGATCTAAAAATTTCCAACATAAAAATGAGCCCAAATCTTACGGCTTATATGTGAATTCATGGAAGAAGAATAGAAGGAGGAAAACCTAATTTGAAAGACAACCACCAACATGAAGTAGTTAATGCTTGTAAATCCACCTGTAAATCTATCAAATACATTTCCACAAGTCTGTTTGGCATGTTGGAGAAGGAAGGAGGGAAGATCATATAAAATCAAGTAGTTGGAGCAATCATATTTTCTCATTAATGCCCAGAAAGTTGTTTTCCCATTTCTCACCTACCAGATGTGCCAAGATTTTGAATTTGAATATCTAGCACTGTAGCCTATGTTAGTAGTTATCAATTGATATTAGGCACACACTTGATGAGATATTTATAGAAAAATATATGGTTGTTAGAAGTTTTTAAAATTCATCTCGCACATGCGAAGACATGTGGTGCACGTGAATTGGCTAAAAGGATGGCCAATCGTGTAAATGTTATTTTTTTCTACCATGTGTCACCCATTGACTAATTGTCGAGGATTTAGTGCCCTATTGGTTCATTTTTATAGGTTACGTGTGGCACACTCAAGCATATTAGAGAATGACCTAGCATAGAAAGGAGAAAAGGAGGGCGCAAAGATGTGCACGTGGAAGAATGAGGTGTAGGAAGAAGGTAGAAGGAAGGAACACACAACATTCATGGGTGGAAATGGGAGAAACTGATGAGTGAAGAATGCATAGTCAAGGTGTAATTTTTATAAGGTAATGTGTGAGGTGTGAGGAAGGGGCATGGATGGATACCAAGGATAACCAATTTCGGAGCAAGTGCCATGCATGCGCATGCATGATGTATGCAATGTTTGAGAGGAAAGTGGAAAAACAGGAAATGAATGGAAGGGGAAGATGGAACAAAGAGGAAAATAAAAAATAAGGGAAGGGGAAGCATACGAAGGGCACATGAGGAAAATAAGGGAGGCACGTGAGGAAATGTAACCAATGGAATGTGACAACTGAACTCGAGTGTGCACAAGCTTGCAATGAAGAGATCAGAGCCTGAAAATGTATACAAGTTACCCAAATAACTAAGAGAAATATTTGGATAAGAGTACTAATCTAATATAATATCACTTTTTGGAGCTTGTTCGTATTTATTGAGTTATCTTTGGTGCTTGTGCAGATAGGTGTTTTCTAGCTAAAACTAGCTATCCATAACTAAATTTGGTAGAAAACTAGATTTGGAGGTATTTATATTTACTATAATTTGGTTTCTAGTTTTCCATTTAGCTATGTTGTGGTTTGTATGTTCCATCCCTACCATATTCTTCCTCCACCATATCTCCTAGGCCCCTATGTTCCTTTCCTTGCTCTTAAAACTCTAGCTACCCTTCTCTCTTATTGTATTCATTTTTATGTCCTTAGAAACAACAATCTAATCCCATGTGCATCATCCTATCACCCAACGGGCACCGGAAACTCACCTAAGTCATGTGCGGGTGTTGAGCCCCACCTTTACATAAGTTTTATGAGATTACATCCCCTACTAACGAAACTTAGATGAAAGAAGGGAAAGAACCATGCAATCATTCTAAGGGTCTTAGGATGAGTTGCTTTATAGATGCATCCATTTACATAACAAGGAAAATATCAAATAGATAACAATAATGATAATATAAAGAAAAGACACTAGGGATTATACCCACGAATAATACATATATTTTAAAATAAATCCATATATTCATATTAATCTCTGTCAAGAACCACATTACATTCCTCAAGCTCATTACATACCAAATGTCTTAATGCAGATAAGAATTATGAATCAAAATCCTAAATTATGATTTTGAGATTACAAAGATGTTCATAGACCCATCCCCGTAGATAAGTCATCTCTCCTATAGCCTTCCTAATGATAATCCCTAGAACCGATCACTATTTATTCAAAGCTTTGCCTCTTTAATCTCTATGTGATTTTTGTGACCACACACTTTTCTCGAAGTCCTTAGTCAAGTAAGTTGACCTCCTCTCATTCTACCCAAACATCTATATATATAGCTTTAGCATCCACCACCATTCACTCCTAAATTAATAGATTAGTTTCCAAGTGTCCATGTGGTCCTTCAATGGAGCATGATTCTTCTCATCTGAGATCTCCAATTTCTATAATGATGTATTTTTGGATCCTTCCTTCACACAATATTCCTTCCTTGACCACGAAGTTTCCTTTCTAACACCTTATCCACTCCACATGCTAAGTCGAGTCAAGATTTTCTCGTGTTCTTCCTTAAACATCAAATATGGATAAGTCATGAAACCCTTTCCTTTTTATTACACACGCACCTTGGGTTTGGCTAAACCCTTTTAAAACCATGTCTTGCGTGCCTTCATCCCTCACACCCTTCTTTCTATAGGCCCCTCCTATCCACGCTCCTTGTACTTAGCCAATATTCTAAGGCCTAACATCACCCCACACTACACCTATTCTCCACCCTAAGAAATAATTCTCTCCAATCAATAAAGAATGGTGAGTTCTCAGATAGTTGGAAAAATAATGAAGGAATGAATAATTGGGAGAAAGAATGAAATAATGGGAAATGAAGGAGAACATGTTCATTGTTGAGGGAGGAGAGGGAAATGCCTCCCATATCTCGCCTCTAGATTCTCCTGCATTAACCCCGCCTGCTCTGTGTTTGCACGATAGAGGTCACCTACTAGGGAGCTTACCTCCTCAAAGCTTAGCCCTTCCCCTTGGTGCATATTTAATCGACAATTCCTTCTAGTTGTTTTCCCAAATCCTCGAGGGCATCGGTCTTGCATGTGATCTAGGGGTATACTTCCTTTAGCTGGTTTTTGATCGAGCTCCACAAGGTTTGGATAACCTCTGATTTTTTCTCCACCTTAGCCGGGTCCTATCTCACTCTACTATGTTCCCCTTATTCTTCTCCTAGAACTCCTTGAGTTCCATCTCATGTGTAGCTACCAAGATGCTTGTCACTCTATCTCTATAAACATAATTATCATAGGCAACTTTAACAACTTGTATATCATCCTTCACATCGACAAAGAGTTTTCTATATTGAGCAACAATCCCTATGAACTTCATCTTATCTTCTCTCTCTTAGCACATCAAAAATTCTTCTACGGACTCTAAGGCAAGTGGATGCCTCTCCATAGTGAGGATGTGAGTCAAATCCTCCAAGAACTACAAGGTTGGTTTATATTTCTTTCTCGGGAAGTGTTAGGTCATGATGCTTTAAAACAATATCATATGTAATCATTTCAATTTTCTTGTGTAATCTGCGCACCCTCTCCTTCTCCTTTTTCAATTCACGCCTTAGTCATGTGCTTTGATTAGTTATTTTTGTTTTAAATCCTTTCTTTTCTCAAGAAGCTCCTCCTCCTCCTTCTCTAATGCCACCTCTAGGAATCTCACCCTATAAGTTCTTCCAAAAGTATGGCCTCAACCTCAACTAAAAATTTGTTGACCGCATTGTAGACTTGCTCATCCGACAACAATTTAGCATTAACTAAGGGGTTTATCCCTTTTGTCTCTAACTTATTCATTAGTGCCCCTTGGCTTACCTCAAACTCAGGTTCATTGACATGTGATTCAAATTCCCAAGATAACATCTTCCTGGTTCATGGGTATGCACCTTCTATGTTAAATGAGGGCATGATCAAGAGTTGTTCATTGTCATAGTGATTTGTAAGTGCAAACGTAGCACCTTTCTTGGATCACCGATGTAACCAATTCCTTTCCCTTGGGATTCCATGATGCTCTTCCCACTTGTTCATGCAGCCTTTAGAAAGATCACTGCTAGGTTGGGATCTCCACCAATGTTTCCATACTCCTTTTCAATGCTTTCTTCCTCAATCTCCCTCATCACTTCATTTGTGTTGTGATCTACTTCCTATTCCACTAAATTTCCAATGGTTCCTTCCACTTCTCTCTCTACGGCCTCCTCTATCTAGTCCTTGGTGAGGCTTAGAGGCCTTTGATCTTGTATCATTCCCATTTTAAGACTTTAGAAACAAGGGAATTTAATTTTGAAACATAATGTTCTCTCTGTTCTAAATAAAAATCGTTTAGAACACACATTCCATGCCAATAAATCTCATAACAGAGATAAGCATATGCAGCTATAACGACTCGTTATACTACGATATCTCATTCTATGACTCGGTTACCAACTGATCTCTCATGTAGACTTAAAGTATAGAATAATTTATGTATACTATGTATACTTGGTTCTCCTACCAATATTCATCCGAAATTGCATTGCTTTAAACTAGGTTACATAGGACAATGTAACCAAGGCTTGTGATACTTTGGCCAAAGATTTTCAAAATATTGTTCATGTTACTATTCTTAGATGACATACTAGTATTTTCGAATACGTCCTTCACCTCACTCCTCTATTATCTAGAATGGTCTTAATGACTACCGTCACCACTTGCCCAAGGTTCAACCCTAGCCCAGGTTAGCAACATAATTTATTATAGGAAGATTCTCATGATGACTTAGGGTATATGGGAAAACTCGGTTGACCTAAGTCAACTGGATGTGCCAAGGTACCCTGAGTCATTGAAAGCTACTACCTATCCTAAACATGCTACTAACTTGACCTAGAGAGAAACTAAGTTCAATTCTATATGTGTGTAGATCTAGATGAACAAATACATAAGGGTGTTGCCACATGTCAACTACAACACTGTATCCTTGATAAGTTTAGGGACTTCTCGAGGGTACAGTCTTGCAATTGGCATGTGCCAACATCTGTTAGAATTGATTCATCAAGATGTACATACCCCGTAGTGGTCATTAATCATAATTAAATTGGATTAAGGTTCAAATTACAGAACCATGGCTAACCCTAATTCTAACATTTCTTAAGTTCTTTATCCAACACTAGCTCGATTAGATATGGAGAACTTCATTAATTCATGTTTGCATTTTTATTCGTTAATGTGGTATAAAAAGAAATTATCCCAAAAAATAGGACAACAAACATCAAACATTTAATTCTTAATGAATCCTAGCTATCCAAATGAAGTGTATCATCCACCTAGATTCAACTAGTGTTTACTTTATAAACTTAGTATAACAATTAAATATCATACCACTATTCCTTTTATCTTTCATTCCATGAGAGAGGAAGAGTCTTCCTCTACATGGTTAGATGTTAGGTTTAACATAACCTTTTTATCATTCGTTACTTATATAGTTTAATTGTATGTCCAAATCATATTTCATTATTAAACTATAGTTGTGTAGTTAGAGAATGACATCTTTTACAATTTATCAAGTTCATTAATATAAGGGAGATTATACTATCTCCTTAATCCAACTCATTATCTGATAACAACAATAGTATACAATAGATATAAAGAATACTACCAAGATATCACTATTATTTCCGTCATACAAGTACAAAAGAATTCACATCACAAATTGGATTCCAAAACAAAACCTTCTAATTCATGATGTTAAATATACATTTACAAGACTATGCAATTTCAACATTCTGCATGTCAATCAGAATTAAGATCTTAAAGGAACATCACTTTTATTTTCCAATACAACTCAAGAATGATTCGAAACTCTTTACATAAGATCCAGAATTAAATAAGCCAATGCATCATAAATTTTTTTGCCTTCTTTTATCACTTACGATGTCCATCTGCAAAAATTTCTAGCACGGGTTAGTTCAATGAATTGAGCATGATAATCACTAAGCATTAAAGTGAAGTGCATTCCACTAATTATTCCATTAAAACAACTCTGCTTTAATGAAACAATTAATATATCATACAAATAATCATAAGTAATAACATTAAAAAAGAAGTACAATTAAAGAATCTGATTTCACTTTTAAGAAAGGATCATAATATAATCCACAACAACTGCATTATATCATAAGCTTTAATAGATCCTATCAATTAATTTAAAACAATCAACAAGTCTTGTCATCCAATTGTTTCATAGTTCTATAAGAATAGAAATACACATTTATCTTTACTAAGTAGAAAAAGAAGTTAATTACAACATAACTCATATCAGGATGCTTCATCTTTCCATATAGCAAAAGAAGAAGAATATATACATACTTATTCCCCATACTCTAATCATCTGAAAGGCCTCAATCCAAAGATAACAATATAAGGATTCAACATTAAAGGAAAAACATCTAACAAGAATCCCAATCAATCCAAGTAGGGGTAGAGAGTCAAACAGTCCTCTTGCAAATCAAAACTAACCTCCACATGTTAGAAGATATATTTCAAAGACCTAAACCCAAATGTTCCACAGCCCAATCTAGACTCACATAGAATTAATCTCTTATCCAATCCATCTAACAAGGGTTTATAATAAAACAGAATGCAAAAAGAGACAACCTTCCAATATCAATCCAAATGGAGTATGCCTCAATCTATAACACCATCAACAATCAAGTTATATTCATCTTTTGCATTTCAAGTGTTGACATGTGATTTTCTAGATAAATATGTGTTCTTTTACTGCTATCAAGAATTCATTTTCAAGTTGGAAAGCTGAGTTGCAATCTGGCTTTATGAGTTACAAACTTATCCCTTCTTTTGACTCATCCTTGGATCAATTTCAGTGATCCAAGGAATTTTTTAAATCTTCTTCATAGACTAAATGGTAAATTTACATTCAGTATTTTGAGGGACATAGTGAAGTGAAATTTGTACGTTACAAATTATTTGGTCTTATGTGAACGTGTTTTTGTTCAACTATATGTTTGTGCTCGGGTTTTTGGTGATTGATCTTGGCAGGACATTACGGATGTAAAAAAAATTCAATTTATTTTATAACAAAGGAGGAGTTTGGAGTCCTAAAACCTAAGGATTATCCTAACAATATCCTAAGCTAGGTAAGAACACCTATGTTCTAGCTATGTTTACTTATTTGGATTTTATTCTAATCCAAGCCTCTTATTCTATTTTGTTGGGTTCACGTCTTAACCTAAGCTTTGTGCTAAATGAATATGGGAGAGATTACTAAAGTAATGCTAGGATATTTTAACTAATACCTAATACTAAATGGTTATGAATTGAATCTAACCTAAGGTGGGAATTACTATTGGCAATGTTTTAAGACCTAAGGTGGTTATTGCTAGACTAACCTAAGTTTTATGGGATTGATCCTAAACTATTAAAAGGTAACCTAAGGGTCGCATGTGTTTAAGGAGATGGTTCCAATGGCATTTAAGTGAGTTGATAGGGTTTAATGGATGGTGGTACTGCCAGTTTTGGTAGGGGCTAGTTGAATTTAGTGGAGGCATATGTGGAAGCTCCACTAAAGATGGAATTATATGTTTGGATGGAATTGGCATTCACCAATTTTAGGAGGTGGTGGCAAGGAAAGATAAGTGGGAAATTTGGAATTAATGGCATTGATGGACCTCAATTTTTGTGTGCAAACCGTCTTGGAAACTTGGAAGGTGGGTTTGTGGGAGGTTGTTTGGTTTTGCATGCATTGCAGATTTTTCTCTACATGGAGCTATCTGGTTCTTCGAACCAGCAGTTTGACCTTCACTTCAAAGCTATTTTTGGTTTCTATGGTCTATTTTTGATCAAAGGAAAGTATATGAGGCATAAGAAGAAAAGATGTTTGATTGTTGATATTTCGTGGAGGAGAAAAAGAGTTGGAAGCTCGGCTAAAAGTCTCTTTCGAGTTGGTAGAAGCACTATCAGGCATGATAGGTTCTAACCATTAATATTCTTTAATTTTTTCTAAATGATTTATTAAAACAACTCTACTCTCATGAGATTCAATTTTTCATGTTTGACTCAGTTATTTTTTCTTTGGGTTTTATGAATCTCTATGATGTTTGGATATGAATCCATGTAAAATATAATGTTGTTTTGGAAACTTTCTCTCTGTGTGAGTTTAATGACACCATGCATGTGAATATTTTACGCGAAACTTGTTTCTGTAGCTCTATTTTTCATTTTGGAACTTGTATTCGAGGTTGTTGTGTTTTGAACTGACCTTCATTGCAATATAGGGTTCTGAACTTTATGGGAATCTTGAGTTCCATTTGATCTTGAATAAGGGATTTGTGTTTTGATATAAAATTTTGTTGGAGCTTTGTGTTGTTATGAACCGGTGTTTGGAAACTTATGCAATGCTAAACTGTTGTTTGAAGTTTGTATTTGGCACTGTACTTGTATTTTATTACTTGTGAAGTTCTGAAATTTTATGTGAAGCTCATGTTCAACATTGTACTCTTATTTGACACTTGAGTGTTATGAGATTTTATTTTAATCGATGTATTCAATTCCATTCTAGTAATTATGTGTTGGGTTATACTTGTATTAAAAGTTTAAAGATTATAATTATTTTATTGAGAAACTTACTCACTAGAAAATTGGGTGATAGTTTGAATGATTTATTTGGTAATCTCTTAGATTTATGGAATTGAAAATGTCTTGTTTAAATGAATGTGGTAATTTTGTTTGTAATATAGTATCATATTCTTTGTGATGGTAATGGCATGTAATTTAGGGGAGTTCTTTTCCCCTCTGTTTTGAGGAAACCCATGTTCTGGGTTGAATGTTTTAGTTGAAGAAATATCTCCTCTACCTCAGATTATGGGGTTGTGAAATTCTGGTTTTGGATTTTTGTTTCAGTTGCATTAGAGGTAAGAATGAGACATCTTTTGACCTAAATTTTTTGGGTTTATTTCTCTTTCTTCGAGATCCTTTGAAATAATTTTTGGGTCTCATTGGAAGGTTGAGTTATTACCCTTATACAAGGATTACTTTCTCCATTAAGTTGTTTTGTGTTTAGTTCTTTTTGAATCACGAACTGCTTACTCTTCGTACTAAGTTGTTGAAGAAATTAGGAGAATTCAGTCTTTGAGTTTTTGGATAATTCTAAACTTAGCTTACTGTATCGGGATTCTATCCTTATTGGATACAGTGAATGAGTTCTTGGTTTTCCTTTAAAGATAAAGGAAATATAATCTCCTAGGATCAGTATACTATTTTTGGGAATGTAATATGTTTCTCATTCAAATTTTAATTGAAACAAGAAATTCATTTGTTCATTTTAATGAAATGATTGATTATTTGGACCTTTCCTAATAGATATTCCTTTTCTCTATCTTTTGGATAAGCTCATTGATTGAACTTCTCTACACTCAATTCTCTTATGAGATGGTGATTTATTTTTGGCTTGTTGGTCTACTTTGTTCGAATCATTTGTTGTAATGATGTAGAAAGATAGTAGCTAAGTTGTTTCTATTCATAAGTGAATGCATACTTTTTTGATTGACTATTGTTGACTAAGCCTTTCTTTATTTGGATGGATAGGAGTAGGTTTTGTCTCTTGTACTATATCTTTTTGGGTGAAATCAAGTAGAGATTAACTCCTGTATGGGAGTACTTTGATTTTTGAATGTTCGTTGCAGAGATCTTTGATTGATAACTTCTAACATGTAGAAGTAGAATTAGAATCACAACTAGGCTATTTTGATTTCTATACCTTCTTGGATTGTTATGAAATTATGTTTAGATGTATATCTTAAATGTTGAATTTATAAGATTGTTATCCCCGACAGAAATAGATAATTCATGTTATGAACCTGATTTGTTTTTTAGATGTTATGAGTTTGGGTATGGTATGTAATGGTTCTTATTATTATTTGCTTAAGATTTAGATGAATCATCATAAAGGGAACAATGTTGTAAACACTCCATTGTCTTATAGAAAAGATAAATGTTGTATTCTATTAGGGTAGAATTATGAAATAATGGGATGGAAAGATCTATTGTTTGTTTAAAATTAATTGATAGGATCAATTAAACTTTAATTTTTAGGCGATGTTTTGGATTATATTATTCTTTTCTCTTAAAAGTGGATCTAGATTTATTATTGTACTTCTTTACTGGTTGGTATCACTTATGCTTATTATATGATATATTAATTATCTCATTAAAGCATTGTTTCTTTAACGAAAAATTAGTGGAATGAAATTAATTTTAATGATTAGTGCTTACCATGCTTAGTTCATTGAACTATCCCGTGCTAGCAATTTTTGTAGATGGACATTGTAAGTGATAAAAGAAGGAAAAAACTTATATGATGCATTGGCTGATATAAGTTTGATTCTTTGTAAAGAATTTTGATTCATTCTTTAGTTGTATTGAAAAAGAAAAGTTGTATACTTTTTAGAATGAAGGTTGTTGTTATGCAGTATGCCTAAAGTGCATAGTCTTGTAAATATATAAGTTTATAATGATGAATTGTGAGTTGTGATTTACTTTCATTGGTTGTGTAAATTATCGCATACTTTTATGAAGGAGATGAAAGTTCTATCTTGTTGATATTATCCATATTATATTATGTTTATCTGTTATCCTTTGATAAGATAGATAAAGGGAGTTAGTTCAATTTCCCTTATAATGATGCGGTTTGTTAAGTGCATAAGATTATTTGTATTATATAAACAATTTAACATAGTAATGTGATGTGTAATGAACATGCAATAAGAACTATGGATATTGTGAATGATAAACCTAACACTTAATCATGTAGAGGAAGACTCTTCGTATCTAAAATGAATGTAAGCCAAAAGGATTGGAGATATGATTATTAATCATTAGAATTCATTTTGTATGAAGTCTAATTTAGTTGGACCTATGTGGTTGCTAAACCTTCACGAATGTTAAAATAAATTTAATTGAAATCTTATGATATTATTGTCTGTTTTGGTTAATCTTGTTAAACTAAGTAAATGAACATTAAAAGCAATCATGAGTTAAAGGAAGTTTTTTTCTTAATTAATTCAAGTATGGAACAATAACTTAAGGATTATTGGATTAGGGTTTATCATGGATGCTGTAATCTATTTATAATCCAAATTCATTAAATATCAATAACCTCCTAGGAGTATGTACATCTCGATGAGGTAGATTTTTTAGGATGTTGGCACACGCCAACTATAGGGCTATAATTTAAATAATACTTAGGTCTTCTCGAGAATACAAAGTGATGTAGTTTACATGTGGAAACACCCTTCTGCATTGATCATCCAGATCTACACACATCTAGACTCAAACATAGTTTCTCTCTAGGTCAGTTATTAGCATGTTTAAGATAGGGAGTAGCCCTTTATGACTTAGGGTACCTTAGCAAATTTGGTTTACTAGGGTCGACTAAGTATGCCCATATACCCTAATTCATCATGAGTGTCTTCCTATAATAAATTATGTTATAACCTAGACTAGGGTCAAACCTTGGACAAGTGGACTAACAGTCGGTAAAGACCATTCTAGATAACAGATGAGTGAGGTGAAGGATGTATTCCAAAATGATGAGTATGTCATCTAGGAATAGTGACATAAACAATATGTTGAAAATATTTGGCCAAAGTATCGCAAGCTACTAGTTGCATTGTCCTATGTCACCTAGTTTAAAGAAATGTGATATCAGATGAATATTGGTAACAAATATTTAGATATGTTATTTAAACAGATCACTTAGTACTCGAGTTTAGGGTAGGAAAACCAAGTATATGAAGTATACGATAAGTATTCAATACTTAAAGTTAACATAAATAGATCGGTAGATCACCGAGTTATGAAATAAATAGATTGGTAGATCACCGAGTTATGAAATAAATAGATCGGTAGATCACCGAGTTATGAAATAAATAGATCGAGTAGATCACTGATTTATGAAATGAATAGATCAATGGATCACTAAGTCATTTACAATTGCATATGGTTATCTATTTGAGATTGATTGGCATGGAATGTTTGTTCTAAATAATGTTTTATTTAGAACAGAACATTATATTAAAAAAAAATTCCCTTGTTTCTAAAGTCTTAAAATGGGAATGTTACACAATTAAGAAAAACACTCGGTCTAAGCATGATATTATTTTCTTTCCAACATATGGAATCAGCTAATCTCCTTACAAAACATTACAACAAATGACTTAATAAAAGTAGAGTAAACATTCCACAAGAAATTTCCATCTCAGAGGAGAATCGAATAGAGAAGTTCAATCAAATGAACTCATCCAAATGATAGTAAGAATCTATCTCCATTGGAAAATTTACAATCCATAATTCATTAGTAAATTCCCATTTCTATTTCAACTTAGAAATTCTTTAACTAGTTCCCAAAAGAGAACACAAAACCGAATGCACAGTTAAAGAAAGCACACTTCTAATTTTCCATTACAAATCTAACAAACTGGTTTACCTATTTTCATTCATCAAGCACAAGTTCAAATTCAATTCTCATAATGAAGTACACAATACCATTCCTAAAAATCCTAAAACAATATACTGTCCCCAAGAGAACATATTCATTTCTCTTTTTTAAATCCCAGAGATTTGTTCAATGAATCCAACAAGGAATAGAAATCCACAAACAAGTGAAAGATATACAAGGTTCAATACAACTCACAAACTCAAAAGACTGAAATCCCATTACAAGGCTTCAACAACTTAATGAAACAAAGTAAATAGTTCATGATCCCAAATAAGAATAATAATACAAAGCATTCTGAATAGAGATAATGTATCCTTCCATACAAAATTTAGTATACTAGGTTTTAAATTCAACTTTCTAATAAAACCCAAGAAATCAATTAAGAAGATCTAAAGAGAGTAAGAAAACCCAACAACGTTTAAGTCAAGAGATGTTCCAATCTTACTTCAAACTTGACTGAAATAGAATCACCACAAGACTCTCAAGTTCCATCTAAAAATCTTGCGACATGAAGGTATTCATTTCAACATTGTTCACAAGAAGGAAAATGCATAATATATTTCCATAAACCTCTTAAACTATTAATGACCATTCCAAAGAACTCTAAATCAAACCAAACCCACAACAAGGTACAATTACAGTCAAATAATCCCTCAACCAAAATGGTCAAGCCTTCAACAAGATGTGGGTCTACCCAGATAGAGAAGGAAAGGATATATTTCGTATTCACATGCCCTATCAAGTTCAAATAATTCATTCCAACAAGAAGCTACAAGAAGAATATCTCAAAAGAGATTACCAGGTCTACTTTAAAACAAAACAAATCTCTCAAGACCCTTTCGAGAAGATAGTCCATAAATGAGTTTAAAGCTTTTCAAATCCTTAATACCAACAAAACTATAGTTTAGAATAAAAGAATATAATCAAACATGTCAATTCTAACACAATTTCAAAACACGCAATAATGGAATACTAGTACAATGTTGAACACGAGCTTTGAACAAAAGTTCAGAACTTCATAAGGCTCTAATACATGCTCAGATCAAACACAAAGCTCAAATACAATCTCTTAACACAACACAAAGCTCCCATACAATTTTTTACGAACATATGATCCAAATAATAGTTCAAAATGAAACCTAAGACTCCCATAAGGTTCAGGACCACACAAAGAAACTAATCCTAGTTCGAATAACACCAGATCTTGAAAACAAGTTTCAAAATGAAATACAAAGCTCATGATACAAGTTTCATATGCATGTAACCATTAAACTACCACAGAGAAATTTTCCCAAAAACTCTCATTACTAGTAATGGATTTACATTCCAAAAACCACATAAATTCATAAAAACATGAAAGCAAATAACCGATACAAATCAAACAAATAATTATCTCATGAGAGCAGAGTTGTTCTAATGAATCACTTAGAAGAAAGAAAGAAATATTAATGGGTAGGGCCTATCATGCCTAATAGTGCTTCTACAAATTTGAAGGAGACTTCCAGCCAAGCTTCCCACTCTTTTTATTCTCCATGAAAGATCAACAACCAAACAAATTTTCTTCCAACGCTTCATATGCATTCCCTTTATTGAAAATAGACCAGAGAAACCAAAAATAGCCAAGAAGAAGAAGTCAAACTACTGGTTCAAAGAACCAAATAGCTCCATGCAGATAAAAATTCATGAGGCATGCAAAACCAAAAAACCTCCCACAAATCCACCTCCCTTGTTTCCAAGATGGTTTACACACAAAAATCAAGATCCATTAATGCCATAACTCCCAATTCTCTTGCTTATCTCTCCTTGCCACCGCCTCCCAAAACTGGTGAATGCCATTTTTAATTTCACATGCAATTCCATATTTAGTGAAGCCTCCACGTAATCCTCCACCAGAGTTAACTAGCCTTTTCCAAAACTGGCAAGTACCTCATGCATTAAACCCAATCAAATCACTTAAATTCCATTAAAACCGTCACCCATTCTTGTCATGTGACCCTTAGGTTCGTTTTAAATAGTTTAGGCTAGAGTTACCAAGACTTAGGTTAGTCTAACAATAAATCACCTTAGGTATTAAATCATTGTCATAGGTAGTTTCCACCTTAGGTTAGATTAAATTCACAACCATTAGTATTAGGCATTAGATTATCATAGTCTAGCATTACTAAAGTAATTTGTCCCTTATTCCTTTAGCATGAGATCTTAGGTTAGATTATAACCCAATTAAATAGATGTAGCTAAGAAGTAGGTGCTCTTACCTCATTTAGGATAACGTTAGGATAGTCCTTTAGTTTTAGGATTTTGATCCCCTTCATAGTCATGAAGCAGACTATTTTTTGTTTATGCCAATAATGTCTTGCAGAGATCAATCCCTAAGACCCAAGCACAACATACAACTGAATGAAGGTACATTCACTCAAGACCAAAGAGTTTGTAACATACAAATTTCAGTCCACTATGTCTCTCAAACTAATGAATGTCAATTTACCATTCAGTCCATTAAGAAGATTTAAAACATTCCTTGGATCACTGAAATTGATCCAAGGATGAGTCAGTAAAAGAGATAAGTTTGCAACTCTCAAAATCAGATTGCAGCTTATCAATAAGAAGTGAAAATGGATTCTTGCAAGCCATATCATTCCGTTCTAAAGAATCCAAGAGCAGAAATAATTTATCCATAACAAGCATGATTTTCAACAATCAAGGAAACACACCTCATTCTAGAAAATCACATGCCAACGCTTGTAATGCAAAGATAAATATAACAGTTTGTCCAAGGTGTTATGAATCTCTTGTGTTTACTTATTCTCTCACCCCCTTTCCTTGAGCATCTAATTCTTCCTCTCCTTTTTCCCTTCATTTCCTTCTTCTTACAAATCATGTATATAATACACGGGATGATTCTAAACTTCTTCATCCTCATCCTCATCCTTCTCACCCTTGTATGCCTTCAATTTCTCCAATTCCTTTGATTCTTCCTTCTCCATCACCTTATGTTTCTTCCTAACTGGTGATACCAAAGTATATGAGACTCTTCCCTCTCTTTCTCTTTAATGGGAGAATCCTTCCTTTCCAACTTCTCTCTTATGAGGGACTCCTCTATCTTTGGCACCTCTTCTTTAGGGTTCTTCTCTTTGACTAGGGACTTCTTCCCATGCGCAAAAGTGATTGGATTAGCACTCTTTTTGGTGCACATAGAGATTATGATGTCTTTACACGTAGTTCCTTCTTCTCCTATACCTCCTCTCTCTCTCCTCTTCTTTGCACAACATTATTTCTTTTCATGGGGTATTTTGGAATGAAGAAATCATTTTCCATGTAGGTGCCCTTCTCAAAATTTGGCCTTATGCATAGATATACCCTCATTGTAGTCATTCCGGTGATTGACAACATTATTGGTTTTATCATCTCGCACTTCATGGGAGACATATTTATCCACATATGTGCACTTCTTTAGATATACAAGCTTTCAGCGTATATCATGGTGGTATTGACCTAGCTAAATAATCTCAAACCTTAGTCTCTTGGCCTCCTTAAAAGGGTTACCTCCCACTTGGAAGTATTGTGTAGTGAAAGAAAATGGTAGCTTGAACCATGGACTCTTAGTCCCATCTGTTAAGGTGAACTCTCTAATAAAAAATTATGATATATAAAAACCCCAATTCCCCATCTACAAGCATGGTAAAATTCTCGGTATCCTCCATTCTTCTGCAAATGTGTTGCGCATCCTCCTGTACCATTTTTCCAAGAGCAACTTATGATTGGCCATCATGGTCTCATAATTATATTTCTCAAACCTTTTCACAGGAGAGGATTTTCTTCTAGATACTCCCATAGAAACTTCTCTAGCCCATAGGGCACTCCAATCTCTAGAAGAGGATGGTGAGGAGAATTTTGCTGAATAGTATCTTATCTCCTTCGAGCGCATTGCTAGTGATCTCATCTACAATATAAGTGGAATAGTTATAAATGGTTCCTTCAAAAATCTTCTCGGCATACATTTAGCCATGCCTTATTCACTTGTGTGCACCTTTCTTAATCATACAACTTAGTAACCAAGCACATGACCATTCTTATAATATGGTCGGGATATATGAGATATCCAAGTAGTGTGAACCCTTCTTGTAGTCATAGGCATCCATATTTTCCTTAATGGCATCCTTATCATCCGTGTCATCATATATGGAGTCTCCTTCACAATACATGACAGGTGAACTTTGATATGAGATGAGGATGAATGTGCATTTTTAGCTTTGTAAAATTGAAGTGGTATTCATGTACGCATGACATCAACCATAGGTATAACTACTTGGGATTGTATAAATAGGGAAAATCATATAGTTGTAGTAACCGACCTTATCCATATTCACCTTCACTTCATCGTTGTAGATTGACATTCCTTCCGTGTCCTCTTATTAGCTTGGATGAATCAATTCCAATTCCATCTCTTTTTCTCAGTAGTTCTCATGTGATGATTGTGTAGTCGCTTGGTCATCTTCATCAAGTGTGATTCCCACTCTTTCCCTAACAACACACCATCTAGGTACTTCATTTCTACATACTACTCTTCATTGGAACTAGCAATGACAGAATTTTTTTTTCCTTTCCCTTTCCCTTTTATTTATATGGTCGATGGTTTCCTTCTTTGGTGCCATTCTAATTTTTGGGTTAAAACTTAAATTCCTCCTTTCTCTACTCTACTACTCTTCTCAACTCTAAGGATCAACTCCATGAATAATCCTCCTACCTCCATGCCCTAGCTACCAAACCCTAACTAGGAAAACCCTTCCACAAGACAACATACTCCAAAAGAACTCTCCCCACACCCGTGTACTCCTTCCACTCCAGTTTGTAGATCAGCCATAATCATGTACTTAGCTCTCTATTATTCTTCTTCCTTCACACAAATCTCTCTCAATGCTCTATTTCGTAAGAGCTCTTCCACTTTATAATCACAAGGTAAAATAATTATTCACCCGACCTCATACTTACATATTTTTCCTCCTTTCCAAAGTAATAAATTTTTGCCACCTACCAACATACTCAACATTAAATGTGGTTTTTTCCACTAAATTCAACCTTAAGCAACCTTACCCATGCACCTAATCTTGTGTGAAAAACTCTTTATAACCTTTTGGTGCTAAAAATCCTTATTGACCAAAGACTCTTACACACATGTTTGTGGCAGGCTTCAAGGAACCTATTCTGTCCTTTACTTGATTTTTTCCTTTTCCTACCTCCTATTGTTCCTGCACTTTTCCTTCTTTATACATGGTATTTATAAATCCTTATCCCGACACCCACCATCATCGTACACCGTTTTCCCACATGCTTTCTATCCTTCAACCAAGCCATTTAAATTTCTTGTCATCTTATACTTCACTTCAGACTACTCTACCCCACATGAAAATAGATGTAGGGTCCTCTGTGCATACACAACCTTTTGAAAATAATGTGGTTACAGGCGCACACGGTGCAAAAAAAAAACAACGAAAAGGAACAAGTAAAAGAAAGGGAAACAAAAAGAAAAGAAAAATGCATAAAGGGAAATTCTAAGGTATTGGAAATACTTGCCTTATACACATACATAAGGAAGGCTTATTTATAGTAGGGCTTCACCTAATCCCATTGAAATGTATAGGTAACTTCATCCCATCCAAGTGCTTGTAAATCGAGATGTGCCTAAATCAAGGATGTACAAGATGATTTAAGGACCCAACCAATGGAATTTCAACTTTCCAGGATGACACAGACACTTGGAATCATACAACATGAGAACCATCTCCCCAACCTTAAATGATTGTTCATGATATGAAGATCATACCATGCCTTTTGTCTTCCCTTTTCAGGTCTTCTCTCGAATCCATCTAACAATTGATCATCTCTTGTCTAACCGCATCAACTTATCAATCCTTTCTTTGAGTTCTTGTTCATCAGAAAATCCTCATGTTCCTGCTATACACAGTGAAGGTAATGTGAATTCAACTGGAAAAATATCCTCCATACCAAACACCAATTGAAATGGTGTGACCTTATTCAACCTCTTGTAGGTTTTCTTGTATGCCTATAGAATGGTTGATACTTTTTCATCCCAATCTGTCTTCGACATCAAACATCTTGGTCAATGCATGACTTACTATATTTTTAAATTCTTCAAGAGTTCCATTTGTTAGTGGATGATAGGGGTAGTCCTATGATGGGCCACCATAAATTCCACTAGCATAATCTTGACCATTTCATTGAGAAAATGTGTACCCTTATCACTTGTCAAGCTCAAAGAACATTTATATCTGTTGATTATGTTCTCCCATAAAATTCTAGGAGTTGTAATTGCAGGTGCAATCCTTTATAGGTGTTTCTTCTTCCCATCTTGTCAAGTAATCAATACAAGTAATGATGTAGTGCAAACTAGTTCGTGACAGCAGGTTAAATTGGACCTACAAAGTTGATTGAAATTTTCAAATGGCTCAACACTTGCTATTGGTCACAAGGGAATTTCATCCCTCTTTATAGGTTTTCTAAGGTGATGAAAATGGTCACAAGCCTTTAAAAATCAATACAATCCTGGTAGATGGTTTCCCACTAAAGGCCTAAAATTATAATATTATATGTGGTAGCATTTCGTGTATATTTCTCTATTGTAATCCCACCATGCACTTCCTCCATAATCGCTACGCACTCATGTTCTAATACGCATCAATGCAAAACCTCATCACAACCTAGTTTGTATTGATCTCCACTAATCAACATGTAGGGCACAACACATATTGCTAACTATTTTCTCTCAAAATCCTTCATCATGTCCAGCACCACACCTATTTTAAGAAATACCACAATATCTTCCAAGTCTAAGGGTACATGCCATAGCCTAAATAGTTTTGCATCTAACATGGTATCCTCAATACTCTACACGTCCTCTTTTAAGTAAATCCTTGATAAGTGGTCAAGTCATGAATTACTTTTTGCTGGTTTTACAACCAACTTGAACTCTAAATCTTAAAACAATAGGACCCAAAGACATATGCAACCTTGCAAAACTGGATTATTTACCAAATGCTTCACCGAAATGTGATCTGTGTAGAATATAAAAGGTTTTTTCGAAACTACTTTTAAACTTATGCAGCGTGTAGATCATTGATAGTGCCTCGCACTCAGTAGTTGTGTAATTCTATTATACTAGTTCCTCATGCATAGATCTCCCCAAGGAATGGTGGATGCCTTTGAGTTCATGGTACTGTGAGGGAACAAATCCTAGAATTTGGGCAATAGATCAATTACCTTTTAAACTTATTTCTCCGAAAAATAGTCCCAATGATAGATTCTTTAGGTTGTGTCTCTATCCCAATGTTAACCTTCTCTATTTTTGATGGCTCATGGTAGGTGCACACTCACTCATCAGCGCTATCTATGAATTCATGTATACCTTCAAACTAGTTAACATCCGAACTTTCCCTTTCCTCACCATCTACTACATAGACCATTTTTCCTTTTTCATTTTCAATGTAAGTGCGCTCAAGTTGTATTTCCTCTTATTCTTCTTCATTAAGGTGCGTCTCCAAACAAGTATCACCTAAAAAATCTACTAACCTATCTTCTTCCATAACACTATCTCCCATTAGAAGGCCCTTGATAAAGAGAAATGCCTTATCCATTGACGAATTAGTAATTCGATACTCAAATGCTTGAATGAGATCATCCATTGACTCCTGCCAATTTCCTTTTGACGGCGTGTTTTTGAGTGGATATACCATGCATGTACACAAGCTTGTAAGGTGGAATATAACTATGCACCCATAAAAAAGGTGGCAAAGCTTATGTTCCATCCATCTATGCCTTCTCACATGCTTGGATACGGGAAGAGGCAAGTTATTTTCCATGGTCATTGTTATCACCAAAGCAATGCACCCTCTAAATGATCAGAATATGAACAAGATGTTCGGTGTGATTGGAACACATGGGATCACCTCTCAAGCTGTGGGACTTGGGCTTGAGGTGAACCTCCAAAGAAGGCCAACTTCCTCTTCCTAACTAAATATGACACGACTTCTAATGCAAGATAAAAGGGTTATGTAGTCCTATGTTAACACTTCATGAGATTAGGGAACATATTTGCAAGGAAATAAAACCTATATTGGAAGTGGTGATGCACCAAATTAAGGGATGTTTAACATATGGAATGGTTAATGTGGGAGGTATGCTTACATCACTCGACCACCTTCAACTATCACAACTAGAAAGAGCACAAATACCATAAACCAATGCAGACCTTCCTCTCGTTAAACTTGAGTGTTCATAAGGGTAGATCAAATTGGATTCGACACACAATTAATTCATCATAAGGAAATCACACATGCAAATATAAAACATCTATTTCTATAACCAGGGGTAATAATGACATAAAATAAACACAGAAGGAAAATAAGATTTCCACAACCGACATAAAAGATTATAGTATTATTCCTTCACAACATGAAATAAATATTCTCAAATAAAGGTAGGGTAATCACTCTCACTAAGCAATTATAAATTCACAAAGTAAACATTGATTAACCATTCAACACAATAAATCATATTTTTAATAGCAAGGTGTAAATCTTAATATAATTAAAAGGTATCTTAGAATCTCGAAGCATTCTTCCAAACTTGAAGAACAACTCCTCTAAAAAAGAATTGATATCTACTAAATGGAAGCATCAACTATTTATAAGTTCTTAGGTTTGAGTCATTACAATTGGGCCCTTAACTAACATTTAACTAAAAATAGAAATGTCATTAATATCAAGGAACATGCTCCCATGAATTTTTTTTTCGCAAGGGTTTGACTCACCAACCCTATAACTTTGACTGATCGAGCTTGGACTTGTCCTTTCATGGCCACTCAGCTTTGGCCTGGTTCATCTACACCTCCCTCAACTACAAGTTTCTATTGTCCTTCTTCCCACATAGCCATTTAGTGTTTGTACTCAATGAAGTGCTTGATAATCCCTTGAATTTATTCATCTCCAAGCCCACATGTGTAGTGATTCACTACATTTGCTATCTCAATCTCTTTTGTGATCATGGCTAGTGATATTCAAAATTTATTTGTAACTTTATTTAGTATCCCTATGAAATTTTTACATAAGACCAATCGGTCAATGGAGTCACTATTGAAAGTCTTTGTGACCTCATCATCACATTTCACAATTTTTTTGAAATTTCCCTTTATCTCGATCCTCGGGAATAGCATCAATATTTTCATTGAAGAATTTTCCATTGGAAGTTTCAAACTCCTCTAAGATTTCATTTAGGGAATCTGTGATCTCCACTTGTTTCTCCTCCAATTTCTTAATCAGATCCTACAATACTTGACACCGGAATTCCATGGCCTTTTGATATTCAAATAATTTAGAGACATCATCAATCACATCTTCATGAAGAAGCAATTCAGGGATCCTCTTCTCTCGATGTCACTTCATGTTGCCAAATTTAAATTTAGATTATTATTATCTTCAGAGAAGTCCTCATCCATGTTGTAAATGGTGGTTTTCCAACTTGTAGATCATTATATATCTCAACTACTTCCTTGATTAAAGGATTGGCTTCCTACATAATTCTATCCATCCATCCACTCACTAATCTCCTTTTCTATCCCATCTTCTCAAGCTCGTGATAAGAAATAAAATTTATTGTAGATGAAATTCGCATAGCCGTAGTAGTTGAGAATTTAGTGGATGGAGTGGTTTGAGTTATCTTGTTAGCCAAAATTCACCCCTCAAGGTAATTTTGATAACATGCATCAAATTATTTAATCCCAAGCAATTATGTTGATTCGAGTGAAAGGTCATGTTTCTAGGGGTCCCCTCATATTTGTCTAACTCCCCTGTCCAAGAGGAAGAGAGTAAGTTCTGAGAAAATGCGAAAAAAGGGTTGCAGAAGGCAAATAGGTTGATCCAGGAAAAATCGTGAAAATTGGCTAAGTCCCGCTCAAGGTCGCCTCTGGGACGTTTGGGACAGAAAAGCGCGCGAACCGCCGAACCGCGAAATCGGCCTGAAGCAAACAAATCCAAACGTAGCGAGGACAAATGGGACAAAAGTACGCGGCGGGCGCGAAATTCCGGTTCGACAGAGAAAAAATCGACTAACTGCTGAGAGGGTCGCCTTTGGGCCGCGCGGGGCCAAAGTACGCGAATCTGTGAACCGCCGAACCGGCCGAAATGAGAACTTTTGTCCCGGGACAGTTGGGACAAAAAGGCGCGAACCGGCCGAACCGGGTGAATTTGTCCCAGACAGTCCAAAAGCAAATGGGACGCGCGGGCCAAAAGTACGCGAACCGGCCGGATCGGCCGAAATGGGAAATTTCAGCACCAAAACCAAATGGGACAAAGGGACGCGCGGGACGCGAAAAGCCGAAATGGCCGAAGGCAGAGGAGAAAAGTCAACATTTGACCCGTGGAACTTCAAACGGCCATAACTTTTGACTCCGAGCTCCGATTTTGATAAAATTTGACTTTCTGGAATGAGGGTAGATATGTTTAAATAAAAGAAACATATTCGGCTCCAGTCAGTCAATGCTCATTCCCGTCAAATGACAGAAAACGCCTGCCAGGCCCAAAACAGCTGCCCACACTCAGAAGGCCATAACTTTTGCATTTCTCAACGAAATCACACAAAATTGGTACCGTTGGAATCGTGGTTCCGAGCCCAATGCACAGCAATCAAGAAATTCTAGATTTGATCAGAAATTGATTGAGTTTTTTAAGAAAACGTGGCCGGGTTCAGAACAGTGTTTTATTTGGTAGCTGGGAGTGCAATTAAGAGGCATGGTCATCATTCCTTCTCTGCTGCAGCACATGGGACAGTATGGGGAGCCTTTTCCAAGTAATGTATGCCCATTCCACTCAATTTAATGCCTCTTACAGGTGGTTGAAGGACAGATTTCGGGATTTCCATTTTCCTTCTCTTTTCCTTCTCATTTTTCTATAAAATGAAGTGTTGGGCTCATTGTAAAGGGGGAGAGTTTTGGGTAGCAAAGCTCTGTCAAAATTGCTTTGTGAAGCTGCGGTGTGTTGCAGAGCCCTTGTAGTGGACTCCTTGCATGGTGATCCAGGCCCTTATCTTGTAATAGATTGAACTGAGCATATCATGAAGCAATAAAATATCGCTTTGGATATATCTTCCCGCTTTGTGTTTCCTTGCATTCTTCTTGCCCCTTTAATCTTTCTACAAGTATATTGTGTCTATTTATTATGTTCTTGTAGGAATTCATTATTATTGTGTGTGCTTGGAATATTGCTGTGAATGCATTTTGTTTGGATTATGGTGAACTGTCATCACCTCTTCTAGTGTGCACTTTGCCTCTGTATTTCACACATTTGGAGATTACTCTCACACCCTCTTTTCTGGTGTATCACCGCTTTAGTGTAGGCTTTCATTTTATGCATTCTCTCTCTCTGGTCCCTTGGAATTTTAGGTTAGAATAGCTAGTTTCTCCTGCATTAGAGTAGATTGTGGCAGGTAGTTTAGGAGCAAGAACCAGCTTTCTCTGGAGGTCTATCTCAAGTAGCAAGTCCCACAACTTGGAGATAGTACCCATGTTATCCAATCACACTGGATGCTTAGAGTGATCAAACTAGAAATCTGATCAACATCCAGGGGTGCTGTGATTCGGTGATAACAGCTTACTTTGCGCAACATTACAAGTGGGATGCTCGACCTTGGCTTTGAGCTCATCCTTGGTGGCCTTATCTTTGTCATATTTCACTAAAAAGTCCCTAAGGGCAATGTGCACGTCTTACTTGGATCCTTCATGAGTAGCCTTCCCCAATGATAATTTTGAAATCCGGTAATCCGCAACCGTGATAATCTCTCTAGTTTTCCCCTCAATGGGGGTGGCAACCTCTATCACATGTTCTCCGAGATGGGTTAACCGTCTAACTTGACATGGTTCTCGGTATCTTGTCCTGTCTTTTGGGTATATGCTCAAATATTTTGAGTTCTATGACATCTCCTAGAGGAACCTTCTTCTTTTTCTTGGGAGTTTTCCTAAACAACCATTCCGGTATGGCTAGAGATGATGAAAATTTGGTTCTGGATCCAATACCAAACATTGGTTAAAGCAAGATCAATAGAAATACTAGTTGGTATTTGAGTAGAGGTAAAAATGATGGAAGTCATGTATGTAGGAACATCCATAGGAATTTATAGAGTAATGTTGGGGGTTGTGATTAAAGAAAATGTAGAGGAAATGGGTGATCAATATTTTCCCAGGATGATAGAACTGGAAGTGATGAGAATACTTAGGCCATAGAAAGGGATGGGAAGGAAGAAATGATTATAGAAGTGGAAAGAAATGATATTGGAATTGATAATGGAGGAAAAAGAAGGTGTGATGGATCTTGGATGATACTAGGAGAGTCACTAACTTCAACCAATTCTATCTCGGGTAGTACAAGAGATGTGATCTTGGGACTAGAAGCCTTGGAGAGAGATGAACCACCAACAACAAATGAAATCTTCTTTGGGATTGTAGGATCCTTTTGAGTCAACATTTTCCCCTTAGTTGGTGTTGGTTGGCTTATTATTGGTATAGCCCCTATATTTATAGGTTGATTTTCCCCTTTGAGTGAGATTCCCAATGTGGTCAACCAACTTAAAGTCCTCTTTAAAATGGGTCCCATCCTCTCCTTTGTATTACTACATTCTTCCACATACCAATCAATCCATGACAAAGTGGTTAACTAGCAAGATTATCATCCTTGTATAATAAATCGAAAACCTCATCATTATCTTGCATGTCTTTTGGCACATCGGCCAAACCAAATTGTAAAATCTCGTCAATGGTTAATCTTTCATTATCCCTTTGTCACACGATGTAATTGTTCGAAAATGAATCTAGATATCTTCCAATTGGTGCACGTGAGCACTAGACCGAGTTTTTCCCAAAACTTACCCCAATAATTAACATTAATCCATGGATGAAAGGTCCGTAGGGTTACCTCGGCCATTTCTGCATCAACATTTTTTGCCTTGTGAATATTTGGGCAAGAATACCTACCAATTGAAATAGGGAAATGCATTACCACTTTGTGACACTTATTTTGGATTCGATGATAATCCAACAACTACCGAAATAATTCTAATAGAATCCATTTGTTAGTGGGGCACCTTAGTAATTTTCTTGGGGCTCCTATGAAACCCAGAATCTGGATGTAGGTGAATGTAGGAAACTAAAAGTAGATTGCTCCCAATTCTTGCACTTCTTGGAAATCCTTGTCATAAATCCTCCAATTGTATAGTTATTTTTCAAAAAGATAGAGGATGAAAACAAAGAAAGCATCATTAACTCTACGGAAATTCCTGCTTCCCTCATCCAGAGTGAGTTGGGGATAAAATTCATATATTTGGGAGGTGCTGCGAACACCCCTGGTATTCAAACCAAAAATATCTCCCATAGCAATAGCCACATACACCATGAAGGATGTCATGTATGAAGTCTTTGTATTTGACACTCTATCCAATTGATAGAAAATGGGGCTACTAATATGTTCCCCCACCAAATACATTCATCATTCTTCTTGATGGTTGCAATTTACAAAAACATCCATTCCTGAAATTCCTTTGTAGAAGAAAGACCGAAAATCTACTTAACAACACAATAAGATCACCGACCTCCTGAATAAAATTTGACCGATGTATAGTCTTGGGTAATTTGGAGAAGTTCTTTACCGATAATATTTCATCATGATCCTTGAGCATACTTCCTCTTTCTTATACTAATGTTCCAATGCTAACTTTGGTGAAATTTGAGCATAATCTTGAATGTTAGGAAGTTTAAGCGAGATCTTTAAAGATTTCGAGTTTAAATGTATTACCACCTTATCCTCACTATCTTTGAATGACATGTATTCTTTGTCAAAGTGGGCTCTTTGAGCTAAAAAAATTCTAGAAAATGCATGGATGTGGGTAAAATGGTGGCAATGGAAAGCCCATCATTGTCATAGATGGCATGCATCCATGGTTTCTTGTTTAGAGCCTTTAATCTTTCCTAGAAATATGGAAAATCAATTTATTCTAGATCAGTTTCCCCAATATTCCCTAAGTCGAAGGGCCAAATGCTAGAGTGAGGAGAAACTCCAAGAAATGAGTACTTCATCTTCTCCTTTCCCTTTGAAGTGGAAGAAGACATCAAGCCCTGTATTTTAGAAGTCGAAGTTGTATAAATTTTGAAAACCCGAAAGAAAACTTCCAAAATTATGAACTAAAAATTTCCAAAAGGAAACACCAAACTAAAATCTTCGAAAACTTTTTCCAAAAAAGTTTCCTAAACTTAAATCTCCAAAAAAATCTCTAAACCAAAATCTCCAAAACCAAAAGTTCTGATGAAAATCACTGAATGAATTTTTTCGAACAATATTTCTGAAAGAAATTTTTGAAAAATAAGTTTCAGAAAGATTTTATCCGAAGGAAAAAGTTTCGACAACCCAAACAATGTTCTCCAAATAAGAATCTCTAAAACCAAAAGTTTTGTAGGAAATATCTGAAATTAAATCTCTGAAAAAGTTTCTCTTAAAAAATAATCTCGAACTAAAATCTCTGAAATAATATTTCTAAACAATTTTTTTCAAAAACTTTCTCCCGAAATAAATTTCCAAAAAAATTTCTCCGAAGAAGTTTCCTGAAATTAAATCTTTGAAAACTTTCTCCAAAAAAATTTCTTGAAAACTCGAAGGAAAGGGAAAAGGAATTTTCCAAACAATCACTAACTCCCAAATTCTGAGAAACGGTAATTGACAAGAAGAACAATAGACTCGAGAAGATCCATCGAACAACTCTGAATACCTGAAGAAACTCAAAAATGCAAAACATGGTGAAAAAAGCGAGCGACATCAAAAAATACACAGAGGAAGGCCAAAGAGAAAACAAAAATTAGAGGGAAATAAAGAAAAGGATCTTAACCAAAAGAAAATAAGAAAATTACCATACCTTAAAAAGATGTCATAAAGTACAAGAAACAGATGTCGGAGAAAATGTGTTAGGTAAAAATGAAAAATAAAAATTGAGTTTAAATAGACAACCCGATATTAATGGTAGAAATATGATGCATATGAAGGTAGGTCAAAATTTAATTACACAGAGGACCTCTGAAAGTCTGAAACCCACAAACCCAAAATTTAGAATTTAAGGGTTTCAAACTTTGAATATTGGGAGACAAAAAAATGAATTGGCAATGGAAAATTCCAAAAACCCGAAAGCCCAAAATTTCAAAATATTAGAATTTTGGACTTTTCAGACTTTCAAGGTTTCAAATTTCAGAGAGTCAAAAAAGAAACCCCAAATCCAAGCAATAAAACTTTGAAAGAGAAAATCTCCGAAGTCTAAAAATTGAAAATTTCAGATTTTGGCCTTAGAAAATTTCATCATAGGAGGAATTTGTAAAAATATATCTGACACATTTCCTTCAATGTAGGCTAAATGTTTAACATTTTTGGTAACCTCTAGGGAATGCTTTCCTACTAATCTTTCAGACCAGTAGCCTTAAACAAAACATTGGGTAAAGGAGTCTAAAAAAACTAAAAACTAAAATAGAAAACACACAAGCAAAAGAAAACAAAACAAAATGATGTGGAGAGAACTTGGAGGAAAAGACAGAACACTGCACAGGGTGGAACATCCTCAAAAGTAATATTTGAGGTGTATCCCATTCACATGAATGGGAAATTACTCTCCATTGAGTCTAGATAGGCGAGAATGAATTCTCCTCTTTGTAGATTGTAATAACATAGGGCCTTCTTTAGACAACATCAAACTTGGACTACCCGGGGTTTGACATGATCTTCATCCCATTTCATAACCAAAACTCCCTCCCTAAATAGCCTATCAAAGTATTTCTTGTCAAAGGATTTCTTAACTTGAGCCTTATGTTTTGTCAATGTATTCATGGTGGTGTTTTGAATTTCCTCTAGCTCCATGAGTTTAGAAAACCTCATAGTTAAGGCATCATCCTCCATAACCTCAAGACGATAACCTAAGTCCAGGGAAGGTATCTCCAAGGAAAGTGGAAGTTTCACTTCCCTTCCATATACAAGCATGAAAGGAGAAACCCCGATGGCCTTTTTAGGTGTTATCCAATCAGCCCATAGGGTGATCTTGAGCTATGTATTCCAGGTTCTTTTATTGGCCTCCATTGTGCGTTTGATGATTCTTATGAGATTCTTGTTCTGATCTGGCCAATTTGTTCCCCTATAGGTAATATTTAGAAAAATTCTTGAGATAAACTCCATTCTTGACGGCCCATTCACTTATCTTCATCCCTAGGAAATCCATAGCATTGTCTGAGATATTAGTAAAAGGAACACCTAACCTTGTCATAAAATTTTCTAGAAAATCTAGAACAACTTTTTCATTACTTTCCTTTAGGGCCACTACCTCTATCCAGGAGTGAAATAATTTGTTGCGGTGAGGACCCATTTATTCCCTTCACTAGATGGAGGATTAATCATCCTAATGAAATATAATTCCCACCTTGAATGAAAGTTTGATCCACCTAAATGGGGCGTAATGGTAGAGCTTCCGGTCTCTATTTTCCTATGAAAAGAGCACACTCTTTGCATTTCCTCACCTAGATATGAGATTATTTGAACAAGTCTAGCCAGTAATAACCAGCTTGTATGATCTTGGTGGAGGTTGTTTGTGTAGAGTAATGTCCTCTGGACAGGCCTTTGTAGAATTCCTCTAATACCATGTTCACATGTTCGGCTTGATGCATCGTATAAGAAAACCATTTAGATCCTTTCGGAAGAGAACATTATCTATCAAAAATAATGGAATAGACTGAAGATGGAAAGTGTGTCTTTGGACTTTATCCATGTTTGGAGGATATATCCCGGAAAGAAGGAAGTTATACATCTTAGTTGACCAATCATTCGATCATTTCCTTCATCATCATTCGAAGCATGACATCATCCATATCTTTGGCCTCCATGTCTGTGGATAGTTGTTGACATAACCCTTTGCCCTCGAAAATCTTAGTGACATTGATGTGTATGTCATACTCCATTACTTTTCTAATCCACCCAGTGCGTTTCTCATTCATCTATTTATTCAACAAAAATTATTTAATGACAGGATGAGAAACCATTAAATGGATTTTTTTGTTAGACAACATATGCCTAAGCTTCTTTAGGGTTTGAATGACTACAAATACCTGATTTTTGATGAAGGAATATTTGATTTTTATTCCGTAAGAGATTGACTGAAAAAGGCAATGGGTTGCTCCATCAGGTCATCATTGTGTTGGGTGAGGATTCCTAAAATAATTCCCTAACGTGCGAAAGCATAGAGAATGAAGTCCCTATCAAACTAAGGATTTACCAGTGTCGGAGCGTGGGAAATAGTTTTCTTGATGGATTTAAAACTTTCTCTTCCCTCCTTCATCCATGAAAATGGGATATTCTTTTTAAGCATGGCCGTCAACGATTTTTCCAATGTTGTAAACTGAGGAATGAATCTCCAAACAAAATTTATAGTTCCCAAAAAACTATGGAGACATTTTTTATGACTTGGGAGGGATAAAGACATAATTGACTAAATCGTAGCTAGGTCAATAAAAATCCCTCTACTTGAAAAATATGCCCTAACAACTTTCCTTCTTGCACTTTGTGAAAATCCACTTCTTCAAGTTCGGTGAAACACCAATTTCTCTACACCTTTTAAAATCTTTCCTTAGATGAGTGATATGATCCTCAACATGTTTGGAGTAGATAGTGATTTTGTCAAGGTAAAATAAGATCATGTTGTTGATGAATCCTTTAAACACCATATACATGTCTCTATGAAAGGCAGCCCTTTCATTAGAAAGTCCAAAGGGCATCTTGTTATAAGTTTATGTGCCCAATTTGGTGGTGAAATCCATTTTGAATTAATCAGATTCTTGAACCAAAATCTGATTATATCCTGAATATGCATCAAGCAAAGAAAATATTTGAGCCCCTGCCACTATTTGGAGGATTTTCTCCATTAAAGGTAGAGGGTAGTGATCCTTCAATGATGCTTGGTTCAGATCCTCAAACCTACATACAACCTGGATTTCACCATTCTTTTTCTTTACGAGTGCTAGATTGGAAACCCACAAAGAATGCTTTATGGGAAAAATTATATAGGCCTCGATAATATTGGTTAGCTCTTTCCTCATCAAAGGCTCGTTTGGGATTGATTTTCCTCTGTTTTGATGAACTGGATTGGAGTTTGGATCTAGTTCAATAATATGTTGAGCTAAGCTAAGATTGAAACCATGCAAGTCCTTATAGCTCCACACGAAGATATCATGATATTCTTGACATAATTCAATGAAAGCTTTCTTTTCATGAGTATTACATACCTTTCCAATATTTAGAACCTTTTCTCTTGCCACCTCGACCTCTTCAAAACCTCCTACTTGACCACCATATTAGTGCTTTGCTTGGTCCGATCATTTGAATTGAATCTAGATTCCAATGTAACAAGAATTTTGGCAACTTGTTTCCTTTCAGCTATATAATTTGATCGCCGTAAGAATTTTGGATTTTATCTTGATGTTTGGTAGTGAACTCTACTTCTTGTTATAGGAAGAGAACAATATTTTGATCACTATTGAACACCTACCAACTACTCACATTATTTGGTACCACAGGATGAACCACCATTTTTATTATCTCTGCTGCTCTTCTTTCATAATGTCCATAGGTACATTATATTGAGAACCAATAGTAGCCATCCTGTCAGCATCTTGATTTTACTTCCTAGGAATTACATGAATTCTAAAAGCTTTGAAATCTTCTATCAGATCCCAAACCTGATTTTTGTATGATCGCAATAGATCATTTTTTTATGCACTACATGATGTAACTTTATGTACAACCAATTTGCTATCTCCATAGACCATCAAGGTTTGGATTCCTCTTCTTTGGGCCAGCTAAATTCCTTGTATAAGAGCTTCATATTCAGCAACATTATTAGTGCAACTGAACTGTAATTGAAAGGAAGAGAAATATTTATTTCCTTCTAGAGAAATTAACATAACCCCTACACCAGATCCATTTTTACTTCATGAGCCATCAAAAACATCTACCATAGTCCATTTGTATCGCTTGATGCTTTAAACAGTTGAGGTACAATGGAATCTTCTTCATGAATGCAATATGTACCTAATCTAGTCTCTTCCAAAAACAACATACTAGATTCTTCATTTTCCAATAAATCAGCATAAGGGTCATATTGATGATCTATACTCACCTCATCAAGAATTATATCTAGAACTTCTTCTACGAGAGAAGTTGGCTCATGATCTACACCCTCATCTTCAGGGTCACAAATGACATAGTTACCGTTTATGGGTTTGGCTGTAAGGTTCCGCGTGATTGTGATGGATTGGTTCTACCCTTATAGTTACCTTAGTCCCATACTAGGTCCTCGGGATCATATGTGATCGGTCGATGACAAATAACCACCCATTTTTGTGGTGAAAGCTCATGACAAGAAAATGGAAAAGAGGGAAGGAGGATCAAGACATATATGTCCTGTGCGAATGTCAAGCTAGGACATGCATGGATAGTAAGGTGAAGGCCCTTAATGATCCCCACGCTTTGGACTGTGGTACCACCAAGTTGAATAACCCCTCTTTAAATTGGATTATATGGAACTTGTGGTACGCTCTACGACTGCTTGGGCATTATGGAACTGCTAGCTACTTCCGAATCGATCATACAATTGTGTAAAAATGGTCACCGATAATTAGTGAGATATAGAATGGTGGAGGTTTATTAAGATTAGCATATATTTTTGTTTCAAGTTGGCATAAGCTGGTTACCTCCACTACTTCTTGACTTTATGATCTATTAGTAGTGCTAAAGTTGTTCAAAGCCTCCTGTAGAAAGTTCCTTTGAGAAGGAATAGAGAGTGCATCCCACATCGTAAAACTCAAATTGGTCTTCTTCATTTGCTCCACATGATGCTAAACGGAATCACCCCCACTTTGGTAATGCATTTTGGGGCATTAGGGTCATGTTTTGGAAAATTCCTATTGGGCATTATGACACTTGAGTCCCCCTTCTTTGTAGACTCGCTCTATGGAAACTTTTGATGATTTATTTTTCATACCTTTATCATCTAGTATTTATGTTGGGGGTTGAGAAGTAGATGCTTGATCGTAATGGGAAGATGTGGATCTATTACCCTTTTATTGGAATGTGTGTTGGATGCTATAGTGGAGGCATCATTATTCAAACTAGAAAAGTCTTCTGCTTTCCAATGTAGTAGTGTGGTTTTATTAAGAGGTTGGTCTTGACTTTCGGGAGTGGATGGTTCAATAGATGATTCGGGTAGAGTGGATATTCTTTGGACCATAAGGGCTTGACTTAAAAATCCATTTGGGTAGAGATTCTGGTTATGGGGCTAAGAACAAGGGTAGCACCATTCATAGTCTTGGATAAGGTTATTTTAGATGGGAATCTATCTCTAGAAGAGTTGGTGTCGACGGATTCGAAAGTTCAAAGGTTTTACATTTACTGACTTGGCTTGTGGCTTGATTTTATGGTGACTCACCATTTTCTTAGAATGTAGGATGGCTTGTCTAATATTGGGGTTAAAAGGGGCGAGCATACTAGGAATATTACCTCTTCATTGCTATGAGTTCATTCCCAAAAGTTTGTAACAATGATTTTACCTCAGCCAGGTCATTTGAGGAATTAGATGCATGCATAGCCATCAGACTAGAAGCTATCAAAAATGGGGCAATGATAGTCGTTTTTTCCGCAAGCTATGCAAATATAGGTATGGGAGGTCTAGGAGTAATTTTACCTACTTGAATCAAGTAATTTTCTTCTCTTACGATGATTTCATAAGCATCAAGGATAATGGTACCCCCCATGGATTGAATCATGATAGCAACATCACTATTCAATGCCTGTAAGTAATATAGAAATGTGCTCTCTGAAGATGGCCTTATGAGTGTTGGGATTTATTTCCAAGTCTTGTCAAAATGGAGGTTGAAGTCACTCATATACTCTTGAGGGGACCACTTGATAGTGTGGAATTGTTCCACAAGTGAGAGATTATCACTTTTGTCCTTGAATTACTTACAAAGTTTCATGCCTAACTCGTTCCAAGTGGTAACAAATCCGGAAGTTAAAATCTAGAACCATTGAAGTGATCTACCTTTGAATGAAGTTGCAAGGAGTCAAACTTCCATGTTGTCTTCAATAATACTATGTACCGCACAAATGCTAGCTACATCTAGTATGTGCTCCTAAGGTGAAACATTAGTCTCTAAAATGTAAAATGTTAAACATTTTAAGGCAGCTACTTGGTATGGTACCACTTTGTGCTAACAACAAAGGAATGCTAACACCGAAAGGAGGACAAGAATTGGCTACCATGACGTTCAAAATTTGGTTGTGTCTTGGTGGAGGAAAACGTCCCTCAGGAGGAGTCGAATGTCCTCTATGAGGTAAAGCGGAAGCTGGTGCTACTGAAAGACTTCTTCCCCTTCTCCTTGGGGGAGACAAGGAAAGCTCTGTATGCTTATAATTTTCCCACCGTGAAGAATATCTTCTATGAATTCTTCGCATAAGTTGATGTACTGAACTTTGAAATATAGAGAAATGGACTCATCGGGTACTTTTAGGTTAATGGAATGAGAAGAGAAGTACCAAATCTATCCCATTAGTCATTCCAAAAACTATTTTCACCAAATCACTACACCCTTTGAATGTGAGCAGGGACGTTCGTTGTGATTGGGACACATGGGATCACCTCTCAAGCTATGGGACTTGGGCTCAAGGTGAACCTCTGGAGAAGGTTGGCTTCCTCTTCCTAACTAAACACAACACTACTTCTAATGCAAGATAAAAGGGTTATCTAGTCCTATGCTAACACTTCATGAGATTAGGGAAAGAGATTTGCAAGGAAATAAAACCTATACTAGAAGTGGTGATGCACCAAATTAAGGGATGTTCAACATCTGGAAGGGTTAATGTGGGAGGTATGCTTGCATCACTGACCACCTTCACCTATCGCAACTAGAAAGGGCACAAAATACCACAAACCAATGCAGACGTTCCTCTGTTAAACTTGAGTGTTCATAAGGGTAGATCAAATTAGATTCAAAACATAATTAATCCATCATAAGGAAACCACACATGCATATATCAAACATCTATTTCTAAAACTAGGGTAATATTGACATAAAATTAATGTGGAAGGAAAATAAGATTTCCACAACTGACATAAAAGATAGTAGTATTATTCCTTCACAACATGAAATAAATATTCTGAAATAAAGGTAGGATAATCACTCTCACTAAGGAATTGTAAATTCACAAAGTAAACACTGATTAACCATTCAACACAATAAATCAGATTTTCAACAGAAAGGTGTAACTCTAAATATAATTAAAAGGTATCTTAGAATCTTAGAAGCACTCTTCCAAGCTTGAAGAACAACTCCTGTAAAAAGAATCGATATCTACTAAATGGAAGCATCAACTATTTGTAAGTTCTTAGGATGAATCATTACAATCGGGCCCTTAACTAACATTTAACTAAAAATAGAAATGTCATTAATATTAAGGAGCATGCTCCCATGAAAATAACAAATTTGTTGCAAGGGTTTGACTCGAGTCAACCGTATAACTTTTTTACCAATCGAGCTTGGGCCTCTTCTTTCATGGCCACTTAGCTTTGGCCTAGTTCAGCTACATGTCCCTCACCTACAAGTTTCTATTGTCCCTCTTCCCACATAGCCATTATGTGCTTGTACTCAATGAAGTTCTTGATAATCCCTTGAATTTCTTCATATCTAGGCCCACATGCATAGTGATTCACTACATATACTTTGTTTCAATCTCTTTTATGATCCTGGCTGAAAATATTTGAAGTTTATTTATAACTTTATTTAATCTCCCTATGAAATTTTTACATAAGACCAATCGATCAATGGAGTCACTATTGAAAGTCTTGTTGACCTCATCATCATGCTTCACCAAATCTTTGAAATTTACCTTAATCTGATCCTTAGGAAAGAGGATCGATATTTTCATTGAAGAATTTACAATCGAAAATATCAAACTCCTCTAAGATTTCATTTAGGGCATCTGTGATCTCCACTTGTTTCTCCTCTAATTTCTTAATCAAATCTTGCAATACTTGACACCAAAATTCCATGGCCTTTTTATACTAAAATAATTTAGAGACATCATCGATCACCTCTTCCTGAAGAAGCAAGTCGGGATCCTCTTCTCTGACGTCACTCTATGTTGCTAGATTTAAATTTAGATTATTATTATCTTCGAGATATTGCATCATCCATCTTTTAAATGGTGGTTATTGCAAGATCCAGATCATTATATATCTCAACTACTTCCTTGATTAAAGGATTGGCTTCCTGCATAATTCTCTCCATCTATTCACTCACTGATCTCCCTTTCTGGCTAGTTTCTTGAGCTCATGATAAAAAAAAGTCATTGATTGTTGATAAAATTTTCATAGCCGTAGTAGTTGAGACTTCAATGGATGGAGTGGGTTAGGTTACTTTGCATAGCAATGTAGTGAGCTGCTTGACCTTGGCTTTGAGCTCATCCTTGGTGGCCTTATCTTTGTCATATTTCTCCAAAAGGGACCCAAGGGAAGTGTGCCCATATTTCTTGGCTCCATCATGAGTAGCCTTCCCCAATGATAATTTTAAAATTCAAGTCTCAGTAGCTTTGAGAGTTTCTTTAGCTTTCCCTCAATGGGGTGGCATTCGTTATCACACGTTCTCAAGATGGGTTAACTGTCAAACTTGAAATGGTTCTTGATCTCTTGGCCTCGTCTTTTGGGAATATGCTCCAATATGCTTAGATTTATTACATCTCCCAGGAGGAAACTTCTTCTTTTGCTTGGGAGTTTTCCTAAACAACCATTCTTATATGGCTAGAGCTGATGAAGATGGCATTGCATAGGATCCAATATGTGAAACATTTGTTAAAGCAAGATCACTAGAAATACCAGCTAGTATTTGAGCAGAGGTAGCAATGATGGAAGGGGTGGATGTAGGAATAGCCATAGGAATTGACAGAATAATGTTGGGGGTTGTGATTGAAGAAAATGGAAGTGTTAAAGGAAATGAAGAGGAAATGGGTGACCCAATATTTTCCCAGGTGATAGAATGCAGAAGTGATGAGAATAATTAGGCCATAGAAGGGGATGGGAAGGAAGAAATGATTGTATAAGTGGAAGGAACTGATCTTGGAAGTTATAATGGAGGAATAAGAATGTGTGATGGATCTTGGATGATACTAGGAGAGTCTCGACTTCAATCACTTCACACATGCACTGCAGGGAATGTGATATTGGGAGAAGAATCCTTGGAGTAAGATGAGCCACCAACAATAAATGAAATCTTCTTTGGGATTGTGGGAGCCTTAAGTCGACCTTTTCCCCTTAGTGGGTGTTGGTTGGATTATTGTTGGTATAGCCCTTGTATTTATAGGTTGATTTTCCCCTTTAGGTGAGATTCCCAAGGTGACCAACCAACTGAAAGTCCTCTTTATAATGGGTCCCACCCTCTCCTTTATATTACTACATTCTTCCACATACAAATCAATCCATGGCAATGGTTGATTCAAAACATTATCATCCTTTTATGATAAATCCAAAACCTCACCATTGTCTTCCATTTCCTTTGGCACATCAGCCAAACCAAATTGCCAAATCTCATTAAGGGTTAATATTTCATAATCCCTTTGTCGCTTGATGTATTCTTCCCAAAAATGAATCCAGATATCTTCCAATTGGGGCACGTGAGCACAAGACCTTGCTTATTTCCCAAACGTACCCTAATAATCAAAATTAGTCTGGGGATGAAAGTTCCACAGGGTTACCTTGGCCAATTCTGCATCAACATTTTTTTCGTTGTGAATATTTGGGAAAGAATATCTACCAATTGAAATACGAAAATGCATTCCCGCTTTATGATGCTTATTTTTGATTCGATGATAATCCAACAACTTCCAAACTAATTCCAATAGAATCCATTTGTTAGTGGGACACCTTGGTAATTTGCTTGGGGCACCTATGAAACCCGGAATCTAGATGTAGGTGAATGTAGGAAACTGAAAGTAGATTGCTCCCCATTCTTACACTTCTTGGAAAGCCTCATTGGAAATACTTCGATTGTATAGTTCTTTGTCAAAAAATAGAGGATGATAGTGAAGAAAGCATCATTAACTCCTTGGAAATGCATGTTTCCTAATATAGAGTGAATTTGGGATAAAAGTCATATATTTGGGAGGTACTAGAAACACTCTGTATTTCAACCAACAAAATCTCCCATAAAGCAGTAGCCACATACACTAGGAAAAATGTCATGTATAAATTCTTTGTATCTAACACTCTACCCAATTGATAGAAAATGGAGCTACTAATATGCTCCCCCCACCGAATAAATTCATCATTCTTCTTCATGGTCACAATGTACAAAAACATCCATTCTTGGAATTCCTTTATAGAAGGAAGACTGAAACTCTTCTTAATAAAGCACAATAAGATCGCTAACCTCCTGAATAAAATATGACCAATGCATAGTCTTGGGTAATTTGGTGAAGTTCTTGTCTAGATAAGATTTCATCATGATCCTTGAGCATACTTCCTCTTTCTTATCCCAATGTTCCACTGCTTACTCTGGTGAAATTGTGGCATAATCTTGAATGTCGGGAAGTTTAATCACATCTTTGAAGAAGTCCGGGTCCAAAAATATTACCACCTTATCATCACTATCTTTTACCGACAAGGAGTCTTTGTCAAAGTGGGCTGTTGTAGCTAAAATACACTCTAAGTAATGCATGTATGTGGGAAAACTAGAAACAAGGAAAGCCTATTGTTGTAGATGACCTGCATCTATGGTTTATTGTTTGGTGCCTTTAATATTTCCTAGAAATCTGGAAAATCAATTTTTCCTAGATCAGTGTCCCCAATATTCCCTAAGTCGGAGGACAGGCAGGAGTGAGGAGAAACTCCAAGAAATGAGTACTTCATCTTCTCCTTTCCCTTTGAAGTGGAAGCAGACATCAAGCCTTGTATTTCGGAAGCCGAAGTTGTAGAAATTCTTAAAACCCGAAAGAAAAACTTCCAAAATTCCAAACTGAAAATTTATGAAAGGAAACACTGAACTGAAATATCTAAAAACTTTCTCCAAATATTTTTCCCAAACTGAAATCTTTGAAAACTTTCTCCGAACCAGAATCTCTGAAACCAAAAGTTCCGATGGAAAACTCTAAAATAAATTTTTTGAACAATATTTCTAAAAGAAATTTCCGAAAAAAGTTTTTGAAAGAGTTTCTTCAAAGTCGAAAGTTCTGAAAACCCAAAAAAATTCACGAACTAGGATCTTTGAAACCAAAAGTTTTGAAGTGAATATCCAAACTGAAATCTCTGAAATTTTTTTCCCGAATCAAATCTCAAATAATTTTTCCAAACAATTTTTTCCAAAACCTTTCTCCCGAAATAAATTTCTAAAAAAGTTTCTCTAAAGAAGTTTCCTGAACTAAAATCTCTGAAAAATTCTCCAAAAAGGTTTCCCGAAAACATGAAGGAAAGGGAAAAGGAATTTTCCAAATAATCACTAACTCCCAAATTCTAAGAAATGAGAATTGAGAAGAAGAATGGGAGACTCGAGAAGATCCTTCGAACAACTCTGAATACCTGAAGAAACTCAAAATGTGAAACATGGTGAACAAAGGGAGCAACATCAAAAATACACAGAGGAAGGCCAAAGAGAAAACAAAAATGAGAGGGAAACAAATAAAATTATTTTAAACCAAAAATAAAATAAACAAATTACCATACCTTAAAAAATACATCACAAAGTACAAGAAACAAAATGTCAGAGCAAATGTGTCAGGTAAAAATGACGAGTAAAAAACCAAGTTTAAATAGAAAACCCGATATTAATGGTAGAAATCTGATCTGTACGGAGGTAGGTGAAAAATTAATTGTGCGAAGGACCTCTGAAAGTCTAAAACCTAAAAGCCCAAAATTTGGAATTTTGAGGTTTTAGACTTCGGAGATTGGGAGATGAAAAAAACGAATTAGCAATGGAAAATTCCGAAACTCCGAAAGTCTAAAAATTTGGAATTTCAGAATTTTGTACTTCAGAATTTTTAAAGTAAAAATCCTAAAAAAATACTCAAAGAATTCTAAAACTCAAAACTCAAAAGTTTGAAAATTTGGAATTTCAGGACTTGAAGTCTCGAGAGGATTTAAACAAAATGGGGCAAAAAGTTACAAAACTCAAATCCTGACGAAAGTCTACATTTTTGACTTTCGGGTTTCAAACTTCAGAGAGTCAAAAAAGAAACCCCAAATCTGAGCAATATAAATCTGAAAGAGAAAATCTCCAAAGTCTGAAGATTGAAAATTTTAGATTTTGGCCTTGGATAATTTCATTGTACGAGGAATTTCTAAAAAAAAATTCTAACACATTTCCTTCAAGGTACGTTAAATGGTTAAGAATAGTATTAGATAACCGTGTGTCTTGCTTCAGTATAACCTTATAGAAAATATGAATCTTACCTTACACCATTGTAGGAGACTCTCATGATGTGTTTCCCATTAACAAGGTGTTGTCCCAAGAAAGTTATAACTAAGCATACTTCTCCTTTCGTCCTCATTTTTCCATTGAGCCTCCATTTCTCGTAAGAAATCATCAAGGATTGCTCCTCTGGAGTAACTTGGTAGCTTATTTCTTCCCAGGCACTTGATAGAATGCATCTTCATCACCCTTGTTACAGATCCTCTTAATTTTCACCCAATCAATTCATAAGTCCCATGCACCTAATTGTCACATGCTATGCTAGTTGTATCACTCATCGACTGAGCATCTTCAAATTGGATAACTCCTTCATAGGATGAATTATTTCAGGGTCTCTAATAGAGCGCACATAGATTCTATCGAGGACTTCTTCTCCCAAGGGCTCAGTATAGGAGATAATTTTCCATCTGTCAAGGGTATGATGAATCGTTATTCCTTGTTCTTAAAACTAATATACCCCTTATTAAACCACATGTAAGTATTATTTTTATAACACCAAGGGCACCAAATTAATGGTTGGAAATTATCCACTTCGATGAACACCAAGAATTCAAAGTCCCAGAGAACTTGGCCCCTTGAATAGTGATAACTACATCTTTCAAGAGTCCAATGGGAATTTCCTTTGTATTGTTTTCCATATACAACAAATTAGAAGATGGTTGTAATGTGAGCCTTCCAATTTGATGCCATGCATCAAATGTAAGAACATTGACCTCTTCCCCGTGTTAATGAGGATGTTACTTAGAAGCCACCCATCAACAATTGTACTCAATGTGATCTCTTTATCATATTAAAGGTTGTGAGGAGGAAGGTTTGCATGTAAAACCTGTCTTTCACACTCTTATCCGGCTTGTGGTATCCTCTCCCTAGCCATTCTCCTAGAAAGGGAATAATATTCTCATGCCTAAACATTTTGTACACTTCTGTGACCTCATCTACATCCTTCTACGGAGCCTCAACATTACTCTTTTTCTCTAACTACCTTGACTACTCCTATATACATCGAGATATCTCCTTCTAATCCCCAAATCACATCCATAGTCTTTTCATACACTTCCTTTTGATAAGTAGGGTCCAGATATTTCCCATGTACCACTTCTTCCCTAACAACTAGTTTTTGTCTTGGCATAGCCCTTACGGATGCATCCTCTACTTGCATTCTCAATAGTACAGGTTCTAATCATTACTCACGCACCAATCTTGGCATCCACTAAGGTTCAGCCTTCTTTATGCTCACCATTCCAGTGCCTTTTTATTTCTGGTGTTGTTGGCTCATGTGCTCAAACAACTTAGGGAACTCTTCATACTTATGTTTCTTTCCACACCATGAGCACTGCAATAGATTAGGACACTCATGCTTATAATGCTCTTCAAACCCACAATTGTAACAAGTTCCTCATGGGAACTCACTTCTTCCTCCGTCACAGTTACTACGACCATGAAATCCTATAGGAAATCCTCTTTTGTGTGCTCCTCCATCTACATGCTCTTCATAGTGGAAATAATCATCCTTAGAACTATTTGTAAGGCTAGTCTTGTGCACACCAAGATTAATATCATCATGAATCTAGTCATTCAGCGTGTAATCTTTGGTATCATGTGTCGTAGAGGTACAAATTATGCAATAGAAAGAAAAATTCTTGTGGATTTTGTGTTGTAGTAGAGGACACCTATTTGCATCATGATCCCCATGGAAAATCAAACAAGATATACCGCCATGGCTCATACCAATTTATGAGGGGAATTATCCTTTGTATGCCCTTCCACTTCACATTCTATGCACAAAAGAGCACTATAAACCTCATGCACCAAATTTGTAGATAGCTTCTCTAATTACTTGGCCATTGCAGAAATTTGAGCTTATAGAAAAGGGCTCACACCAAGAATAATGCTTCGAATAGCCTCAACATACGGGGAAACGCCCAATGCCTCACACGGGTCTCAGAAAGTCTTGTGTGATAATGCCCTTGAAAATGATGTTATCAATACCCCAACAAACAATTGATCATTTGGAGAGGGGTGTATATTATAGGATAGTTTTGATAAGAGATTTTTGACTCATGCATCATACTCCCACAAACTCTCTTCCATTCCTTGTTGGATCTATTTTAGGGTGTTGATGCTTTTCTAATCGAACTCATGGATATGGAACTCTACTAGGAAGGCATTATTTAATGTAGTGTAGTCCATGACCATCTGGTGGGGGTCATACTTGCGGTTCCATTTATGTGCACGCCCCTACAACGTTGTTGCAAAATGAATTTCCTTTCACTTCGGGGTAGTGATCCCCTTCATGTGCCATAGAAATTCACACTTTTGCACATGCTCTACAGCATCTTTAATACCTATGTAGTTTGGTATGTGTAAAGACATCTCAAAAAATTCTTGCGGGGTGGTTGAGGCCCTTCTCCAACTGACCCAAAACCTTGGTTTCCTCTCATGTTTCCTCTGCCACCAAAACCACTAGACCCACTAGGTCTTATTCCTCCTAATGCACTAGATCCTTTAGATCCACTAGGTCTACTAGGGTGGCCATCTCGACACCACCAAATCCACCTCTTGTATCCATAAAATGTCCTAAAGTAGTCACACCTAGTGTCCCCAACATCCCACTAAACTACACACCGATGGTTTGTGATATTGTCCCATTTCCAATTGTGTGTCCCACGCCACTTCTAGACACAATACCCAAACCTCGTGTATTTGCAACTTGTCTAAAAATTCCTCCAAATACAGGAATGGTCTACATATCCATGAATGTCCCAAATGAGAAATTATATTTCCTAGGCATAGATCAATTACTTCCACTGATACCAACCGATTAGAAATACTTCTTCCTTAATCTAGAAAACCAAGTGCTAGGGGTTGGTCACCAGGTGGGTTTAGATGCACACCGATGAATCTCCTTTCTCCATGTGATAAACTCTCATCAGAAGCTGAAGGGGATTCTCTCCTATGCTTGCCAAGATGGGGTAGCACAGAATTCTCAAGTTCCACATCCTCTATGTGAACCTCAACTCCTTCCCATAATGTTTTCCTCCATAAATCCATCACATCTACAACCTCATGTTGTCTAGCCATCTCCTTTTATGAGCTTCACTATACTTGAGTCATCTCTCTTCAATTTCCCTTTTAACCACAATGTATGCCATCTTCCTCCACCCTAGGTTCCTTTCCCATTACTTAGAGAAGCTTAGATGGCCATAGGAAATGCCTCTAAACTTAGGGTAATGACCAAGATATTCATATATAAATGGATAAAACATAAAAATCATCCTCGACCTCCCTTAGAAACTTGAACTCGTAACCTCCGGGAAAGGATACGTAGAAATGGCATATTCTAGATTATAAATGGTTAGGACTCCTTTTCACCAATGATCAACAACATGTTTCTCGAGTCAAATATGCATCCTACAACCTTTGGTAATCACCTTGGGTCCATAATCATGATCTATAGTACTAGCTCAATATGGATGCATATGCTTTGAAAGCCATTCCTATAGTTCTATTGGAAAAATTAGAAGAACATCTCATACAGCTCATGGTATAGGTTCTCTTCTACCCATATACGTGCATTTAACTCAGGTCCAGTGTTGAATATTTAAGAAAAATCTTCCTCCATGCTCTTGAACCATGCTTCAACACTCTTCAAGGTCGACATTCTATGATACCCACTAAAAAAACCCACTTGAGACCCAAGAAACAACCTAGGGTTATTTAGGGAAAATTATGGAAGAATTTTTTTTTTTAAAGAGTCTCCAACCATGTTACAAGGAAACAACTCACACTAGCAAGTTCCGAACAATTCTAATCTACTATAGTACACTTTTCTTTTATTAATAATTATAAATAGTTATAAGGTCCAAAATATAGAATTAGAATTTTCGAGTTAGGCTCGAGGGTAAATTATCACCATGCCCACTCTCTAACAGACTTAGAGATTCAACTTGATTTTTCTCACACTTAACACTAAAAATTTCCCTAAATCATTCCCATTAGATAGGAAATTTCCTCACCTTTCCATTGATATAAATAATTCCTCCTAACTCCTCATAAAACTCAAGTTATGGGTCGGCAAGCCTTGGGATGAAAAATTTCCCCCAAGAGCGGGCTTGCGGGCCTAGGGATTAAAATTTGCCCAAAAGGGTGGGATGGCGGATTACGGGAGGCTTTTCTAAAATTTTCCCATGCGGGGTGAAAAACCAATTTTTCTTCCATGCTCCCGTGGGTCTAAAGGGGACATGTGGCACCCTCTAAGCTAAATTTGGGGGAAAATGAGGAAAGGCGGGCGGTGGAGTAACTTAAGAAAATTCACGAGAGGGGAGAGTAAAGGTTAAGTTACATGCGCGGGCCCACGCATCCTTGAAAACAAATTTTCTAAAGAAAAGGTGGGGATGTGGGGCCATGGAGAAATTAAGGAAAATTTTCCAGCATTATAAAAAAATGTTAAGTTCCTAAAATCCTCCCGCGCCTCCACTGAGCCACGTGGCAGCACCCGCTTGGATGTGGGTTGGCGGAGAGCATGGGGAATCTTAAATTTTTTTCCAAAACTATTTTTATGAAAAGATAAGTTAGAAAAGTTCCGCCCATCAACTGTGCCATGTGGGAGCTTCTAATTAGCTGCAGGGTAGCGACGAAGTAGGAAAAAAATGGATTTTTTTCCCAAAAAATATTCTTAAGTTTTTAAGGGAAAATTCGGGCAAAGGGGCCCGCCAGAGAAATTTTTCCCAAATTTTTCCGCCAAGTGAAGAAAATTTTCAGAAGGCCATAACTTTTTATAGAGAGCTCATTTTTTGGAAAATGAGGACTTTTTGGAAAGCTCTCGACGTTCTTTTTACACATAAATCATTAATTTTATATTTTAATAAATTTTAAGGGGTCAATTTTAAGAAAACGTCCTGTAGGATTTCTAAAAGCCAACTGGTAAATTTTAACTTATAAATTTGATTCAATTTGATATTCTCCTTCACTCAACATTCCAAACATACATGGAGAATTATTCTAAGAAGGATTTAGGATGAATTTGGAAGGTAATTTTTCTTGATTGATTTCCAATTTGAATTTTCCAACATTTGACGAAAAAAGACTACAAAAATTTGTCTTTGTTCAATTTGAAAGGTTTCTTAAAGATTTCTTAAGATTTTTTAGTTGTTTGGGGTCATTTTGGTCATACTAAGATCAATTTAATATTGCATTTGTCTTTTATAGCTTTCACGGTCGTTCTGATAATATTTGATAAAATTTTACAAGTATACAATGGAATAAAAGATGGAGTTTATACAATTCAAAAACAAGGATTAGTCTATTCCTTTTTCTATACTATAACAACATTGAATTCATTCCATGCTCGTTTAAAGTAGTTATATTTCCTTCAATCAAAATGTAGAAACAAAAATTCAAATTCTATTATTTTCCAATCATGCATTTCAACAAGACATGTCAATGCATTTTCTTCATACATATTTCCTTCTTCCAGTTTTCCAACCAGGGATTTCAAATATAGAATTTAAATATAACAATGCCATTCTAAACAAGGTAAGACAACTTCCATTAATTCAATGAATCTTTTACAACTCCTTTCATATATATATTTTCAAAATACAACATATAGAATACATGTCTTTCTTTTCTAATAACAGAACTGAATACAAAGCATAACTCTTTTACATTTCACTTTACAAATTTCATAATCCATACAACATCTTTCCATTTCAAAACATTTACAATTTCATCCACTTCAAAGTGGGAAAGGTTACAAAATAATTCTCATAAGGGACTGTCAAAACTGTCTTCTTTTCTCAGCTTCAGGACAACAACATAGATTCTTCTCATTCTTCCAATTTGATCACAACAAAGGCAAGGGAAAGGAAACTCTCTCCACCTAACCAAGACATCCAATGAAGAGGAGAAGCCATCCTTCTTCATTGGCCCCCGAGCCCCAACCAAAATGCAATAAGAAATGTATTTCAACTCATGGAAATAGCAAGAGCTTCCACAAACACACAACAATCTTTCAACATGCACATTTCAAATTAAAACACAGTCTATATCAAAACAATAGTTTTGCAACCACATGAAACACAACACACAAAACTCAGGCTTCACTATGCAATCCTAAGGAGCAAAAACTATGGGGAAATTGCTTATGACTCCCAATGAGAATTTGGTATCCACCTGTAACAAACTGCTAATAAAATTCATAACACATATCCTTATACCACCCACATCCCTCCTTATTCCCCCATAATTTTCCTTATGCTCCCCACAAAGTAAGAAATGCAAGCTATTTATTTTCCATGGTGGATCCCAATTGCAAACTCCTCCATAATAAATCTGAAGCCACTAGCATTCCCTTATGCCCCCACATGAATTCCCCATAGCCTTCTCCTACATCATTCCCATGGTAGTCTATCCAAACAGCCAATAAACACACAAAACATTCACCATTCACACAAATACAAAAAGAAATGAAAGCATAAATGAAGAGCTAAGCTCCTACCTCTCCATGGTAGATTTTGTTCCAAAATAGCAATATCTATCCCAATACAATCAATCTAAATAACTAGGCACAAACATGTAATAGTATTCCCAAAATATCCTCCAAAGCAAGAGCTCCAATAAACAAGAAACTTCACCCAAGGAATCATTCCAAAATTTTCAACAACCCAAAACAAGGCAAGGAGTTCTAATTTTGTAGAAGGGGGAAGAGAAGAGGATGAGGTGGATCCATGTAGGTTGCCACACACACATCCTCAACTCCAACACAAAATTCCAAATCATTCTCCAATGCACAATAAAAATGTGGGTGAATAATAGGACACTTAAACTTACACACTCCAAGAAGCCCACACCCCAAAGGACTGAATTTAATAAAATGCAAGAAGAGTGCAATTAAAACATGAAACTTGATTTATAAAAAAATGCATTAAAAAGGGTCTAAAATCAACCCTCCAACCATAGGTATGGTTGGTAAATAAAATTAAGAGGTATGGGACAAGGTTTACTTGTCCCACAAGCCTCCAAAAATAGCCTCTAAGGAAAATTCGAATTTCTAAGGAGGTGGAGTGTTTCATACTCTAAAATCTGACTTACACAACTCTTACACATACTTACCACATCTAACACAAGATCCAACAACTTATATAATTACTTTCTTATATCCCAAATTTGATTGATTTATTTATTTTAACAATATGATTACTCACATTAATTCTCCACAATTAAACAAATAATGAAAGGGGTAAATGCATCAAAAAATAAACACATACAACCAATTAAAAAAGGAACCATATTAATAAAATACACAAAACCCCTTGGTCACATTCAAAGGTAATTCCCCCACCCCCATGGGAATCCCTAACAAAATACTACACACACACACAAAACATGTTGTCATGGTGACCTTGTTGAACTCATATAGAATTCCAATGTGGTTGGTATCCAACCCCATGATGTTTTTGTGATATTTTAACCTACAAAACACAAATACCTCCTTCATCCTCATGGCCATATCAGAACATCCAACATGATATAAATATAATAAAAAAATCATATATACATATTAATCACAACAACATCAAGGCAATCAACAATATCATTTACAAGTTATATCAACAACTATATCATCATCATATAATTACGATTTTCTAGTTCTACTCACAATATCCAAAAATCACATGTCGAAACAACATTCATAATATATCCATGTCAAATAGAAGATCATCATCCACATATGAAGTGTCTCTAATAATCATCATACATCATAACTAAATCAAGATCAACAATAATCCATGGTCCAACATCTAACATCAAACTAAATCAAAAGCATAATAATGTCCATAATGTAATCAACAATATCAAGATTAGTATCAAAAGGTGTCAAAGGGAAGTGGGAACTACATCCCCTTTGTTTAGACTCGACTTCCTCCTAGAATTCACTTGAAAAATGTAGAAACCGAACTCGTAATAAGGTAGCATCCTCCCAAGTAGCCGCAGACTCATCATATCTACCCCATAGCACTGGACCTGATGAACCTCTCTACCGTGAAGGCCTAGGATACTACGATCTAGGATACAAATAGGCTCCACCATCAGCTACCCCTAATCTTGCACTTGTAATTATGTCCAATCTAACACATGAGAAGGATCTACAACATATATCCTAATAAATGAAACATGAAACACATCATGTATGTGAGATAACCTGAAAAGGACCAACGAATGTAAAACCTAACTTAGAACCTTTTACATAATGGATAGGGATCTTATGTGGCCTAACACAAAGGAAAACCTTCATGCCCACATCAAAACTACAGTCAGTCCTATACTAATCTACATACTTCTTACTGTCTGTCCTATACCTCATGTAGTCTCTATCTGATCAACACCACATGCTGCTCCATCTCCTGCAACAAAGTTGGCCCAAGAGAAACCATGTCCTCTAGCCTATCCTAACTAAGAGGTGTCTTGTACTCCCTTCCATACAAATCCCGATAAGGAGTCATGCCTATGGAAATCTGAAAACTATTATTGTAGGTAAACTCCACCAAGCATGTGTACTCCTCCCATTTAGGACATTGTTGATCCATCACATACATCCTGAGCATGTCCTCTAAAATTTGATTCACCCACTCAGTCTGTCCATCTATCTTAGGGTGATATGTTGTGCTAAAATTGATTCTTGTCTCGAGGGTATACCGTGCATGGTAGTCCGAAATGGGAAGTGTATAAAGGATCGTGGTAACTAATAATCTTCCGTGGAATCTCGTATAACCTAAAATCTCATCCAAATACACCCGTGCCACTTCGCTCTAGCTGTATTAGTGGTCTTCACTGAGAAAAGTGAGCTACTTTTGTCAATTTATCAACCATGACCATAATAATGTCATGGTGATATATCGACATCGGTAGCCCAACAATGAAATTCATGGAAATGGTGTCCCATTTCCATTTCGATATAACATGAGGAAAAAGAAGGCCAGCTAGATGCTAATGCTCGGCCTTAAATTTTTGGCACTCTAAACATCATGACACGAATCGGGCCATGTCTCTTCAAATTCCTCTCATATGATACAACTATCTCAAGGTGGCGTGCCTCTTCTTCACCCCCAGGGATGGTCTGAATAGGGTACATAATGTGCCTCTACCAAGATGTCTTGCCTCAAGCCTCCATCTCTGGGAACATAAATCTAGCCTCTGTTCCTGAGAAGACCATCTATCTCTAAGTAAAAACCATCCAACTTCCCCTCGAGGGGTCTCGAGATTGGATCTTTGTTCGAACTGCAATGTAGAAGCTGCCAAGAGGAAGTCATAAAGAATCTTGCTCCGTAAACTTGTGCTCATTGAGGTGGTCATAGCCACATGTCTCCATCTCGATGAGAGCATCTGCCACCACATTCTCTTTCCCTTTCACATGCTATATCTCCATATCATACTCAAAAAGTAACTACATCCATTGTTGTTGATGAGCATTGGGATTGGGCTGCATGAAGAGGTGATGAGGACTCAAGTGATCTTTCCTGAGTGTGAATCTTTGACCAAGAAGAAAGTGTCTCCATCAAACCAAAGCATGCACAACTTCCGTAAGCTCAAGATCATGAGTTGGATAATTAAGCTTGTAATATTTGAGTTTGTAAGACTTAAAATCCACTACTCTACCCTCATGCATCAACACACCTCCAACCCCAACTAAATAAGCATCCGTGCAAATGAAAACTCACCCTGTGGATCCGACACTACAAGAATAGGTGTTTTAGTGAGACACTCCTTCAGTGTGTTGAAGGCTTGCTCACATCTGTCTGACCATACAAACTTCTTCCCTTTCCTCTGGAGGGACATGATGGGGTGTGTAATTTGAGAGAAGTCCTAAACAAATCTCCTATAGTAACCTCCTAATCCCATGAATCTGTTCACCTAAGTCACCATAGTGGGTGCTAGCCAATCCATTATGGCTCTAATCTTGGAATAATTGATGGCGATACCTTCCCCAGAAATGATATGACCCAAATAATTCACCTTCGTCTTAAATAATACACACTTCTCCAAGTTCCTGTAAAGTTGTTGCTAGTTAAGACACTCGAAGAACCTGCGAAGGTGCCCTCGTGCTCCTCATGTGTTTGTGAGTAAATCAAAATGTCATCAAGTAAGATGAGCACAAAGAAATCTAAAAAGGTCTTGAATACCCTATTCATCAAACTCATAAACATTGCAGGGGCATTAGTCAAACCAAAAGGCACCACTGTGAAGTCATAGTGCCCATATCTCGTATGGAAGGCGGTCTTATGAATATCCACCTCCAAAATCCTCAACTGATGGTATCCTGAATTAAGATCAATCTTAGGGAAAATTGTGGCTCCCTTCATCTGATCAAACAAGTCATCAATACATGGAAGGGGATAACGATTCTTAATTGTTACCTTATTCAACTAAGCGGTAATCAATACATAACCGCAAGGATCCATCCTTTTTCTTCTAAAATATCACCTATGCACCCCAAGTGAATACACTAGGATGGATAAGGCCTTTCTCTAAAAGGCCCTCAAGCTACAACTTGAGCTCACAAAACTCTTGGGTGGTCATCCAATAAGATGCTCGTGAGATAGGATCAGCTCCTGGAACTATATCTATATGAAAATCAATCTCACGTGGGGTGGTAACCCAATAACTCCCTTGGAAATACATATGTGAACTCTCTCAAAATGGGATGATCATCTAGCGATGGTCCACTAGTCCCATCCTCTGATCTGTCACTGACTAAAATAGCATACATCTGACAACCCCATCACACACACCGCTTAAGCTACATAGCGGGGATGGTGCGAATAAACGGGTCTCTTGACCCCTCAAATCACCGACTTAACTCCCAAATCATCTCGCATAAGATATAATGTTTTGGTAACAATCCATCCTAGCCCTATGTGTAGATAACCAATACATACCCAAAATAACTCCGTACGAGCCCAAAGGAAGGATACGGAGATCCGAGGTAGTGGTGAAAGATCCCAAATCCACTACACACTCATTAACTAAGGAGTCTATAGAGATCTTGGATCTAGAATCCATCTCAACATCCCAACTATGATCATACCTAACTATCACTAGCCTTTATTTCTCTACTCAAGATGGTGCAATGAAAGAATCAAAAGAACCATAGTTAAAGAATACAGAGGTAGGAATACCACCAATGCTACATGCAGCCTCAATGACTACACTCTAATGCTCGGCCTCGGTAGTTTTCAACATTGCATAAATCTTGTGTTTACGTCCCATGTCACCAATAGTCGGCTCTAAGATTTATGTCTTACCTATTATCACCAAATCACAAAGCACTCCCTATGTTTATACAAGTGCATATACTTGAGCTCACGGTGTAATTGGATAACATGGGTACTATCTCCAAGTTGTTGGACTTGCTACTTGAGATAGACCTCCAGAGAAAGCTGGTTCTTACTCCTAAACTACCTACCACAATCTACTCTAATGCAGGGGAAACTAACTATTCTAATCTAAATTTCCAAGGGACCAGGGAGAGAGAATGCATAAAATGAAAGCCTACACTAAAGCGGTGATACACCAGAAAAGGAGGGTGTGAGAGTAGTCTTCAAATGCGTGAAATACAGAAGCAAAGTGCACACTAGAAGGGGTGATGACAGTTCTCCACAATCTAGCAAAATGCATTCACAAAAATATTTCAAACATACACAATGATAATGGATCCCTGCAAGAGCATAATAATAGACACAATATTCTTGTAATCAAGGTTGAAGGGGCAAGAAGAATGCAAGAAAACACAGCAGGGAAGATGCATCCACAAACTTATATTTTATTGCTTCCTGATACGCACAGTTCAATCGGTTACAAGAAAAGGGCCTGGATCACCATGCAAGGAGTCCACAACAAGGGCTTGCAACACATTATCTTCACAAAGCAATTTTAACAAATCTTTGCTACAAAAACTACCTCCCTTTACAATGAGCCCAACACTCCCATTTATAGAAAAAATGAGAAGAAAGAGAGAAGGGAAAATGGAAATCCCAAAATCTGTCCTTCAACCACTTGTAAGAGGAATTAAATGGAGTAAAATGATTGTATATTACTTGCAAAATTCTCCCCATACTATCCCAGGTGCTGCAACAGAGAAAGAATGATGACCATGCCTCTTAATTGCACTCCCAACCACCAAATAAAACACTGTTATGAACCCGACCACATTTTCTAAAAAAACTCGATCAATATCTCATCAAATCTATAATTTATTGATTTTTTTGCGTTGGGCTCGAGCCATGATTCCAACGGTACCAATTTTGTGTGATTTCGTTGAGAAATGCAAAAGTTATGGCCTTCTGAGTGTAGGCAGCTATTTTGGGTCTGGCAGGCGTTTTCTGTCATTTGACGGGAATGAGCATTAACTGACTGGAGCCGAATATGTTTCTTTTAATTAAATATATCTACCCTCATTAAAAATAAGAAATCCATTTTTTTGTGGCATAGAGGACATCGTGCTCGTTCCCGTAAATTCTAATTTTGTGAAAATCAGAGCTCGGAGTCAAAAGTTATGGTCGTTTGAAGTTTCATAGGTCAAACTTTGACTTTTCTTCTTTGCCTTCGGTTGTTTCACCTTTTCGCATCCCACGCATCTCTCATGTAATTTTTTCCCAACTGTCTCGAATGAAAATCTCCTGCTTGGCCGATTCGGGCTTCCTTGTTCCTGTTTGCAGCTTTTTCACCTTTTCGTGTCTCATGCGTCCCTCGTGTACTTTTGTCTTAATCGTTGTCCCACAGACTACCTGGGCCAAATATCTCTGAACCACCCGAAATGGAATTTCAATGCCGAAAATCGGCCGATTCACATCCCACACGTACTTTTGTCCTGGCTGTCCCAAAACCGTGTGAAACAAAAACTTGACGATTTTCCTTGCTCTCGGCCGTTTCGGCTTTTCGCATTCCGTGCGTCCCGACATCCCAACTATCCCGTGGAATGCCCGGACAAAATGTCTAGCTTAGCCAATTTTCCTATTTTTTTTGGCCCCAAGCTTGGTATGACAAACCTCAATACGACCCGAACCCTTCAGACCCGAAATGCTTTAAAACAGTCCTGCAACCTTATTTTTGCATTTTTTTCCATTTTTTCCAACTTGTTGGGATTTCTTCTTGGATGGGAGAGTTAGAGAGAAGCCGAGGGGACCCCAAAAAACATGATTTTTGCCTTGAATCAATCTACTTGCTTGGGACTGAATAATTTGATGCATGTTATCAAAATTACCTTGAGGCTGAATTTTGGATAACAATTTTGGTGACTCAGCAGGGTTATCTGCCTGCCAAATGAAGATCAGTGGCATTTTAGCAATCCATTGGGCATGGAGTCATAAGTAAGCTTGAAAAATGATCGGAACTTTGAAAAATTCCATCTAAGCCACTTGAATTCCACTGAACTTAGAGTTGTTCTCACCAAAATGCCACTTAAAATGAATGTGCAAGAGCAAAACCAGCAACACCAAAACTATGTACAAAACTGAAAATCATACATGCTCCAAATGGAACATGCAGAGTGTGCACAAGCACTTCTTTTACTGAAAGCAAACCTACCTACTCTACCCTAATGGAAACAAAGGTGAGCTAAACAAACCCTACAACTGGTTGTGCAAAATAGCTTCCTTTCTTCAAAATTGGCAACCATGCAACTAATTTGGCATTGAACATGGCTGATTGGATGAGTGGAAAGTCAACAAGAAGCTGGTCTTCTACCCAAATCATCAAGGTATCAGCTGAAGGCAAATTCAATACCTCTTTTAGTTGTTCTGCATCTGGATTGGAGAGGTATGACAACTGATCCTTGGTTCTTTGTAACTCATCCTCATGCTTAGAAGCAAGCATGACTAGTTGTGACTTCTCCTTTGGCTCCAATAAAGCCAAATACTTGATTGGGCAAGGTATGGTCCTTTGAGTATGCCCATTTCCCTGATTTTCAACTCCAAGAATGGAGTTCTCTTGTAGACCCTCTTGAATGGATGATGTGGAAGCGATGGTAGAACCTTTTTGCCCTTTCTCTTCCTCCAATGAAGGACATGAAAGATTAAAATCTTCCAATCTTGGTTCCAAAGAGCTGGTATAAGATGCAGGCTGCTACAAATGGGTGCTCTCCTTCATGACAGTAGGCTCAGGTGTTTGGAACATGGATGATGAAAGAGAGAATGGTGGGAACTCAACCGGTTCTTCTTCATCAAAATAGTCCTCCAAATCTGATAGATACACTACCTCATGGTTGTCCTGCTGCAAATGCTCAACTTCCTCCATGGTGTCCTCTTGATCTGTAACTTGATCATCATGGTTTCTTTCATCCTCCAACATTGAGTTTGAGAGATCAAACTCTTCTTCAGCACTAGAACTTGAGAGAGATGAAGTAGAAAGAAGAACTGAAGGTTCTCCTGTAGCCTGCTTTGTGCTCAAAGCCCTTGGATCTGCAATTTTCTCCTCCACAACTAGAATGTGCTCCTCTTCTTTTGGATTTGGAGCAGCTTCTTCCTCCTCTACTACTTGAAGGCAATCTTGCTCTTGATAGAACTCTTCTTCTAGCATGAAGTTTGTCAAGTCAAACTCTTCAATCTGCTGCTCTAGAGGACAAGTTGGGACTACAAGATCTTCTTCTGAGCTTTCTTCCTCTATGGCTGATTGTGCAACTTGAATTGAATCAGCATTCCCTTCAAATAGAGTGCCAACATGGACACTACTTTCTGAGCAAACTGATTGTTGATCCGCTTCTTCTTTTTGCTCTTCTTCTGCTGCCACAAAATCAGTCTTAACCACCACTTGTTCTCCAACTCCAACCTCTTCTAAAGGCTTAACCATCAAGGGGATCTTTTTCATCCCAAATTTAAGAGCCCAACTCTTCAGACTTTGAATTTCTTCATCCTTGTTTGGCTCTTCTTTTTGCTGTTGTTTTCCTTGACTAGAATTCTGATTTTTATCCTCCCAACATGGATTTGGGAATGTAAGAGGAGAAGTGGATTGTAACTCAATTGATTTGGAAATTTTTGTGGTGGTGGAGGTAGAAACTCTTGTTTCTTTGGAGGAGGGGGTATTTCTGTTAGCTCTTGTGGAGGGGATGACTGTTTGGAAGGAAAGGGGAAAGAAGAATTGAGGTGTGGTGGGAGACTAGGGAATGGAGAAATGGAATTAACTCCTGGGGCAGCATTGACTGGATTTAGAATTTGAAATTCCAAATGAGATGATGCTGCTTGAGTAATGGGAAGAGAAAAACCAGATGATGGTGTAGAACTTACCCATTGACAAGGTTGTTCAACACCAATTTTATAGGCTTCTATCTCTGTTGTCCATTGTGCAAGTTGGGGCAGCATCTTCATCATAAAGTCCAGCTTCTCCTGAGGGCTGAAGTGTCTTGGAAAAGGGCCTCCCCATGGACAAGGAGTCCTGCAACCAATTCTGAAAGCTTTCATTTGAGTTGTTGCTCTTGATTGCACCATCTTTGCCTCCATCTTTTGGATTTTTTCCACAAAATCTGCATCTTCCATTTGATTGTCTTCATTGCATGCGTACCCTTGCTCTTGATGTGCTTCACAACCAAACTGACTTTGGTACTACTGCTCATATGGGTAGACATGCTGATTTGGAGGATTTGTAAAACATGTTGGAGGTGTGATATACTGCTGTTGTTGAAAATGTGAATTCCATGATGGAAATGAAGTCATGATTGCACAACTTCATGGAATGGAAAAGAATGAAAGAGATGGAAAGAAAGATGGATGGAAATGGATGGAAAATGGGTCTGCAACTCAGAGAATGAGTTATTTACCAGATGGAGTCGCCAGATGTGTTTTTGAATATGCCTCCAAAAGGCTGAATCTGTCAAGTTACACACCGAACCTGACAAATGTTAAAAATAGAATTTAAAACCTTGAAGGACCCCGAAGATATAGTTCTTCAATTCAGTTATCGTCATGTTGTGCAGCTACTAATCCCCAAAAGGTACAGTAAAACTCAGGTCATGCAAGGCAACTCAAAACTTGAAATATTAAAAACCATGAAATTTTGAAAGTCAAAATATCAAAAATCTAACAATACCCTTTTGAATATTATCCCCGATATATCATCTGGTGAAATTTTGACTTGTTTCGAACAAGTTAAGTCCTTGAAAATAAATTTCAAAGTTCAGCTGGAAGGTGAAAAATTTGAAATTATAAAACCTGCAATTTTTTAGTATGAATTTCTCGAAAATTCCTTCAAATCTTGTGGAATGACTTCTTGCTCCCACAGGGCATGCCATAATCTGTTATCACCAAATCACAAAGACCCATATGTTTATACAAGTGCATATACTTGAGCTCACAAGTGTGATTGGATAACATGAGTACTATCTCCAAGTTGTGGGACTTGCTACATGAGATAAACCTCTAGAGAAATCTGGTTCTTGCTCCTAAACTACCTCGCCACAATCTACTCTAATACAGGGGAAACTAAATATTCTAATCTAAATTTCCAAGGGACTAGGGAGAGAGAATGCATAAAATGAAGGCCTACACTAAAGCGGTGATACACCGTAAAAGGAGGGTGTGAGAGTATTCTTCAAATGCGTGAAATACGTAAGCAAAGTGCACACTAGAAGGAGTGATGACAGTTCTCCACAATCTAGCAAAATGCATTCAAAAAAATATTTCAAACATACACAATGATAATGGATCCCTGAAAGAGCATAATAATAGACACAATATTCTTGTAATCAAGGTTGAAGGGGCAAGAAGAATGCAAGAAAACACAGCAGGGGAAGATGCATCCACAAACTTATATTTTATTGCTTCCTGATATGCACAGTTCAATCGGTTACAAGAAAAGGGCCTGGATCACCATGCAAGGAGTCCACAACAAGGGCCTGCAACACATTATCTTCACAAAGAAATTTTGGCAGAGCTTTGCTACAAAAACTACCTCCCTTTACAATGAGCCCAACACTCCCATTTATAGAAAAAATGAGAAGAAAGAGAGAAGGAAAAATGGAAATCCCGAAATTTGTCCTTCAACCACTTGTATGAGGAATTAAATGGAGTAAAATGATTGTATATTACTTTTAAAAGGCTCCCCATACTGTCCTAGGTGCTGCAACAGAGAAAGAATGATGACCATGCCTCTTAATTGCACTCCCAACCACCAAATAAAACACTGTTATGAGCCTGACCACGTTTTCTAAAAAAATCAATCAATCATTCATCAAATCTAGAATTTCTTGATTGATGTGTGTCGATCTTAGAGCCATGATTCCAATGGTACCAATTTTGTGTGATTTCGTTGAGAAATGCAAAAGTTATGGCCTTCTGAGTGTAGGTAGCTATTTTGGGTCTTGCAGCAGTGTTTTCTACGTGATTTGACGGGAATGAGCATTAACTGACTGGAGCTGAATATGTTTCTTTTAATTAAATATATCTATCCTCATTAAAAATAAGAAATCTAGTTTTTGTGGTGTAGAGGACATCGTGCTCGTTTCGTAAAGTCCAATTTTGTGAAAAATTAGAGCTCAGAGTCAAAAGTTATGGCCGTTTGAAGTTTCACGGGTCAAACGTTGACTTTTCTTCTTTGCCTTCGGCTGTTTCACCTTTTCACGTCCCACGCGTCCCTCGCGTACTTTTGTCCCAACTGTCCCGCAGACTTCCTGGGACAAATATCTCCGACGCTTGAAATGGACTGTCTGTCAAAAATCAGCCGATTCGCATCCCGCGTACTTTTGTCCCGGCTGTCCAAAACCGCGTGAAACAAAAACTTGACGATTTTCCCTGCTCTCGGCCATTTCGGCTTTTCACGTCCCGCGCGTCCCGACGTCCCAACTATCCCACGGACCGCCTGGGACAAAAATGTCCGACTTAGCCGATTTTCTTTATTTTTTCGGCCCCAAGCTTGGTACGACGAACCTCGGTACGACCCAAACCCTTCAGACCCAAAATGCTTTAAAACAGTCCTGCAACCTTATTTTTGCATTTTTTTCCATTTTTTCCAACTCGTTGGGATTTCTTCTTGGATGGGAGAGTTAGAGAGAAGCCGAGGGACCCCAAAAACATGATTTTTTTCCTTGAATCAATCTACTTGCTCGGGACTGAATAATTTGATGCATGTTATCAAAATTACCTTGAGGGTGAATTTTGGATAACATTACCCTTGTTGTTAGGGTTCTTTGGGTCATATCTCTAAAAATATCCAAAGAACACCACAACCAAAACATCCCGCCGATCCTCCCCAATGAGTAGCACCTCCAATAGTGGCCCTAGAAGTCTGTGGTGTGGATCTTGATGATTTAGCTACGGTTTGTTGAGGTCTCTACTAGCCCTAGGTCCACCCTGTGTCCTAATGGGACCCCTATGAGGAGGCCCCATACTCCAACCTCTCTGTGTATCAACTCTCTGTGGAGGTCTATGAGGTAGTTGGGACTGTTGTTATTCTTGCTATCGCTACTGATGTGGTCTAAAGGATGACTATGTTGAATCCCATCCACCACGAGGAAGTGGTAACGAACCTCTCAATCTACTATCTTACATATGCATTATGTGGCTCAAGACTTAGTCTCTAGCCTGCTAGGTCTTCCCCGAGTCTCCTTTGCTATATAGGCCTTCTCGACGGCCTCATCTAATGTCTGTGGACAATGAATCCACACTGCACCTCCAATGTCTAGATTCAAGCCCCGAATGAACTCTGTGGATCCACACCTACTCATCTTGCATGTACTCAACATACTAGAGTAGATCCAAAAACATACTCTCATACTCTGCTACTGAAAGAGATGCCTGTCGAAGGTCATGAAACTCACTTATCCACTGTTGTATAAACCTTTGTGAAAAATATTTACTCCAGAAATGCTCCTCAAAGATCTCCTAGGTAACTGTATCAGAATCAACATGGAGCTTTTGCTCCTCTTTCCTCCACCATAATTCTTCTGCATCCCTCAATAGATGGATCACAACATGATCTTTCGTGATGCTAGAACAATGACAAATCTTGAAGCAACCACTCAAGCTCACTAGCTAGGCCTCTACCTAGAATCCACATGTGTCACTTGAATAATGTGAGGGTCAAAGCTTTAGGATCTCCTTGATGTGATCTATAGCTATGATATGACGGCCTCTCTATCTCTCTGTATGCTTATCCCTAAGCCTAGCGCTCCGAGACCTCTCTCTATGCTCTGAAACTTAGTCACCCTATCTCCTCTATGGTGACTCTACCTTGGATGAATTTTCATGGGATTTTTCTCCTCCATGCTCCTCGCTCAATCGAGGAGATGCCTAAGCATCAACAAATGGCTCCCTATCATGTCTAGCTGCCATGCCCTCCTATTGATCCTTTGAATAGAATGGCATTAACATCCTAAAGAGTCTACAAAATCTAGGATAGGATGGCTACTACACCTTGATTTGGTTGTGGTAAGTTTTGGTCCATGTGAAAATTCCCCTCATCCCATCTCGTGCCTCATGTATAGAAAAAGGCAAGAGTTAGTCCATTTTTTTAAGATTCATGTCTCATGTTTTCTAGTGTGCCCAATGGTCCAAGATTTTGAACCACTACTCTAATACCAAATGTGATGCCCACTAAAACAACCCACTTGAGACCTAAGAAACAACCTAGGGTTAGTTAGGAAAAATTATGGAATAATTTTTTTGTTTAAAAGAGTCTACAACCATGTTACAATGCAACAACTGTCACTAGCAAGTTCTAGAACAATTCTAATCTACTAGAGTATACTTTTCTTTTATTAATAATTATAAGTAGTCATAAGGTCAAAAATATAGGATTAGAAGTTTTAGTTAGGATAACAGGATAAATTATCACCATACCCACTCTCTAACAAACTTAGAGATTCAACTTGATTTTTCTCAAACTTATCACATTAAAAATTTCCCTAAATTATTCCCATTTGATATGAAATTTCTCACCTTTCCATTGATATAAATAAGTCCTCCTAACTCCTCATAAAACTCAAGTTATGGGCCGAGTGGGCCTTGGGGTGCAAATTTTCTCCCAAAAGTGGGCTGCAGCCCAAGGATGAAAATTTTCCCAAAACGGCGAGTTGGCAGATCATGGGGAGGATTTTTGAAATTTTCCCATGTGGGGTGAAAAATCAATTTTTCTCCCACACTCATATGGGTTCAAATAGGACACGTGGCTCCTTCCAAGCTAAAGCGAGGAAAAAAATGTGGAAAGGTGGGGTGGAAGAGTAACTTAAGAAAATTCGCCGAGGGGATGGTAAAAGGTTAAGTTACACACTTGGGCCCGCGCATCCCCGAAAATGAATTTTCCAAAGCAAAGGTGGGGATGCACGGCCATGGAGAAATTTAGGTAATTTTTCCAAAGATTAGACAAAATGTTAAGTTCCAAAATCCTCCCGTGCCTCCACCGAGCCACATGGCAGCACCCGATTGGCTATGGGTTGGTGGGGTTACGTGGAATTTTTTGTAAAAAAATTAAAACTATTTTCATGAAAAGATAATTTAGAAACGATCTGCCCCTCCGTCATGCCACGTGGCAGCCTCTGATTAGCTACGTAGCAGCGGGAAGCATGAAAAATTGGAAATTTTTCCCAAAAAATTTTCTTAAGTTTTTAAGGGAAAATTCGGGCCGTGGGCCCACTAGTGAATGTTTTCCCAAATTTTTCCGCTGAGTGAAGAAAACTTTAGAAGGCCATAAATTTTGATAGAGAGCTTAGTTTTGGGAAAACAAGGACTCTCTGGAAATATCTCAACGTCCTCTTTGCATATGAATCATTAATTTAATATTTTTATAAAGTTATCACATCAATTTTAATAAAACATCCTGTAATATTTTTGAAAGCCAACTCGGTAAATTTTATCTTATAAATTTGGTTCAATTTGATCTTCTCCTTCACTCAACATGCCACACAGTATACATGGAGAATTATTATAATAAGGATTTAAGATGCATTTGGAAGGTAATTTTGGTTGATTGATTTCCATGTTGAATTTTCCAACATTTGACAGAAAAAAGACTGCAAAATTTTCCTTTGTTCAATTTGAAAGGTTTCTTAAAGATTTCTTAAGAGTTTTTAGTTTGTTTGGGGTCATTTTGGTCATACTAAGTTCAATTTAATATTGCATTTTTCTTTTATAGCTTGCAGGGTCATTCTGATTAATATTTGATAAAATTTTACAAGTATACAGTGGAATAAAAGATGGAGTTTATACAATTCAAAAACAAGGATTAGTCTATTTCTTTTGCTATACTATACAACATTGAATTCATTCCATGCTTATTTAAAGTAGTTATCTTTCCTTCAATCAAAATGTAGAAACAAAAATGCAGATTCTATTCCTTTCCAATCATGCATTTCAACAAGACAGGACAATGCATTTTCTTCATATATATTTCCTTCTTCCAGTTTTTCCAAACATGGATTTCGAATCAGAATTTAAATATAACAATGCCATTCTGAAAAGGAAATAAAAATTCCATTAATTCAATGAATCTTTTACAACTCCTTTCATATATATATATTTTAAAAATATAGCATATCGAACACATGTCTTTATTTTCTAATAAAAAAACTGAAAACAAAGCATAACTCTTTTACATTTCACTTTAAAAATTCATAATTCATACAAAATCTTTCCATTTCAAACCATTTACAATTTTATCCATGTCAAAGTGTGAAAGGTTACAAAATAATTCTCATACGGACTGCCAAAACTATCTTCTTTTCTCAACTCTAGGACAAAAACATGCATTCTTCTCATTCTTTCAATTTGATCACAAAAAGGCAGGGAAAAGGTGACACTCTCAACCCAACCAAAACATCCAATGAAGAGGAGAATCCATCCTTCTTCATTATCCCCAGAGCCCCAACCCCAATGCAATAACAAATGTATTTAAACTCATGGCAACATTAGGATTCCAAAACACACAACAATCTTTCAACGTGTACATTTCAAATTAAAAAGAGTCCATATCAAAACAACAGTTTTGTAACCACATGAAACACATCACACAAAACTCAGGCTTCACCATGCAAGCCAAAGGAGGAATAACAATGGGGGAAACTACTTATGCCTCCCAATGTGAAATGGGTATGCACCTATAATAAACCACTAATATAATTCATCACACATATCTTTATGTACCCCAAAATCCCTCCTTATGACCCCCACAACTTTCCTTATGCCCCCACAAATTAATAAATGCAAGCTATTTCTTTTCCATGGTGGATCCCAATCCCAAACTCCCTCCATAATAAATTTGATGCCACCGGCATTTTCTTATCCCTCCACATGAATTCTCCATATCCTTCATCTACACCATTCCTATCACATTCTATGCAAACAGCCAATAAACACACAAAACATTCACCATTCACACAAACACAACAAGAAATAAAAGCATAAATGAAAAACTAAGATCCTACCTCTCCATGGTAGATTTTGTTCCGAAATAGCAATCTCTATCCCAATGCAATCAATCCAAATAGCTAGGCACAAACATGTAACATTCTTCCCAAAAGCTACTCCAAAGTAAGAGCTCCAATCAACAAGAAAATTCACCCCAAGGAAGCATTCCAAAATTTTCAACAACCCAAAACAAGGAAAGGAGTTCTAATTTTATAGAAAGGCGAAGACAAGAGGATGAGGTGAATCCATGTAGGATGTCACATCACACATCCTCAACTCCAACACAAAATTCCAAATCATTCTAAAATGCACATTAAAGAGGTGGGTAAATAATATGACAAATAAACTTACACACTCCAAGAAGCCCACACCCCAAAGGACTGAATTTAATAAAATTCAAGAAGAGTGCAATTAAAACATGAAACTTGATTTATTAAAAAATACATTAAAAAGGGTATAAAATCAACCCTCATACCATAGGTATGGTTAATAAATAAAATTAAGAGGTATGAGACAAGTTTTTCTTGTCCCACAAGCCTCTAAAAACAACCTCCAAGGACAAATTCGAATTTCCAAGGAGGTAGAATGTTTCATACTCCCAAATCTAACTTACACAAATCTTACACATACTTACACATCACTTACCACATTTAACACAAGATCCAACAACTTCTATAATTACTTTCTTATATCCCAAATTTGATTGATTTATTTATTTTAACAATATGATTACTCACATTAATTCTCCACAATTAAAAGAATAATGAAAGAGGTAAATGCATCACAAAATAAACACATGCAACCAATAAGAAAAGGAACCAAATTAGTAAAATACACAAAACCCCTTGGTCACATTCAAAGGTAATTCCCCCAAGGGAATACCTAAGAAAAACTACACACACACACAAAACATGTTGCCATGGTGACCTTATTGAATTCATATAGAATTCCAATGTGGTTGGTCTCCAATCCCCGATGTTTGTTGTGATATTTTAACGTGTAAAAACAAATACCTCCTTCGGCCTCATGGCCATATCGAACATCCAACATGATATATATATAATCACAAAATAATCTATACATATGAATCACAACAACATCAAGGAAATCAAAAATATCACTTACAATTTATATCAACAACAATATCATCATCATATAATGTCTATTTTCTAGTTCTACTCATAATATCCAGAAATCACATGTCCAAACAACATTCATAATATATCCATGTCAAATAGTAGATCATCATCCACATATGAAGTGTCTCAAATAATCATCATGCATCATAGCCAAATCAAGATCAACAATAATCCATGGTCCAACATCTAAGATCATACTAAATCAAAAGCATAATAATGTCCATAATGTAATCAATAGTATCAAGATTAGTATCAAAAGGTGTCAATGGGAAGTGGGCACTACATCCCCCTCCCTTTAGACTCGAATTCCTCCTAGAAGTCACTGGAACAAATGTGTAAACTAAAATCTTAATAGGGTAGCATCCTCCCATGTAGCTGGAGTCTCATCATATCTATCCCACCGCACGTAGACCTGATCAACCTCCCTATCTCAAAGGCCCGTGGTCATGTGATCTAGGATGTGAATAGGCTACACCATCACCTACCCCCGATCTTGTACATGTAATGATGTCCAATCTAACACTTGAGAAGGATTTGCAACATAACTCCTAAGAACTCAAACATGAAACACATCATGTATGTGAGACAAGTTGGGTGGTAATGCTAGACAGTGAGGCCAAAGGACCAATACACTCTAAGATCTCAAAAGGACCAATAAATCTAGGAGATAACTTATACCCTTTTCCATAATGGATAGGGATCTTATGTGGCCTAATATGAAGGAACACCTTCATGCCCACATAAAAACTACAATTAGTCGTATGCTGATCTCAGTATACTTTGTCTATCTATCTGTGCCTCCTGTAGTCTTTGTCTAACCAAAACCACCTACTTCTCCATGTCATGCAACAAATTTTGCTGAAGAGAAACCATATCTTCCAGCTTGTCCTAGCTAAAAGGTGTCCCGCACTCCCTACCATACAAATCCTGAAAAGGAGTCATGCCTATGAAACTCAAAACTATTATTGTATGCAAATTTCATGAAGCACAAGTACTCCTCCCATTTAGATTGTTGATCCATCACATACATTTGAGCATGTCCTCTAAAATATGATTCACCCACTCTATATGTCCATCTATCTCAAGGTGATATGTTGTGCTGAAATTGATTCTCATCTCGAGGGAATACTACATGGTAGTCCGAAATGGGAAGTGAACAAAGGATCATGGTCACTAATAATCTTCCACGGAATCCCATGCAACCTAACAATATCATCCAAATACACCCTTGCCACTACTCTAGTTGTATAAGTGGTCTTCACCCGAGAAAAGGGAGCGAATTTTTTCAATTTATCAACCATGACCATAATGGTGTTGTATTTATATATCAACATCAATAGCCCAATAATGAAATTCATGGAAATTATGTCCCACTTCCATTCCAAAGATAGCATGAGGAAAAATAAGGCCAGCTGGATGCTAATGCTCAGCCTTAACTTTCTAGCACTCTAAACATTGTGACACAAATTGGGCCACATCTCTCCAAAGTCCTCTCTAATGATACAACTGTCTCAAGGTGGTGTGCATCTTCTTCACCCCGGGATGGGCTGAATAGGGTGCACGATGTATCTCTACCAAGATGTCCTTACTCAAGCCTCCATCTCTAGGAACATAAATACAGCCTCTGTGCTCGAGAAGACCATTTGTCTTTAAGTAAATACCATCAAACTTCCCCTCGAGAGGTCTCGAGACTCGACCTCTACTCAAACTACAATGTAGAATATGTCAAGAGGAATTTGTTGAAGAATCCTACTCTGTAAATCTATGCTCACTGAGGTGGCCATAGCCACATGTCTCTGTCTACTGAGAGCATCTGCCACCACATTATCCTTCCCTTTCACATGCTCTATCTCCATATCATACTCAAAAAGTAACTCCATCCAACACCACTAACGAGCATTGAGATTGGGTTGTGTGAAGAGGTGATGAAGACTCAAGTGATCTATCCTAAGTGTGAATCTCTGACCAAGAAGAAAGTGCCTCCATTGAACCAAAGCATGCACAACTGCCACAAGCTCAAGATCATGAGTTAGATAATTAAGCTCGTAATCTTTGATTTTATGATAATTAAAAGCTACTACTTTTCCCTCCTACATCAACACACCTCCAACCCATGCTAAAGTAGCATCCATGCAAACAAACAACTCACCCTATGGATCCGACACTTTGCAAGAATAGGTGTTTTAGTGAGACACTCCTTCAAAGTGTCTTAAAGGCTTGCTCACATCTCTGTCCGACCATACAAACTTCCTCCCTTTCCTCTGAAGGGACGTGATGGGGTGTGCAATCTGAGAGAAGTCCTGAACATATATCTTGTAGTAACCTGCTAATCCCATGAAGCTGCACACCCTAGTCACTGTAGTGGTTGCTAGCCAATCCATAATGGCTCAAATCTTGGAAGGATCGACAGAGAAACCTTCCCCAGAAATGATATGTCCCAAATATTGCATCTGCATATGAAAGAATGCACACTTCTCCAAGTTCATGTAAAGTTGATGCTCCGAAAGACACTGAAGAACCTGGAGAAGGTGCCCCTCATGCTCCTCATGTGTACATGAGTAAATCAAAATTTCATCAAGGAAGATGAGCACAAAGTGATCTAAGAAGGACTTGAATACCCCATTCATCAAACTCATAAAATTGTGAGGGCATTAGTCAAAACAAAAGGCACCACTGTGAACTCATAGTGCCTCTATCTCATACAAAAGGTGGTCTTATGAATATCTACCACCGAAATCGTCAACTAATGGTAGCCTAACTTAAGATCAATCTTATATAAAACTATGGCTCCATTCTTTTGATCAAACAAGTCATCAATACATGGAAGGGGATAACGATTCTTGATTGTTGCGTTATTCACTTGTAGTAATCAATACATAACCGCAAGGATCCATCCTTTTTCTTCTAAAATATCACCGGAGCACCCCAAGGGGATACACTAGGATGGATAAGGCCTTTCTCTAAAATGCCCTCAAGCTATAACTTGAGCTCACAAAACTCTTGGGTGGTCATCTGATAAGGTGCTCGTGAGATAGGATCTGCTCCCGGAACTAGATCTATATGAAAATCAATCTCACGTGGGGTGGTAACCCTAGTAGCTCCCTTGGAAAGACATATACAATCTCTCTCAAAATTGGATGATCATCTAGTGATGGTCCACTAGTCCCATCCTCTAATCTGTCACTAACTATAACAACATACATTTGACAACCCCATCGCACACACCGCTTAAGTTGCATAGCAGAGATGGTGTGAATAGAAATGGGTCTCCTAACCCCTGAAATCATTGACTCAAATCCCAAATCATTTGCATAAGATATAACCTTGTGGTAACAATCCATCATGTCCCCGCGGATAACCAATCCATACCCAAAATGACTCTGTATTTGAGCCCAAAGGAAGGATACGAGAGATCCGAGGTACTAGTGAAAGGTCCCAGGATCCACTACACACTTCTTAATTAAGGAGTCTACAAAGATCTTGGCTTTAGAAGTCATCTCAACATCCCAACTATGACCCTCCCTAACTACCACTAGCTTGCATTGCTCTACTAAGGATGGTGCAATGAAAGAATCAAGAACCAAAATCAAACAATATAGAGGTATAAATACATAAGATGCTAACCGTAGTCTCAATGATTGTACTTTGATGCTCAGCCTAGAGGTTCTAAACCACTACATAAATCCCGTGGTTGTGTCCCATGTCACCAATAGTTAGCTCGAGATCTATGTTTTACCCTTGTTATTAGGGTTCTGCAGGCGCCTCTCCAAAATTTCTAGTAACAAAGACAACCAAAATAACTTCCCGATCCTCCTCAATGAGTATCGCCCAATAGGTGCTCGGAAGTTTGTGGCATGGATCTTGATGATCCAGCTATGGTCTACTGAGGTCTCGGTGGATATCTCCCACTGACGAGTTCTAGGTCCACCTTGTGTCCTGATGGGACCCCTAGGAGGAGGCCCCATAATATGACCTCTCTGTGCATTAGCTCTCTGTGGAGGTCTATGAGGTGGGTGGGACTGCTACTACTGTTGTGGTCTAAAGGATGACTATGTTGAACCCTATCCACCATGAGGAAGAGGTACTGACCCCCTCGATCTATTGTCCTACATCTACTGTATGCAGCTCTAGACTCGGTCTCTATCCTGTTGGGTCTTCCCCGAGTCTCCTCTGCTATATAGGCCTTCTCAATGGCCTCAGCTAATGTCTGTGGGACAATGGATCTGCACTACACCTCCAATGTCTAGATTCAGGCCCCAGATGAACTTGTGGATCCACACCTACTCATCTGCATGTAATCAACATACTAGAGTAGATCCAAAACCTACTCTCATACTCTACTCCGAGAGAGATGCCTATCGAAGGTTATGAAACTCATCTATCTATTGTTGTATGAACATATGTGAAAATATCTACTCCGAAAACACTCCTTAAAGAGATCCTAGGTAATCGTATCGGAATCGACATGGATATTTTTATCCTTTGTCCTCCACCATACTCCTACTCCGTCCCTCATTAGATGGATCGAAACACGAGCTTTCATGTTGCTAGAACAAGGACAAAGCTTGAAGTAACCGCTCAATCTCACTACCTAGGACTCTTCCTGGAATCCACTTGTGTCACTAGAATAATGTGAGGGTCGAAGCTTCGGATCTCTGTGATGTGATCTATAGTTGTGGTCCGACAGCCTCTCGGTCTCTCTGTATGTTCATCCCTAAGCCTAGGGCTCCAAGACCTCTCTCTATGCTCTAAAACTCGGTCACCCCGTCTCCTCTATGGTAACTCAACCCCGGCTAACTCTACATGATATTTCTCTCCTCCATGCTCCTCACCGGGTCGAGTATATGCCTAAGCATCAACAGATGGCTCCTATTATTTCTGGTTGCATGCCCTCCTACCGATCCTCCGTATAGAGTGGCATTAACATCCTGAAGAGTTTGCAAAATTTGGGGTAGGATGGCTACTACACCTTGATTTTTTTGGTGATAAGTCTAGGTCCATGTGAAAAGTCCCCTCATCCCGTGTATGCCTCCCGCACTTGTACTCACCAAAGCGAGAGTTAGTTCATTTTTCTAAGTTTTATTCAATTTCCAGTTTACTAAAATATGAAATTTCTAAACTAACTTGTTTTCTTGATTTACAAGTGTGCTAGGTTTAAGTTTCATGTCTCAAGTTTTCTAGTGTGCCCAATGGTACAATATTTTGAACCACTACTCTAATACCAAATGTGATCCCTTAAAACAACCCACTTGAGACCCAAGAAACAACCTAGGGTTAGTTAGGGAAAATTATGGAATATTTTTTTGTTTAAAAGAGTATACAACCATGTTACAATGTAACAACCGTCACTAACAAGTTCCGAACAATTCTAATCTACTAGAGTATAATTTTATTTTACTAATAATTATAAGCAGTCATAAGGTCAAAAATATAGGATTAGAAGTTTTAGTTAGGCTCTGCATAATAAATTATCACCATACCCATTCTCTAACAGAGACTTAGAGATTCAAATTGATATTTCTCAAACTTATTGTATTAAAAATTTCCCTAAATTATTCCCATTGGATAGGAAATTTCCTCATCTTTCCATTAATATAAAAAGTCCTCCGAACTCCTCATAAAAACTCAAGTTATGGGTCGGTAGGCCTTGGGGTAAAAATTTTCCCCAAGAGTGGGTCTCGACCTAGAGATGAAAATGAATTTTCTAAAGCAAAGGCGGGATGTGGGGCCATGGATAAATTTAGGAAAAAAATTTAGCATTATCAAAAACATTAAGTTCCAAAATCCTCCCGTGCCTTCGCCAAGCCACGTGACAACATTTGATTGGTTGTGGGTTGGTGGGGGCTCAAATGAGGGTAATTTATTAAAATTTTCCAAAACTATTTTCATGACAAGATAGGTTAGAAAATTTATGCTCCTCTGCCGTACCACGTGGTAGCCTCTGATTGTCTATCGGGTGGTGGGGAAGCAAGGAAAAATTGGAAAATTTTCCCAAAAAATTTTCTTAAGTTTTTAAGGGAAAATTTTGGGCCATGGGCCTGCCATGGAAAATTTTACCGATGTTTTCTGCCAAGTCGAGAAAAACTTGAGAAGGTCATAATTTTTATAGAGAGATCATTTTTGGGAAAAAATGACTTTCTGGAAATCTCTCAATGTCCTCTTTGGACAGGATCATTAATTTTAGATTTTGATAAATTTTAATAGGGGTCAATTTTAAGAAAACGGACTTCGCTCTTTAAAAGCCAACTGGTAAATTTTAACTTATAAATTTGGTTTGACTTGATCTTCTCCTTTACTCAACATGCCAAAAATACATGGAGAATTATTCTAAGAAGGATTTAGGATGCATTTGGAAGGTAATTTTACTTGATTTATTTCCAATTTGAATTTTCTAACATTTGACAGAAAAAAGACTACAAAATTTACCTTTGTTCAATTTAAAAGGTTTATAAAAGATTTCTTAAGATTTTTTAGTGTGTTTCGGGTGATTTTGGTCATACTAAGCTCAATTCAATATTATATTTTTCTTTTATAGCTTGCAAGATCATTCGATTAATATTTGATAAAAATTTACAAGTATACAATAGAATAAAAGATGGAGTTTATACAATTCAAAAACAAGGATTAGTCTATTCATTTTTCTATACTATAACATCATTGAATTCATTCCATGCTCGTTTAAAGTATTTATATTTCCTTCAATCAAAATTTAGAAACAAAAATGCACATTCTATTCTTTTCCAATCGTGCATTTCAACAAGATAGGTATATGCATTTTCTTCATACATATTTCCTTCTTCCACTTTTTCCAAACAGGGATTTCAAGTACATAATTTATATATATCAATGCCATTCGAACAAGGTAAAAAAACTTCCATTAATTCAATGAATCTTTTACAACTCCTTTCATATATATATTTTTAAAATACAAGATATAGAATACATGTTTATCTTTTCTAATAACAAAACTGAATACAGAGCATAATTCTTTTACATTTGACTTTACAAATTTCATAATCCATACAACATCTTTCCATTTCAAAACATTTACAATTTCATCCACTTCAAAGTGGGAAAGGTTACAAAATAATTCTCATAAGGGACTATCAAAACTATCTTCTTTTCTCAGCTCTAGGAAAACAACATGCATTCTTCTCATTCTTCCAATTTGATCACAACAAAGGTAAGGGAAAGGAAACACTCTCTACCCAACCAAGACATCCAATGAAGAGGAGAATCCATCCTTCTTCATTGGCCCCGAACCCCAACCAAAATGCAATAAGAAATGTATTTCATCTCATAGCAACAATAGGCTTCCACAAACACATAACAATATTTCAACATACACATTTCAAATTAAAACATAGTCCATATCAAAACAATAGTTTTTCAACCACATGAAACAGATCATAGAAAACTTAGGCTTCACCATGCAAGCCAAAGGAGCAAGAACTATGGGGGAAGCTACTTATGCCTCCCAATGGGAAATGGGTATCCACCTATAACAAACCACCAATATAATTCATCACACATATCCTTATGCCCCCATAATCCCTCCTTATGCCCCCAAAATTTTCCTTATGCCCCCCACAAAGTAAGAAATGCAAGCTATTTCTTTTCCATGGTGGATCCCAATCCCAAAATCCCTCCACAATAAATCTGGTGCCACTGGCATTCCTTTATGCCCCCACATGAATTCCCCATAGCCTTCTCCTACACCATTCCTATGGTAGTCTACCCAAACAACCAATAAACACACAATTTGATCAACATGCATTCTTCTCATTCTTCCAATTTGATCACAACAAAGGAAAGGGAAAGACAATGCTCTCTACAAAAACTCAGGCTTCACCATGCAAGCCAAAGGAGCAAGAACTATGGTGGAAGCTACTTATGCCTCATAATGAGAAATAGGTATCCACCTGTAACAAACCGCCAATATAATTCATCACACATATCCTTATGCCCCCACAATCCCTCCTTATGACCCCCACAATTTTCCTTATGCCCCCTATAAAGAAAGATATGCAAGCTATGTATTTTCCATGGTGGATCCCAATCCCAAAATCCCTCCACAATAAATATGGTGCCACCGGAAATCCTTTATGCCCCACACATGAATTCCCCATAGCCTTATCCTACACCATTCCTATGGCAATCTACCCAAACAGCCAATAAACACACAATTTGATCAACATGCATTCTTCTCATTCTTCCGATTTGATCACAACAAAGGAAAGGGAAAGGCAATGCTCTCTACACAAAACTCAGGCTTCACCGGGCAAGCCAAAGGAGCAAGAAATATGGTAGAAGCTACGTATGCCTCCCAATGAGAAATGGGTATCCACCTGTAACAAACCGCTAATACAATTCATAAAACATATCCTTATGCCACCCACAATCCCTCCTTATTCCCCCACAATTTTCCTTATGCTCCCCAAAAAGTAAGAAATGCAAGCTATTTATTTTCCATGGTGGATCCCAATCGCAAACTCCTTCCACAATAAATCTGAAGCCACTTTGGAATTCCCTTATGCCCCCACATGAATTCCCCATAGCCTTCCCGTACACCATTTCTATGGTAGTCTATCCAAACAGCCAATAAATACACAAAACATTAACATTCACACAAATACAATAATAAATGAAATCATAAATGAAGATCTAAGCTCCTACCTCTCCATGGTAGATTTTGTTCCAAAACAACAATATCTATCCCAATGCAATCAATCCAAATAACTAGGCACAAACATGTAACATTCTTCCCAAAAGCTCCTCTAAAGAAAGAGCTCCAATAAGCAAGAAACTTCACCCCAAGGAAGCATTCCAAAAGTTTCAACAACCCAAAACAAGGCAAGGAGTTCTAATTTTATACAAGGGGAAGAGAAGAGGATGAGGTGGATCCATGTAGGATGCCACATCACACATCCTCAACTCCAACACAAAAGTCCAAATCATTATCCAATGCACAATAAAGAGGTGGGTGAATAATATGACAAATAAACTTACACACTCCAAGAAGCCCACACCTCAAAGGACTAAATTTAATAAAATGCAAGAAGAGTGTAATTAAAACATGTAACTTGATTTATAAAAATGCATTAAAAAGGGTCTAAATTCAACCCTCCAACCATAGGTATGGTTGGTAAATAAATTTAAGAGGTATGGGACAAGTTTTACTTGTCCCACAAGCCTCCAAAATAGCCTCCAAGGACAAATTGTAATTTCCAAGGAGGTTCATACTCCAAAATCTAACTTACACAACTCTTACACATACTTACACATCACTTACCACATTTAACACAAGATCCAACAACTTCTATAATTACTCTCTTATATCCCAAATTTGATTGATTTATTTATTTTAACAATATGATTACTCACATTAATTCTCCACAATTAAAAGAATAATGAAAGGGTAAATGCATCACAAAATAAACACATGCAACCAATAAAAAAGAAACCACATTAATAAAATACACAAAACCCTTGGTCATAGTCAAAGGTAATTCCCCCTCATGGGAATCCCTAACAAAAACAACACACACACACGAAACATGTTGCCATAGCGACCTTTTTAAATTCGTCTAGAATTCCAATGTGGTTGGTCCCCAATCCCCTGATGTTTGTTTTGATATTTTAACCTACAAAACACAAATACCTCCTTCGGCCTCGTGGCCATATCAGAACATCCAACATGATATAAATATAATCACAAAATCATCTATACATATGAATAACAACAACATCAAGGAAATCAACAATATCACTTACAATTTATATGAACAACTATATCATCATCATAGAATGTCCATTTTCTAGTTCTACTCACAATATCAAAAATCACAAGTCCAAACAACATTCATAATATATCCTCACAATAGTAGATCATAATCCACATATGAAGTGTATCTAATAATCATCATGCATCATAACTAAATCAAGATAAACAATAATCCATGGTCTAACATCTAACAACATACTAAATCAAAATCATAATAATTTTAATAATTTAATCAACAAAGATGATCAAGATCGGTATCAAAATGTGTCAAAGGGAAGTGGGCGGTTCACATTCATTCGTCATCACGCATCACAGGACCAAGATGTATGTCATTTCTCTCAAACAAATCGAAAAGATGTCTCGACAATGGAACCAAGATGTATTCATTTTTATGTCCTTTGCAATAATAGTCTAATCCCAAGCACATCGGCCTATCACCCAGTGGGTGCTGGGCACTCACCCAAGACACACACGGGTGCCGAACCCCTCCTTTTTGTGATTCTTATTAGAATACTTCCTCTATTGACAAAATATTAGATACAAGAAGGTAAATAACCATGCACTCATTCTGAGTGTCTTAGCATGAGTTACTATATAGATGCATCCATTTACATAACAAGGAAAATGTCAAACAGATAACACATCCGATAATATAAAGAAAAGGCACTAGGGATTATACCCATGAACACTACACATATTTTAAAATAAAACCATATATTCATATTACTCTCGGTTTAGAAACCACATTATATTCCTCAAGGTCATTACAGGACCAAATGTATTAATGTAGATATGAATTATACATCGAATCCTAAATTATGCTTTCCAGGATAATAAATATGTGTATAAACCCATCCCTCTAGATAATTCATCTCTCCTATAGCCTTCCTAATGAGAATCCCTATAACCCAATACTATTTATGTAGAGCTTTTCCTTTATAATTGCTATGTGATTCTAGTGACAACACACTTTTCTTAGAAGTTCTCATTCAAGTAAGATAACCTCCTCTCCTTCTACCCAAACTTCTCTATATATAGCTTTAGCATCCACCGTCATGCCTTCCTAAAGTAATAGATCGGTTGCCAAGTGTCCATGTGGTCCTTCAATGAAGCATGCTTCTTCCCATTTGAGCTCTCCACTTTTTGTAATCATTTCTTTTTGGATCCTTCCATCACATGGAATATTCCTTCCTTGACCACCAAGTTGTCAGGATGGCACCTTATCCACAATGCATGCTCGGTCATCTCACACTTTTCTCGTGCGTTTCCTTAAATGCTGAATATGGCTAACTCCTAAAACCCTTTCCGTTATCTTGCACATGTGCCTTAGGTTCTAAAACCATTCCCTATCCTACGCACCTTCACCCCACACACCCTTATTTAAATAGGCCCCGCGTGCCCACACGCCTTCTTATACTTAGCCAATATTCCGAGGACCAACACTTATCAATCTCTTATCGAGCTATGTTTGGCATATTTTTCATCTCAGTTGAGACACCTCAAGTCCTACCCCTTATCTCACTTTTAAAATATATTTAAAGATATCTAACATTATATTATTCTAAATTCTATGGCCTCAACCCCTTCATCAAACACTTGCCATCCCATGACCATGCTCATGTTTTAGCTTGATCTTGTTAGGTTCCTTTCCTTATCTCATCCGGGTTTGCATGTCATATCCCTCATATTTACTTATTTCTCTTAGTTTGAGCTTATATCCAAGCTCACCATTAATCTCAATCCTATCTTGTTGTGCATTCCTAGTGACTTAGCCATGTTGTATCTACCCATCAGGCTCACCTGTTATATTTTGGATGATATCATTCCTTCTAGTGCCTATCATGTTCAAAACCATTCCCATCTAATCTTTTAATCTGAGTTATCCCTACAAGATATTCCTTGTAATGTCTCACTCGATCCATTTATAAACCCTAAAAACCCTACCCGACATCGAAACAACTCTTCCTCCCACTTGCTTTCCTATACTTCCAAACTACTTTAAATGCATTATAATGATCCCGACTCAGCTTTTTTCCTCTAGATCTCTCATTGAGTTGATTTGGTGAATCTACATAGTTTTCATCTCCCTTTGCCACATGGAAATGCTTTAACATTTTAATTTTAAAATTAACCTTCACTCCATTTTTTAAGTCATGTAGTTTTTATTCTAAAGCCTTGCTTTATTAATTTAAAACCTCAATTTTAAATTCTTAAACTTAGCTTTATTTTTTTAATGATAGTGTTTAAATTATTCATAAGGTATGTTTTAATTAATTATGGGTTAGTTAAATTTTTATTAATATATTATTTTTCAAATCTTTTTGGTTAACAAAAGTAATCGAGAAAATCAGAATTTAGCATTATTGGGAATTTTTCCTACTATGTGCTTGTGAAGGAAATTATTGTTTTTAGAATCCTTTTTTATTTCAAGAGGTCTTTAAATATTTTGGGATTCATTTTTTATTGTTTTAATATTTTATTATTTCTTGTGGGTTGCTGACCCCATATATAAAAACCTTGCGGCAAAGAAGGGAAATCTAAAATGACTTGAGACTTTTTCTCACACGAACTTAGTTTTTTCCCTTATTTCTTGTTTTCACCTTGTTTTGTGCTTATTATAGTGTAAATTCACTATGAAAACTTAAAACTCATTGTGGTATCCACACTTGTGTGTTTTTGTGTCAAATTCAAAGTGAGTGGCCAATGTTTCATGTAGTGTGAACACAACTAATTGAAAAAAGTTCCACAAACAAGGGGTGAAAATACTATTTTAAATTTGTGTGTTTCCTTTCTTTATGAATTATTTCTTTATCTATCCTCACAATTAATTCTAGTGTTGTTCATTTTATCACACACCATTTAACTTCTTTAAATGGATATCTAAGATGCTTATAACACTATGGGGTAAAGGGTTATACATATTGACCATGTTTTCTCATTCATGTTCCAGATTAGTGAATCAGTGATAAAAGAAACAAGTAAAAACAAGTATGATAGGGTTTAAGGTAGATTTATATGGGATGAAAATAGAATATGAGTTAAAATGAGAGACACTCTTCATAATGATATATGTGACTTGAAAAATAAGAGAACTCAATGTGAAAATGGATTAGTACATAAATGTGTTGGTTTCCTGACAATGTCAGTCTTGAGAAGTGAAAAATTCCTAGGATGGATGTCAACCCACGTTTTTGATAAAAATAAGATAAAATAATGTTTGATAGATTGGATTTTGCGGAATCTAAGATAAAATAGAAACAAGATGATAAAATGTAGATTTGATCTAAAAAAACTAAACCTTTATAGGTCAATAGTGACTGGAGACCGTAAGGTGCAATAATCAATGATTGGAGTAGATCAACTGAAACAATGACAGAAAATGCAGATTTGCAGGCTTTAGAGGTAGATATGAAGATGAAGGTGAATCAAATGAAGAAACATAAATCTGCAAGAGTTTTGGAGCTTGATATGATAGAAATGATGTAATAAAATTATGAAATATGAAGGTGTATGTAATGGAGAATGACCTATTTGAAAATGAGTAGGCTAAGTTTGTAGCTACTTGAGATAATAGAATAGATCTCAAGGTGATAGGAGGACAAGATGGAAAGTTATGAAGCTTGAGGGTCTATAAGATAAGAGAGGGGATGACTAGGGATTTAAATGACATTGAAGATGACAAAAATGAAGCTATGTCGACAAAGACAAGAAATGGTCGATGGTGAGTGCAACTAATCTAAGGTTTGATGGAAGAGGATGGTTAAGAATGACTATTTGCAAATGGAAAATGAATAAATGAGAAGGAAGAGACAAGGATCTTGGATGATAGTTGAACCTGCAAAATATCTGATGAGGAATATGATGATTAAATTTCATTAGTAGAACCAAACATGTAAGAGAGAAAAAGGTCTCCAAATATCTAATATTTAAGCACCAAATCTTTAAGGTGATGATGATAGATGCTAGAGAGAGAAACAAAAAAAAGCAAGATAAAAAGAAATCTTGAAATCTCCAAAATTACATCCTGAGAAAAGGAGGGGTAAGGGTGACTTTATAGGGTCGATGATGACCCGAATGGGTGGCCAAAGTGATCTCAAAGATCCATCCATTTGGGTGGTAGGAAGGAGATGAGATTGAGGTAAAGAGTCCATATGAGGTGATATTAGTGTCTTTAGAGGTGAATATGGTTTAGGGTTTCTTATTATGAATAAATGGGTAGACGGAGGGTAGAAAATATTAAATAAACGGAAAAAAAAGGTGAATTTATTAAATGAGGGCCTAGGAAGGATAAAATGGAGGATTTAGGGAGAATAAATGAATTAAATGGGGATTTAGAATTAATTAAAGATGATTAGGGATGATTAATGGATGATTAAGATGGAAAATAATGATAAGTGGGATAAATTGAATTTAGGAGGGAAGAAGGGAATTTGAATGGGAAGAGAGATCTCGTATGTAGAAAATATGATGAAGATCGAACGTGGGGTGAGGGGTAGAGATACCAAAAATGTTAGGAATTAATAGAATCTAATGCGGAATAATTCCTTAGAATCACAATAACAAGAAGTATGAATAGAAATTACAAAAATGAAATATGAAAAAAACAAAGACAATATTTAATGTGGTTCACCCAATGTGGGCTACATCCACCAAGAACACTTGCTCATATTTTATTATAAGCCAACAGTCTTCACAATTACAATAACCGATATTGTTTGAAGTTGTGCTCGACAAACCCTCCTAAATTTACACTTCAATTTACACACACTATTCACCTTCACAAAAACACTCATGTAAATCCTATTGTATGCCCATGTATTTATAAGTACATCAATAGGTAGCCGAAGAGGCACTTTTACAAAACAATGGGTACCAAAAACCATGGGCCCAAAAATAGCCCATAACAGCTTACCCATTACCCAAGGGTTAATAAATCACCCATGAAAATTTTATTCGAGGGCTTCACCCCCTAAACCCCCTTGACCCACTCACCGGTGAGTGGGACCGCCATAAAAATATCTCGAGTGTAGCACATGGAAGTCAGTACCAAACTATAACATGAAAACAGCTCCATAAACATAACAAAAATTAGTGTCTACATTTCCCCCTTTTTGAGTGGTTTTTCTTAGGAAAAACATGAGAAAAAAATGAGAATAGATGAAAATATGGTTGATGAGGTGTTCCCTTAAACTAGGGGTCAACAAAATGAAGTAGAATCAAGAATGATTTTGAAAGAGTTGGATGAAGAAAGAAAGTGTGGAAAGGATGAAAAAATGAGAATGAGATAATATATCCTAGAAAAGGATAAATAAAAACTAAAAATTAAACAAAAATATGGTAGTGATTTTGGAATCGGTTTTGTAGGGAACAAATTATAGCCTTAATGGAGATGACAATAACCTACCAACTGTGAGTCGAAAAAAAACACTACAAAATGGATGGAATCTAATGGGAATATTATTAAATGGATGTGCAAGACATAGGACCAGTGGGTCAAACGTGAACATCAAAGATGTGTAAAAAAATAAAATGGTCAAGACGAGTGTTGCAAAAAAAATGAGAGCGGGGGTGAAACTATGTGCTATCCTCCATAAAGGAGGAATTAAAACTATACATCCATGTGGGACAATGATAAATAGAGGAAAATAATAGTGCCCAAATAATGATACACAAAGATGGACATAAAGGGGAAATTTGAATGTAAAATGGATGATGAGATGTAGAGATGAATCCCAACGGACAAATAAAAGTGTGGCATAAGCAACACGCAAGGTAACAATGGAAGAAAATATAATTAAAAGGAATGATTTATCAGAAGGATACAGAAATGACAATAATAAAAAATTAACATCGGCTCAACAATGACTAAGAAGGGTTGGTGGTGATTAGGGATGAAGTGGAAATGACCCAATGCGATCAAAATAAACCGGGGTCGGTGGGCTATATAAGCCCTTAGGTCGGGCCGACTAAGCTCATCTCGCATTATGTGAGTTGACGATTGAGAGATCTAAGAAGAAAAGAGAGTTAACAATCTGAGTGAGATGGAAGTTAGTGGACTAGTGAAGAAGCACCATAGGACTTGTAGGATGGTAAGTGCTTAAACCCTAACATTATTTTTAAGCATTTTTTATTATTTATTTATTGTTTTACATTATTTTTAAATTTTTGGTCAACATAAAGGGCGGTCACCAATGAATAGGTATGGTCACCATCGACCAAGCCCGATAAGGCTTTGAACCAAATGAGGAGGCATAAACCCAACCTAGGTTAATGTGGACTAGGGATAGGATGTGATTTTTGATTTTGGATGATGAATTGTGCATGTGCGGAGGCTAATGATTCCTTGTTTGATAAATTTTGCAAGCCGGGGATACTTTGTATCTTAGAGATAGTCCCAACCTTATATGATCAGATTATAGGAGACCTGATTGATGCAAAGTGAGACCACCTAACCAAAGCGGGCTTGGGTCTATTTTGATATTATCAGAGGATTCTGAGAGATGTAGGATTGATGATCACTTTAGTGGATATATGGGATGTGTGCACTTGTACATTTTGGTTTAGAATTAGTGTGATGAAATTCACACTTGAGGATGTATACCACATTTTGAGGATGCCAATACATGGGGATCCCATAGAGCCTATCACAAATGACATTCAATTGGGGTTATTGACACATTTGTAGAGTATGACCCACAAATTACATTCACATCTAGGGAATTTCATCATGAGATGAGTTATGATCCTGGAGTGACATAAAAGGTTGATATATCTAGTGATGATGACCATTTCTAGTTATGAATTACCATATTTAGGTGGAGCTACATTCCCATGGGTATTGGTCGAGTGGTCACAAATCTTATGGAGAACATGATATTATTTTATTTTGGGCTTGTCTTGTTAGAAAATGTTTATCATGAGTTATGAATGTATGTGATCGTGAGGAGGTCGATTAGATGGATTTTTGTTACACTATTGGGAATATGAGTATATTGTAGTGATAATGCCACCAAGGATCTCATGGATTACCTGGGACCATATTGAGCCTATTGGATTTAGAATATGGTGAGCTGACTAGTTTCATGGATACTGGAGGGAGAGAGGAGAGTAGTGGTATATTGATATATTGGCGAGTTAGAGGTGGACTAGGTGAGATGACAACCATACTGTGAATTTCGTGCATGGATTAGGGTGGATTGGGGTGCATGGATTGGTAGGGTTGAAGACTAGACATGGTGGAGGTAATACAATTTACACAAGTTATGCAATAATTTTGTGTCATGCATACTATAACCTAAGATCCTATTAGATATAGGCAAGATGAGGTGGAGAGGGACTTTCCTATTCCCGAGATGGAAGACCCACTAGAGGACGTAGTAGCTCCATGGGATGAGGATGATGTTGGTGTCCAAGTTGGATATTATGAATGAATGAATGAGGCATGGGAAGCCCAAGTGGTAGAGGAGAGAGACAAGTGTGCGGTTCATGAGGAGGAGGAGGAGATGCTACCAGGTTGAGGAGGATTCAACACTTAGAGGAGATGATGATGGAGATGGAGGGAATGGAGTGGAGATGGATTGCTTATGCACAAAGTGTGACATACCTTGATAGTAGAGGGATGTTTCATGCTAGGAGAGAGAGGTGGTGTATCAGTAGAGAGAGAAAAAGTGGCTAAAGGTGATATTATTGTGCCAAGAGAGGGACTTGGCCATGCAGTAGAGAGAAAAATATAGGAAGTAGAGAGAGGCCTATAGAGCCAAATCTAGAGACCTTGGTCCTATACCTATGGTCAAGTTAGAGAGTGAAGCACCAATGGTATCATATGGAGCTCGTTAGATGGCCCCATCAAGTATTGTTCCCTTAGAGTAGTGCAGGGAATCAACTGCAGAGGCATGTAATTATGAGTTCATAGTGAATTTGAGGCTTGCATGGATGCAGAGATAGGTAACATCCCCGCTTAAGTAGTGGGGAGTAGGTGGCACAACATGACCTAAACCATCTAGGAGCATGAATAGCATGGCCTAGACAAGATGATGTATAGGTCATGATGGAGGGGATGATGCCTAGATAGATTCTCATGAACCTTTGCTAGGGGAAAGATTTGAGACTATAAGATGTAAAATTTATACATTTTTATGATGTATTGGCTTTGAGACAGAAAAAATTAGTGGCCCATCATGGATTTATATATGTATTTGGATGATGATAATATGTGTATGTGTGTGTGTGTGTGTGTGTGTGTGTGTGTGTGTGTGTGTGTGTGTGTGTGTGTGTGTGTGTGTTGTGTGTGTGTGTGTTTGTGTGTGTGTGTGTGTGTGTTTGTGTGTGTGTGTGATTGCTTTTTTGTCATGATTTATCATGTTTCATGTGTTGATTTATGGATTTGATTATGTTTATGTTAGATTTATATTTCATATGATGACTATGGATGTGATTATATTGTTTGATTGTGGATATGATTTAGATGATGATTATGGATTTGATTTAGATGTAGATTTTTATAATGGTTATAGATTCGATTATTATGTCTTTTTATGGTTTTGAAATAAAATATGGATGTGATGTGATGTTTTATGATGGATATATAGATGATAAATAGATGTGATTAGAAATGGATAGATAGTTGTTAGACATGATTATGACATAGATAAATGGATACAAATGATGTGATGGTTTTTAGAAATATGTTAGATATATATGGTATGGCATATATAGTTTTGAGAAAAACATGTTGAATGTTAATTGGAAATTTATAATGGATTTTAGAAATATATACATAGTCATGGATGAGATGGTTAGAGAAATAGATAAATTGGATGTGAGAGAAAAGGATTCAATTTCGATAGAACATGACTGAAAAGAGAGGAATGAAAATCCTTTATAGTAATGTGTGAATGAGGACATGATGATTCAAACCATATTAGATGTAAACAATAAAAGGATCAAATCAAGGTAATGCATGTGTAGCCAATAGTAGGTGCTAACACACAATCATCGATAGTTAGTAATCCCAATGGTCATTAGGGAAAGTATGGAGGATGGAATTATAGACCTAATGTAAACACGACATAAGGGGTTTAGATGTAAATAATATATAGGAATACATGTTCTCTGTAGGTGGTTGTTCCTATGTCTATGCCTTAGGTCTCAGAAATATGGTGCAAACTAATCAATGTAATAATTTTTCTATGGATGAGGAAGTTGATCAATGTGAGAAGCTTTCTTAAGATGTTTTCTTTTGAACTTTATGCTTTTTATTTTGAGTATATATAAGGTTGATCAATGCGGGAAGCCTTCAATGCCATTAAATAATATGGTAGTCATCCTTTGAGGGAGTGGTCTACATTTTTCCTTTTCCTTTTTCATTTATTTTAGATGGCATGATAGAATATGATATATTTCCTTTGAGGGATCAATATATAATTTTAAAATTTTTATTTATGAACAATAGTCCTTCAAGGGAGAAGTCTATATTTTTATTTTTTTGAGTAAGATAACTTTTAAGATGAGCATCTAGAAATTATGAATTTTTATAGAAGATCTAGGGATAGCTAGGTAGACCACTTAGGAGGAGGAAGGATGTACAAGTGACACCTGTGGACCCTTAGCATGGTTCCAATAGGTAGATAAGAAGGGTATAGATATAATGAATGATAGGTACCCACCTAGAATGAGGAACTAGTCCATAAGGAATATGTTATGAGTAGAGCCGTGGTGCTCATATATATATATATATATATATATATATATATATATATATATATATATAGTGATGGTAGACCACATGGTTCCAAATCATTACGATGAAATATGGAAGAGGCTGATGATGGATGTATGACCACTGAGATGACTAAGTTCCCGTTGGTAGGTACGTTAACAATAGAAATGCCACAAGTACAATGTGTTAAGAGGTTTCATTTCTAGTTTACCATCAAGAGAGGCCAAACAATAGGCTTCAGACCCATACTTATGCGTGATAATATAAGGTGATTTTTTTATTTTATTAAGGACAAGGTCACCGAGTTGAAGTGACATTCATTGAGGTGTTTTTATAAACAAGCTTGATGCACTCTTGATAAACATGATGGTGTTCAAGAGTGAGAAGGATACATTTATCTAAAAAATTGATTTGTGTTAGATGTTCTTGGTAATAATATTCGTTAGATATGAATTTACGAAGATAAAACCACAAGGATGGGATTTGGAATTCAAGAGGAATAATGGCCTTAGAGTCGTAGAAAAACATAAAGGAGTAGCACCCATAAAAGTACGTAGATGCTAGTTCGATAAGACCAAAGAGAGAAAGGGATATGAAAATCCAAATTATGACCTAGCTTATAAATACTCTTAGAAATAATATTATGAAGATTATTGTTAGTGGCTTCAAATTTTCTCTTAGCTTGAGGATAGTTGGGATAAGATAATATAAGCTTTAACATTGAATAAGTCATAAATCTTCTTGAGATATTTTTTTTGAAGGACTTTCCATTGTCTTTGATGATTTTGTGAGGAACGCCAAAATGGAAAATTATGTGTTAGTAGTAAAAATTAATGATACGATTAGCTTTGGTCCATACAAGTGGAATGGATTCCACCCACTCGGTGAAATAATTAGTAGAAATGATGATATATTGATGGTGTTGGGAAGAATATGCATTGATGAGGCCAATGAGGTCGAACCACATTTTGATAAATGTTGAGTAGACAAAATTTCACTCTAAGGAGAAGACACACAAAGGATGTGCGTGTGAGAAAAAGGTACATCTCAAGGCTTGCAAACCAAAAATGGTATTTTGGGAACAATTAGTAGATAAGAACCATGCATAGTTTAAGCTAATAACAGGATTTCTACTAGGAGTTAACTATAGGACATCTATTTTTAGAGCACTTGCATGTTGTGCATACTATTGTAAAGGTGCATGGATATTATCAACATGTGACCTATTTTGAGAATTTTATGGGTTGTGAAGGGAAATTCCCACCCATATAAATATGTATTGACTTGCATAGTTTAGTGGGTGGTGAATTACTGTAGAGTTGTGCTGCTGGTTTTGACGCACACATGACTCATGGAGATACTGATATAGTGTAAGAGGCTTATATGTTTTATAGTATTTAATGCAATGGAGTATATTGGTTTGATTATGGTATTATAAATGAATGAACCTAGTTCTTGTATGGTTAATCTTATCATAGTTAGTTTTAAGTTCAGTTATTATGATTCTCTAGGATATAAAACTAGATTATGCACTTTGGAATGCTTATGTCTAGTTATAAATTTGAATATGATTAACATCCTAATGCTAAAATTTTGTACAAGAAAATCTAAAGAGGGACCTGGTACCTTTGTGCACTTTGGTTGAGTGCTCAGCTTAGGCTGAGTGATGTGCCAACATGCCTGGGTTATTCATAGTAAATTTTTGGTCTGCATCATTCATTTCGTTGTCGAGACCTCTTTTCGGCTATTTATTTGATGTTTTGTGATGAATACATACCTGTTGACCTTATCAAGTGTTAAGGAGTGGATAGTAGATTTGGAAGAAGAATACCAAAGGATATTCAACATTGGATCTAAATTTGACATGTGCATGTGGGTGGAGCAGAACTTGTATGACTATTTATATGAGAGTTTATTTGTTATCTTTCTGATAGAACTATACGAGTGGCTGGTTTCTTATGTGTCTAAAAGGAATTGGAGGTTTCAAACACTTGTTTGGATGCATGAAGAGAGGAAGAGAGGAAAAAAGAATAAATTTGACTTAATTAAAATGAGGCACATGAGACAGAGTTAGGAAGCAACACGAGCTTGTAAAATGTATGGCATTGAGGAGAGAGATGGCTCGTGAAGGATTTGGAGCTCACATAGAGGGTGTGGATCTAGAGAATTTAAAACTCTCCCTTTTGAGAAAGCATGAAAGGGAACCCTCATCATCCTCTTATGAGAGTGTGCTAATAGAGACAACATGGGCCGTGGGAGCACATCTGGATCTACCCGAAACCTAGCCCTTGCACTTGGTTTTTCAGCTTCTAGTAGAGACAAAGAGTCGAAATTTAGTGTGGGCAGTAGAATAACATGAGTAAATCAAATAAAAAGTATATCTATGGTAAGGAAGGCATCTTTCTTTTTATTTAGAGGTACCTTTTCAGTGCAAGTCATCGTTGAAAAACTTGGGCATGAAGAATTTTGGAGTCACGTCTAGAAGTAGTACCGCTCAAAAAGTGTGGGAGTTAAATTTAGTACCATTTTTGGGACATAGGGTAAGACATCTTGTGGTCCACTTCCTTCTACAAGTGGAGGATTAAGGGGAATAGGTGGTTCTAGTTCTAGTGGATCTAGTGGGTTTGGAGGAAGAGGTAACACATGAGGTTCTTGATCCATTGGGAATGGTCCTCAGTAACACCTCCGACATGGATGATATCTATGATGAATTCTATTTTGAAATTTACAAACGTTGACATATGATTCTTGTCTTAAGATGGTGTACTCTTATGATCTATAACATCATGTTTTTTGTAGAAAATATGTTATTTACTAAAGTAGGTAAAAGTCTGGTATGTTTATGCTACATAGAAAATGAAGCATTTCATCTTTTCTTATGTTGAAAACTTCACCGCTTGTGAATGAGAAATTGAGTTTCATTTTTCATGTTTCATTGGGATGCAAAACAACATTACCTTGGATCAATTTCATTGATCCAGTTATGATTCTAATATATAAATCTTGTGGTCATAATGACCAAGCCAGACAGATTGAAGGGTTCCTAGACTTTAACTGTACTTGAGTCATGAATGATCTCCATGCCTCTCTACTTCGTATTTGAATTTTGATGTTAATCTGGTTCTTATTTTTGTTAAAGTGAGATGTAATTTTTACTATGAACATGGAACCTAATTAAACTATGTTCCTTAAATTAGTAACTCTATCCTAAAAGTGAAACCTAACCTAAGTTACTATGTTATTTTTTTAATATGGGATGTTAATAACAAAAGGGACCTAAGACTAAAGACTTAGACCTAAGGACTTGTTATCTAAAATAAGCTCATGCTTATTTTTTGTTAACTGCAACCCATTTTTCCTCTTTTAGTGATTCAATCCAATTTTTAGATACTCTAAGCACTTAAGGATTCCTAAAAGAATCTTCATTAGGTGGGAAATGTTTTCCCCTTTCCAAAAATATAAATAAGTCAAACTCCTCATATTTTGTAGGTTATGTGCTGGCAGGCCTTAGAAGGATTTTTTGCCCAAGGGCAGGCTGGCAGACCTGGGGAAATATTTTTTCCAAATGGAAAATGTGGGTCAATGGGCCCAAAGAGGAAAATTTTCCCAAATGCCAAAATCGGTTCGGCAAGAGTCTGTTGGGAGGTTTGGAACTTTTGCACTTTTTAGAATAGGGCACAAAGTGAATTTCGGGCCCACAAGCCCACGGGAGACCTTAAATCCAAACAAAGAAAAATGCCTAAGGCCCACAAAGGGACACATGTCCACATTGAAAATTCAAAGCGGGAAGGCAGGTCATCGAAGGAAATTTGAAATTTTGGCCCCAAGAAGGTGTAAAGTGAAAAAAATGTGCCGCACCCCACGACGCATGGGGAGCCACATGTCAAGCTTAAATGGAAAACATGGGCTGATTTGCCTTGGAGTGAATTTTCAAAAAAATGGAAAATGTGGGCCGGAGGGCCCGAAGATGATTTTTTTCCAAAAGTGAATTGTGGGGCTTGAGGCAATTTTTGCATTTTTGTATTTTTGGTGCTAAAAGGCATAAAGTGAGTTTTCGCCCATTGAGACCCGTTATGCTAACTAGTTTTTTCCATTTTTGTACAGAATCAACTTGAAACATTCAAATAGACATATCTTTTGACCCAGTGCCCAAAACCCAACAAATTTGGCACCATTGGAAAGATCTCGACCTCCTCTATGCCATGGAAGCATAAAATATCATTTTTAGCAGGTGTTGGTGGGTGAAAATGGGAAAACATCTTTCAAGCCATCAATACGGGATCTGATTGTTTCAACAACCTAGATTTGATTTGATTCACTATTCTTCCTTCTCCAACATGCCAAAGTAGACATGGAGAGGTAGATTTGATAGATTATAGGTGGATTTGCAAGGCATTAATGGTGGGTGGTTGAATTCTCAAAACAGGTTCATTTTCCTCCTTTCTCTCTATTTTTCATCGTTCTAAACTTCTATATATTGTAAAACTTATCATTTGAGAAGGCGGGACATTATGGGCAGAGGGAAACTCTATCAACATTTGTTTCCTGACTCCATTTGAGTAAAAACCTTTTCCTACACCTGTCAAGTGGATTTGTGCCTCTAATAAAGAATGTAATGGTCTATGTACCCATGTACATCAATAGAACATGTTTTTGTGGTGTTTCTTCAACCCTTTGCATTGTTTTTTAGTTTTCATGTGTCTCTCCCTTTCCAATTTGTTCTCTATACATGTATTTCACATTTTCAAGTGCAAGATCTTGTGTTTCATGGAGTTTAAGTGGTGGAGTTAAATATGGGTTTATGTCACTTCATTCCGACCTTCCCATCTCCCTTTTTCCTCTATTTCATCCTCCCTCAACAGAGTATCTCATCCCTTTCTTTCTCTCATGTATCACCGCTTTAGTGGAGGGTTTCTTTCACTCTCTCTTTCTCTCTAGTTCCTTGGAATGACTAGGTTAGGATAGTTTAACTTTTCTTGCATTAGAGTAGCTTATGGTAGGTAGTTTAGGAACAAGAACAAGCTTTCTCGAGGATCATCTCAGTTTACAAGTCCCATCGGTTGAGAGATGATCCAATGTTATGAAATCACACCTGAATGCCCCATTTTAACCACTCACAAAAAGAAAATTTGAGGATACTTTGATTTCGTACTAACATTTTTGGCACACCGTGGGACACTAAGGTTATATTTTGTCATCTTTCCAAGGTATCTCATTATCAACAATGAATCTTAAACTACCGTGTGACCACTCTAAAATTTTTGGCATGCTCGGTGGGATAGATTTGAAGCACCTTACCACCTCATTTCATCAATTTGATGTGTTCTTGGTAATATTCATCCTTTGGAGGCCCATGCAAAGCACATCTGGTGACTCCATCTGGTCAACAACCCAATCTCTAAAGTTGCAGAATCTTTTCCATCCATTTTCATTCATTTTCTTCCACATATTTCATTTTCTTCCATTCCATGAGGTTTTGCAATCATGACTTCATTTCCATCTTGGAATTCACACTTGCAGTAGCATTGCTATTCAGATCCATCTCTAGGTTACTTCAATACACCTCCAAAAAGGTTTCACAATGAAAATCAGCACTATGGATATCTAGGTGACCTAGATTCAAATCAATTTGGTCATTTTCCAAACTATACAGCTATTACAGAGCATGGATATATAGATTTTGGAGGTAGTTCCACACCTGAAGAAGTTAATCTACTAGAGAAGATTCAAAAAATGGAGGCTGACATGGTTTAGTCAAGGGCTACAATACAAATGAAGGTGTTCGAATTGGTTACAGGGAACCTTGTCCATGGGAAGGCCCTATGCCAAGACATTTCAGCCCTCAAGAGAAGCTTGAATTCATGGTTGAAATGCTGCCCCAACTTGCACAATGGACTGAGGAGATTGAGGCTTATGAGTTGGATACAAGACAACCTTGTCAATGGGTAAGTCCACCACCTCATAGCTTTTATTTTCCTCTTTCTCAATCAATATCATTTCAGCAGTGTCAAGAGTCAAGCCCCTCACTTGTTGTCCCAAGTTTTGATTTCCCTTCTCCATCTCCTAATCTTCCATCTCATCTTAATTATTCTGCCCTTTTCCCTTCCAATAAGTCATTCCCTCTAAATAAATAAGAAGTTCCACTTCCCTCTCCACCACAAAAATATTAAAAATGGTTGAGCCCAAACCTACCACTCCTCTTATTTTCCCAAACCCATGTTGGGAAGAAACTCAAGAATCCAGTCAAGGAGAACAACAAGAAGAGGATCCCAAAAAAAGAAATGAAAGATATTCTGAAGAGTTGGGCTGCCAAATTTGGGTTTACAAAGATCCCTTTGATGGTTAAACCTACAAATGAGCTCGGTGTTGAAGAGCCAAAGTGGTGGATTAGGCTAAGTTTCCAATAGAAGAAGAATAAGAAAAATAAGGAGATGATCAGCAATCATTTTTCCTTGAATGCATTGCCCATGATGACACTTTGTCTGAAGAGAATGCTGATCTAATCCAAGCTGCACAACCAGTTGAGGAGGAGGAACAACCAGCTCCAAGTCCCATTGAAAAGGAGAAGTTGGGAGAGATCAAATCATAGTTGAGGCCACTCAATGAAGAAAGCATCATTGAATTTTTTTATTTCATTTCGAGGGCCTGATTTGATTGATGAACCCATGATGGAGGAGGAAAATATAGTTTCAGAGGCTCCAAGTACAGAGAGCAAGCCATAGAAGAACATTCAGTTCTTCCTCCCACTCCATCCCCTTCAACCCTAATGTTGAAGAAGAGTTTGATATTTCGAACTTCATGTTTGAAGATGAGGGGAACCATGGTGAGAAAGTTTCAAATCAGGAGGACACCATGGAGGAGGTTAAGCACATGCAGCAGGACAACAAGGAGGTAGATTATCTGTCTGACTTAGAGGATTGCTTTGATGGAGAAGATCCCATGGAGATCAAATAATTTTCTTATCCATCATCCACCTTCCAAGTACATGAACCTACTTCCATGAAAGATAGCATTCAAGGACAACATCCTACATTTCACAACAACCCTCTGGAACCAAGGTTGGAAGATGGGAATCTTCCATGTTCTTCACAAGAGGAGGAAGGAAAAGAGAAAGAGGATGTCATCATCTCTTCCACACCATCCATCTAAGAAGATCTTCCAGAATACTCCATTCTTAGAGTTAAATATCATATCAGTGGGTAAATTCAATGGATCATACCTTTCTCAATTAGGTACTTGGCTTCATTGGAGCAAAGGGAGAAGCCAAAACTAGTCATGCTTACTTTTGAGCATGAAGATGAGTTTCAAAGTACTAAGGATCGGATGCAATACCTCTTCAATCCAAATACAAACAACTAAAAGAGGTATTTTTCTTGTTTCAAGTTGACACCTTGATGATCTAGGTAGAGGACCAGCTTATAGTTAGTTTTTCACTCATGCAAGCAGCCATATTCAATGTCAAATCATTTGAATGGATGCCCCTTTTGAAAAGGGAATCTAATTCTCCCGCCAATTGCAAGATTTGTTTGCGCTCTCTTTCTCTCTAGTTAAAATATAGTAGGTAGGTTTTCTTTAAACAAAAGAAGTGCTTGCACACACTCTGCATATCCCACCTGGGCTATGTATGATTTCCAATTTTGTACAAAGTGCATCGTGGTGTTTTGTTGCTCTTGCAAAATACATTGAAAATGGAATTTGGAGAGATCAACCAAAATTTTAGTGGTTTCCAAGTGGCTCAGGGATCATATTTTAAAATTTCAAATCAGATTTGTGTTTACCAGGAAGACTCCATTCCTAATGGATGCTTCAAGGCCATTGATCTTTTCATCTTGCAGGCACATCTCCCTATAAGTCACTGTTGTTATCCAAAATAAGCTCATGCTTATTTTTGGTTAACTACACCCATTTTTCTCTTTTAGTGCTTTAATACAATTTTTTAGATATTATAAGCACTAAAGGCTTCCTAAAAGCATATTCATTAGGTGGGAAATTTCTTCCCCTTTCCAAAAATATAAAGAATTCCTTCTAACTCCTCATATTGTGCAAGTTATGGGCCAGCGGGCCTTGGAAGGATTTTCACCTAAGGGCGGGCCAACGGACTTGGGGAAGAATTTTCACTAAATGGAAAATGTGGGCCAGCGGGCCCGAAGAGGAAAATTTTACTAAATGCCAAAATCAGGTCGACAGGTATGTAGGAGTTTTGGAACTTTTGCACTTTTTGCAATAGGGCACAAAGTGAATTTCGGGCCCACAAGCCCGCGGGAGATCTTAAAGCCAAATGAAGAAAAATACCTAAGGCCCACAAAGGGACACGTGTCCATGTTGAAAATTCAAAGTGGGAAGGTAGGTCATGAAAGGAAATTTTAAATTTTTCCCCAAGAAGGTGTAAAGTTAAAAATTGAGCTACACCTCCGCTGATGCCTAAGGGAGCCACGTGTCAAGCCTCAATGAAAAATGTGGGCCAAATGGGACTTGGAGTGACTTTTCACCCAAATGGAAAATGTGGGTTAGCGGGCCCGAAGATGATTTTTTTCCAAAAGTGAATGTAGGGCTACGGGGAATTTTTGCACTTTTTTTTTTGGTGCCAAAAGGCACAAAGTGAGTTTCAGGCCCGCGGACCCGTTTTGCTAAAAAAATTCACCATTTTTGTACAGATCCAACTCAAAACATTCAAATAAACATATCTTTCAACCCAATGCCTAAAACCCAACATATTTGGAACCATTGGAAAGATCTTCATCTCCTTTAAGTTTGTAGAAGCATAAAATCATTTTTAGCAGGTGTTGGGGTGAAAAATAGGAAAACGTCTTTCAAGCCATCAATACGGGATCTGATTGTTTCAATAACCTAGGTTTTATTTGATTCACTATTCTTCCTTCTCCAACACACGAAAGTAGACATGGAGAGGCATATTTGATAGATTATATGTGGATTTGCAGGGCATTAATGGTGGGTGGTTGAATTCTCAAAATAGCTTTTGTTTTCCTCCTTTCTCTTTATTTTTTCATCGTTCCAAAATTTTATATATTGTAACACTTCTCATTTGAGAAGGGGAGACATTATGGGTGTAGGGAAACTCTATCAAAAAGAATTTACTGACTCCATTTGAGTAAAAAACCTTCTCCTATGCTTGACAAGCGTATTTGTGCCTCTGAGCAAGAATGTAATGGTTTGTGTACTTCTGTAGAGAAATAGAACATGTTTTTTTGTGTTTCTTCAACCCTTAGCTTTTTTGTTGTTTCTCGTGCCTCTCCCTTTCACATATTTTCCCTGTGCATGTATTTCACATTTACAGTGTACGATGTTGTGTTTCATGGAGTTTTAATGGTGGAGTTAGATCTTGTTTTGTGTCACTTATGTCTGACCTTCCCATCTCCCTTTTTCCTTTGTTTCATCCTCCCTCAATATAGTATCTCACCCCTTTCCTTCCCTGGTGTATCTCCACTTTAGTGTAGGATTTATTTCACTCTCTCTTTCTCTTTGGTTCCTTGGAATAGTTAGGTTAGGATAGTTGAGCTCTCCCTGTATTAGAGTTGTTTGTGGCAAGTAGGATAGGAACAAGAATGAACTTTATTGGGAGGATCATATCAGGTTTACAAGTCCCACAATTTGAGAGATGATCCAATGTTATGCAATCACACTGAATACCCCATTTTAACCACTCACAACAAGGTCATTCAGGGGTGTTTTGATTCTACACTAACAGGACCTATGTTAGTTCCTAAACTAATGTTGAACCTAACCTAATGTTTAGAAAACCTAAAAGGGGCCTATAGGATGACATAGATATGGGAAGGTTAGTAACATCAACTCTTAGAAATTTATGAGGAAATTAATATGGTCTTATCTCTTTTTAAGCTGCCAAATTTGGCAAAGGCATGAGGAAAGTTGGGGGAATGAGTTGGCATCTCCACTGAGTTTTAGTTGCATGTAATTTTAAACTTAGTCATTTCCAAACATAGAGGTGGCAGTGGCAGGAGAAGTGGAAGGATTGACAATCCTATTTTGCATTTAATATTTTGAAAATGGTGAAAACTACCTAGGAAGAAGAAAGAGGGGTTTTGGTTTTGTTTTGGTCATTTGTTCTTTTCAAGATTGAGCTCTGCATGTGGTTTTTGCTTTAGTTTGAATTCTTACATGAATATCCTTTCCTTTCACGGCATTTGCATGAATAAATTATCACTGTGAGAACTATAACAAGAAGAAGAAGAAGGTTTTGAGGGTTGTTGGCATTTCGAGGGAAAGAATTTAGGCTATGATTGGTGATCTTCTACAAAAACCAAGAGCGGAGATCTATCGAATGAGAGGCCCTATCCATTAAGTCTTATGCTTTTATTTAAATGTTTCATAAAAACAACTCCACTCTTTAGAAAAAAATTCTATGATTGAATATTATTTTCTTCAATATTTTTGTTTTTTTTTTGGATGCATTATTGATTTTGGTATGATAGTGGAAAGTGCGTTCTAGGAGTATAGTTTTCATACTTCTAGGTAATCTAGATTTTTCTTGAATCTTTATAACAGTGGCTTGAAACAAAGTTGAGATCTGTTAGGTGACCTTTTAACTATGGATATTCTTGCAATGTATGTATCTTGGTTTGCTAGAATTGGATAATCTTGCTTAAAATGTTTCCTTTCATCATTGTTGGAAGACTTAGAGTTAGGATTTTTTTGGATATCTATATTGTTCCAGAACTTTTTGTTCTAGTGTTTACAGCTTGATCTCCTAACTATTGTAGACTTTGAAGACCATCATTTTTTCTTGATTGGGGAAAAACTTATGCTAAGAGTTGTATGTTTTGAACATTAGTATAGCTATGTAGAAATCCTCAGATTTCAACTTGTATGTTTTCTTTCTATTGTCTTTAAAATAACTTCGAAGGAATTCTTGTGTAGACATTATGGGAAATATAACTTGTAGATGTTGTGTCTAATTGTTGATAATGTCAGTGGAAACGTTATTTTGTTTTAACTTACTCTGAAACTGTAAGTTATCAGAGGAATACCCACTTCATTTTTAGTCAAAAACCCATTTTGGGTATCAATTGTTGTAATTTCTCATTTCATCAAAAGTGTATAGGATTGTATATCTAAAAGGTCAATTTTTCCTTGTTGTATACTTTTCATGTTCTCTTAAACCACTTTGGGATTTTGAGCTTGGTAATAAGATATTTTGGGATCTGAGGTAGACGTTTTGATTTATTGCTGAATGTAACTCTTATTTGGGGGATGCTTGAATGCTTATCTACCTTATTGTTAAATGGTTGAATTCATTGGAGGTCTGTTTTGGATTAGACCTATTGTTCTATTGTTTTCTTTCCTCCCTTCACTGGGATTTTAGGAACTGAATCGATTCTTTAATCCTTTTGATAGAATCATACTTTTTGAACTTGTATTTCTTGAAATGTTAAAGGTAAAGGTTGGATGTTTGATTTACGTTCCTTTTCCTGGTTCTTTTGCACTCATCCAATCCTGGACTATGTTGAATCTCTATTAAAATATTGATTGGTCATATGTGAGATTTTCTTAACTACTTCAACACTTGATGTGCATTATACATATGGAAATATGCTCTATTTCTTTTCATTATTCTTTGCATATGAAATGTTTACTCTTCTTCAGATGAGTTTGGATAGATGAGGAGATTGCAACCTCACTCATTTCCTCTTCAATCTTGGGTGGAGAATTGTTCACTGGGGCATCGTTGTTATTCCTTCTTTGGTTTGTTTTAGCTTATATCACCTTTTGACCTTGTGATAGGTCTTAGTGTATTATTGGTTGTAAGGAAATAAACTAGAGTTTGTGATATGCCAAGAGTAAGTATCAAGTCTTGTGTAAGTTCTGAACTTAACCAATCTACTCCTTTCTGGAATAATAATGATTTGAGTAAACTTGTATGAGATCCTAAATGTTATCTTGTTTTCTTGGACTGGTAGAAGCAACCTTATACTTTTGATAAGGTCTGTATGATGTTATCTTTGATTGCTACCTTGATTTGAATAATAAATTGAGTCCAGGACATTTAGGATACTTAAATCGAGATTACTTTGATTGTTTATGATGATTTATTTACCCTTACTTGTCCGTATGATCTTAATTATGATTAATGTTCATCTTAGACCTTAGGATGAGTCTGAGATAGTAGGATATTTAACTGGAAGGCAATACTCATTATTGTTCAAGCAATAGAATTTAATCTAAAAGATATTTTTATGTCTCTTATATTTATTCTTGATAATTAGATCTAGCTGATTGAAGGAACTTAAATTGGTTACATTTAAGAGAAGGTAAAGTTAAGATGAAGTGTTAATTCTTCTTTAACTCTGTTGTTTTATTTTCTGTATGTTGAAATGAGTTTTATGATGGAAAGATAGGGTTGATAGACTGATTGACTAAACCTTATTTGATAAGAAAATTTAAAACATATCTCTCTCTTCTTATTGGATTGTATTCTTTTGGATGAGTCTTTCTGTTATTTTGGTTGTGTTTTCTTGACTATTTCATAAACAACAGAGTTATTTTTATGAAATAGTTAGTTAAAAGTACAACATTTTAATGTTATAGTGTTTATCATGCTCTTTTGATAAATGAACTGACCCGTGCTAACAATTTTGTAGATGGACTTCGTAAAAGATGAAAGGAGAAAGACATATAGAAAGTTACATATGTTTTATTAAAGGAATTATATCTTTATTATGATGAAATGTGGCTTCATTACTTGAGATGTACTTGTTGGAAAATAAATTTGTAATAAGAATTGGTTTGGTACTATTGTTTTTGACACTTTGTAATCTCTGAAATGTTTCTAGATTTAGTGAATGTATCACTCCTTGATGAATAAAATATGTGTTGATTGCTAAACAATACTATAATGTAATACCTTCTTGTCATGAAATGGGATGTATTATTAAGTAATATCATAAATGAAGGAGATCAGAATATGTATTTTTAGGGATATGAAATTGGAGCTTAATAGTTCTTATGTTATAAAAAGAAACTATGAGTTGTGAATATAAAACCTTAGTTGGTGGATCTCAAATCAAAGAAATGCAACTAGTAAGTTGAATAAGTAGATATATAAACAACATAAAAGATCTATGACTGATTTTTATAGATATATATGTATGAATTATGGATGTATTTAGAGCATATGAAATCAGTTTTCATAAATGGACATTATTCCATGACATAGGAAAAAGGGATAATTCCCTTGAGCTCAATCCTTTAGGCATAATTTAAAGGCTTGTTTAAAGTGTTATGAATGATGTAAGTAAATGGCTGCATATACCTTCTTTGACAAATTTCCATAATCATAAGCTTGAATGCTTGAAAGAATTATAAAATGTAATTTAGACTTCATCTCTATGAAGTCTAAAATAAAAAGGGTTTATGAGGAACTTATCTAAGCTAGGATGAGATAAGTTAGGAACTAATTATCACACATTCATAACTATAAGATCTATTATGCCATTACATGATACAAGTTGTTTCATTTTAATGATAAACTTAAACATGTAACCAAGTGGTTAGGAAACATATTTTATCTACATTCTTCCTCATGAGTAACTTCGATTTGCAACCGTATAGGTTAAATAACCTAGTTGAATCTTTATAGGTTGCAGTAATTAATCTTAATAAAGTGATTAATGGGTGAATAAATGTATAATCTAAGGTATGTTCATCCAGTTGAGGAAACTCAATTGGATGTTGACACACATCAATTGCAGTGTAATACCTTCATAATGACATGAGTCATTACGAGGATACTATGATGCAGATGACATGTCTCAACACCCCAGCATAGTTTGTTCAAACTTGATTGACATAAGTGCTTGAATGGATCATGGTTCTTCTCTATGCATGGATAGGAATTTGATTTATTGAAGAGGTCAACTCACATTTACTTATTATAAATAGATACACCCAATCGACAAAATTCGATTGAGTATGTCTATGTACCCTTAGTCACCACGAGTAGTCTTCCACACTAGGGCATGTTGTTAACCTTGTCTAGAGTGTAACTTTGAGTCAAGTAGGACTCACAGAAGTCAAGTAGGACTGCAAGAAGTTAGTAAAGACCACTCTAGATAATAAAAAAATTCTAGTGAATGACTTATTCGATTTGATGAGTATGTGGTCTAGGAATGTAAACATGATAAACATGCTTAAAATATTTGACCAAAGTATCGCAAGTTATTGGTTGCGTTATCCTATGTCACCTAGTTTAAAAATTAGGATTTCATATGAATATCAATAAAAATATTTAGATAGGCCTCTTAAGAATAAGACTTTGGTACCCTAAAAGGTAAAGGAACCAAGTATACGTTGTATACACATTACTGATTAATATGAGAAATCAGTTTAGTACCAAGTCATGAAACGAGAGATCAGTGTTTTACAAAGTCATTACAACTGCATATGGTTTTCTATTATGAGATAGTTTGGCATTGGAATGTTTGTTCTAAATTATATAATTTACAACAGGGAACATTATGTAAAAAAATTCCTTTTTCCTAAAGTCTTAAAATGGGAATGTTATAGTCCTCACCATCCCCACATATATATATGGAGATGTCGCTTCATATTCTAGAGTATAGGAATAGAAGATGTTGCTGAGTATGTGCATATGTGTGAGATATTGTGGCATGCAAAAGGGATCATGACTTATAAGTGCAAGGCAAGCTATTTTACAACTACGTTACGGGGATGCGAGCATAGTTGGTATATGAAGTTTTATCTGTATTAGAATTGTGTAGATTATATAGCGTTACAGGATGCTTTCCTTAAGGAATTTTATATCCCTAAGTTTGAGTAGAAGAGTATAAGCGCACTCAAGGATATTAAGCGGGCACTACTGAGAGTGTTTAGGAATATGATGCCCATTTCAAAATGATTTTGTCTAAAATTTCCTATGATATCCATGCAAGCTAGCATGCACAGTGGTTTGTCAGAGGCTTGATCACACCTTTTAGGAGGGAACTATCACATAATACATATACAATCTATGCGAAGCACTTGAACCAAAGTGCTACATCTTTAGGGCAGTTAGAAGTATAGACACTCGAAGTGAGCCAATTCCTGGAATCTCATATTGTAGCTATGGAAAAGTAGTTAGAGAAACTATCAGCCAATTTAGCACACAAGATGTGCATTGGGATTTGGTGTACAGATTGTGAATTTGAGGGGCACACTAAGGATAGTTTTCCCCATAGGTTAGTGCATTCATTATTGCTAGACTATAAGATATGTCATTTAGACCACAATGTAAGCCAACCATTATTACAATGTGTAATAAGGAAGAACATATATTACTACTGTAAGATTTACCAGTCCACAAATCATAAACTGAGATTACAGTTGATTGATCAAATCCATGATGCCATTGATATTGGTATATAACAAATAGGAGTATCAGATAACTCTAAAGGTAAAATTGAGCACCATGATTGTGATCACACTCAAGGGTGCTACGATAAGATTGAAGGGTACTTTGAAGGAGGTCATGGTAGGGGGGAGGATACCATGGTGGATTCAGGATTCAAGGCCATGGTGGTTGAAAAGGTGAGTTTCCTCATGGAGCATGTTATACATGTGGATATCATGACCACTACAGCACAAATGACCTAATAATATTATATTTTATTTTTGTGGGAAGAATCATAACTATGAGGAGTTCCTAGACTTATATGAGCATCTTTACAAGAAGCATAAGTAGGAGAACAAGGGTGTAGGGATGGTTAGAATACAACACGCCATGGAAAACCAATGGATGCCAAAGTTGGCACCGAAACCTGAGGTAATACGTCATAAAATTACTACACGTGTTGATGTTGCGCGCTAGAGAAGCGTTACAAAAATAGCCTACCATTACTAGGGAAGAGGTATTACATGTAAGATACCAAGATCCTACACATCGGATCGAGGTTTTTTAGGAAACAATGGAGGTGATAATAAATATTCAAGGTGAGATACAATGTTTAAAGGAACAATCATGGAAGGTGGAACAAAAGAAGGCAATAGAGACAGTCTAGCCAGATGTTGATGATTTGAAAGAAGTATGCAAGATGATGCGTTAGGAGAATATCATTCCATTACTAGGGAATTGGTTAAAGGGAAACACTTCATACATAGGTATTAAGAATGGATGGTGGATCCTGCATGTTAATATACCCCCTCATAACTTGGATTATGAAAAGGATATCACTCTGAATGCTATGGTGGATGGGTAGATTTTGAGCAATATATTGATTGACACAGGTGCAAAAGTTAATGTGTTTACTTTAAATGCATGGGTATTGATGGGAAGACCATCATACATCCATCCTCTAATGTACTATTTATGGAAAATCAAACTAAGGCCACTCCAATAGGGGTTTTAAAAGATGCATCCATTACTATACAAGGGGCCAAGTTCACTAGGGACTTTGATGTTTTAGCACTTGCAGAAGTAGACAACTTCCCAACTCTACTTGGGCACCCTTGGTGTTATACAAATAATGATAATCTATAGTTCAACAAGGGGTATATAAGATTTGAGAACAAGGAAGAACAAGTTATTATCCCTTTGACATATGGGAAATATGCACCTTATGTTGAACCTTTGAGTGAGGAAGACCTAAACAAAATTTATGTGCACACCATTCGAGATCCGTAAGTACTTGAGCCATCTAAGGAAGGAATCCTTGAGTGGGAAGATGAAAATTCTATTAGTAATACTACAAGTATTGCTTGTAATAATTAGGCACATGGAATTTATGTGATGGTTGAGAAAGAAGTAATAAGTGCTTCCATATGAGGATATAAACCTCATTGTACCGGAGGATAAGTAGAAACTCGTACCATGGTACAATGGAGAAGGAGATCTGTTGTATTATTGTACGCCATGGAGGAACATTGTAAGGATCAAGTGGACATAAGAAATATGTTAGTGTATACCCTACATGGGACAATAGTGCATTACTTGGATGGTTTAGAGGGATAATGCCATAGAATGGAATGAACTAAGAATCACTCTAATAACCTAGTTTCTCAAGAGAAATGTGCCTAATCAAATATGCAAATATCATGGTAATAAACCTATTCAAAGCACCACATTCAATAGTGTGAGGGACTCGGATAGAGGGGTAGGAAGCTTTACCACCATCATTGTGGGTGCAAAAACTTTATTTCACCTTGCAAGGATGCAAACATGCTTGGTATGTTTATGTGGAGCTGTATAGGAGACTAGTAATTGACATGACTTGACTATAGGAATGATAAAAAAATTTGACTACCTCTCCACTAAACCTTTGGTTAAAGAGGCATTAAGATCCATGGAATAATTGACTATGGGAGATATTTCAAAGTCTAAAGAACTCATTCAGGATTTATTTTGTGAGGTAGATCTAGGAGTGCATTTTGATGAAAATTTGGACATAGATTATTCAGAGGGTATGTAAAAATTCTTAGATAGTGTGTATAAGAAGGAACGTGCCTATCATGCACCTATAAAGACCAATAAAGTGAAAATTGGTACAAATGATGAACCCAAGGAGGCCATAATTAGATATTATTGGTTTTTTTTTAAGTGGCTAAGATAATTGAGTAACTACGTGATTTCCAAGAATTATTTCCTCGAGATATAATGAGTTAAAGGGATTGTATGAGTCTTTGAGTAAGATGAGGATTAAGTTAAAGGAAGGTGTGCACCCTGTTAGGAAGATACCTTACAGATAAACCCTAAACGTGCGTAAAATTTAAAGAAGAAGTTGACAAGATGTTGAAATCTTACATCATTAAGCCCCTCGAAGAATCAGAGTGGGTTAGCCCCATGGTAATCAGTATAAAGAAAGATTATAGGATAAAATATTTTGTGGAATACAAGGAGTTGAATGTTACATGTATTATTGATCATTTTCCTACACCTTTCACCGAGGAAATATTAGAAGGCGTTGCAGGGTATGAAATTTACTCTTTTACAAATGGATTCTCTAGATATCACCAGGTAAGAATTGCAAAGGAGGATCAAGAGAAAACAACCTTCACCACTGAATGGGGAATTTTCACATACACAGTGATTCCCTTTTGACCGAAGAGCACACCTACTGATATTTTCATGCATTTTGGTTCAATAATTCCAAGAATTTATTCACAAATTCTTATAGGTTTACTTGGATGATTGGATAGTATATGGGCTTGTCAAGGATCATTGTGACAACTTGTGATTAATGTTTGAGAAGTGTAAAAATTAAACATCTCTTTAAACATCAAGAAGTACGTATTTTCTGTAACTTTATGAAATCTACTACGGAATATCATCTACAAGGAGGTTTTGTTAGTAGATCCAACCAAGGTTGTAATTACCTTAGGCCTAGAGGAACCTACCAATCAAAGTGAGGTGCATGATTCTTAGGCAACACAGGGTACTATAGATAATTTATCAAAGGATATGTAAATATTGTCTCCCCTTAAAGTAATTACTAAAAGGAAAAGGGACATTCTATATTTGAGAACTGCAGCAGCAGGTGCACATTTGAAGTGTTGAAAGAGAGGCTTACTATGGTGCTTATTTTTTTCTTTCCCTCATGGAACCAACCATTTCATGTACATTTGGATGCCTCTGGCATGGCCATTGGAAAATTATTGGATCATCCTTGAGAAGGTACTATAGATCATCCTATCTATTTGGCTAGTAGAAATTTGACTCTGTGAACACAAAATTATACAACTACAAAGTGCAAGGCCTTGTCAATGATCTAAGCAACTACAAAACTTTAGATAGTACTTCTTGCTAGCAGAACACCTTTTGTGTTTTATACAAATCACATGGATTTGGAATACTTGGTAAATAAGCCCATTTTACAGGGGCACATATGTCATTGGGTTCTTTTATTACAAGATTTTGATTTTATAGTCTTGGTAAAACAACGAAAAAACAATTCTCGGTCCGGACCACTTATCAAGAATTTAATTAGGATAGGACTTGTATACAATTAAATATACAATGTCAGATGCATAGTTGTAAAGGTTAAACCGTATGTCCTCGTAATTGGAGGATATTGTTGTCTTTTTACGCAAGGGTATGGGGCTAGAAGGAATGAAAGACATGGAATAAAACAACTTGCAATTTTCTCCACACATTTCATGTTGATCGGTTGTGACCTATACAAAATAGGACAAGATGAAGTAATGCACCAGTGAGTAATGAAGATTGAGCACATGATAATCATGGAAGAGGCTCATGGATCTAATGTAGGTGGAAACTATATAGGTGACGCCACTGCAAACAAGATTATACTTGTTGGTTTATGGTGGGAAACCTTGTACAAGGATTATAAGGAGTATTGTAAGGTGTACGATCACTCTTAGCACCTTGGAAAACCTGGGCAAAGAGATGAAATACCTTTAAGGCATATTGCTAGCACATAGATGTTTGAAAAATGGGAAATACACTTTTTGGGTCCTATTTTCCCAAATGAATGTAGAACTGGATCACGCTACATCATCACTTGTACATATTATCTTACAAGGTGGGAAGAAGTAGCACCTACAAAGGATTGTACAATAACTACATCAATAATATTCTTATGGGAAAATATTCTTACTAGGTATGGATGTCCATTGATTATGACAAGTGATAGGGGCACACATTTCTTGAATGAGACAATCAAGATATTATTAGATGAATTTATGGTTGCGCACCACAAGACCACACCCTATCACCCTTAAGAAAATGGGACTGCTGAGGCATTTAATAAGATATTGAGCTAGACCTTGACAAATATTTGTGATGTTGGAAGGAAATATTGGGATGATAAATTTTTTGTTTTACTTTAAGCATTTATAACAACCTATAAAAGTTTGAATAAAACCACACCATTTCAGTTGGTGTTTGGTGCAAAAAAAATTCTTTCCATAAATTTTTTGTTACCTTCTTTGCATATTGTACACCGGTGGTCTAGTTAATGAGAAATATTTGGGAGATATAATTGACAACTTAAAAAAACTAGATGAGAGATGCGTCATAGAAAGTTGGAGTTAGAAGCAAGAAAAGGCCGAATAGAAGGCATGATGTGATAGAAATATCAAGGACAAGAAGCTTGAGGTTGGGAAGATGACACTTCTTTATGATTCAAATTTTTGTGCCACCTATGCAAGTACAAGGTGAATTTTTGGGACCATATGTTATCACTCACAAACGTGAATTAAGCACTTTTTAGTTAGAGGTGCTTGATGGAACACGGTTACCCGATTACTTCACTGGGAGTAGGTTGAAGCCCTACTATAAATAAGCCTTATTGGTGTTTATAATAAGGTAATATTTCCATTTATTATATATTTCCCTTATTCTATTTCCTTTACTGTGTTTCCTTCTTTGTCACTATGCTTTTTCAATTTAGTTTAGTGTTTTGTGTAATAAGCACATTTGCGCACTGAAGTTAATTACAATATGAAGTGTTTGAATGTGTAGAGGACTTATCATACCCTTGGTGTGGGGTGGTTGTCATTCAAAAATGGGTACACATAAGAAAATAATGTTACAGGTGATTTCTCTTGATTAAAAAAATATAGATAGTATGGAAAGGCATTGCTAGAGAGAATATTGCTGGAACAAATGAATGAATAGTATAACGTGAGGTAAGACACAACCATAAAAAATACTTGAGGAATGTGTAATGGTGAGGTACTTTGGTGCATGGAATCACGCGAAATGAGGTCTCAGTAGCTAGAAGGTAGGAAGGTGCACTAGAAGGTTATAGTTTTGGCACGCAAGTGTATCATGTGGAATTGGGAAAATTTTCAATTAATGAGAGGATCAAAGTGGTAGGTAAAGTAGTAATAAATGAATTAAATTTTTACAACTCTATATAAAGATGTGATGTAGGTTCATTTCTACCTTTACGATCACAAGTATTTGAGTGAGCTAGTTGTGACCAAACCGAGTGAAACACGTTGAGGTGTAGAGAGCTATGAAACTAGGAGAGGACAGGTGGATTTGTATACATAATTGGATTGTGTCCCTATTTGAGAAGGGTTTAAGTGAAAAAGAAGAATTTAGAAAGAGTTAGGGCATGCGGTTTCGAGCTAGGGCATGGGGTTTCGAGCTAGGGCATGGGAGCTTTCATGATAGAGGAAAAAGGCACAAATTTTATCATGGAACCAAGGAAAGCACCTAGAGTAGGAGAAAAGGGGAAGAAGAAGGTGGAAACTGAGGTCAAGGATGCTCCCAAGAGAATTTTTTTAGAAATGCACTATCCAAAAGATGTAATTATCAAACGTGATTGGGATTTTCAAATCCGTAGGTGCAAGGTATGTTACTATAAGTGTCGAACCACTGAGAATAAGGAGGAATTGGACACATTATTGAATAGGAAGACCAAAAAGTGAATGGTTGATGACATGCCAATATATGATGATGCTAGAGAGAAGTTGCTGAAGAAGGTAGGATTATACCAGCTATAAGAACTCCCATAATTTGCAAAACAAGAAAATATATACCAATGGCTAATGAGTAGAGTCCATATGGACTTATTCTATTTTTCTGGAATGTGGTAAGGATCACAATGCCCTTAATTTCTATGTTGACATGATTGAAGGGCATAGGGACAAAGGTTAGTAGTGATCTAACTGATAAGGAAGCTATCATGGCCACTAACAAGGAGTTGGGATATGAAGGGTCCACGTGGGATGGATATTTACAAGCTGAGGAAGTACCCTGTGATATAGGTAGCCGCACATTTACTCACCAAGCTGAATGATCAGGAAAGGTGGTCACAAGTGAACACCATGTGGCTACACGTTGCTAAGAATATTTCACAAGAAGTTTATAACTTAGCTAGGTACATAACAAATACAATTGTTGAGGAAGTGTGCACATGTGAGAAGATAATTTTTGGTTTTATCCTGTTATCACTTGTGTTTTTAGAAATTGGAGTACCCGATGGGTCAAACAATAAAATCTAGGAATACCTGAGGAAAATAAGTCCCTCATAGAGAGGTTTTAAAAATATCTGTGTGAAGGATCAATGAGTTGTTTGTTCAAGAAAAGGGGAGATTCGTGGTATTAATGAATTCATGGGACCTTCAAGGAGGAATGACACAGTCCAAAGGAGATACCCTCAGTGGTGGGGAAGGCTGTGTAGTTCATGGTATATCAACACTTTTTCATCATGTGGTTTACAATGAAGGATGGGACATGGAGTCCCTAGTGCAAACTACCATACACCTTCAGAGCGTGATTATTCTAGGCATCGGTACACATGTTTATATATGCACATTGGTTAAGCTATAATGTGGAAAAGGTAGACTATAAATACCATAGTTTAAGTAAAAATTATGTTTATCTAGGTTGATCTACCTACATTGAGAGGCTTATTTATGATTTCATAAGTATGAAGCCAATAATTTTTGCTATTGGGGATAGTGGGTCTATGCTTATCTATCTATAGCTTAAGCCTAGGATGGAAAAGGGAAAGTACGTGGAGAATGATTTCATGTTGTCACAACCACCTAAAGGAAAGAATATAGTTTAAAATGTGGCATCTCCAAAGTGTGCCTTGACCTTAGAGGAAGATGAGGAATAAGGACTCAACAAGGAAAGTGGAGGCTTGGACCACATGGGCTTGAGGAATCCCACTCAAAAAGTAGATAGTGAGCATGCGAGATACTCCACAGCCTCAAGGAGAAGAGGAAGACTTAGGCGTAAACATAATCCTTGAGGAATGCCAGTTCAAGAGGGTTTTTAGAAGGACCAGAACCCAAGGCACATGAACATCCCAACCTTCACAAAGGTCACCTCTATTGTCCCCTAAAAAAGAAACCCCTGAGAAAAAGACGAGAAGGAATTTAAATCTTAAAGAGGATGAGGAGTAGGATTTAGGGGAGAGTGCGTGAGGAACCCTGGTTCAACTTTAAGATATAGATGAGCCCCAAGATGAAGAGATGAGAGATGTGAAGATTGAGAAACAGGGACGGAATCTTGATAAATTTTATTAATCTCAATCAATCAACCATTACAGAGAATGGGCTGCAATATTTATAGATATTGCACAACCAAATACAAACAAAAGATTAAGTTGCACAGGTGAACCAAATTCCTAAATATACAAGCTTCTAATAACATCCGGGAAGCACAAATGAATAAATACAAATATATTGTTCAAAACAATATAACAAAGATGTAAAAAGACAAATATGGTTTATGAACCATATAACAAAATAACCATTATTATTTAATTAATAAAATAATTAAATAATCGACTATTGCATAATTAATATTAGGATAATAATATTTTTATCCTAACATTCCCCCTTAATTGTGCATTTTATAAAGAGATGAGGAGAGAAACTCTCTCGAAAACTCGAACTTATCACGTGCAAGTGACTTTGTGAAAATATCTGCTCGTTGTTCAAAGAATGGACAAAATTGAAGTTGGATGTTGTACTTCAAACCATGTTCGCATATGAAATGAACTCCGAACCTCAATGTGCTTAGTTATCTCATGAAAAAATGGATTGCAAACAAGTTTGAGAACACCTTCATTGTCAACATACATGGTGGTTGGTTTGTCCTGTGGTATTCCAAGTCCTTCCAATGTATGTGATGTAGCCAAATCACTTCACGGACATGCTTCTCCTGCAGAACGATACTCGGCTTCTGGAAGAGCGAGAAACAAATTGTTGTTTCTTACTTCCCCATGATATTGGTCTAGATCCCATAAAGAATACAAATCCAGAAGTGGATTTTATATCATCAATGTTACCTGCATGATTTGAATCCGAATATCCAGTCAAGAAGAAGTTTTCGTTCTTCTTGTATTCTAGACCAAGATCCACTGATCCTTTGAGATATCTCAAAATGCACTTTGCTGATTTCCAATGACAAACTTTGGGTTCCTGCATGAACCTGGATAGATAGCTTACTGCAAAGCTGATATCTGGTCTAGTGTAGGTCAGGTAAATGAGACTCCCAATCAGCTGCCGATAGAGAGTGGCACTTACCTTAGGAGATGGATTTGAACGAGATAATTGTAATCTGTTCTCCATAGGTGTAGCAATTGGTGTGCAATCCATCATCCTAAACTTCTTGAGCATTGTCTTGGTATATTTCATCTGAGAAACAAAGATGTGATTCTCTTTCTGCCATACTTCTAGTCCAAGATAGTAGTGCATAAGCCCGAGATCTGTCATGTCGAATGATCGCTTAAGATCTTTCTTCATTTCATCAATCATCTTCACTAAACTACTAGTGATGACTATATCATCGACATAAACTACAACAATCACCATCTCCCCCTTTCTTTTTGAGGTAGATATTGGGATCGTATGGATTTTTGACGAATCCATGTTGTACGAGATACTCATCAATCTTGATGTACCATGGCCGGGGTGCCTGTTTGAGGCCATATAGAGATTTCCTGAGTCTGCATACCTTTGTTTCTTGACCAGGTACAACATATCCCTCAGGTTGAGTCATGTAGACTTCTTCTTGTAAATCTCCATTCAGGAAGGCACTTTTTACATCCATTTGGTGAACTTTCCATCCAAACTGTGCAGCTAGAGCAAAGATCATCCTGATCGTTTTGATCTTAGCTGTGGGAGAAAATGTCTCCTCATAGTCAATGCCTTATTTTTGTGTACCCCTTTGCTACAAGTCTTGCTTTGCACTTGTCCACTTTGTCCCATCTGCTTTGTACTTAGTTTTGAATATCCATCTGCATCCAATGGGTTTCTTCCCTGGTGGAAGATCAACAAGCTACCAAGTGTTATTCTTCATCACTGATTGATATTCGTAATCCATAGCATCTTTCCAAGATTATGACCGTAGGGCTTCCTGGACTATAGAGGGCTTATCTCGATTCAATAATCGTACTCATCAAAGCAAAGTTAACTTCTTCTCTTGCTTTATTGTGAGTCCATGGTCCAGGGGTGGATGTATCCGGTGGAGCATCCAATCTTGCATCTCGTAATGTACTTGTACACCATTTAGGCATACGTTGAACTGTTCCCATGGGTTGTGGTTCTATTTGATCAACACCATCATCCCCATCATCACTTTCATCTTCTGAGGGAACATTAGCTTCAATTTTTACAACGGGTGAAAAATCTACATCTTGCGAGTCCAGAGGAGGATTCTCTGCTTCCTTCTTCTCGAAAAACTCAACATCTCTACTTGTGTAGACTTTTCTGGTCTTAGGATCCATCAATCTATACCCAAGAGTCTCTTCATTGTATCCAATGAAGATGAGATTTTGTGACTTCATGTCCAATTTCTTTCTGTTCTGTTTGGGTATGTGCATGCTTGCTTTGCACCCAAATACTCTGAGGTGTGTAATGGATGGTTTCCTTTTTGACCATGCTTCTTGTGGTGTAATTCCATCAAGAGCAGTTGTGGGTGCTCTATTCAACAAATACACTGTTGTTTTTGCTGCTTCTACCCAAAATGTCTTTGCAAGTCTAGAATCATCGATCATGCATCGTACCATTTCCATGATAGTACGATTTCTTCTCTCGACAACACCATTTTGCTGCGGTGTGTGAGGAGGAGGCATTTGTCGACGAATCCCGTGAGTTTGTAGGTAGTCTCTAAACTCATCATCAGAATTCCCCCCCTCAATCTGAGCGGAGAGTTCTGATGGGACGACCGGTTTCTTTCTCAACTGCAACTTTGAACTTTTTAAATGTTTCAAAGGCTTCACTTTTCTTGTGAAGACAAAAAATCCACATTTTTCGTGAATAGTCGTCAACACAAAGCATGAAGTACTAGAACCCAAAATGACTTGGTTGCAGTGGACCACAAAGATCGGTATGAACCAGGTCAATTTTACCATGAGCTTGGAATGTACTCCTTTGGAATGAAACTCGTGTTGTTTTCCCGCTAAGTAGTGAGGACACTTTTCTGTATCCTTCTGAAGAGATGGTAGCCCATGTACCATATTACACCGCGAAGTGTTTCAAGATATTTGAAACTTACATGACCAAATCTCTCGATGCCACAACTAGGCTAAGGTGGAGTTTTTAGCCATAAGTGTTTGATCATACTTGTGAATGAAATCAAGTTGAAACATACGTCCCACATTTGAGGCTTTTGCAATTATTTTTGAACCTCTGGATTTATCTCGAATCAAACACATTTTCCTACCGGATTGACTATCAAAGTCAATTTTCAGGTTGTGATCTAGGAGTTGACTGACCAAAAGAAGATTCTTTGTCAACCTAGGGACATATAGAACATCTGATAGTCTGCATTTGCGTGAACCAAGGGGTAGAGAAATGTTTCCAATCCCCTGAACTGTATATGAAGAATCATCTCCCAACGAAACATGATTTTTCGATGGTGTGTCCCTCATTGAAATAAACCAGTCTCTATGGCTGGTCATGTGTCAAGTGGCTCCCAAATCAACATACCAGACATCACTAGATGACGTGGATGGTTCACTTGATCGAGCAGTGAACAAGAAGTCTTCATTCTCTGACTGTTTTTTTTTGCTCAACAATATTACCTTACTGGTGGGGTCTTCTTTTCCAGTTCCCCTTTTTCTACCCGTGATAGTTGTTAGAATGTCCCTTGTAAGATTGTTGTTGTTGTGGTCCAGAATTTCTTGATGAACCTTTCTTATAAGTGTTATACCAACAATCTTGTAAGTCATGTCCTCTTTTGCAAATTGGACATCGCTTCTTCTATTGATTGTCCCCATGATACTGATTCTGATGTTGGGACTTCTGATAGGATTTAGGTTTTCCTTTACCTTTTCCTTTCCATTTTTGATGTGAAGACAATGTGCTGCTCCTCTTCATCATCCTTATTGTGCATTGCTTCCTCTTGTTGCAGTAGGTTTACTAGCTTGTCAAAACTAATTGTCGTATCTGACAAGTTTAGAGTTGTGACAAAAATGTGGTAAGAAGAAGGGAGAGCTCTCAGAACAATGGGAATGAGAGATTCATCTTTGACCTCTTCTCCTAGGGCTAGAAGTGAAGCCCTCAACTCTGCAACTCTTCTTAGGAAAGCTTCAATTTTCTCATTCTGCTTGAACTTCAATGTATGTAACTGACTCTGCAAATTTAGTATGACATTCTTGTTCTTGGCCTCATATATTGTGCTCAGCTTATCCCACGCTTCTTTTGCTGTTGTGGCATCTTGAATGTGGGCTTGCACATTGTCGACACTCCAAACAAGATGATGAGTTTTGCTTTCTGATCTGCTCTATCAAACTGTCGTTGTTGTGTTGCATCAGTTGGTGATCTGGTTAGAGTACCAGTCACAACAGGCCAGATTTCTTCAAACTCAAGTTGTGTCTTTATTTTTGTCTTCCATGCAGCATAGTTGCTTCCTCTGAGCAATTTTGAATCTGGAAGAAAAAAATTGGGGGCATTAGTGCCCATTTTTCGAGAGATCACCGATGGATTGACTCTTATCACTCTAGGCATTAGGTCTCCTAATCTATATACCATCAGTCTGATATATCGAACCTTTCTATATACGTTCCCTTCCGATATACCCATCAGTACGTGGAAGAAGCTCGCCCTTTCTATATACCCGGTGGTACGTGAAAGAGGTGTTAACGTACGTGAAAGAATTCAATACGTGGTACCAAGATAGTACTGATGGGGTCTGTGTGATTATTGACACCGGCTCAAAGAAATATCCTCATATGCGCGTAACCCGCTATATACTCGGATAGTTTCTCATTCTCGGATTTATGTCTTGTAATCGTTCACGCATGCATGGGGATGGTTCATAGTCTATGACCGTGACCTTATTACTCCTGTCAATTTATAGGATGATGCCCAGATGACGTTGTTGCAGCTATATTAGGTGTTAAGTGTAGTAGTAGTCATGACGGCTTTACCCGTAAGCGCTTCCCAGAGGCACCGTATATACCGAACGCTGTGAATGAGATCTAGGATCTCGTGAGTGTTACAGAACCAATTTTTTAATTATTTTTATTACAATTCTGCCAGTTTTTTAGTAGTTACAAAGTTTTGCAGTTGACTATGGCAACCTGCAAATTAGTACAATATGCAGCAGTATATAATTTACATTCAAAAAATTGGACAATTTGAATGGCAGGCAAAAATTTCTGATTTCGCGGGTCCTGGTGGCCTCCTGAGCCCAATACGACCCAAAATGCTAAAAATTGCAAAAAAGAAGCTGAAGATGCAATTTTTAGATGGGTCTCCCTTTGCAAAAAATGTCCGAAATGAAAAAACAGACCAAATGGGAGAAATTTTTTTTTACCCTAACTTAGGGATTCCTCCGCTAAATTTAGTTAGTTATAACTAAATTCAAAAAATCTGCTAAATTTAGTAGTTCCGCCAAAAATTCTGCCAAATTTCAAAAGTGAGTTTTTGAGTGTTGGGGCAGGATTCGACCCCCACACCTCTCACTCCCAAGGTGCATTCACTAACCAACTTGGCCTCTTAGGGCGCTTGTGATGAAAATGAACAAACTTGTATTTATTGAAAGGTAAAATCGACTTACCTTTTGAAAATGTGACCTGGCAGAGGAAAAAGTCCACGTGGCTGCAAAGGAGAGGAAGTCGATTTAGGGTTTCCTCCTTAAACGCATCTGAGGCGTTTTATTTCTTTATCTCCTTGTTTGATTTTCCTTTGGCCGCTTTTTTTTTTGTTTTCTTATGTAGGTCGCAGGGTATCTTTGGTCCTATAGGTGCGTGGATTTGGAGATAGATGACTAGTTTTTGACTTGTGTTTCCTTCTACCCCAGCCACCTTAGTTCCTTTCCATGTGCTTTTTTTGTTTGCTATGCTGTTTTGTGAAGCGATTCGGTCACAAATATTTCCTCTAGCTTTTGTGCAGGTCGTAGATGGTTTCTTTCTTGAGCAAATATCCTCCAAAGCTCGCAACCCCGCAACCAAGATCCAAAGCCGTCCTGATGGTTCCACCAGTTATGGGTATATAGTGTTTGAGATTGTGAATATACTGTATAGCCCCATCATGAGACAGAGGAGCTTTTCCTCGGGAGGAGGGCAATGTCTTTCCCTGTAAAGGTTTCTCTCTCGGCTCAACTCACTATTGCGACGCAGATCTTCGCAGGGGATGTGATCGGCGTAGGGGAGAGGGCATGGCTCTACCAATCCCTCTAACTCTACCAAAAGATCTCTCTGCTTCGGATCACTTACTGTTAATTTCCATCTCCCTCTTCTTTACTGTATATACAGCCCCTAGTTTTGTTTTCCACTGCTTTTGAAATGCTAACTGCTGCTTTCTTTGTGTGCAGGGTCGTGGCAATGTAGCAGGGTCTCCAAATATAGCAAATAATCCTCCAACACTAGATATACCTCTAAATGTAGAGGTTGGATTAAAAAACAGAGACTAAAAACATCTCTAATATTAGAGATAAAACCCCAAATGAGGAGAAAAATAATAATGTTTTTTTTAAAGAATTTTCAATACCGACAAAGAAATTTTTCTTGGTGCTAAGTGCACCAGTGCAAAAAGAAAATTGTGTTCCAAACACCTGGAACAAACTGGGGGATGTGGAAAAGCAGAGATGAGGCTGGGAGGTTGCAGGAGGCTGCACAGGCTCTCTATTGCTACATACTCTTCTCCAATCTTCTCTATCTCTACTGCATTCTCTTTCCACTCCTTCACAGGTCCAGATTCTTGTTCGATACCAAATGAAGATTGAGAAATAGGGACGGAAGCCTGATCAATTTTATTAATCTCAATCAATCAACCATTACAGAGAATGGGCTGCAATATTTATAGATATTGCACAGCCAAATACAAACAAAAGATTAAGTTGCATAGGTGAACCAAATTCCTAAATATACAGGCTTCCAATAACATCCGGGAAGCACAAATGAATAAATACAAATATATTGTTCAAAACAATATAACAACATGTAAAAAAAGACAAATATGGTTTATGAACCATATAACAAAATAACCATTATTATTTAATTAATAAAATAATTAAATAACTGGACTATTGCATAATTAATATTAGGATAATAATATTTTTATCCTAACAAGATGATGAGGAAGGGGTGAGAGTAGAAGAAAAAGCAGTGGGTGAGCCACCCAGGGTGCCCATTACTACTTAGGAAGGAGAAGGACCAAATCAAGACCTTGACACCTAGGTTCCTAAGGGGCCAAGGAAAAAAAGGGAGAGTAAAAGTGAAAAATATGTTGTCCCTAATATGGGGTATGTTGAGGACACGAGAAAATCATTCACACCCATTTTTAGAGAAATGTAGGCATAAAAGAGTTATGTGGGTGGGAACCGATGGATCCAGATATAACTACTACACACACAATGAATAAATTATGCTAGTCCATGCACTCATATGGATGAACCTAATTTTTACGTGTGTGAATAATATTGTGTCTCATGTACAAAGAAGAGGGCACCACCCTAGAGTAGGCACATGACAATAAAAGCCATTGTAATTTCAAATGAGTAGGTCAAAAATGCCTTGGTAAAGGTATCTGCTTAGGTGGCTCGGAGGAACATTGATAAGGCCGGAACCATTCGAGTGTTTCTTGAAGATAACAAGGATAAAAATGAAGAGATAATGAGATTAAAAGAAGTGAGGGAACAAGAACATGTAAAGAATGAGGCCTTCATTATCGTAAAAAAATTGTTTTCATACCAAAATTTTTCCATGGTCCTTTTTTGGGAGCAAGGGTTGAAGAAGAATTTGGAATTTTCTTTTTGATTTCTTCTTTATGGGTAAATATTGCTTTCAATTTTTTCTCCTACCTTATGAATTTTTCAACAGCCCCTTTCATAGTGGTTAGGCTGTGAACATCCACTTCACCACCTATAATGGGATTTAATCCCATAATGAATTTTTGTATCCTAAATTTCTCTTCACTTTGATACTGAGGTACGTACTTAAGGATATTAGTAAACCTCTCCCAATACTCTATTACAGCTAACTTTACTTGAGGTAAGTTCTGAGATCCACTCATTTTCTCGATCATAGAAATTTGTGGCAACCATCGTTACCTAAAATAATTTTTAAATTGATCCCAAGTGATGTTTGTTTCATCAATGTTTAACTCATCCTTATGGTTATCCCACCAAGAAGATGCCTCATGGGAAATATGATAAGCTCCCCATATTGATTTTTTTCCTCAGATAAGTTCATTATTGCAAAGTACTTCTCCATTTCGTTGAGCCAGTTCTCAACTCCATCTCTTAGTGTAGTGCCATCAAACTTGGGTGGACTTATCATTTTTATGTCATTAGTGAGTTCAACTACCAATCTTGCCTTTTTATTCTCAATTTGATTGGGTGCATTTGCATTAACTTTGGATGATTATTGTTATCAACACACAAATTCCCAATATTGGTGTTTTCCACAATAGGTGGGTGATTGTTATTACCGACATATTCTTCCTCCTCCTCTTTTCCCATTACATGTTGTTTAAGTATAGCTAGATGATCTCTTGTGTCCAACAGGAAACAAGGATCTCATCATGTTTTTGGTAGTAAATTTGCTTCTCCATCGGGTGGTTGGTTTTTTACAAAGATTTCCTCTCATTCTAACCATTTAATTTTAACAAGAAAATTTAATTTTTATTATATTATGGACATAATAGGTCCAAGAGCTACAACCTTTAGCTCGATACTAAGATGTAACATTCCCATTTTAAGAATTTAGAAATAAGGAATTTTTTTGGCATAATGTTCTCTCGTTCTAAATTAACTTAATTTAAAACACAAATTCCAAAGCCAATGAATATCATAATAGAAACCATATATAGTTGTAAATGACTTAGTGGAACACCGATCTCTCATTTCATGGCTCGGTATCATACCAATCTCCCATGTTAACTTAATTATTTGTATACTAAGTATATTTGGTTCTCTTACCATTTTTGGAGTATCAAGTGTTCTATTTAAGATACCTATCTGAATATCTGTTACCGATATCCATATGAAATCTTTCTTCTTAAACTAGGTGACATAGGACAAAACAACCAATCGCTTTGCGATACTTTGGGAAAATATTTTAGACATACTATTTATGTTTATATTCTTAGATTTCATACTCATCAAATGAAATATGTACTTCACCCCACTTGACTTGTTATCTAGAATGGTCTTCGCTGAATCCTGTCAGTCCACTTGTTAAAGGTTTAACCCTAGACAATGTTAACAACATAGTCTAGTGTGGAGGACTACTCGTGATGACTAAGGTTACATACACATACTCAATCGACCTATGTCGATTGCATGTTTCTAGTTATCCTAAGTTGTCACAAGTTTACCCTAACACTAGATGATGCCCCTAACTCTACCTAGGGAAGAACTATTATCAAGTCGAATTTATGTAGATATAGATGATTAAAATCAAGGGTGTTGCAACATGTCAACTACAAAATAGTATCATCATGAATACCCAAGTCTTCACGAAGATATAGTACTGCATTTGGCATGTGCCAACATCCGACTGAGTTCTCCTCATCTGGATGAACATACCTTAGAAATAATTTAATGACTTATTAATTTTCCTTATTAAGGGTTAAATGCAGTAGCCCTACTGAACAACTAGGTTCATTAACCATTAGGGTTATAGGTAAAAATTACAATTAGATTTGGTATTCGATATACATCTACAACCTAACCATTTCATAAGTTCTATTTTTATACCATTAACATTCATATTTATATTTTCTAAAATAGATCCAACATACATTAAGTGATGTTTACTTAATTTACTTACCCAAGTCTTAGCTTATTTAAGTTCTGAATCAGTTCTTTTAAATTAGACTTCATTGGAATGAGGTCTAATCCTAATTATTTTCTTTTTCATCAGTCCTATTCTAATTAAGGAACTAATCAAGAGGAATCACACCTTCCACTATCAAAGGATAACATTTGGATTCATTTCCAAAAGGTCTTAAAACAAGTCTATTAATCATTACAGGAAGTTGTCTTCCCTTTTTCTTATAAAGGATTAATGTTCATTTATAACCCCATAGTATATTACAAGTTATCATCATATTTTTATTCACCCACAAACATTTGTTTTAATATATCCATAGTGATCTAGTTGAATATCCATGCACGAATGTCAACTTTAATAAGTTACATTTCATTAAAGAGGGTAGTACATCTAGTACCCTTGATCTCTATTCAATTTAATCCAACCCAAAAGGGTATATTACTGATAGAAAAATTATAGAAATACTTATCATTTCCGTTCATAGAATACCCAAAAAGATTGCACATCAAGTTCAAACAAGTCCACAAATATTTCATTCATCAAAGGGGATTCATACATTATAAGTCCAAACACTTCAGACATTTCTAATGTCAAACAACAACAAAAAGATCAATTACAAGTACAACTTTCTTTTCCAACAAATACATTTCAATAATGATCCATATTTCATCATAAAATATCTAGAATCTTTGGTAAAAAAATGTAACTTCCTATAAATCTTTTCTCCTTTCATCACTTACAAAGTCCATATACAAAATTTCTAGCATGGGTCAGTTCATTGAACTAAGCATGATAAGCACTAAACATTAAAATGATGTGCTTTTAGCTAATTGTTTCATAAAGAGAACTCATTGTTATGAAACAGTCTTAAGAAATACAGAAATACATACCAAAAGGAGTTACTATTCCCAAATGAGAGAAAGAAAAAAATGATAAACCATAACATAAGTAAGAATAGATCATGATATAAACAACTTCAACTTTCATACTATTGTCTTACATAAAAATAATTAAAATAGTAATCCAGATAAGTATTGTTGCATCAAAATCAGAACATTCCCATTTTAAGACTTTCAAACAAGGGAATTTTTTTTTTTACACTGTTCTCTATTCTAAATAAAACATAATTTTGAACACACATTCCATGCCAATCAATCTCATAAAAGATAACCATATGCATCTATAAATGACTCAAAGAATTACCAATCTCTCATTGCATGAATCGGTCTCTAGCCGATCTCTCATGTTTGTATGTAAGTATTGAATATTTTTATGTATACTACGAATACTTGGTTTTATTACCCTAATCTAGGTAATGAGTGACTTGTTTAAAGAACCTATCTGAATATTTTTTACCAATGTTCATCTGAAATCACGTTCCTTAAACTAGGTGACATAGGACAACGTAACCAACAACTTGTGATACTTTGGCCAAATATTTCCAATATGCTATTCATGTTACTATTCATAGACGACATATTTGTCAAATTAGAAATACGTCCTTCACCTCATTCTTTTGTTATCTAGAATGGTCCTTACCGATCTCACACCCACTTGCCCAAGGTTTGACCCTAACCCAGGTTAGCATCATAATTTGTTATAGGGAGATGCTCACAATGCCTTAGGGTATATGGGCATACTCAACTGACCTAACTCAATCAAATGTGCCTAGCTACCCCGAGTCGTAGAAATCTACTTCCTATTCCAATTCATACAAATACTACCTCGACCTAGAGAGAGAAACTAAGTTCAAGTCCGATGTGTGTATATCTAGATGAACTAATACAAACTGGTGTTGCAGACATGTCAACCGTAACACCGTATCCTCGAGAATACCTTAAATTTCTCGAAGGTACAGTTCTACAGTTGGTGTGTGCCAACATCCGACAAAACTACTTCATCACAATGTACATACCTCTAGGAGGTCATTAACACTTAATTAATTTTGGATTAAGATTCAAATTACAAAAACCTTGTCATACCCTAAATCCAACACCCCCTTAAGTTATTCATCCATATTTGATTTAATTAATATTAAATAACTTCATTAACACATGATTTCTTTTATGTTCGTTAACTTTGACTTGCCAAGCAATTATCCAAAAATAGAACAACATACATCGTAAGGTTAAGTTAATGTAACTCAACTATTCAAATAAGGTGTAGCAACCACATAGGTTCAACTAGAACACTCTTCATAGAAAATTAAGTCTGAATGACTAACGATCGTAAACACCATTATTTCACTATAAGTTCTTTTGAGAGAGGAAGAGTCTTCCTCTCTACATGGTTATGTGTTAGGTTTTATCATACCCTTTTTAAATTTTGCACTTTCTGTTGTTTAATTGTGTATTCAATATACATTCCATTATCATAATATATTATTTAGATAAATAACATCATCTTATGCAACTTACTAAGTTGATTCCAATTACGAGAGAGATTGAACTATTTCTCTTCATCCAACTTATCAAATGACAACAGAAATAAGAATACAATAGATATGCAAAATATCAACTAGATAGTATTCCAACTACCTTCATAAAATGTACAAGAGAAATTACACAACAATTTGAAGTAAATATCCAACCTTTTCAATTCATCACGTTAAAATACACCAACTACAAGACTATGCATCTCAGACAAACTGCATGTCAATCAATATTAAGATCATTAAGAATACAACTTTTCTTTTTAATACAACTCATGCATGAATAGGAATTCTCTATAAAAAGATCCAGACTTTAAATCAACCAACACATCATAAAATTTATCGCCTTCCTTTCTCACATATGAATTCCTTTTGCAAAAATTGCTAGCATGGTTTAGTTCATCGAATCGAGCGTGATAAGCACTAAGCATTAAAAAAGTGCATTCCACTATTTGTTTGATTAAATCAACTTTTCTTTAATGAAACAATTAATGTAATCATTCAAATAAAACATAGGTAATATCAACCATAAAAGAAGCACAATTAACAATCTGAATTCACTTTTAAGAAAATGTCATAACATGATCAACCAACAATTGCATTATATCAGCTAAGTATTGTCCCAAAAAATTACTTTTTGTATATTGAATAACAACTCTTGTCATTAAATACTTTCATAATTCTTCCGAATTTGAAATATAGAATTAACTTCACTATATAACAAAAATATTTTCTTTCGAATCAAAAGACCTTCTTTTCATCTTTACTAAGTTTCCAGTAAAACATGTGAAGACAATTTCATTTCACCATCATTATGTTTTTAAGATGAATCAACCAACAACTTAAGTAAATAAGAGATTCACAATTCAGATTTGACATTCTAATTCTCGGTCAAATAAATATAGCCTAGGTTCTTAGATAAGGCCTCTTATTAACAATAGAAAAATATTTCCCAACAACAATGTTTCCTTTAAACCAACTGAAACAATTACTATTTCCTTAAATACAATTTAAGTAGAGAAGTAATTAGTAACAACTACTAATCAATTACTTAATAAAAATAATACAAATTATTCAATTATACCTATGACAAGTTTTATATAAGAAAGGAGAACAAGATGAAAAGTAAATGGTTTACAATTTCCTTTATCATTCGGTTAAACTGAATTCTCATATGCATCTTCAAAAATAAGAGTCTACATCCTACCCATCAACAATTATTAGCTTACTTGCAACCTTAATGAATCTTTCTTTATCATTGAAGGTTTTAGTCATTGATTCGAAACCATTCGTTTCATCAAAATAAGGTGAGACTATAAAAATATCCCCCCCTTAATCATGAACAAATAGAGAAGGAAGAAATAATTTGTTCAAAGGCATAGGAAGAGTCCACCAGAAAACACTTTCATAATGATGCATGACTCACCATTCAAAAACAATCGACAAGAAATGGTTAAGTTTTCCTTTCTACATGATAGGCTTAGACAAACACTATCGTGAATCGATAAGACATTTGATTCCAATCAAATAACAGTATATCAATAAAGCACACAAAAATAAAAGGTTTGGTTTGTCCCATATACAAAGATAGCAGTCCAAAATTTGATTATACATTCAAAGAATCCCTTGAAATTCCACAATCGACCTTAACATGTTTCGATAATGAGTTACCTCGAATTTTCCCAACTCGCGTGAGTAGGTTTCTATCACCTCATCCAAGTTCAAAAGGAAAAAAATTGAACTTATGAAAGTTGAACAGCCTACAAAGGTAATCACTTTAACAACTTAGAGAGGGTCGACCAACAATGTATTTTAAAAAACACCATTTCAATCCAAGATAACCAACAAACCTTCCAAATTCCAATTAATCCATCAATCATTTTGCATAGTTTTGGAAGAGAATACTAGCACCAAACATCCAAAGTCTAACTCATAATTTCCTTCATGTCTCCTTACGAACTCACAGTATAGTAACTCAAATACCATAAGTCACTCAACACCATTAAATATAAAGTTTGAAGAAGAGTAGTTCAATAAAGAAAAAAAGCAAGTTATTCCTTCACCATTTTATACAAGTTAAATTACATAACATAGACAATGCTATTAACCACATTCACCCATTCACCATTGTTTTAAAATGAATTCAATTTCATACTGAAGAACAAAGTATTCAATTATAGTCCCGAACAAGGAGTATAAAAACTTAACAGAATAGGATAAAGTTTAAAGAGTCTTCTTCTACCTTTCAAAAACAAGAAAAGGCATTCTATATAAGAATGTAATTTTACTAGTATAGATACAAAATAAATGTCCAATCCTTGCTTTCATGCAAGTACATGTTCATATAATGAGATGAAAAAATACCCATACAGATCGTAGAAGGAGTAACACAACTTTAAAACTCAATGATACAACCGAGAAGAGTTTCCATTTACTTCTGCCTTTAGAAGATATTTCTAGTTTGAAGCTCAAGACAAAAACTACTTACTCAAACTCTTTTTCAAGAAGACATTCTAGAGTATATATTTCAAACAAAAAAATAAAGTCACGACATTTGTAAATGCATTTCACCATTTTAACTCCCTTAGAGAGAACACCCAAAAACAACATTATCATGCAAGGGTTCCAAAACCAAAAGAACGGAGATTCTTTCAACAAGAAAGAAAATAACCAAAATAAAAGAGAAACCTGCTTATCTCATGACTCAGAGTCGTTTTAATGAAGCATTTAGAGAAATGAAATAAATCTTAATAGATAGAGCCTATCATCCCTGATAGTGCTTTTGCCAATTTGAAGAAGACATCCAGCTAAGCTTCCAACACTTCTTCATCTCCACGCAAGATAAAAAACAAAAACAATCTTTCCCTAATGCCTCATATACTTTCCTTGAATCAAAAATAGACCAAGGAAATCAAAAATAGCCATAAACTAAAAATAGAACTATTGGTTTGAAGAACCATATAGCTCCATGCAGATAAAAAATCAGAGAGCATGAATGTCCAAAAAACCTCCAAAAAATCTTCCCGTATGGTTTCCTAGGTGGTTTGCTTACCAAAAAGAGGTTGATTAATGCCATTAATTCTCAAACTCCCACTTATCTCTCTTCACCACTACCATCCAAAATTGGCGAGACCCAATTCAACTTTTGCATGCATCACTAAACCTTAGTGATGTCTCCACATAGATTCCCACTAATTTTCATTATTCTACCTAAACCGGCAAGATATTGTGTAATTAAATAAAAATCAAATCAAATTAGTAGATTAGGAACTTTCGCCAAGCTTACCACTTGCCATTCAACCCTTAGGTCCCCTTTCCATATTTCATTACTTTAGGATAGTTACCATTAGCTTAGGATATGACTATAAGATAGTTTTAATAGTATTTACCTTAGGTTTATAAACATTTCGATAGATAAATTTACCTCTTAGGTTAGGTCATAGTTCATATCCCTTTAGTATTAGAAATCAGGTTGAGATAAGCCTAGCATCACCTTAGGTTATTTCCCACATCCAAATTTAGAACATGCAACATAGGTTAGCATGTTATCCCGAATGAAATAGGCATAGATAAAAGATAGGTACATTTACCTTAGTATAAAAGATAGGTACATTTACCTTATTTTAAAATCTAGTTAAGATAGATATCATAGGCCTAGGACTTAGTTTTTATTTTCTTCCATAGTCTTGAAGCAGGCCTCATACCACTTGATGACATTAGCATCCTGAAGAGATCAATCAAGAAGATCCGAGCACATAACATACAACAGAATGCTGGCATGATCTTACAAGGAAATAAAAGAATTTGTAAACATACAAGAGTTCAATCCATTATGTCCTCCAACCTCTGAATGTCATTTTACCATTCAGATCAGGTAAGAAGATTTAAAACATACCTTGGATCAATGGAATTGATCCAAGGATTTGTTAATAAAAAGAGATAAGTTTGCAAACTTCATTTCCAGATTACAACTTATCTATTAGAAGCAAAAATGGTTTCTTTGCAAACAATATCATTTTAGCCCAATGAATCTAAGAGCATAAATGATTCATCCATGGCAAACATGATTTCCAAAAATCAAAGGAACACTCCTTATCCAAAAAAATCACATGTCAACACTTGCAATGAAAAAGAGGAAAGATAACAGTTTATCAAAGATGTTACATGCTTCCCTCCTAAAAGAATCATCATCCCGATGATTATCTCCTTAAAACAATTTACATCAAGGACAATCATTTTTATAACTTTCTTTCCATATGTTCAAAACATAACAGAATTTTAAAATTCCCAAAACAATCAACATTTACTTAGCTGTTTATTTCAAACAATGAAATATCTACCCAAAACTGGCAGGTTTATTGTCATAAAATAATTAAATCACAAATTATATCAGTCAATAGAATCAATTCTATTCAAATAAGTATGGAAAAGTAGTTTTCATATCTTCCAGATTTTCCCAGTTACACTTTCTTCATTAAATTGGTCCCACTAGACCTTACATTGACTTAGTTCACGATTTATTAAGTGTAGCTGGTGAGTTTCTAGCACTCGCAAGGGTTTAACCACGATTATTCCTAGGTCTTGGACCTACAAGGAATTCCAATTTAACACATGTGATAAATCTAAAACGTATTTCTTAAGTAAAGAAATATGGAAAAAATCATGCATTCATGACAAAGCAGGAGGTAATGCTAAATGATAAGATATGGGGTTGATTACTTCAACTATTTCAAAAGGTCCCACAAAACATGGTGATAACTTGGCAGCCCTACCAAAAGTTATAGAACTCTTTTTCGGTTTAACCTGAAGAAAGACCTTCTCACCGAGTTCAAATTTCCTATCAACCCGCTTCAAGTTAGCATAAATCTTTTGCCTATCTGCTACTTCTTTCAAGTGTTCACAAATCATTTTAACTTGTTGTTCCATTTCTATAAGGATTTCAGCTTTAATTACCTCTATATCCTCAATGTTGTCCCAACTAACAGGGGTTCTACATTTTCTTCTGTATAATCATTCTAAAGGTGCCAACTTAAGAGAGGCATGATATGTATTATTGTATGCAAACTCAACTAATGGAAGGTACTCTTCCCATTTATACTGTTGATCCATACAATACATCCATAACATATCCTCTAAAACTTGATTAACTCTTTCAGTCTATCCATCCATTTCCGATGATACACAAAACTGAAATTCAGCTTAGTTCCTAGAGCTGCATTAAGGGTTTGCTAAAACCTTGAAGTCATTCTAGGATCTCTATCAGATATGATTAATTCAGGTACTCCATGTAATCTAAAAATCTTGTGCACATACCTTTTGCCAAAACAAGAGAATCATCCTTAAGATTACCAAAGAATAAAGTGAGCTACTTTTGTTAGTTTATCCACAATAACCAAAATAACATCATGTTTATTTCTTGACATAGGAAACCCTTGTACAAAATCCATGCTTATTACTTGCCATTTGTACTATGGTATGTTGTGAGGATACAATAAACTAGATGGATGCATATGTTTAGCTTTAACACATTGACATTCCAAGCAATGTGTCACAAAATCAATAACATCCCTTTCCAGAAATATTGTTGTTTTATATCAACAAGCATCTTTGTAATACCAAGGTGTCCAGAGAAAGGTGAATTGTGAAATTCTACTAACAATTTCTTTCTTAAATCATTTAGTGAAGGTATGTATACTCTGTTTTCAAATCGTAAGATTCCTTCATTGTCAAAGTGAAAACCTTTATATCTCACATCATTTGGATCTGCAGCAAGTGTTGTTTTTACTTGTTGAAAATAAGAATAAGATTCCATAACACTTTTTACTTCATCCTTAAACTGAGTTCTTAATGTTATAAGAGTAGAAATGTGCTTCCTACAACTTAGAGCATCGGCTACTCTATTTTCCTTTCCTTTAATGTAATTTATGTCAAAATCATATTGAGACAAAAACTCTAACCATATTCGTTGTCTTGCATTCAGATTTGGCTGAGTGAAAATATACTTCAGCCCAAGATGATCAATTTTTAATTCAAAAGGTTTACAAAGCAGATAATTTCTCCAAACTTGAAGTGCATGAATAACGGTAGCAAGCTCTAAATCATGTGGAGCATAATTGATCTCATGTAACTTTAGTTTTCTACATTCGTAAGCTATGACATGATCATTTTGTAACAAATACCTCCAAGATCTTCCCTAGATCCATCCGTTACAATAGTAAAGTATCCATTAGGGTCTAGTATAGCTAAACTAGGTGCTGAAGTTAATTGATCCTTTAAAGTTCTGAATGTAGATTCATATTTCTAATTCCAAACAAACTTCTTATCCTTTTTCTGTAATGAAGTTATTAGTGCAATTACTTTGGAAAAATCTTTTACAAATTTTCTATAAGTAACCAACAAGACCCATAAAGCTTTGAACTTCATGTACATTATTTGGTGCAGACCACTAAGTTATAGCTACAAGTTTGGAAGGATCTAAAACAATTCCACTCTTACTTATAACATGACCAAAATAGTGCACTTTTGTGTCATAGAAAAAACATTTAGATATCTTACCATAAAATCATCTTTTTCTCAAAATTTCTAAAAATATCTTCAAATGCTCATGGTGTTCCTTAATACTTTTAGAATATATGATAATTTTGTCAAAGAATACAAGCACAAGTTTTTCCAAGTATTATTGAAAAATATTGTTCATTAAATTCATAAAAGTTGTAGGTGCATTTGTTAATCCAAAGGGTAAAACGATGAACTCATAATTTCCATACATTGTTATAAAATTTGTTTTATGAATGTCCTCATCCTTAATGTAATTGATGATATCCGATCGAAGACATATCTTAGAATATATCGATGCTCCACACATCTAATCAAATAGATATCAATTCTAGGAGTGGATATCTATTCTTGATTGTTTTCTTGTTTAACATTATGTAATCAATGCACAAACTAAGTGTTCCATCCTTATTTTTCACAAAGATTACCGGTGCTCCCAGGGTGAAACATTCGGTCTAATCAATTCCTTAGAAAAAGTTCTTGGAACTGAACCTTAAGCTCTACCAATTCAATAGTAGTCATTCGTTATGGTGCCTTAGAAATAGGCCCAGTTCTAGGCTTGATTTCAATTGTGAAATCAAATTCTCTTTTGGGTGAAAGACATGGTAACTCTTCTCGGAAATGCATCACTATAGTTTCGTAATAGTGATATCGTTCCATGAAATCACCGTTTTCCTCAAATGATTCAGAAATTTTTACTTCATATAAGGTACATCCTTTATTTTTGGCCTTTTCATAGGCATAGGTGATAGTTTCCTAACTAAAATCTCATGTTTCACACCATGAATCTCTCGCTTATTTTTACAGTCATCTAAACAACTAATATGTTTTTCAAAACAATCCACTTTTGCTTTATGCTTAGCTAAAAATTAACATCTATGATTACATCATAAGACCCTAAAGGGGCAACATAAAATCCAACTTCGGTGGAAAAGCTAGGTAAGTCAAGGACTTCCCCAAAAATACACATACTAACCGTGTGAACAATGTTGTTTCCATAAGGTTCACCCATGTTTTATCTATTTTTCCAACTTTTATTTTTAGTTTCGATGCTAATTTACTAGAAATAAAACATTATGTAGCTCCTGTATCAAAAAGAATAGTTACAGGTATGCCAAATAACTTACCCAGAACTTCTATGGGCGTGACTTATTTTTCATCCTGTTTGTCAACTACTGCAGTGTGTATCTTGTGCTACTTATTACGTTCATCATTTTTCAAAGGACATTGGTTTACGTAATGATCCTTGCCACATTTGTAACGACCTCGTATATGTCCCATTTTATGCTCATATTTATTTCTAGCATTAAAGTTATCATTATGACCTCTATAAGACTTCTTTTCGTTATCATTATTCTTGGCAAAGTTGTTTCATGCATTTCCAGTAGACTTATTTGTTGTTGTTTTCTTATTATTATTAGTTAAAAACTTACTTTTCATACCAAACTTCTTCCATGGTCCTTTCTTAGGTGCAAGAGATGATGAAGTGGGAGATTTCTTCCTTACTTCCTCCTTATGAGTAGAAATTGCCTTTAATTTATGTTCCTACCTTATGGATTTTTCAACAACCCCTTCCATAGTGGTTGGGCTGTGAACATCCACCTCTCCTCCTATAATGGGATTCAATCCCATGATGAATTTCTATATCCTGAACTTCTTGTTAGTTTGATACTCAGGTATATACATAAGGACTTTAGTAAACCGCTCCCAATAATCGATTCTGCTTAGATTTCCTTGCACTAAGTTTTGATATTCAGTCATTTTCTAAAGTAACTTTTAAATTGATCCCAAGTGATAGTAGTTTCATCAATATTCAACTCAACCTTACGAATGTCCCACCGTGAAGATGCTTCATGGGAAAGTTGATATGCTCCCAGATTGCCTTTGTTTCTTCCGAGAATTTCCTTATTACAAATTACTTCTCCATTTCGCTGAGCCAATTCTTAGCTCCATCTTCTAATGTGGTGCCATAAAACTTAGGTGGACTTATCTTTTTTATATCATTAGTGAGTTCAAATTGCCAACATAGCCTTTTTTGTTTTCCAGCTGATCGGACATGATCAAATTGTTGTTATCAACAATGAAATTGGTGTTGTCCTCGGGAGGTGGCTGATTATTATTACCATCTTCTTATTCCTCCTCATTTCCACTTAATTTTTATTTAAGTACAACCAAACGATCTCTTGTGTCCAACAGGGAAGTAAGGATCTCATCAAGTTTCTGGGAAGTTTCTGCTCCTTCTTTAGGTGGAGGATTATTTGCAATATTTCCTCTTATTCTAACCATTTTCTCATAACAAGAAAATTTAAGTTTTATTAAATTATGTGTTGGTGCCCATTTTGAGACTCATTATTTTCCCATCTTCCCCTTTGTTTTACATGCTCTAAAAACATTTTTCTTTGAATCTTGTGGTCCGCAAACTTTTTCTCCAAATTATATGCCTTGAATTGCTCACAACTTATTATTTTTTACCATTTTGAAAGAAAAATAAATGCATGCCTTGTTTTGTGCCCTAAATTTCCAAATCCATGAGCCTCTGTCATTTTTTCCACTTTTACTCACCTTTGAGCTTGTGGTTGTAAATTTCATGCATTTTTGCCCTAAAAATCCTTTGCTATGGTCAAAAATTGCTTTAAAACACATCCCCTTTGTTTTTTGACCAAAAATTCTTCACCCATGAAGAAAAAATCAAATTCGGGCATCTCTGGTAAATTCTGTGTTTTTTTATGGTTATACAGGTGTCACTTGCCTATCAAATTTAAACGCAAAACTATCCTCCTACGTGGCTGCTTTTGGTTGGATAGGGTTTGGCGAGTTTCTTAGAAGACTTAGCATTTTGTTGAATTTTGGCAAAAAATCCACATTTCCCCTGCAACTTTGTAGGAGGGACATGTGTCATGTTCTTATTCATAGGCAAAATGTAAGGCCAATGGAAGACTTAGGCATTTTTTCCTTTTTTGGTGAAAGGGATAAAAGGGTGAGGAAAGGGCGATAGGTTTGCAATGGAGTAAGGGGTGTACATGTGGCAGGTGCAAAGGAAAGTGTGGGTCGGTGGACTAACTCGAGGCAAAAGGAAATTTTTCCTTTTTTTCAAAAAGACTTAGAATGGAAGTTTGAAGCGCGGGTCTCCAAACAAACCACAAGAAGACATGTTGTGGCGAGCGGGTTGACGGGCTAGCACAGAAAAAAGGGAATTTTTTCCCTTTTTCAAAAAGACTTAGTATGAAAATTTGAGGTGTGGCTCCACGAAAAATTAGAAGGAGACACATGGTAGGAAATAAATTGGAGGCGCAGTCCCGTGGGGAAAAACGAGAAATTTTTCCTTTGACGAAAAAGGTGTTAAAACATGATTTGAGCCCACGTGTCCTTAGCAATAGAGAAGGTGACATGTGTCAAGGACAGAGGCGAGAGGTTCGGGCCTAGGGGAAAAAGGAAATTTTTTCCAAAATCCCAAAAAGGGTGGAAATGTGTAGAGTTAAGTCGTGACTTCAATGGGGCCCACCATATGCCATGTGTCACCACCAAAATTCAAAGGCGAGGGGCGGAGAAAAATTCATTTTTTCCATTTTTCCAAAAACGTTAAAAGGTCAAAAATTGATCCCAAATCCATTCCCAATTGCATTTTGACACGTGGAGGGCCCAAATTGAAGGAAAAAATGGAAACTCAATGTAGTTGTACATTTTCATTTTTGGCCATCCAAGAAGCTTGGAGATGTGAATTTTACATCATTTTTCATCAAATTTTTGACAAATTAATGTCATTTTTTGCTTCAAGGATCAATGAGATCAATTTGAAATATTAATTTGTAGATCGAGGGCATTTTTCAAATGAATTTTTACTCGGGCTTGAGAAAACACGTGAAAGATCAAATCAAAAGTTACAGAGTAAAAATTTGAAAGGGATAAGGATGAAATAATGAAATGAAAGGGGTCCGCATGCTCGGAGAATGAAAAACATGCCTCCATAATGGATAATGATGAAGGATTTGTAATGATTCACCATTTTTGAAAGACTGCAACTTTTGTTGTAAATTTGATAAATATCCCTATCTATAAATCATGTTGAAATTTTGTAACAAACTTGATCATCGCCATATTATTTTCTTGGGAAAGAAGGATAAAATGTAATTGAAAGTTATATAATGCATGTTTTGAGACATGTAAAAGTTTGGACAAACTTAGAATTTCATGGGAAAATCTGGGAAGAAACCCATTCTCTCGAGAAACCTACCGAGAACCATTTCTAATTCCTTTCGCATCATATTTATATCATGTTTAGTTGGTTTTAGTTGTAAATCCATCAACAATCTCTAAGATTGTTCTTATAACATTCCCTATTGATATATTTGATCAATTATAGATTATTTTGTGTTGTCTCTTGGCAAAATTTGCATGCACTTATGTTTCGAAATGTTTTCAATTTTTGTTTCTTGCTCCTATTGCAATGTCGTGTGTTTGAAAACTCTTTTGATCACACATGGTCTCATTTCTTGTCGATACTTTAGTGGCATGTAAAATCTCACATTCGTAAGAAATTTCATCTGATAAAGAGATAAACAAATTTAAAATCACTTTACCTTCCTTGAATTTAGAGATTGTTGTAAACCTTTGGGTGCACCTTAGGTCATGATAAAATAGAGATTTCTAGATGCTTTGTTGGTTCATCTGTTTCAAGATTTTATGGCAAGTTGTCAAATATTTTGTGGAAGAGTGCATATCCGGGCCTCCATTTATTGCACATATCCTAGTTGAAGGAGTACCTTAACCCCTTTGAAGCATTCTATTGTTTAGGTCTTACAAATTTCTTGCAAAGGTCCTTAAAGAATTTGGCAAATTCTGGTTAATCTTTTCTAAAAATATCCCACCAAAATTCATTCAAAATAACTAATCCTACCCCATACTACCCATGCATTGTAGTTTTTGTCAACAAAATAATACAATCCATTTACAAAAATGCACAAATCAAATCAGGATCATACAATGTCTTTAGTAACCCTTTCCTTGCATTGAAAATATCTCCATAATCTAGAAGTGACAACTTGTGAAAGTTAGATTTGGAGTGTTGATCATATTTTCACAAGGTCCTTTCCATACTATTTGCACAAATTGAGGGATATCTTCATCTCCTTCAGATTTGAGGATTACAAATCAATTCCTCTTACCTTGGTTGAAAGGCACAACCTAAAATAGTTAGGACAAGATTAAGTCCTATTTGAGTGCTATCCATCTCTCCACAAATCTAAGTGCTAGTTAGATCACATCCCCAGCTACAAAATGACACACATCATGATCTATCTAACTTCAAGCTTCATGTCATATATCTTATGCTGCTCAGACTGAAAAGGAGAACAAATTTGGGTACAACACTTTCTCGAACCGTTGTCGGGGATTTTTTTTTGAATTCTAGGAAATTATTTACATTAATGAGATTATTTCCGATTCATTGCCACCCATATCTATTTATCCCATCAACAATATTTTCTCACGCCGCTTATTGGGGAGATTATTCAATATTTCATTATTTCAGATCCTGGTAATACTTCTTATGTGATTTATGTGCAATTACAAATCTGAGTATCATCTTCTGATCAGATTTATAAGGCTGGAATGAAGGGTAGAGTTCTGAGTTTGATATTTTCTTAGTTCAATCTGATCCATGTGCATACATATTTGAGATATTTGAATGCATGTCAAACTCTAGTTATGTCCCTTGCAAATTTTTCATACATATACATTGTTGAAGGATCATTTTATAATCATATTTCTAAGGTTTAAGTGAAGATATAAGTTCTACCTACAATTTTACTAGTTTCCAGTAGTAGTTGCACTTCATTTGCATTTTTGGTTGATAGATTCAAGAAAGGAATGCCTGATCCATAAAGTTTGGAAAGATTTTCAGTGATGATAGATATTTGATAGGGTATTTTAGTGCATTTGCACAACTAGGGTGAAATTCCTTAGTGGTGACCCCATGTTTTTCTAATCTTGATAAATACCAGTGTCTTAAGCTTTCTGCCATGTATTTTTTCTTGCTAATATCTAAAAAAATAGAAGGAAGAAGATCTCTCTTCATTAGCGACACTGCTAAGAAGTTGTTCTCAGATTCAAGGAACTCAGAGTTACAAGGGAGAAGTGTTTGGAAATTTGTTAAAGGTTAGACATTAAGAAAAGATATATCCATTGGTGAGAGAGATCAGCCTTTAGTAGAGGATTATCACTCTTCTTCAAGTGATTTTGATTCAAGCAATCCTCTCATAAACTTGTTTGCCTCAAATAGTGAAGGTCCTTCTACCGTACTTGGTAAGTTTCTTCTCCAATTTACACCTCTGTGTTTCAATTCAAATAAAACTTTCCAAGAAAATCAACACTTAAAATATACAAATCTTGTGAACCACATTCTTGAGCCCTAAAGACCTTGCACTCCGCATTAGATTTTGTCACCCCCAAGATCACCTCCACCAAACAATATGGCTCAGCCTAAACCTCCATTTTTTTGACACCTTTGGTCCTATAGACTTTAGAGGAATGGATGGTTACCCAAATTTTTCCCCACAAGATATCGAAATAGGTTACCAAAGTTCCAAGGTAACAATGTTATAACTGGTGATCAGCATCTCAAAATTTTTGTTAATATGATGGAGGATTTTAAGATAGAGTTTTGAAGATGTGTATATTAAAGTATTCATTCATACACTAGAAGAGGATGCAAGGGATTGTTACAAGGCTCGCCTGATAATTCTATTGATTCATGGACTAAAATGAAGAATGCATTTAGGTTGCAATATGGTGATAATACTGATCCTAGATTTCTCTTTTCTGAATTTGAGAATATTAAGAAGAATCCCAATGAATCAGTCCATGACTTCAACACAAGGTTTAATTTTTTTTTTTTTTTTGAGAAGGTCGCTATTGGTTTAAGGCCCCGTGATGAGTCTTGTTTAATCAAATATGAAGATAAATTTGATAAAAAGGTAGCCTACTATTTAAGAGACAAGAACCCTACCAATCTAAGACAAGCTTTCACCATGGCACTTCAAATTGAAAACAATATCAAAGAAATTAGGAAAAATCTCAAAAAATATGATGTAAAGTTGATAAACCCCGAAAAACCTCAAGCTAGCAAGGGTGCTGATTTGGAGGAGGTTGTGACTACTTTGGCAGGGGTTGTCAAAGAAATCTCTTACAAGTTGGAAAGAGATAAGAAAGGAATTGGACAGACTTCACAAGGTCAGCCAAGAACACAAAACCATGATAGATTTTCCAATCATCCTAGAGGTGATCAAAGTGTAGATGATAGAGGAAAAGGACTCATGGGGTCTACAAATAGACATCCTCAAGCACATGAAGGAAGAGTGTTACCTGATCCCTTAACTGCTATGGTTGCTACTATTGAAGAAGTTGCTGATATTGATTGGTGTGATAGGTGTTTTCTACCCCATCCTCCATGTTATGTGGACCAACAAGATGGTGAAGCTAATAATGATGATGGTATTGATGATGATATTTTCATGATGGGATGTTCTTCAAGCTCATAAGGAGGAGAAAAATCTACCGAAGTGATAAGTGCTAGGACTGATACTACCTTTTGGGATTGTATCAAATTGGTACAAGTATTCCTTCCCCTCATACTCTTGAAGTTGATGTAGTGCAAGCTTCTCGAAAGTCCTAACAATGACTTTGAATACTTAAGAGCTTTGATGATTAAGAAGTATGATGGTGGTATCCCTTCGGAGGAAGATAGACAATTACGGAGGAATGTTGTTGTAGCTCAAGAAAAAGACTACAACACTAGAAGAAAAGTTGTTAAAGGAGATGGGCCTCAAGCCAAACCTAAAACACCCTTGCTCACAAGCATTCTCAAAGAATATCCTAGAAGAGAAACACCTGACAAAAGCTATGTTGTCCCAAGCAAAAATTACAATCCTCCTCATGCCCAAGTTACCAAGAATCCCTTGCCACCTAATGAATCTTCTTATCTCCCTTCTAATGTTGTTTTACGCGAAGAGTTTTCCCTATGACATAGCCCAAGTATTGAGCCAAATAAAATTGAGTATTCAAATCATTTAGTTGCTTAGGATTCCTGAGCATAATAAGAGAGAATTTGAGTACTTGGGATTGAAGGAGGAGAAGACTACTCCAAGAAGAAATGTAAATGTTATTAAAAATCCTCCTCGATCATTGCAGACTTGAAACACCACCAGCAAGTGGAAGATATTGGAGACACCTGAGGTATATTTGGGGACATCCTTGGTTGATTCCCAATTTAATGTTGATCCATTCTTCATAACTTTGATCATAAAGAATAGGCTACTTCACAATTGTATGTTTGATTATAGTGCATCATGTAATTTCATGCATCTAGAAGTCATGAATGATTTGGATATCAAAGTGAAAATATCCTATTGAAAGAGTAATGCCATTGAATCAAGGGAAGTGTTGGTAGTTGGTTGTGTGTAAGGTTTGGTGGTGCAGCTTGCATCTTATCCCAAGAGGAATTTAAAATTGGATGTTTTGATTGTTGATTGCCTTGCTAAATGGGGTATGTTATTGTCAAGGAAGTGGGATGCAAGTGTTGGAGGGAGTTTCCAAATGGATATGTCTTTTTCCACCATTCCCATTGAGGGAAGCCTTGTCAAGATCTATGGAGAAAATAATATGTTGCATCTAATTAAGGATTCAAACAATGCTTCCTATGAGGTGTTGTTTGTTGATGTTGATCCTAATAATTTTATTGGGTTTGCTGATGGAAAAGAACACAAGATGGATCAGTCAAAGTGCCTTGATCAGGTAAGTTATCCTTGGACCGTGCTATTTGATGGACCTTGCTCCAAATTTGGGAATTGTTCTGTATAATTCTAATTTCTCCTAGCTTAGAAGAGTTTGTTTTTTCCTTCAAGCTTAATTTTGAATATACCAACAACATTGTTGAGTATGAAGCCTTGTTATTGGGTCTGAGAATTGCATGTAAGTATGTTGTCAAGGAAATCATTACAAAAGGAGATTTAGAGCTAGTTGTCAAAAAAATAAGAAAAGTGTATGCTATAAAAAATCAGCAGATGAAATAGTATAAGCATGCAGTTTGGGATCTAATTGATATTTTTGATTCCTTAAATATTGTGCACCATGATAGAAGTTTCAATACTACTACTGAAAAGTTGGTTGTGTTGGGTCAATATTTGTAGATTGCACCATTTCACCTTATTGTGAGTACAATGTTGAATCGTTAACTAGGCCAACTATCCCCGACAACATCAAGCATTGGAAAGTGTTTAATGTGATGCTCAAGTGAAAATTTTATTACAAAATCAAGGTGAGTTTGTAGATCAACATATTCATTGGGAACCAATGGTGTGTATGACTCAAGGAAGAGAGATTTTTTTGGAAAATATATTATCCAATTGAAAACTAACACCATTCCTAGAGGTCTTGTTGCTCTTGAGTCAAATTTTAGCAATGCTGATTGCATCATCAATAAAAACATATCTACCTCAAGGGATGTGGAAGAGACTGACTTGGGAATAAAGGAGAAACAAAGGAGAGTTTGGTTGGGCAGAAATTTAAGCAAGGAAGAAAAACAGTCTACCTCTCGATTGTTAAAAAAATATCAACACTGTCTTGCCTGGTCATATTCAAAGTTGAAAGCATATAGAGAAGACTTGTTGCAACATGAGATCCCTCTTGAGAAAAATGAAAAACCATTTAGACAGAATAAAATTCCCATTAATCCACTCCTCAACATGAAAGTGCAAGATTAATTGAAGAAATTGAAAGAGGGAGGGATCATTCAACCCACAAGGTATTCATCTTTTTTTCAAACCTTGTACCACTCGAAAGAAGAATGGAGATATTAGAATTTGTGTAGACTTCAAAAATTTTAATAGAGCTTCATTGAAAGACAATTATCCTTTGCCAAACATGGAGAAAATGTTGCGATTAGTAGTGACTGGATCTGAATTGTTTTCCACCTTAGATGGTTTCTCTGGATACAATCGTGTTTTTGTCAAGGATTTAGAAAGATTTAAAACTACCTTTACCACTCCTTGGGAACATATGTTTATGTGAGAATGAATTTTGGTCTCATGAATGTTGGGGCTACCTTCCAAAGAGCAATGGATGTTGCTTTTTCTAGTTACATAAATGACTTCATTGCAGTTTATCAGGATGATGTGACTGTGTTTTCAAGGAGTAGAAAAGATCACTTGCAGCACTTTGAAAGAATGTTGATCAATTAGAGAATTTGGAATCTATCTTAATCCAAAGAAGTGTCACTTTGGAGTGGAAAAGGCCAAGCTGCTTGGTCCTATTGTTTCAAAGTTTGGTGTCATGATTGACCTTGAGAGAGTGGAAGCAATCAACAAGGTGCCAATTCTAAGAACAAAGAAGGGCATCCAATATTTCTTTGGGCAGATCAATTTCATCAAGAAGTTTGTGTCCAATTTTATTGAGTTGACTCTTCCTATCACATGCATGTTAAAGAAGGATCAAGTTATCAAATGGGAGGAGGATGTTGTCAAGATTTTAAAGGAATCAAAGAGGCACTTAAACATGCACTTATCTTGGCAGCTACAAATTACAAGAATCCTTTCCAAATCTTTTCTTTTGCTTCTGAAAATACTATTGCATTTGTTTTTCTCCAAAAGGATAAAGATGGGGCTAAGAGGCCTATTTCCTTCTTTAGAAAGGCTTTACAAGCTGCTGAGTTAAAGTATACAATCATGGAAAAATAAGCATTTGATTTGGTGAAAGCAACAAAGGTTGTCGCCTTATATCTTAAGTTCAAAAGTTGTTTCTTATGTTCCCCACACCATGGTAAAAGAAATATTATTAGAGATGGAGATCTCAAGTAAAATATGTAGATGGGTGAACAAATTTTAGGAGTATGATATGGACATCCAAAACACAAAGCTAGTAAGAGGTTTGGGTCTTGCTAATCTCATGGCCGAGAGAAAATTACAGATCAGGAAGTGAATGAAGTGGAGGAATAAAGGGAAGATGTTCTTAAGAAGTTGGTAAGTTATAAGTGGTACAAGGATATAATATTTTACCTCGTACACCTATGTTGTCCCGATCATTTAAATAAAAATCGGGAAAGAGCCCTCAAGTTGGCTTCTCAAAAGAACTTCATCACTCGACTTTGGGATGGCTTGGAAGAACCCCAAGGTGTCCTCTTGAAATGTATAACTGAAGATGAAGCTCTCAAAGTAGTTGTTAATTTCCATGGGGAGTTTGTGGAGGACACTTTTCTAGAGGGGTTACTTCACACAAAGTTTTGAGAGTTATTTATTGGTGGCCTACTCTCTTGAAAGATGCAACCATGCTGATTAGAAAATGTGAAAGCTGCCAACATTTCTCTAGAAGAATGAAAGCTTCAGGATTCCTTCCTTTACAACCTGTATCAATTGAAGCTCCTTTCAAATAGTACGGGATGGACTTCATTGGTGATATTTTAGACCCTTCTAGTTTTGGACATAAGTGGATCCTTGTAGCCACAGATTACTTCACCAACTGGGTAGAGGTAATCCCCACCAAAAAATCAACACACCAAGTTGTTATGGACTTCTTGTTGAATAATATCATATGTAGATTTGGTGTTCTAGTCAAGATTGTGGCTGATAATGCCATGTGTTTCAGAGCTAAACCTTTGATGGCAATGTGCAAGGAGTATGGAACCAATCTGACTTATTATTCAAACTATAACCCCCAAGGGAATGGACAAGCTGAGTCTAACAATAAGAACTTATTTAAGATCATTAGGACGACCTTGGATTTGAACAAGCAAAAATGGGGTGAACAACTGAAATTTGTAGTTTGGCTTGATAGAATCACTCGCTAAGAGAGATACTTGGTAAGAGCCCATTTGAGTTGGTATATGGAACTCAAGCTCTACTACCCTTACATCTACAATTATCTTCATTTCAGTTTGTTCAACAACTTGAGGATCAAGAGGTCAGTCCATATGAAGCAAGGATTAATCAGATTGTGGAGCTAGATGAAGAGAGAAGAGCATCCCACCAGAGGCATGTCAGATTTAGAGAGAAGTTGAAAATATTGTTTGACAAGAAGGTCACTCCTAGGGCCTTCAATATTGGAGATCTGGTTTTGTTATGGGACAGTAGAAATGAAGATAAGGGAAAACATGGAAAATTTGATGCATTATGGATGGGCCCTTACTCCATTGATATCAGAATTGGTGAGAATACCTTTTTTCTCAAAGATTTAGATGGGGAATTACTTGAACTTCTTGTTAATGGTAGGCATCTGAAGCATTTCTTGGATTAATCCCCAAATTTGAGGTATGCACCAACTTGTACAATGTATAGTGTTTGGTTTTCACTCTATTTTTGGTGTTTTGGTGGTTCTTGGTTTTCCTTGGCATGTGGTAGCCATTTTTGTTGGTTTCTCAGCTAGTTTTTGGTGGTTTTGGCTCATGACTCCATTTTCCCAATGGATTATTTTGGCACTTGGTCTATGTTGTTCTTGTGGCACTCACTAGGAGTGCCCATCCCCGAGCAGGAGCTGATGTTGGTGCCCATTTTGATCCTTTATTATTTTCCCATCTTCCCCCTTTGTTCTACGTGCTCTAAAAACATTTTTCTTTGAATTTGGTGGTCTCAGTAAACTTTTTCTCCAGTTAGATGCCTTGAAGTGCTCACAACTTATTATTTTTCCCCATTTTGAAATAAAAATACATGCATGCCCTATTTTGTGCCCTAAATTTCCTAATCCACGGGCCTCTATCATTTTTTCCACTTTTCCCAACCTTTGGAGCTCGTGGTTGTTTGTTTCATGCATTTTTTCCCTAAAAAATCCTTTACTATGGTCAAAAATTTCTTTAAAACACATTCCCTTTGTTTTTTGATCAAAAAATCCTTCACCCATGAAGAAAAAATCTAAACCGAGCATCTCTGGTAAATTCTACATTTTTTTATGGTTATACGGGTGTCACTTACCCATCAAATTTAAACTCAAAAATCTCCTCCTACGTGGCCACTTGTGGTTGGATAGGGTTTGGTGGGTTTCTTAGAAGACTTAGAATTTTTTGAGTTTTGGCAAAAAAATAAACATTTACCCCACAACTCCACAGGAGGGACACATGTCATATTCTTATTCATAGGCGGAATGGAAGGCCGGCGGAAGACTTAGGAATTTTTTCCTTTTTTGGTGAAAGGGATAAAAGGGTGTGGAAAGGGCCACGGGTCCGCAATGGAGAAAGGGGTGGACACGTGGTAGGCACAGAGGAGAGTGTGGGTCGGTGGAGGCAAAAGGGAATTTTTTCCCTTTTTTGCAAAAAGAATTAGAATGGAAGTTTGAAGCATGGCTCCGCCAAACGAACCATAGGAAGACATGTGGCGGGAAGGCCGGGTTGGCAAGTTGGCAGAGGCAAAAGGGAATTTTTCCTTTTGCAAAAATACTTAGTATGAAAATTTGACGTTGGCTCCATGACAAATCGAAGGAGACACGTGGCGGGGAAGAAATCGAGGCACGGGCTCATGGGGAAAAATGAGAAAATTTTCCCTTGACAAAAAGGAGTTAAAATGTGATTTGAGCCCATAGATCATCAGTGATAGAGAGATTGACATGAGTTAAGGACGACAGAGGCGGAGGTGTGGTCACGTGGGGAAAAGGTGAAAAATTTCCATATTCCAAAAAGGGTGGAAATGTGCATAATTGAAGCGCGATTTCAATGGGAGCCACCATATGCCACATGTCACTCCAAATTTCAAGAGTAGAGGGTGGAGAAAAACTCAATTTTTTCCAATTTTCGAAAAAAGTTAAAAAGTCAAAAAGTGATCCCAAATCCATCCCCAATCGTATTTTGACATGTGGAGGGCCCAGATTGAAGGAAAAAGGGCAAATCAATGGTAGCTGTACATTTTCATTTTTGGCCACCATTTTTGCTCTAGGAAGCTTGGAGATGTGAATTTTGCATCATTTTTCATCAAATTTTTGGCAAATTCATGTCGTTTTTGCCTTCAAGGATCAATGGGATCAATTTGAAATTTTAATTTGCAGATCTAGGGCATTTTTCAAATGAATTTTTACTCAGGCTCAAGAAAACACGTGAAAGATCAAATCCAAAGTTACAGAGTAAAAATTTGAAAGGGATAAGGATGAAATAATGAAATGAAATGGGTCTCCATGCTGGGAGAATGAAAAACATGCCTCCATAATGGATAATGATGAAGTATTTGTAATGATTTTCCATTTTTGAAACACCTGGTAAATTTTGTCGCAAATTTGTTAAATGTCCGTATCTGCGAATCATTTTGAAATTTTGTAACAAAATTGATGCTGGGAGAATTATTTTCTTGGGAAAGAAGGATCAAATTTCATTAAAAGTTATATAATGCATGTTTTGAGACATGTAAAAGGTCGAGAAACTTAGAATTTCATAGGAAAATCTGGGAAGAAGCCCAATCTCTCGAGAAACCACATGATAACTATTTCTAATTCCTTTCGCATCATATTTGTATCATGTTGAGTTGGTTTTAGTTGTAAAGCCATCAACAAGCTCTGAGATTATTCTTATAACATTCTCCTGCTGATATATTTGATTAGTTATGGATTATTTTGTGTTCTCTCTTGGCAAAGTTTGCATGCACTTATGTTTTAGAATGTTTTCAACTTGTGTTTCTTGCTCCTGTTGTAGTCTTATGTTTGAAAAATCTTTTGATCATACATGGTCTCATTTCTTGTTGATAGTTTAGTGGCATCTACAATCTCACATTTAGAAGAGCTTTCATCTGATAAAGAGATAAACAAATTTAAAATCACTTTACCTTCCTTGAATTTAGAGATTATTTTAAACCTTTGGGTGCACCTTAGGTCATGATAAAATAGATATTTTTGGATGCTTTTTTGGTTCATCTGTTTGAAGCTTTTGTGGCAGGTTTTCAAAGATTGTGTAGAAGAGTACAGATCCGGGCCTCCATTTATTGCACATATCCTGGTTGAAGGAGTACATTAACCCCTTTGAAGCATTTTGTTGTTTAGATCTTACAAATTTCTTGCAAAGGTCCTCAAAGAATTTGGTAGATTCTGGTTAATCTTGTCTAGAAATATCCCACCAAAATTCATTCAAAATAACTAATCCTACCCCATACTACCCCCGCATTGCATTATGTGTCAAGACACAAAAATACAATCCATTTACAAAAATACACAAATCAAATCAGATCATACAATGTCTTCAGTAACCCTTTCCTTGCATTGAAAACATCTCCATAATCTGGGAGTGACAACTTTTGAAAGTTAGATTTGGAGTGTTGATCATATTTTCCCAAGGCCCTTTCCATACTATTTACACAAATTGAGGGATATCTTCATCTCCTTCACCATTTGAGGCTTTATAAAGTAGGTCCTCTTACCTTGGTTGAAAGGCACAACCTAAAATAGTTAGGACAAGATCAAGTCCTATTTGAGTGTTATCCATCTCTCCACAAATCTGAGTGCCAGTTAGATCACATCCTCGGCTATAAAACAACACACATCATGATCTATCTGAATTCAAGCTTCATGTCATATCTCCGATACTTCTCGGAATGAAAGGAGAATACATTTTGGTACCAACATTATGGACACAATAGGTCCAAGAGTTGTAACCTTCAACTCTGATACCAAGATGTAACATTCCCATTTTAAGACTTTAGAAACAAGGGAATTGTTTTTACACAATGTTCTTTGTTCTAAATAAAAAATAATTTAGAACACACATTCCATGCCAATAAATCTCATAATAGATAACCATATGTAACTGTAAATGACTTGGTGAATTACCGATCTCTCATTGCATGACTCGGTCTCTAACCGATCTCTCATGTTTTTCTTTAAGTATTGAATACTTTTATGTATACTACGTATACTTGGTTTTCTTACCCTAATCTAGGTACTGAGTGACCTATTTAAAGAACCTATCTAAATATTTGTTACCAATATTCATCTGAAATCACGTTCCTTAAACTAGGTGACATAGGACAACGTAGCCAACAACTTGTGATACTTTGGCCAAATATTTCCAACATACTATTCATGTTACATCTCATAGATGACATATTTGTCAAATTAGAAATATGTCCTTCACCTCATTCTTCTATTATTTAGAATGGTCTTTACTTGAATTCACACCACTTGCAAAGGTTTGACCCTAACCTAGGCTAGGAGTATAATTTTTATAGGAGATGCTCACGATGACTTAAGGCATATGGGCATACTCAACTGACCTAATTCAATCGAATGTGCCTAGGTACCCTGAGTTATAGAAAGATACTTCCTATTCCAATTCATACAACTACCTTGACCTAAAGAGAAAATAATTTCAAGTCCAGATGTGTGTAGATCTAGATGAACTAATGTGGAAGGGTGTTGTAACATGTCAACTGCAACATTGTATCCTCGAGAAGACCTTAGTCTTCTCAAAGGTACAGTTCTGCAGTTGGCATGTGCCAACATCCGATAGAACTACTTCATCACGATGTACATACCTCTAGGAGGTCATTAACACTTAATTAATTTTGGATTAAGATTCAAATTACAACAACCTTGCCATACCCTAAATCCAACACCCCCCTCAAGTTCTTCATCCATATTTGATTTAATTAATATTAAAGAACTTCATTAACACGTGATTGCTTTTATGTTCGTTAACTTTGACTTGCCAAGCAATTATCCAAAAATAGAACAACATACATCATAAGGTTAAGTTAATGTAACTCAACTATTCAAATAAGGTGTAGCAACCACACAGGTTCAATTAGAGCAGTCTTCATAGAAAATTAAGTCTGAATGATTAACAATCGTAAACACCATTCTTTCACTTTACATTCTTTTGAGAGAGGAAGAGTCTTCCTCTCTACATGGTTATGTGTTAGGGTTTATCATACCCTTTATATCTTTCACACTTTCTACTATTTAATTGTGTGTTCAATATACATCCCATTATCATAATATATTATTTAGATAAAGAACGTCATCTTATGCAACTTACTAAGTTACTTCCAATTAAGAGAGAGATCGAAATATTTCCCTTCATCCAACTTATCAAATGACAACAGAAATAAGAATACAATAGATATGCAAAATATCAACTAGATAGTATTCCAACTACCTTCATAAAATGTACAAGAGAAATTACACAACAATTCAAAGTAAATCTCCAACCTTTTCAATTCATCATGATAAAATACACCATTTACAAGACTATGCATCTCAGACAAACTACATGTCAATCAGTATTAAGATCATTAAGAATACAACTTTTCTTTTTCAATACAACTCATGAATGAATCAGAATTCTCTATAAAAAGAGCCAGACTTTAAATCAACCAAGACATCATAAAATTTATTGCCTTCCTTTATCACTTATGAATTCCTTCAAAAAATTTCTAGCAAAGTTTAGTTCATTGAACTGAGCATGATAAACACTAAGAATTAAAATGAAGTGAATTCCACTAATTGTTCCATTATATCAACTTTGCTATAATGAAACAATTAATGTAATGATTCAAATAAAACATAGGTAATATCAACCATAAAAGAAGCACAATTAACAATTTGAATTCACTTTTAAGAAAATCTCATAACATGATCAACTAACAACTGCATTATATCAGCTAATTATTGTCCCAAACAATTACTTATTTATATCAAATAACAGCTCCTGTCATTAAATTATTTCATAATTCTTCCTGAATTTGAAATACATAATTAACTTCACTATATAACAAAAAGAGTTTCTTTCAGAATCAAAATACCTTCTTGTCATCTTTACCAAGTTTCCAGAAAACATGTGAAGACAAGTTCATTTCAGCATCGTTACATTTTTAAGATGAATCAACCAACAAATTAATTAAATAAGAGATTCACAATTCAGATTTGACATCTTAATTCTTGGTCAAATAAATATAACCTAGGTTCTTAGATTAGGCCTCTTATTAACAATAGAAAAGTATTTCCCAGCAACAATGTTTCCTTTCAACCAACTGAAACAATTACTATTTCCTTAAATACAATTTAAGTAGAGAAGTAATTAGTAACAATTACTAATCAATTACTTAATAAAAGTAATACAATTGATTCAATTAAAGTTATGACAGGTTTTATATAAGAAAGGAGAACGAGCTGAAAAGTAAACAGTTTACAATTTCCTTTATCATTCGGTTAAACCAAATTCTCATATGCATCTTCAGAAAAGAAGAGTCTACATCCTACCCATCAACAATTATTAACTTACTTGCAACCTTAATGAATCTTTCTTTATCATTGAAGGTTTTAGTCATTGATTTGAAACCATTCGTTCCATCAAAATAAGGTGAGACTATAAAAATATCCCCCTCTTAATCATGACCAAATAAAGAAGGAAGAAATCATCTGTTGAGTGCACAAGAAGATTCCACCGGAAAACACTTTCATAATGATGCATGACTCAGCCATTAGAAAATAATCAAATAAGAAATGGTTAAGTTTTCCTTTCTACAGACGAGATCAGCTAAATACGCCATGAATCGACAAGACATTAGGTTCCTATCAAATAACAAAGATCAAGAAAGCACACAAACATGAAAGGTTTGGTTTATCCTATATACAAAGATAGTAGTCCAAAATTTGATTATACATTCAATGAATCCCTTGAAATTCCATAGTCAGACCTTAACATGTTTCGATAACGAGTTACCAATAATTTTCCCGATCCGGCAAGTAGGTTTCCATCAGCGCATCCAAGTTCAAAAAGGACAAAAAATTAAACTTATGAAAGCCGAATAGGCCTAAAAAGGTAATCACCTTAACAAATTGGAGAGGTTCAACCAACAATGTATTTTAAAACAACAAAATTTCAATCTAAGACAACCACCACACCTTCAAAATTCTAATTAATCCATCAATTGTTTTACAAAGTTTCAAAGATAATACCAAAGACTAAACATCCAAAGTTTAAGTCATACTTTCCTCCATGTCTCCTTACAAACTCACTGTATAGTAACTCAAATACCATAACTCACTCAGCACCATTAAATATAAAGTTTGAAGCAGAGGAGTTCAATACAGAAAAAGAGCAAGTTATTCCTTCACCATTTTATACAAGTTGAAGTACAGAACATAGACAATGCCATAAACCACATTCACCCATTTACCATTGTTTTAAAATGAGTTTGAGTTCATACTAAAGAACAAAGTATTCAATTACAGTCCCGAACAAGGAGTATAAAAACTTAACAGAACATGATACAGATTTAAAGGGTATTCTTCTACCTTTCAAAAACAAGTAAAGGCATTCAGTATAAGCATGCAAGTTTACCAGTATAGATACAAACTATATGTCCAATCCTTTCTTTCATGCAAGTACATGTTCATATAATGAGATGAAACAAATACCCATACAGATCGTAGGAGTAATACAACTTTAAAACTCAAGGATGCAACCGAGAAGAGTATCCATTTACTTCCTACCTTCACAAGAGATTTCTATTCTGAAGCTCAAGACAAAAACTACTTACTCAAAATCTTCTTCAATAAGACAGTCCAGAGCATATATTTCAATCAAAACACTAAAGTCACGACAGTTGTAAATTCATTTCACTATTTTAAATCACTCAGAGAGAACACCCAAAAACAACATTATCATGTGAGGGTTTCAAAACCAAAATCATAGAGATTCTTTCAACAAGAAAGCAAATAACTAGAACAAAAATAGAAACCCATTTATCTCATGAGAGCAGAGTCATTTTAATGAAGCATTTAGAGAAAAGAAAGAAATCTTAATGGATAGAGCCTATCATGCCTGATAGTGCTTCTGCCAATTCGAAGAAGACTTCTAGCTGAGCTTCCAACACTTCTTCTTCTCCAAGAAAGATCAACAACCAAAAATATCTTTCCCCAATGCCTCATATACTTTCCTTGAATTGAAAATAGACCAAGGAAATCAAAAATAGCCATAAACTGAAAATAGAACTATTGGTTTGAAGAACTAGATAGCTCCATGCAAAGCAAAAATCGGAGAGCATGAATGACAAAACAACCTCAAACAAATCCACCCGCATGGTTTCCTAGGTGGTTTGCTCACCAAAAATGAGGCTCATTAATGCCATTAATTCTCAAATTCCTTCCTATCTCTCTTTTCCACCACCATCCAAAATCAGCTAGACCTAATTCAACTTTTGCATGCATCACTAAACCTTAGCGATGTCTCCATGTAGACTCCCACAAAATTTCATGCTTCTACCTAAACTGGCAGTACACTTTCCAATTAAATCAAAAATCAAATCACATTAATAGCTTAGGAACCATTTTCAAGCTTACCACTTGCCATATGACCCTTAGGTCCCCTTTCCATATTTCATTAGTTTAGGATAGTTACCATTAGCTTAGGATATGACCATAGGATAGTTTTAAAAGTATTTACCTTAGGTTTAGAAACATTTCAATAGGTAAATTTCCCTCTTAGGTTAGGTCATAGTTCATAGCCCTTTAGTATTAGATATCAGGTTAGAAATAAGCCTAGCATCACCTTAGGTTATTTCCCACATCCCAATTTAGAACATGCAACCTAGGTTAGGATGTTATCTCGAATGAAATAGGCATAGATAAAAGATAGGTACATTTACCTTAGTTTAGAATCCCGTTAGGATAGATCTCATAGGCCTAGGACTTAGTTTTTTTCCTCCATAGTCCTGAAGCAGGCCTCATACCACTTGACGACATTAGCATCCTGAAGAGATCAATCAATAAGATATGAGCACATAACATACAATAGAATTCTCACAAGATCTTACAAGGAAATAAAATAATTTGTAAACATAAAAGAGTTCATTCCATTATGTCCTTCAACCTCTAAATGTCAGTTTACCATTCAGATCAGGTAAGAAGATTTAAAACATACCTTGGATCAATGGAATTGATCCAAGGATTTGTTAATAAAAAGAGATAAGTTTGCAAACTTCATTTCCATATTACAACTTATCTATCAAAAGAAAAAATGGTTTCTTTGCAACCAATATCATTTCAGCCCAATGAATCTAAGAGAAGAAATGATTCATCCATGGTAAACATGATTTCCAAAAATCAAAGAAACACTCCTTATCCATAAAAATCACATGTTAACGCTTGCAATGCAAAAGAGGAAAGATAATAGTTTGTCAAATATGTTACACAATCCCAATTTTATTTTCATATATTACTTTACATTATTAACTTCTCAATTAAACCTATTTAAACTGAGAATATAACTATCCCAACTATTTCTTAGGAATAGTTCAGCATTAGATAGAACAATAGTACTTCCATCTCAACATTTTATTCACCTAAATTCATCCTAGAATCTGAGATGCCAAGATCAAATCAAAACATAGGAATAATTTTAGGATGGTCCAAACAACATAACTTGAAAAGAGTTTCTAATTTAAGAATCCTATAACTCAAATTCAGAATTAGAAACCAATTTAAGTTAAAGTCCAGCACTAAACAAATCTCAACAAAGGGTAAGATCAATTTGGCATGCAATTGGAACTAAGCACACAATCCCCAAAGAGATACATCAATACCAATGTTAAGTCAAAAGAGTAGAATGGAGGGGTTTAACAATCAGCTTCAACTCCTTCAACCATTCAAATATTTTTCACTAAACAAAAAGACTTACTCAGAATATTTCCAACCAAACACAACAATCCTTCTAAATAACCTCTGCTTCAGCTATATTGTCCTATCACAACTGGACTTAATTCTTCAAACAAGTCTTGAAGAATGTACTACAAAGCAGACCAAACAGGACAACACCTTTGCCAAGTTTTAAATAGAAGGAAAATCAAAGGAGAAAGAGAGATATTTTTACTCCAAGTTTTAAGCATGATTAGAAAATGATCACGATATAAACAAGAACATAGATAGACAAGTGTAGTCTCTAGTGCCCTTAACTAAAATCCTAAACAGAGGATTAAATAGGATCAAATAGAATGACAACATTCCTGAAGAAGGAAAGAAATGATGAACCATAACATTCATTTACCTTTCAAAATCAATGAGGATAGTAAATTTAATACCTAAATCCCCAAGAAAACAAGTAACCAATTCCTAACAGACACAATGGAGAAAGGAGGAGGATTAACCAAAGAGTAAGTCTACCCAGTCCTCCTAACTCAGATTCATAAGGGGAAGGAAACATATAATGTGATTTAACCAAACAGGAGACACCTTTTTATTTTCATCAATATAATATTGTCAAAAATCAAAATGAAAAAACCGAGTTCAATGGCCCCAGGTCAAGAATCAAGAAAACTAAACACATCAAATAATGTCCATCAAATTATCTAGACTTTCAAGTTGACAAAAACAATGAAAAATAGTATGCCAATACCCAAGACAATATTACTTTCTTAGCAACAATTTCCTCAATCTCATAAGTTACCCAAATACTCAAAAATAATAGAAGACAAAATAACACTTTCCTTAAATCACACTTTCACAAGCATTAATTCCTTTCAAGGAGATAACACAGTTATTCTTTCCAGATCCTCCATTTATGAATGATAAATCTCTAACAAGTCTTAACAGATGAAAAACTCCTTTCCAAGAAAAACCCTGAACCATGCATCTTCCCTCAATACTCACAGAACAAATGACTGAAACAGGAAGGTTAAAACAAAACCCAGAATCACAACCACAAAAGTGATAAAATTTAGACACGTCTTCAAATTTTAAAGCCTTCCATCAAAACTAAAAATAATATGCTAAATCCAAAGTTGTAGAAGTTTAATCCCCAAAAGGATTCAAGCAAGATCTAGCATCGAGATTTGAGATATTAAAATAGTATAATAGCTGAAGATTTTCCTAGTGGTGAAACAAGGAATTATAACCAAGTTACTGAGACATTATGCAACTGATTTATTACCACATTTACACAACTCAAAAATATTACCTATAGTATCGACTTCATCTCAAGCTTGTGCTAAAAGATTAAAGCATAATCTAGTAGACCAAATCAAGAAAAATCGAAACCTAGATCTTTATTTCAATAGGGTCAATAAATCATATGCAATAACAATCACAAAATCACAAGTAGAGAGATCATATCAACTAAGAAAATCCAGATTGTTTCCAAGAGTAGAGTTCTTTTAATGAAGTCAATTAAGTAAAATAAAAACAACTTAATGGGTAGATCCTATCATGCCTGATAGAGCTTCTCCTTCACCGATTGTAGAATATTTCCAAGAATAACTTCAACAACCTCTTCTTCTCCACACAACGTCAACCAACTTCCAATACTCTATCTTATTTTATAGCTTTTATAGAGTCCAATAATAGCTCAATGTAATGCAAAAATAACTAGTCAAGCAAGAGTCAAACTGGAGATTCGACGAATAGAAAAACATCATGCAGAGCTCGAGCTCGAAAATGAACCGAAAGATCAAAACAACCATGTAAAACCCCTCATGCATTTTCCTAGGTAGTTTTTCCAAATTTGAAAACATTAAATGCAAAGGACTATTAGTTCCCTCCATTTTCCACGCCACCACCATCTCCACATTTAGTAGTGTCTAATTTTAAATTTTACATGCAACTAAACTCGGTGGAGATGTCAACGCAGCCTCCCTAAATTTTCCAATGCCCATGCCAAAGTTAGTGGTAGGAAGAGATAAGACTGTATTAAATCCCATTTAATATTTTGAAATTGATTCCACCGACCACCCATTGTCCATGTCATTCCACAGCCCCCTTTAGGTTAGCCATACTTTAAGTTAGGTTAACATTAGTTTAGGAAAACAACATAGGTCCATAGTATAAGTCTAGGTCCCTCCTAATCCTTTTTCCTTCCCAATTAGCATAAGTCATAAAATCTTAGGTTAGGTTTAACCCCTAGGATAGAGTCATTAGTTTTAAAACTTAGTTATATTAGGTCCAAAGCCCTCCAATGACATATCATCCTAAAAATAATAGAAAAGAGGAACCAGAATTGTTACTGGGTCCAATACAAAGCAGAGACCTATGAAGAGGGTCATTTACAACCCTCACATACTCCAGATCCATAACTTCTCCCATTTTTCCAAATTGGACATCATGTCAACAAGACATGCAAATTAGAAGCATACCTTGGATCAATGGAATTGATCCAAGGTAATGTTGTTTGATTCCTCTTAAATTATGAAAACTGAAACTCAAATTCATAATCTCGTGTAGTGAATTTATCCTGCATAACAAAGATGAATTGCTTCATTTTTAATTAAGAAAAAATATGACAGAATGTACCTGTTCAATAGATGAATCATTTTCTACTGCAAACATGATTTCCAAAGTCATAAGAGTACACCGTCTTAAGACAAAATCACCTATCAATGTTTGTACCTTTTTAAAGTAGAAATCATCATAGGTACTAGTCATGTTTGGAGGCATTACATATATTTTGCAGAGAAAAAATAATGTGCTAAGTGACTGGAAGAAATTGGAAGCTAAAATCAAAAATGAATATCCTAAGTTAATCCTTCCAGATTGAAGAAGATGATACTACGAGTAAACCTTCATTCTTTTGTATAGTTTTTCATTCATTCATTCGTTAATTATTCTTTATTATTGGAGACATTAGAAATAATTATAATTATCGGGATGTAAATGTACTCTAGTGTGGGGTAATTTCAAGAAAACAAAATTTTACTCTAAGGAGAAGAAACACAAAGGATGCACACACGGGAACAAGGCACATTTGAAGGTGTGGGAAGATAGGAAAGGAAACACACACCAAAACACTTTGGATCAGGGCTTAGCTATTTTTGTGTATAAGGGATATTTTTAGAGATAACGTATGAAGTACACATAGATATGAATAATTTTGCTCCACGTAATGGTATTTTGGGAACAAGATAAAGATAAGCACCATGCATAGTTTTAGCTAATAATATGATTTATAATTGGAGTTAAATATAGGTCATTTATTGTTAGAACACTTACATGTTGTACATACTATTGTAAAGGCACATGGCTATTATCATCATGTGACCTATTTTGGGAATTCAATGGGTGGTGAAGGGAAATTCCACACCCTATAAAATGTATTTACTTGCATAGTTTAGTTTGTGGTGAATTACTTTGTATTGTTGTGTTGTTAGTTTTGACGTGCACATGACTCATGGAGATATTGATATAGTGTAAGAGGCTTTTGTGTTTTACAATATTTAATACAATGGATTATATTGGTTGGATAATGGTATTAAAAATGAATGAATATGGTTCTTGTATGGTTAATCTTATCATAGTTAATGTTTAGTTCATTTATTATGATTCTCTAAGATATAAAATCTGGATTATGCATTGTGGAATGCTTATGTCTAGTTATGAATTTGAATATGTTTAAACATCATCATGCTAACATTTTGTATAAGAAACTCTAAATAGGTACATGGTACCTTTGTGTGCTTAGGGTGAGCACTCAGATTAGTTTGAGTGATGTGCTAGAGCACCTAGGTTATTCAAAATCAATTCTAGGTTGTATCAAGAAAGGAAAAAGGTCCCGAGATAGATGTAAGGCTTGGATAAGCATGCATATAAGATTGGAATGTTGTTGCCATTTGATGCATTTCTTAATGTAATCAAAATAATATTTATTAAGACAGGGACAATAATAACCAATGTGAATTACATTCTTGGCAACATCCAAAAACACTAAAATGGCCACCACAGATACCATCGTGGACTTCTTGGATAACTCGAGGGATTCATGATACTTACAAAAATTAAGCAAGACACCATAAAAGAAACACTTGTAAATAATTCCACCAAGGATGACATAGCGGTTAGAATGTTGATGAAAGGAACTCCTACACTTCTATGATAGGTTATATGGGATGATGGATTGAGAAATATAGTCGAAGATTTGATAATACCAAATATTACAAGGATTACACTCGATGAGGTTAATTCCATTGATATCACTAAGATGAGTGGGCCTTTCAATGTGATGAATGATAATAGAGAGTTTAGAATCTTCCATAGACAAAGGCATAAGAGATGTAAGAGAATCCATACTGTCTACGAAATGATTGGATGATCGAGAGACGGTTTTTTATTGGTGTAGAAATTGAATGCTCTAAGAAATCAAAAATGTCTTTATACTTTTAAAGAACTCATTTTTACATTGACAAATGCCTTTGACCTGATTAATGATAAGTCAAGAATCCTTGTAAATAACAAGGATTTAGACACCAAGTAATACAATGGTTTGAAGGCCTAAGATGTGAGCTTCATACTCAAATAATATTTGTGCATTTAAAATTAAGCTTATAAGTGATAGGAATAGGAGTGTCCCAAAGAGGATTTATAATGACACCAACACATCCCCTTGTCAACACTTAGAAGCATCAAAGAAGAGTGTCATTTTGAGCGAAGAAAACTCATGGTTGAGGGTGTTAATATATTATTTTGGAAATATTTCATGGGGAGACAATTATTAGGAATAGGGATGTCAGCCAATTAATTTGTGATAGCTTGGCCCTTGATTGATTTCTCATAGATGAATTCTAGGTTCAATTTTGAGATGAGAATGATCTATCAAGTGATGCAATCACTATGATAAGGATTACAATGCATTTTTTCAAAAGATTAAATCTATTGATAACATAAGTTTTATAATTGAGAAGGTAATGGATAAGCTTGGAGGTAACAAATAAAAGAGCACAACACAAAATTCCATCTTAAGTGTAGCAAGTATTATAATCATTAAGAGTGCAGATGATGTAATACATGGCCTACTCATTACCTTGATCATTGTGATGTACCATCATGGCTCCTAAGGCATGATCAAAGGAAGATACATAGAGGTAGAAAGTATCTCCTCAAATGTATGTGTAAGAACAAGTGAGGATAGGAGATACTACTTGAGATCATTAAATGATTTTTGAAGTTATCATCCCATTTGAATTCAATATCTTTGTGAAGAATATGGTTAAAGGGTTGGAAATGGTTAGAAAGTTGTGAGATGAAGTGGAAAAATGATTGGACATGGGGTAGGTGTGAAGCATAAGGTCTTGATAATGGGAAATTAAGTATCATGCATGCCTAAAGGCACAAAGATGTTTTTGGGGATCTTCCTTACTATTGTATTTAGATAACTTTGGGATCTCCCAATGTGGGGATAAGGCTTTATGGGAACTGATTGGTTTATGGGTTCATTGCAAATTTGATCATATGATAATGTTTTTGGGAGCCCAAGGTAACTCCTTCAATATTATCTAATATACTTAAGAACACCTACATGGGATCATTAGATGGATGGGTTTTGAATTTGAAGGATGAGATTGTGATGTGTATGAAGTACATGGATTAGGTGGTTGATAAGTTTGATATGTTTGAGGATGTGTAGGTGTTGGAGGAAGTGGCTGATAAGGGGGAATGTAATTAAAGGGTTGTGATTAAATGGGTTGATAAAGAGGTTGTTGTTAGGAAATGAGGATGTGATAATATTTGGGATATTGATTTGGATGTTGAGAGATGGGGACATTTAATTGGTTTCATATAGGATTAGTTGGGATGTGAGTAATGGTTGGTTGGGCTATTTGAGTTGATTGATTGGGAAATATGTAATGATAAGCACCTCAAGGAGGAGTTTGATGTCTTTGAGTTGATTTAGATGGATGAGGTTACAAAGTGATTAGATTATCACGAACATGGGAAGTAAAGATAAGAGGAAAATTCTAATTATTCCATTCGGATGAAGGAGGAAGAAATTGAAACTCCTGTTATGATTGGATAAGCATACTAGTGACAATAATGGATTGAGGAAGAGGATTGATGAAGATAAATCTCACGTTATGCCATGGTAATTTCATTCATATCTCTAGGAAAGAATACAACAAGTTGTGAGGTTAAGACTTCATTAGACTTAGGATGAGAATGATAAGCATATATTTTTACAAAGGTGGTCCATCAATGGGGAGGTTGGTAGTCTTATAAAGGATATAGTCATGAAGAGCAACTAGATTAGCATCAAGAATCTCTTAGAATTCCACACACCCACAAGGGATGATAGGAGGCCCAAAATCTTTGATAGAGGTAGTAGATGGGGGTGTAGATAGTATAGATGGAACAAATTGATGATAAAAGAAGGGGTTGGTTTTGACATGAGTGTTAGGTTGGACCAATTGAGTCTCTTGAAGAGGGGGAATGGAAACCATGGGTTAAGTAACTGCAAAAGAGGTGATCAAAGGGGTGGAGGTAAGGATAGAAAGTTTGGAGGTTATTTGAGAAAGTAGTAGTGGAAATAGGAATGTTGTTGGATGACATATTTTGTTCCATTTGTATTTCTTGGGATCATGTAATAACTGGCATGAAAAAAAAATGCTGATTTTTAATTAATTGAAGCAAGTCACACAAAAAAAGTTTTGATTATCTTGATTATTAGAGATGTGTGAAATTAAATGAGAAATGGGCTTGAAGGGAACCTAGGAAATTCAAACTATAGATGGTTTTAGGACGTTTTAGATAGAGTCCTCGATATACCCAAAGTTATGTGATGCATGAATTTGTGATGACAACCAATACAGGGCTTGGTATTGGGGCCTACCCCCTCACTTCATGGTCTCACAGTGATAAGGGAGTCGAGTGCTTAGCCAATATACCGATAGCTAAAAAATTGTAACACAAATAGAACACCATGGTGTCTTTCCTATTCAATGATGAAATCCAAATAGTTCCACCTCAAAGGATTTTTATGTGTGTATTTTAATGCGTGTATTTTGGATGTGTGTGATAAGAGTGTATATAAAGTGTTAAGCCCCTAATTAAACTAGATTTCCAATAAAATATTAAGGGTTATTTTTACATCCAAAAAATTGTGTAGATTTGATGAAGACAATCAAACAAGATAGGAAAGTACAATGAAAAGGAGCAACTAATAAAAAGGAATACTTGGATAACACTTTTTGTTTTTATCTAAATTTTTAATTAAAACAAGAAAACAAAAGCCAATCCAAGTAATGTATCCACCACAAATAGGAAAAGAAACACTCCTTCCTACGAGGTTAATATAAGATGGATAGAAGAAAGTGAAAATGAAAGATAAAAATAAAAGACTCACCAAATAAGGGTGGGTCCCACTAAGCATGCCAAAATGTTGACCAAGTTTCCTTATTTCTGTTCCATATTAGTGAAATAGTGATAAATGAAATAAGTAACACTAATTATGAGAGGGTTTAAGGTACCTATAGATGTGATGGCAATAAAATATGGGCACAAATGAGAGATCCTCCTTACAATGAGATATGTGACCAACAAAACAAGATGACTCAACACAAAAATTAGATTAGTAGAAAATTGGGTGGGTTTCCCTGAAAATGTTATTCTAGAAGTGAAAATTCCTAGGATGGATGCAACCCATGTTTTTGATAAGAATAAGATAAAATAATGTTTGATAGACTGGATGTAGTAGAACCTGAGATGAAAAATCTCAAACGTAATAAAGATGATAAAATGCAGATATGATCTAAAAAAATAAACCAAACCTTTTCAAGTTGACAATGACTTGAGATTGTAGGGCCTCACAATGGCAAATGGATTAGATCAATTGAAACAATGATATAAAATGTAGATTTGAAGGCTTTAGAGGAAGATATGAAGTTGATGATGAAGATAAAATGAAGAAACAACCTGTAAGAGGTCTAGAACTATATTTCATAGAAAATATGCAAGAAAATTATGAAATATGAAGGTGTATGAAATGAATAATGATTTCTTCAACTACGACCAAGATGAGTCGAGAGACAACTAGAGTGATTAAAAAAAAATTTGATGGTGATAGGAGGATAAGATGGAAATATTTGAATCCTAAGGGGTCAGTAAGATCAAAGAGAGGATGGATGAAGCTATGAGAGACATAAAAGGTGACAAAATGGAAGCTAGGATGATGATGACTAAAAAAATTGACAAAATTTGGGACTGATTGAGGGTTATATGGAAGAGGGTTGTTGAAAACAAAGATCTCAGTAGATGGAAAATGAAGTGGTGAGAAGGAAGAGACAAGGATCCGTGTTGAAATCAACTCCGCAAAAATCTAATGAGGAATATGATGATGAAATTTCAATAGTAGATCCAAACATGCAATCTAGAAAAAATGCCTCCAAATATCCAAGAGTGAAGCACCAAATCTCTAAGGTGATTATGGCAGGTGTAAGCGAGAGAAAAAAATGAAAGTAAGATTACAAGAAATATTGAATCTATAAAATCAAATCTTGAGAAAAAGGAGGTGTAGGGAGGATTTATAGGGATGATGGAGACTCGGATGGGTTATTTTTGATCATGGAGATCCATCCATTTAGGAGGTGGAAAGGCAATAAGATTGAGGAAAAGATCCCATATGAGGTAGGATTTGGGTTTTGAGAGGTGTAGGCGGGTTAAGGTTGCTTAGGATGAATAAATGGGTAGGTGGAGGGTAAAAAATATTAAATAAAGGAAAAGGGGAGGTGAATTTATTAAATGAGGGCCTAGGAAGGATAAAATGGAGGATTTAGGGATAATAAATGAATTAAATGGGGATTTTATAATTAATTAAAGATGATTAGTGGATGATTAAGATGGAAAATAATGATAAGTGGGATAAATTGAATTTTAGAGGGAAGAAGGTAATTCAAATGGAAAGAGATCTATATGTAGAAAATACGATGGAGAACGAATGTGGGGTGAGGGGTAGAGATACCAAAATTGGTGTTTATAATACCGCATCACTATGGGAGTGGAGAAATAACCAACAACCAATCCCGATAAATATAGGTGGTACAACCGATTGACGAAGCCTTAATTCTTCTTTTCATGTCTATTTCTCCTTACTTTCTCTTTCACATTGATTCTTCGACAACACTTGATGGATCCTTGAAAATATTGATGATATGTTTGGAAAACAAGATGAAATGAGATACCATGTGTTAAAGAACCAACTCTAGGATTAAATCCTAGTAACTTTGAAAACCTACACGAATTCTTCTCAATTTTTTTCACACTAGATTTTTTTGAAAGAACGTGGAATTGAAAAAATAGATTCCCAAATAATTTGATCTATTATCTCTAATCTTGGCCCAAAATACTCTATCTTAATTTTTACCTTTCATGCCACGATAGAAGATTTAGGAATTGCTTAGAAGTTTTCCTCATTTAACAAATTTTCATCCTAACTCATTTGAGGACAAGAAAATTTCATTCAAATAGGAATAATCAAGTCCAAGTCACATGCCCATTTTCATGCACTGGTAAAGAAAAGGAGAAGAAACAATATAAGAAGAAAGAGAAAATGATAAACCTATGAAATAAGCTAAGACTACCCAAACCAAACCCAACATGAAAACTTATATTTGAGCCTAAAGAGAAGAAGGCAAGGTTTAAGTGTTCCTACTGCAAGTAGTTAGGACATGAAGAACATCAATGCATGAGAAAAAAAATTGACCACCTAACTCATTTACTTGAGAAAAATAATATAGGTTTTCCCAAGTCTATTAAGAAAAATTCTTTAAAACTTGAGTCTTCTAAAGAAAAGGAATCAAAATCTCATAAGAAGAAAGGTAAGGCCCTTGTAGCAAGATTTTCTCCATCATCGAAATGGGTCATAAATTTTGGTGCCTTGCACTAGATGATTTGTTCACATTTTGGGTTTTTTGACATTGAGCTATGTGGAATGTCCCAAAGCACTTTGGGTGATGACATTTCATTGTTAGTTACTAGTAGTGAATTGGTAGAATTAGATGGTCGAACCTATAACAATTCTCTAAGTGTTCCCATTCTCTCTACTAATATCCTATTAGTTTACTAAATTATTCATATTGGTGAAGGAATATGAGTGTAATTTAATCCTAATTCAATGATAATTCAAGATATTTATAGTGATACTACAATGGTGAGGGAAAGGATGATCACCGGTCTATTATACAATGTTTCCATCTTTACTTATAATTCTTCACCCACTATTTTTCTTACTCACGCTGATGATATTAGTAATCTATAACATTTACATTTTGGTCATTTAAAATATCATTACCTTGAACAATTGAGCCAACATGAGATGGTCAATGGGTTACCTTGAGTCAAATTTTCTAAGGGTCTTTGTGAGGTTTACGCCTTGGGAAATATTTTGAAGATTTTTTTGGTAAGGGGAAATTATGGAAATGTTATCATCCCTTCGATCTTGTTCATAGTGAAATTTTTATCCCCTTTCCATCTCCTTCATTCACTAGGGATCTATATATACTTACCTTCATTGATGAATTTTCATGTTATACGTGGGTTTACTTTCTCAAATAGAAATATGAAGTTTTCAATCACTTTTGAGACTTTAAGGGTCTCCATGAGAAACAACCTGAAAGGTATATAAAGGTTATTTGATTTGAAAATAGAGGTGAGTATGTGAGAAATAGGTTTGATTATTTTGAACCTCAAAAGGGATTAATTTGAAACATACACTTGCTTACAAATCTTTGTAAATTGGAGTTGCGAAAGAAAGAAAAAACACTTCAGAGATGGCCACTTGTATGATTAATTCTAAATTCCTTCCTTTGTATTCTTGGGCCGAAGACATGAATTAAGATTGTTACATTTTCAAACACATTCAGTATAAATAAATAAAAGGGATTATACCCTTTGAGGTTTGGTATGGATGAAAAACTAATGTTGACCACTTTCGCATCTTCAGATCAAGTGCTATGGATTGGATTCCCAAAGAAAAATGCAAGGAACCACAATCCAAACTTTTTATATGTTATCCAAAATACCGCCCGTGATATTTTGATAACTTACCATTTCATCTTGGACTCGGGGTAGTACCAAATTGATCGAGATGGGGAAATTTACATTTTATAAGGATTTCAGTTCAATAAATTATCTCTTCTCCTTAAAAATCAATTAAGGTCCACACTTAGCCAATACCCACCCTTTGTAAATCTTAAAAATGGATAAGTTTTAACAGTTTTCTTCATTTCGGGTTTTTGGGTCCTTCATGCATCAAAACATGTTGATCCATTAACATGTTCCATGTCATTTGTTTTCTGGCCCCTGAATCTTGAATTTCCTTTTTTCGAGTTTCCAAAATTGCCAAAATAGGGTTGATGTTCTACCCTCCTCATTTCAAATTTTGAGACTCTCTTGAATTAGAACATCAAAACTAAATGCATATTTAGTATAATGTGTTTTTCGGTTCTGAAACCTAACGGTATACAATATTTCAAGGTTTTAGACTTTGAGATTTGAGGGTTTTCGAGCATCAAAACATGTTGACTCAATTACATGTTTTGTGTTACTCGTCTTTCTGGTTCCGAAACCTCGATGTCCTTTGTTTCGGGTTTTTAGGGGTCAACAAAATCCACTCGGATCAAAAATTTGACATCCTCCTCATTTCAAATTTGGGGTTTTGGAGCATCAAAACATGCCAACTAAAACGCATGTATTTTTCTTCTTGTATTCCAAACATGAAACTTGACTTCTTTAATTTATGGAATTATGACACCTAGATCATAAAATGGCCATAAATTTCTCCCAAAATCTTTGATTTTCACAAAATTAGGCTTTTTAGAGGTTAACTATTATTAAAATGGGAAGTACAGTCCACTATATATAGGAATAGTTGTAGTTATATCAATCACCAAGTTTGATGAGGCTTGATGCCATATCCTACATCTGCTACAAGCAAAGAACCATGGAGGGATGGCCTTAATAGGGTTCCCATTCCTATTCTCAAGAATTCAATGCATATGGATGGTGGGTGGAAGAAAGAATTTGAGTTCCCTCTATTCTCCCTATTCTCTCTCTCTCTCCCATTTTCTATATAGTATAGAGGATACCTATTTGTAGGGGTTGGACATTCTTGAAATGCTTCTCTTTTTCTCAGGTGCTAGGTAAATGTTAGAGCTCGAAGCCTCATTTGTTAGCATTGTAATGATTATCCTGCCTTCTACCTCTAGTATGATGTACAGTAAAATTTATGAAGAAAAAAGATCAAGTTTATGGCTATTTCACTACTCTAGCTCAGTTTCTACTACTTTATCTTACTTTTATTCACGCTTCTAGGTGTTTTGTGCATTTTATTGTTCTCATTGCAGGTTTGAATGATGTTGTGCTTAAGAAAATTGGTGAATGGAATGTTGTTGTCATATGTGGTACTTTTTTCACCCTCTTCATTTCCATTTTTCCCATTTTTATTCATTTGAAATTTTATAGCACACCCTTTTACTAGTTCTACCACATTTGTAGTGTAGGATTTCCCTCTCTTACCCTTTTTCCTTCTCCCCAGTCCTTTATAAAGCATAGAATATGATAGGTTATCTATTTTTCTTGCTTTAGGAGTAGCTGTTGTAATAGATTAAATAGAGGAAACAACCTTCTTTGAAGGTGCATCTCAAGTATGCAAGTCCCGAAAATTGAGATATGGTCCAATGTTACCCAATCACACTGATTTTCTCACACACATGAAACAAATTTGGAGGGTATTGTAATTTGGTGATAACAATATATTTTTCAAGTATCTCGATGGTGTTAAGGGTTATAGATTATTATACCCCAAAAATCACCAAATATATATTGAGAGAAGTGTGAATTTTGATGAGTCTTCTTGTACTTCCACTTCTCCACCCAATAATGTCCATTTTCCCATTTTTGAATCTAATTCAAACTCTTATAATGATGATCTTGTTGAGCCTCATGCTCTTGATCATTCTAATCCTCTCACTCCTTTTATATTAGAATATATTAATTCTGATAATAGTGATGATGAGGATTATGTCCCCTCTCCATCTAGTGAATATTTGAAAGATTATGAGCCTAACTCTCCTCTTGGTCCTCGCTAGGATAAGAAGACCTTATAGAGTGCTAGATATTGGATACGGGATCCTTAAGATGAGAGATGAACTTGTTTAGAGTTATCTAGACCCCAAACCCTCTTCTCCTTTTCTTCCACCCTCGGTGTTCTAGGAGTGTATTGAGATTCATAAGTGGGATTTTTCCATGGATGAGGAGTATTTCTCTCTCATGAAGAAAGATACTTGGGATATCACCCCTATTCTAAAATTAATAAAAATGGTTTAGTGAAAGTGGGTATATTGAACAAATTATGGTGCCAATGGGAATATCAATAAAACTTGACTCATAGCTAAGGGTTTTTTTTTGAGGTTGTTAGGATTGACTATTCGAGACCTTTACTCTTATTGTTAAGAATGACTTCCTTCATGCATATCTAGAGGACGAAATCGATATGGAAAAAACTTTGAGTTATATCCAGGATCCATTACTTATTTGTAGACTTAAGAAGTCTATCTATGACCTTAAACAAGCCCCTCGTAATTGGTATACCAAGATGGAATCCTTTCTTCTTACATCAAGGTTCACTAGGTGTCACTTTGACTAAAATGTTTACATTATGTGAAAATATGAGTTCATTATTATTCTTGTTATGTATGATGATTAATTGTTGATTATGGGTAGATATTCCTTGATCATTAGTTTTATGAAGACCTCCTTAGCCAAAAATTTCTCCATGACTTAATTGGTTTTTCTTCATTACGTTATTGGGATATGGATTACCTAATATTACTCAAGAATTGTGATTTCTCAACCTAAGTACACCCTTGATTTTCTAGCTGGGTTTCACATGTCTGATTGTAAGCCATCTCGCACCGCATTTATTTCTCGGGTTAAATTAGTTCCATATTTCTCCACTTCTTTAGTCAACACTACCCTTTATTTCTATTTTTGGGGATCTTGATCTACCTAACTCATACCTATCAGGATATTTCATTTTCTATTGGTGTTGTGTTCATATTTACATAGGATCCTCATAAGTTGTATTTGAAAACAACTTAGTGAATCCTTCACCATGTTTTTGGAACTCATAATGATGGCATTCACTACTTGGGTGGGAAAGATATTGATTTCTTTAGATTCACATATTTTATTGGGTCGGTGATCTTGATCATGGGAATTTTCCTCTACGGCTAAAATTTTTCTCTTGGTTCAAGTCCCATTAATTGGTTAAGAAAGAAGAAACACATGATTTATATATCTTATACGGAGGAAAATACATAGGATTGGTCAATGCTACCACGTAAGCTATTTGGTTATAGGGGATTCCGACGAGTTTGGAATTCACTTTTAGTGGTCCACCATTATTTATTATGAAAACATGAGCACTATCTTGATTTTTAAAATATTTTTTAACATCGGTGGAGAAATCGCATTGAGATACACATCCACTTCATTCAAGAGTTGATTTATGGAGAAATCATTGATTTTTAGTACCATTAGATTTTAGACTAGGTTATAAACATCTTTACCAAAACCTTCACCGAAACAAAATTTATTCACTTACACTCTCTTCTTGGGGTGAGGTCCACTACATCCACTCATCATTTTGGGATTTCTAGTTCTCTTCTTTTTAGTTTCCTCTTCTATAAATATTTAAGTTTGTACATGGGTACCTCATCATGCCTATAGTTCTTTGGGCCCCATATGACACATATTTATTAGTTGTCTAGGTGTATTTCTCTCTTTCTAGCTTTCCATGCCTCTACCTAAGATTTAATGAGGGGGTTGTTTGTATGAGGTATTATTTTTCCATTTATTTAGTTATTGGGAATTTTCCACCCCACACATGGTGAGTCATCTCACTTAGGTGAGTCATAGGTATTTTAGGGAGATATATGACATATTTTTATCATTTTTGCCATATGTGTCATCGTCTTATGGTAATTACATGTAATTGATAACATTGTAACTTGTCACTCTATTATGTCGATATGACGTGTTTAGGAATGACATTTACACAACACTCCTTATATGTAATATTATTTTGATCTATGGGCATGAGTGTACATATTATTTTTGGATGAAAATTTTGCTTATAGTTAATTTTATTCTTGATTACTTGGAGCATTTTTTCATTTCCATTAGAGTGCAACAACCCTGATGTGTATGGGTTCCGTTTATCCTCATGGTTCTCTCTCACATGCTCATGGTGCATGATTCTAGATGAATTCAAGATAAGTGTTTTTTCATGTGGGACAAAAGAGATTGTGTTCATGACAAAGAGTTGATTTGAGTAGTCTATCATTTCTTATAGAGAAGAGGAGATAAAATAGAGATTTCAAAGCATGAAAAAGATAAGTACTGTAGATAAGATGTGGATTAATGTTTCTAAGTCCAAGTAAAGACATGATCTAATAAGAGAAGTATTCAAGGAAAATACTATTCATTGCAACATTCTTCTCCACAACCAGGGGAGGAGAAGGAGCTCATCTTGAATAATCTTCTTCTAATCACACATCTCTTTAACATTTTATATATTCATTGAGAAATACATTTTGTAAAAGTAATTTAAGTCACTTACATTTTATATTTCTTCATTGAGATTGTGCTTTAAGTTGAAAATTTGCATGGGAATGTGAAGTGTCACTTACCATGGCTAGAAATTGGAATTATCTCTCTATTCCAAGGATCAATTATTTCTCTCTCTAATGATTGAATTATTCTATTTCTTACATATATATTTTCCTCCATTATCATCTTATCACTCATCCGAGTAAATGATCTATAAAACTTCTACTTTGGAACTCTAAGAATCACACAACTATGTTGTTCTACTTTCAAATTTGTAAAATGATAGATTTTCTTGAAAATTAGAGCTTCGTGACTAATTATCTAGTGTTATAGAAAGGAAATTGCTAAGAAGGAAATAATTCAAACACCAACAATTTTATTCTAGAAACCTCCGATGGAGGAAAACCATCGAGAAGGGAAACTTCTCTTTCTTCCCAGCTTTCAATGGTCTAATATAGACAATTACAGATTACAATAAGTATGAAAATAAGAAAAAATGTAAACATTCTCTCCAATTACTTTCTTGTTTTGTTTCTACACCTTGCTCCTATAATTCCATTCCAAAGACTAAAGATCTTTCTCACTACTCTCATTAAACTCGCTTCTCGATTTCTCTCGATCTTCAAATGCCCCATTCTCTTGCTCCGTTCATACATTTATAGGCCTTCACATGTCCTCCTATGCATTGGATAATGTGAAAGGGAATGGAAAGGAAGAGATACGGTTGGGTGCTTCCAATTTGCATCCATTCATGTTTCATTCTTTTTTTTTTTGTTCGAAAGTATCAGGACCACCACCTTGAGTAGACCGACAAGCTGTCATAGGACAACTACACTAGATGGGTGGTAGTTTCAAGACTACTTCCCTATAGGGAGGTGATTCTGAAACTGCCACTTTGCACAGAGTGACAGCCTTCCTTCCGAGAACCTCTATTTACCTCATTTCTCTCACTTTTCTTGTTTCTCCTTCTTGGTGTTGATGGAACTGATGAAGTGGTGTGTTTTTATGGATCCCTATGGATCATACCTCACCTAATTAGGAGGATTTTTGTCCCACAAAAGCTTAGTGGGGAGTTGTAGAGTAATCAACTCCCTTTCATGCTCATTAGAATACCATTGGGTCTGCCTTAGTATCTTCTCTCATCCAACCTGCCAAGACTCCTGTGGATCTTTGGTTTGTTGTTCCAGTGCTACATCCTCCTTCAAGCTACCTCAAGTACAATCCTCTTTGGAAGGTAACTTTTTTATCTTTCCTTCTTTTTCATTTATAGATTGCATTAGTGGATGTTAGATCTTGCAACCTACTATCACGTGCATTTGCATAAAGTATGGCACGAAGGTTTCTTCTTCAACCTACTCAAGTATGGAAAAGGTCCTATACTTGTAGTGGTTTATTCCTTTCCTATAATTTTTTATTGAGATGGATTAGTTGAATCCTCTCTTAGTGCACTACTTCTTTAGTCACCATTGTTCCTTATATCTCCTCTTCTTCTTGCTGCCCCACTCGGCAGTCCAAAGTGAATCTGTAGGTAGATACGGTGACTACATAGCGGAAGTTTGTTTTGCTCCTTGAATGAGTAGTTCCTTTTTTGGATTCTTCTATAAAAACTGACAAGTGTTATCCAAATTCTCCATCCTTTGGTCAGAAATATCCGTTCTCACGTCCATTTTTTTTCTTCCAATAAAAGCAAAAAAACTGATGATTTTCGTGAATAAGTCTTGGTACTTGGTTGGCACTTACCATAGCTTTCTTTGATTTACTATGGTGTGTCCAAATGTTAGAACTGACTCCATCCTTGTCCCATCTAAAATGGTTCTCCATCTTTATGAATAGATCATCCCTAGCATTCAAGTAAGGACTTCCGAAGACAACGTCAAATGCATCAAGTCGAATAATATCGCTTCTAATACATCTATGTATTGGCTATGTATCCCAAACTGAAACTTACACTTACTTGTAACTTGTATTTCTACACCCTTCTTTACCCATCCTAGTGGGTATGGATGGGGATACACGTAAGTCTCTAGACCAAGTTGCTCTACAACTTCATCAGAAATCAAATTTGACTGAGAACCAGAATATACTAAAGCATTTACCTTACTCTTCTTGATTTGGATTCTGATTTAAAAAATCTTACTCATCTCTTCTTCTTTTTCTGCCCCGTACATGTTAGTGTCCATGCATCCCATCCTCTCATCTACATATGAATCATCCTCAATCTCCACCTCTCTTTTTGTCTTCAAAGTGGCCATGTATTTCTTGGAATCCTTTTTTTGATGCTTTGGGTGCAATTCTAGATGCAACTTCCAACATGTGGCGTCAATATGTCCATTTACATCACAATTCTTATATAAATTCTTAGGATCTTTACAAGTATGCAAAGCAGTAGCGGTATGTTTACCTTTCCATTTACCTCTACTAATTTTATTCCCTTTCTCTTTGTCCTATTGTTCTATTGACTAGTCACCCTTTGGCTCTATTTCTCCTTGGTTCTTCTCGTCATCAATGTAGTATGGTTATACACAAGCTTCATTGAGATCCTTGGGATTCATGGATATTACCTTCCTCCTAAGGTGAGTGTGAAGTCCTCCCAAATACTTAATTAGAATGTCCTCATCCTCCAAGTCCATATTCAGCAACATGGCTTGTCTCCAAAATTATGCAAAGTGTAGTCTTGCACGCTTTGACCGCATTGCCTTGTCTAAAGTACTTTGCCACTTAATCATCATGTCAGTCTTATGGCCAATTAGATAGAATTTAGCTCTTATTAATTCGTTAAATCCTTTCCAAGTCTTGACAATAGGACATTTCTTCTTCTCACAAGTTCCTAGATGGGTTTCCCACCAAACCAGAGCATGACCTTCCATTTTGAGACGTGCAAAGGTGACCCTTTGTGCCTTAGTGAAATTATGCACACTAAAGTAGACTTCTAAATATTTTATCCATTTATCCAATAATTCTACATCTACTTTTCCTTCAAAATTCTTTATTTCCACTTTCGTTTCAACTTTAAAAGGTGTATGTGCATATTTTACCTTCTCACTTACAATTGGCATCTCTTCATGCTCTTCCCATCCTTCCTCTTTATCTCTCATTTTGATACCAAATTTTTTGGCTAGTGATTGAACCATTGAGTCCATGGAATCTTGCTTAACCGAAGCCTTATTTTCCAAATCTGAAATCTCTTCTTATTTTCTATGTTATCTATCCATCATGGTCTCTAGCATCTCGACTCTACGGACTAAGTTCTCTTCCTCCATTTAAGCTTGAATTATTTGTTTCCACTTCTTTGTAGAATTATCTAACTTGCAAGGTAAAAATTCTTCACCTTTGGACCTTGTCACTATCATACAAAATCACAAGAAAGATTCGAATACCATAGTCCTAGATATATAATCAGCTCTGATACCAAAATGATCCGTAAACTTCTACTTTAGAACTCTACGAATCACACAACTATGTTTTTCTACTTTCAAATTTAGAAAATGATAGATTTTCTTAAATATTAGAGCTTCATGATTGATTATCTAGTGCTATAGAAAGGAAATTATAGAGAAGGAAATAATTCAAACACCAACAATTTTATCCTAGAAACCTCCAATGGAGGTCTAATGGAGGAAAACCACTTGGGAAGGGCAACTGCTCTTTCTTCCCACTTTTATTGGTCTAATATAGACAATTGCAGATTACAATAATTATGAAAAGAAGAAACAATGTAAACCTTGTCTCCAATTACTTTCTTATTTTGTTTCTACACCTTGCTCCTATAATTCCATTCCAGCATTGAAGCTCTTGCTCACTACTCTCATTACACTCTGCATCTCGATCTCTCTGGATCCTTGAATGCCCCATTCTCTTGCTACTTTGATGTATTTATAGGCCTTCACATGTCCTCCCATGTAATGGATAATGTGAAAGGGCATGGAAGGGAATAGATACATCTAGGCACTTCCAATTCGCATCCATTCGTGTTCCATTCTTCTTTTTTGTTCGAAAGTATCATGACCCTTTGCCCGAGAAGACCAACGGTCGTAAGACCACCACCCTAGCTGGTGGTGGTTGTGAAATGCCATTCTATACAGAGTTACGGTTCCTTCCAAACCTCCGTTTACCTCATTTTTTCTCACTTTTCTTGTTTCTCCTTCTTGTTGTTGATGGAACTGATGAAGTGGTGTGTTTTTCTAGATACTTATGGATCAATACATATTGAAATTGGTAAGAAGTTGAAGGACTTTGTGCCTTCTTTATGGAATGAATATATCTTGATAAGGCTTTGTATTTATCTTGCATTATTCATTTCATTATCTTGTTATGATGTTGTGTTGTGCTTTCCTATTTCCTCCAATTGAAATTGAAATCACCTCTGAGTTTTAGTTAATGAAATATGAGTTTAGCTCATTAATACAATTCCCCTTCTCATTTCTCTCTCTTCCCTTACCTACAAATTTATCCCTCTCTAGTCTACCATTAGACTCATAACAAGTGTGTTTCTGCACTTCACCAACCTCCTGCTACCCTCGAATATTATTGTTGTGTACATAGTGTCTATATTTCAATAAATAGGATCCTGCGAATTCCCAAGATTAGGTCTTTATCCCATGATTGTTTATGAAATTACATATTTTCCCTTTGGAATAATATTTTACCAACACTATTACAACAAGTAGATTAGTATTTAGGGTAGTTAGTGGATGAAATTAGAGTAGTTAGAGCAAAGAGAAAAATTTATCCATAGGTTTGTTCTAAGGATCCAACGTCCCATGCCTTAGGGACATTCCCGTATTGTTTCTAAGATAGCCAAGTATTTCAAAACTTGGTGAGATTTCATGGGTACACACTCTTAGTGATGACATGAGGCATTAATTATATTAATGTGACTAGTTTAGGATGTGTAATTATAGGCCCCAAGTGGTCTATTATCTTTAAATAGTATGGTGAGTAATTCGAATGACACTTTCATTATTACTTCTATCAATAGCACTTTGTACTCGAGAGAGATAAGATATTGCTCACCAAAGAGGCTTTGAACTACAATTTAACCGTATGGTGGATGTATACAGGAATAAATAGTTTATGAGTTGGTAAGTGTTAAAAACACACTTTTTCTATAAAATAGTTGTAATTTTAATGATTTTTTGAAATTTGTGAATTTTTCAATTTAATATTGTTAGGGCATATAGTTCTTAAAAGTACATTTTCGACCTTTGGGGTGGAACTGTACACTATGGTACATTTTTGACCTAGTTCTACAAATTTTGGACCTAATGAGGAAAATAAAAAAAACATATTTTCCTCTAAGTGTAAATTTTAGTATGGATTTTTTTAATGTGATTTTTTCACGGTGATTGTTAATTATAGATAATTTAATAGATGTTTGTATTATTTTATTATTGTAGAAAGATGTACATGCTAGGGAATTTTTGGTGGCTACCACATGAAGAGCCTACTTTCTTTGGGATTGGATGATGATGGGTGGGATATAACAGATAGAGTTGGTTTAAACCATGTGTCTAGATTTGGAGGTGCCCCAAAATATATATTTGATCACCACATTATGTGATGAATGGAATACATATACTTGAAATTTTTGGTTCATGATAGTGAAGATTAAAGTGACTCTACAAGACATGCATCATATTTTGTGACAAAGAATAATAGTTGAGAGAGAAAACTTTTCAATGACATACATGTCGGTTTATATGTACAACATGTGCTTTGGTTTTGGTTGGGTTTTAGAGGCCTTCTAGAGCTGACCATTTGATTGAGTTTTATTATGACATTGAGGGTTCCATGGTTGTGGAAATTTATTGCGGTGGGCCTAATTTGTAGTATTGGATAGCGTAAGGGTGTCGATTTCATACTAATTTTTGTAGATATGTCAGTCCACAAGGAATTATGGAATGATATATGATTGATTCCACAATATTTTGGGCTAATAATGTCAAGTGGGGATACTATATGGATGAAAATTGACATGTGACCTTTAACCAAACTTGACTCCCAAGTTCATGCCAAGGTATTCGATGTGGAAATGTGGATGATGAACGGTAGAGAAATGTGATATGTGGACAAAAGTGTGCATGAATAGGGTGGATAAGTTGTCAAGGAAGCACAATGTCCTCAAAAAGTAATAACGAGATCTACTCATCAAGGGAAATGAAATCCTCTCTAACTCTAATGGGTTTGATAGATGGATCCGAAAGAATGGCTATATGGAGATTCTGTTCAATATCAAGCTCCATGAAGATCCTTTTAAGTGGTTGTGGGATTCATGGAAAACTAATAGGGGCCTTGTAAATATGTCCAGACAAGGTCATAGAACAAGCGAGAGAGGCATGGTATCATGAAATCTAGATTCGGTTCATGAGAGAAGTCCAAATGCGAGGGCTCAATGAGATTCCTCATTAAGAAAGTTTAACTATGATATGTTGTCGGTGTGTAATGACGATGTGCGAAAAACAAACGTGCGCAAAATTGTGTCAATATCTGTGAGTAGTTTAGGTGCGTATGGTTAGGGGACCCTAGGGTAACTTTCAAACATTCTTAGCTATTGGATTCCTTATATGATCATGTTTCTATTCAAACCCTATTTCCAAGGGTAGTCTATAATTCATAGGCCTTATCAGCTGCAATGTTTAAGATGTTTATTTATTGAATATTCTCGGTGTATCGATCTAGTGTTCGGAGGAAAAGAAGACAAACTCCTATATCTATATCTCTGTAAGTAACTCTAAACCATTCAATCATGGTACACATGGATCAATATCGTATTTTTATTCTTGTTGAGTATCATTGATGGTCATGTGTTATAAAGATATAATTTAACTAAGAAAATAAAATCTAATCCAATTAAATTGAAACTATTCCATATTTTTGTATTTTCAAGATATAAATGAGTTAAAACAGTTTAAAACTACTACTCTAATTAATAAATCCTAAAAAAATAAACAAATGGATGTAGTTTTTATCTGTAGAATAAATCTATTCTATTTTTTTATATTTTCAAGATATAAATGAAATAAAACAGAAAAAACTACTACTCTAATTAATAAATCCTAAAACAAATAAACAACAAGATGTATTTTTTTATCTATGCAAAAGAAATATATTCTATTTTAAATAATGAAAGATTCAATAAACTATGGATGCAAATATAATCCTCTATTTTTACCTCGAAGCGGGGAAGAAATCGAGCTTATTTAAAAGCTTTTCCTCCCTGCAACTTCACCTACAAAAGTAAAGAAGAATTCTATTGAGGATTTCCTACATGAACTAATTTACTATAACTATTGAATGAATGCAATAATAAAAATTGTTTTTTTCTACTCTATCCGATATATATGTATTGTATGATTCAGAAACAATAATTCAAGGAAAATGAAGGAACTAACATTAACTCGAACTTAGAAATATAGAGTAGTGGAAAATCCATTTGTGTTTTGTTTTGTCCCCTCAGCTTGTTTTTTCAATCTCATGTGTTCACATGAGTCCAAGGGATTGGGAATTCAATAGAAGAAGAAATTATAAGGCACTTGGAGAAATGGTATCGTGATGGCAATGTGGCAGCTATGCGCAGTGGAAGAGAGATTATAGAAGTGAACAAAGCTTGGCCATACAATTCCCAACAAGAATGTGGCAACTCAATAATGGAAGAATACACAAAATGATCTCCACCCATTTTCTTGAGAATGAGTGATGAATTTATAGAAGGTTGGATGGGCTGTGCACCATCACACTTGTAGATATGGGGTGCCACATAAAAATAAAGGGGTTGTTTCAATAGTTAATTATAAATATAAGTGAAAAAGGAGATTGCCACATGGAAATGAATCTTGAAATAAGCTCAAATGGGTAATAAATGTGATCAGAAAGTGAACTTAAGTGAATAAATCATGCATCAAATCACGGAGAAAGATTTATTGAAAAAGTGCACAAGACCACCACCCTATGTAGAGTGGTGGTTATAGGACCACCGCCTATCCGGGTGGCGTTGGCGCTAGAGGACCGTCACCCCGGTAGGGAAGTGGTTTTGCAAATGAAGGCCTAAACTAAGCTAAAATGAAGTGATAAGCTTCAAAAGAGCGGAAATTGCTAAGGTAAACTAGGCTACAAATATAAGATAAATTTTTTTGGGAGTTCGAACACCTTTGGAAGAGACGTGAATCATCATTAGGGACCTTTTATTCTTGTTTTCTAATAATGTAGCATGTGCAAATTTTGGTGCATACATATTTCCCCCTCGGAGAATAATTTTAGCCATGAAGAGGTGTAAAACGTAGATTCTGAGAATGGCATTCTCAAAGTGGGGAGTTAGAATTTATACAAAACATGCTAGCGTGTTGAAATGTTGTTGTTTAAGCTCCTGCTACACAAATATGAAAGAAAAACTCAAGTGTAGATAGATAAAGTATTGGAAAATAAACACTAAAACAAAATGACAAGTGAACTTACCATTTTCTTGGGGATATAAGTATACCTACACCAGCATTGCGAAGTACACACACTTGAAATGAAGTTAAAAAAATCATATATATAACTAAAGCTACTCATTTTAAATTCATTTGCACATATCCCCCTTAGTGATTTTGGATCTCTAGACCTAAAGTGACCATTTTGAGTTATATTATAGTCAAAATGATGAGGGCGATGATGTGATCATGGATCTATGAGTTAGACACCTCATAGCAAAGAAAAAGGTTAACATTTCTCATTTGTTTGTTTTGAAACCTAAAATAAAAAATATTGAAAATTTAAGCCTAAGCGGGATAGTTTTCAAATTTCTCATGTGAAAATGTTCTATAGGAGGTAGTCTAGGTGGGTTCATCATTTATTTCATGTAAAAGGGTCTATTTTTGTTTTTTTAGTTTTTAGAATAAAGAGGACATCCTGTCGGTTTTAGAAAGGACCGCCGCCCTGCGTAAGGTGGTGGTTATAGGACCGTTACCTTCCCTAGGAGGCGGTTATAGGACCACTTCCCTACCCTGCGTAAGACCATCATTGGTATTCAGGCTTCATGCTTGGTAGGAGACAAGGGTGGGGACAAGATCTTATATTTTTGGGCTCCCATCATCATGCAAATTGAGCAACATGGGCTCATATATTCCTAGGGAATGGAAATTATTTTGACCATGTACCATGATTTATACCATGTTATGAAACTAAAGGGGAAATCCCTGAGCAACCTTACCTTGGTTATGAGTTGGGTATACAAGTGGATTATCCCTTATTAGAGGGGAGTCAACATACTTGATCAAGGGACCATCAAGGCCACTAGATGGATAGGTTTGTTAGTTCTCGAGAAAAACATTAACCCATATCTACAATCACTACAAATGACTTTGGTACGAGACCCTACCAGGATATGAATATATTGATTTCTTATTCCATCATTTTATATTTAGTGGATAGATCTACAAGGGTGGAGGCCCACCCTACCATCATAGTATCATAGAAGTTAGGGTTGGCCTATGATGATTCTCTTCCTATCATGACCATTGTTTATAGGAGTATTAGGAAGGCACAAGATGTCCCTATGGAAAATCACTTATGGATAGTAGTTGTACTAGGATTACCTATATGTATGGAGAATGTACAAGTTCCCAAAGCACATAGGGTAGTCAAGGATATTCTCAAAATTGAGGTCAGACCTACTCATAATGGGGATGAGGAGGAGGATGAGGCCCATACTGAGAGACAAAGACAAAGGAGGAGGTTAGAGCGGAGGGGGGTGGTGATGATGAAGTGACATAGAGTGGTAGGTCTCTCGGAGATATTTATGGAAGAGAGAGAGGAGGTAAAGGAGGAGAAGGAGACTTTGGTTTTGGAGGAGCCACTTCTTTATGAGGGAGGTGAAAACAAGGATTCTTTGACTGGATAACATGATATCCCAAGAGAGGGAGTTACTTAGTAGATGCCTAGAGCGGATTTTCCACCCCCTGCATCGACTAATCCCATTTGGATTCCCAGAGATCGAAGTATGTAGATACTCTTCTCTCAACCTTGTTAGCTAGAAATGTTAATTATTAAACCTTGTTCTTCTTTTTTATTTACAATGGTTTTCTAACTCACCACTATTCTATTTGTTTTACAATGACGATAGTTTGTGAGATCTTATTTAAAGGATATGCGTTGATACTTAGTTTCTCCCTATGGAGAAGAAATGTAATGAGATACTAGAGGATTTGGGATACCCTTTGACCATGATACTTAGTTTCTCCCTATGGAGAAGAAATGTAATGAGATACTAGAGGATTCGGATACCCTTTGGCGAGAGCCACTCATGTAACAAGGCCATGACCAAAGGTCATTTTCATTCACACTCTCATCCATAAAAATTTCACGACATCCTAGATACGATTAGAGTCTTGTTGAGCCTGTAAAATGACTAAATCCTATAGAAAAAGATGAGTGCATGTGGAAGGCACTATGGAAGAAAGCATGTGATTAAATGTGCGTGAGGAGAGATAGGTTTCACGTAAGAGTAGGAGAGGGTTTAAGGGTTTAAGGACTTAGCCATATTTCAGTTAAAGGGTATCACATGAAAAACACGTGAATATATAGATAAGTGTAATAATGACAAGGTTGTTACCGAATCCTTGGAGCTCTAGAATATAATATTCCAGGAATCATTATGGTTATAGGTTGTCAGAAGTGGAGGTTGTTATGTCTATTTCACATCTTAATGTCCTAGACATTTAGCATGTGGGATTACTTTGGAATGATTTTTAGGTGATCTCCTATCCTATTTAAGTAGGTATTTAGATCTAGAAGGGGTGTGTGTCTTGGTATTGGGTGTTAGAGATCACGGGTCATGTGTGGGTGCATATGGGGTGTGCATATGAGTGGTGTATTTCAATAGGAAGGTATTATGTAATGGTTTTATCGGAGTAATGTAGGGTTTCTAGATCAAAGCCATGAGAAGAGTAGGATGTTGATAGTAGAATGATGTATTGATCTATTACTGAACCTTTTTTATTTAATATGGCTATGGTAAAAACTTCTCAATCAATATATGACAGTTACTCTTTTTATTTATGTTTATGGGTTCAAACCATAGTGTGTTTCATGTTACTCATGGTACATATATGGTCCTCTTATGTTGTTGTAATTTTTAGGTTTATATTATGGTGCATCTATGTTAGATTTAGTGTTTTTACTTGTATGCTAGAATAAACTCTCATATTTCTAATTCTACAGACATTCCTCCATTAATGGAAAATAATTATTACAAATCTCACATAAATGAGGGGCTCATCCCATGTGCGCACCTTGGGTGGGCACCCAACATAATGTTTGGTGATAGGCTAATGCACTTGGGATTTAAAGGAAATAGGAAAATGACACTACATTTTTCTTCCATTGTCGAACATCTTTTGAAGCTGATATGAGAATGGTGTGTTATGACATGAAATGCTTGAGCTTGGAAAATGTCCAGACTTGGCTTAAAAACAAGGAGGATAATTTTTCTTAGTGATTTAACAATGGATCTTAGTTTGATCTATGTAAATGGGTAGATGAGCACCTGTATTATGATATTTATGTGAAATTATTTTCTTTTTCCTAGTAGATTTATACAAATAGTAGTCGGCATACGCATCAAGGAAAAATTATCATTATAAACCTCGTGTTTGGACCCAATAAAAATATTAAAGGCTACATGATACTGATCTAACTTGGACTAGTGATGTTGATCATTAGTGGAGTGGAGTGTTGGCCAGTTATACCTTAGAATACATGATTTCTATGTATTCTTTCCCGATATATTTCGAGTTTGAGTTCTTACAGAGCCGAAGTATCATTCTTGCAGGATATGCTTATTAGCTATAAATATCCTTATCATCACTCGATTATGGAGGAATTTCCTATAAATGGCTAACTTCCGACTAGGAATGGGGCATAGAAGATGGGGTAGTGAAAGATGGTAGACCTTGTGGCGTAAGAAAAGAGAGGAGAGATGTGGATCAAGTATAAAGAATCACAAAAATGGATTTAGCAATACAATGTGAAGTTTTCGGAGTGATGGATTTATGGAGGCATACGTTGTGGGAAGGATTTGAGGTTCACATGGAGGGTGTGGGACCTAAGTAGTATGTGCTTCCCCATATTGAAAGTGCCGAGATAGAAACCCCTCGGCGTCGGTGATATCTCATCATATGGAGAAAGGATAGTCATAGGCGGACATCTTAGCCTACCCGGTGACAAAACCACGACGCTTAGTTTCTATGATAAGAGTTATTAACCTAGTTGGTGTTGATATTGGTAGTCGAGTGACACCTAGTAGATATAATTTTTCATTTAGTTCCTCTATGGAAACACAAATATTTCATGTGTTTTGGGGCATCCTATTTGGCACATCATTTTGGAAAGGTGTGGCTAGACAAATTTTGGGTATCACTTAAATTTGTTCAACATCACAAAATGTCGTCGGCGTAGATGGGTATGTAGAGCGCAACTATGTCGTGCCCCTCACCTATAATGGGAGGAGGATATGGAGGAGTAGGGGCTAGTGGATCTAATAGATCTAGTGGTGGAGGAAACACAGGAGGGAATCAAGGCCGTGGATTTGGTGGACAAGGGCCACAACATAATCAATAGGTATTTTATGAGATGTCCCTTCATTTACCTAATTACAAGGGTGTTGAGGATGTCACAAAGCATGTAAACAAGTGAAAATTGTTATGATGTGCTAAGGGTGTCATTACCTCGAGAGAAAAAGGCAAGTCACTTTGCAACTACATTATAGGGATGCACACATAGCTGGTACTAAAAATATGACCCACATCAGATAGTGGTGGATTATACTGCACTACATGATGACTTCTTAGAATAATTCCACATTCCTGAGTTTGAGAAAAAGAGCATCAATGCATTAAAGGAGATTCAACAAGGTATGGAAGAGAGTGTGCAGGAGTATGATGCATGCTTTAAGACTCTTCTGTCAAAGTTATCTTATGATATCCATCCATCTCAGCATGCCTAGTGGTTCACTGGAGGATTGATAACACCTTTTAGAAGAGTGATTTCCCACAAGAATTTCATGGATCTACGTGAAGCCTTAGAGGTTTCTTTGCATTTTAAATCCATATGAAGTTTCAACACTAGTGTTATCCCATTTTTAGAAGCACAGATCACTGTCATGGAAAAACAACTAGAGAAAATGTATGTGAACTTAACTCATGAGACTCACAATGGACTATGGTGCATGAATTGTGAGGTAAACGGACACACAAAGGATAGTTTCCCAAAAAATATAGTGTGCGCAATGTCATTGGATTGTGAAATATCTCATGGATATCATAATCAAAGTATATGCCCTTTGTTGTAGTGTTCACTCCGCAATAATGTGTCTTCTTATTGTAAGATTTTCTCATCTATGACTCACGATACAAAGGATTGTCAATTGATAGACAAAATCCATGATGCCATTGATATTGGTGTGCATCATACTTACATTTGGAACAATTCTAAAAACAAATTTCATCCATATGAAGTGAATGGGGATGGATTCAGTTGAGGAAGAGGTTTTTACAAAGGATTCAAAGGACACAATTGTCAAGGAGGTAGGCGTGAACTTCCCCTGTGGAACTTGTTACAATTTTGGATCTATTGAACACTACAAGCATGAGTGTCTAGATTTACTACAATGCTCATAGTGCAAGAAGAAGAAGAATTATGATGAGTTCCCTAAGTTATATGAGTAGATGATCCAAAACCGGAGGAAAGACAAGGGCGCGAGGATGGTCATTGTGAAGCGAGCTGATCCGTAATGGATGCTTAGGGTGGCACATGACCCTAAGTTGGAACTTTTATTAGTAACTAGGTAGGTGGAAGCCACGTGAGCTAGGGAAATAATGAAGAAAAGTACTCTCATTATAGGAGAAGAGGTGTTATATGTGAAATATCCATAACCAACTCATTAGAAGGAGGTCTACCAAGACACCATGAAGGTGATTAGAAACCCGTAGGGGGATTTAGTGTCTTAAGGAGAAAACAAAGAAGTTGGAGAAGAAGAAGAATGATGAGGTCCCTCAGAAGGACATGAATGAGGTCAAATAAGTGTGTAGGATGTTGCACTAGGAGAATATTATCTCTATGTTAGGAGAGTGGCTAAGAGAAAAGGTACTACATGCTTTGGAGGAAAGTGCGAGAGGTAGATCTTACATGATAATCTACCTCCTCAAAATATGGATTATGAAAAATAAATTACATTGAATGTAGTTATGGATGGATGATTCTTGAGAAAAATCCCGATTAACATGGTCCACGAGGTCAATGTTCTCACTTTAGATGCATGGAATCGATGGGAGGCCCCATTGTAGCCATATTCAAATGTGTTATATATGAAAAATAGGACAAAGGTTATGCCCATTAGAGTGTTAAAGGATGCATCCATAACCATTCGAGGGGGAAAGTTCACTTGAGATTCTTAAGTCTTAGTGCTTGCTGAGGAAGAAAAATTTCCAGCCTTACTTGGATGCCCCTTGTGCTATAAGAATAATACTGACTTGCACTTTTAAAAAGTGTACATAAGCTTTGGGAACAAAGAGGAGCACGTTGTCATTCCTCTAACAGATGGGAAGTCTGTACCCTATGTAGAGAATTTGGGAGAAGAGGACATAGATAAAATATTTCTATGCACCATTAGAGACCCCAAGGTTATCCATCCATTAGGAGAAGGATTCATTCAATGGGAAGAGGCTCATACATGATTGATCGATACTAGCGTTACATGTGAAAATTAGGAACATGATATATATGAGTTGGTTAGAAGAAAATTAAAGGGAACTATGACTCACATCACTAGGGCGTGTTCGGTTAGGTTCCTAGGAGGAAAGTAGTTACCCAATTACACTAGAGAGGGTAACCTTGACATCTTTATGCATGTAATGGAGGTACAATGGACCTTTCAGGTAGAAAGGAGGAATATCTTGACTTATACCTTGTGCGGAACAACAACACATTATTGGGTAACACATCAAGACAATATTTTAGAGTGGTGTAAAGTGGGAATCATGTTCTCTGTGAGATTTCTCCAGAGTAATTTACCTTCAACAATAGACTACTGTTATGGGAATAATTCCTCCTCATTCTACATCTAAGAATGTGAAAGATGCTTGATGGTAGCATCGGAAGCCTTGCCTCCTTCACTATGAGTGCATAAGTTCTATTACACCTTACAAGGCTATGCACGCATAGTATATCCATTCAAAATTTCATCATTAGATTGGTAATTGACAGAGTTAACGACGGATATTATCAAGACTTTTGAATACCAATCTTCTAAGCCATCGGTGAATGAGGTACTACAGATAGTCAAGTGCCTTACCTTGGGGATCTTGTTATGACTAAGAACCAATCCTATATTTTTATGGGAACTTGATTTGGGGGCGTGCTTCGTAGAAGAAGAACCAAAAGAAGAAGAGACAGAGGAGATACAACTTGAGCACTCCTTCCTGGAGAAAGAAAAGGGTAAGTAAGTATACTTAATAGATGGTGAGGAAGTAAAAATGTTGATGTTAACCACACAGAGGGTACACATGAATTACTATAAAAATCATATGATAAATCTCACACCTACCATGATCACTTGAAAATAAATAAGGTTAACATTGGTAAGGAAGCAGGGCCAAAGGAAGCTATCCTTAGAGATTACTTGATTGACTAAGAGGTTTCAAAAATAATTGAGTTGGTGTGTGATTTCCAAGACTTATAACCATGAATTTAAGGGATTTCACCACTCTATAGGGGAAATGAGGATTAAGTTAAAGGAGGGTTCATGCCCGGTTTAGAAGATACCTTATAGGATGAATCCAAATTTTTGTATAAAGGTTACGAGAGGAAATTGAATAATCTAAGTGGGCGAGCCCAATAGTAATTAGTATCAAGAAGGATGGGAGGATAAGGATTTGTGTTGATTACAAAGATTTAAATTCTTCATGTATGATATATCCTTTTCCAATCTGTTTATTGACAAGATATTAGAATGTGTTGTTGGGAAAGAGATATATTCTTTCACAGATGGATTCTGCAGATATCATCAAGTAAGATTTGAGAAGGAAGATGAGGAGAAAATTAATTTCATGAGATAGTGGGGAATATTTTCATATATCATTATGTCCTTTTGGCTTAAGAATGTGACTGATGTTTTTTTGCATCATGGTACAATCATTTCAAGACTTCATTTACAAATTTCTACAAGTCTACCCGGATTACTTGACATTGTATGGGTTAGTAAAGGATCATTATGACAATTTGAGAGTGATGTTTGAGAGGTGCGGTAGTTAAGTATCTCCTAAACATTGATAATTTAGTTTTACTACCCCATTTGGCACATTACTAGGTCACATTATATGCAAAGAAGACTTATTGGTGGACCTTGCCAAAGTTTTTGTTATTTATGGTTCGAGGAGCTTACCAGTCAAAGTGTAGTGCATGGATTCTTATGGAACATGTGATATTATAGGAAATTTATCAAAGGCTATTCCAATATTACCATGCCATTGAAGGATTTGTTTAAACATAAAATTAAATTTGATTGGGGTGAGGTGTAATAGATGGCTTTTGACATGTTAATGGAGAAACTTACTACTACGCTCATTTTGCACTTTCCCTCTTAGGACAAGCCATTTCACATATATTTTGATGCATCGGGTATGGTTATAGGAGTAGTGTTAGCATAGTCTGGAGAGGGGTTTTTGATCACCCCTTATGTTTTTAAGTAGAAATTTAATGTGGGTAGAGTATAATTATATAACAATGAAGCACAAAGCATTGTCCATGACATATACAACTGCATAAATTCAGGAAATAATTTTTGGACACTCTATTTAGCATTTGTAGAGATCATATGGTGCTCAAGTACCATGTGAAAAACCTATCTTGCAAAGGTGCATATGTTGGTGGATCTTATTGTTTCAAGAGTTTGACTTTTCAGTCATCGTGAAACCAGGAAAGAGAAATTTGGGACCTAACCATCTATCATGGATTAACTTAGGAGAGGACATGTAGAGCATTGAGGACATAATGTTGGATGCATAATTATTTAGATTTCAGCTTCAACCCACTACTTTGGGGATATTTTTGTTTTCTTGCAAACGGGTGTGGCACCGAAAGGAATAAATGCCTTGGAGAGGAAGTAGTTGACTATACGTGTCATGATCTATATGTTGATCAGCAGAGACCTGTACAAACTAGGCCAAGATGAGTTCTTATACTGGTGTGTGTTAGAACATGATCATAATGCAATCATGGAAGACTCTCATGGTGGCACTGCATGAGGACACTATGCAGGGAATGCGACCGCATGAAAGATCTTATTGGCATGCCTTTGGTGGGAGATGGTATATAAGGATTTTATAGACTATTGTAAAGCCTATGACCATTTCCACCACCTTGGTAAGCCAAGGCGGAGAGAAAAAATTCCATTAAGACCTATTGTTAGTGTAGAGATGTTTTAAAAATGGGAAATTGACATTATGGGCCCTATTTCCTTGCACCACGTGAGATAGGTTTTCACTATATTATCATGTGCACAAACTATATTACAAGATGGGAATAAATTAAACCTATGAAGGATTGCACGATGGCTACAAAAGCTAGGTTTTTATGGGAGAATATAATCAGCAATGAATGCACGTTGAGTTTAACAAGTGATAGGGGTACTCACTTTTTGAATGAGACTATTAGAATCTTATTGGCAGAGTTTATGGTGGCCCATCACAACAATACAACCTATCAACCTCGGGTTAATGGTATTGCTGAGGCATTTACCAAAATATTGAGCCGCACGTTAACTAATATTTGTGATTTTTGAAGGAGTCTCTGCAGTGTTATGGGCATATCACACAACTTATAAATGTTTGAACAAGGCCACCCTTTCAATTGTAGAATGGCATATAAGCTATTCTTCTTGTTGAATTTATGTTACCATCCTTGCATATTACGTGTGTAGGAGGATTGATGATGAGAAATCCTTAAAAGAGCACATTGAAAAACTTATGATGCTAGATGAAAGGTGAGACATTTCTAGGTGGAGTCAAAAGAGGGAGAAATCTAGAAAAAGGAATGACATGACCAGCATATTAGGAACAAGAAGTTTGAGGTTGGGTAGATGGTTCTTCTGTATGATTCAAAGTTTTTGTGTCATCCTGGGAAACTCAAAGTGCATTGGCTAGGACCATATGTAATATCTTATAAACTTGATTCAATTTCTTTCCGATTCAAGAATTGAATGGGACATGGTTGCCTAGTTATTTTAACGAGAGTAGGTTGAATCCCTACTATAAATAAGTCTTTTGTGTGTTTGTAAATAAGGTAGTGTTTCCAGTTATCTTAGGATTTCCCTTAATGCATTTTCCTTTATATGTGTTTCCTTTCATTGTCATTATACTTTGTCTTTTCATTTTTTTTTTTGTGGGTGCGATTTGCACACCAAGATAGCTAGATTACTATCTAAAATATTTTTATGCATATAGGAATGTGCATCCTTTTAGTGTGAGGTAGATAGTGTAAAGAAGAGTTTTAATGTATAGTGTGGTATGAAGCAAGTCCTAGGAGTGATGTTGAATGGAGGCCTCAATGAAAAATTCAAATGCACATGGGTTTAGAGGAGTACATGTAGAAGAAGTGATTATGGGTGAAGATTGGTGTCAAAATATTTATAAAAACCATGTACATGGATAAAATCACAAAACAAAGCCGGGGTAGGCTGCAACAAGAACTTGGTAAAAATGCAAGGAAGATGTACTTTGGCATTGGAAGGACATGTAAGGAATTCTATGGTCGGTGAATTTTTGCACCCTAGAAAGTTGAGGAGGTTATGTGTAAGTTGGTGGATAGAGGAAAAGCTCTACACACAACGCGTGGAATGAAAAGAATGGGGAAAAAATGACTTTAATGTGGAAAAATGGTGGTAGGTGGCACAAATATTAATGTAGAAAAATAAAAAAACTATAAATAGAAGGTTGGGGTAAGTTATTTATTTTACGAGGTAAGTGCATGAAGTTGGGAGGCCAAAAATGGACAAGCATCCAAAAAAAAAAAAAACACGCTCGCATTTTAATTTGTTTGGCTCAGGAATCACCGAACCTATAACACGTACACGTTTCAAAGAAGTCAAAATGTGTACGCGTTATACTTTTATTATTTCTTATACTTTAACTTTATTTTAGTAAATATAAGAAATTAAGGTCACTCTGCACCTTATGGAAGTGGTCTCGTAGCTCCAACAATTATAATCTAGAAGATAGTTTTTCAAAATCTAATTTGGTCAGTACTTACTCATTTTCAGGATTTCAACAAACAACCTAAAACTTTTAGGGCATATATATTGTAGTTGGCATTTGTTTTTGGAAAGCATATAGTCAGTTTAAAGGTTTTTTGACCTTCTAAAATGGATTTTGGCCCTACCACTACTTGAATTGGTACTAATTTTTAAATTTGGTCCATAATTCACTTTAGTGGCCATGAATTAACTCTATGATGTTTGTCTACTTCTTACTAAAAAGATATCCTCACTTTGTAGATAGAGGATTTTTCCCTGAATGGGATTCATGTTCTATGGCCAAAATGAGGTGATTGTAATGTGCCTTTGCCTTAAGGTGTGATAACACTACTAGGTGTTGAATGAGTTGTTATGAATAGTACCAAGTGAACTCGAGATGATTACTCATTCTTAAAAACATTGTGCTCCATATAAAGGTCATCCCCTCACCTTTCCTAGCTCTAAAATCATCCTTTCATGGAATCAAATTCATGATTCTCATATATGCTTTTTCTCATATGTCTCTTATGGAGACAAGTTATGCCTTAATACTTCATAAATAATGGTCCTTGATAACTTAGTGACATGACTAGCTCATTTTAGCTTGTTCTGAAGGGTGTTCAATTAACTACAAAATGGCCAAAAATGCCTTTTTAGGCCTTCAAAGGAAGTAGTCTCTCATAAAAACTAAATGAGTCAATCGATCACCTTAAAAATTATTCCCTACACATTGAAACACGCTAAATGATATTTTTAGGATTTTCCTTTGGGTGATGGTTTATGATTTAGGGTTTAGGGTTTAGGGCTCGGGGTTTAGGGTTTAGGGCTAAGGGTTTAGGACTCAATGTTTAGAGTTTAGGGTTTAAGGTTTAGTGTTTAAGGCTCATACTTCATATTTTAGGGTTTATGGTTTAGGGATCAGGGCTTAGGGTTCATGGTCTATGGTTTATGGTTTAGGGTTTAGAGTATTGGGTTTACGGTTCATGGTTAAGGGTTTAGGATTTAGGGCTTAGGGCTTAAGTTTCAAGGTTTAGGTTTTAGGGCTCAAGGTTGAGGGTTTAGGGTTTATGGCTCAAGGTTCAGTGTTTAGGTTTTATGGATCAAGGTTGAGGGTTTATGGTTTAGGGTTGAGAGTTGAGGGTTCAGGGTTTAGGGTTGAGGATTTATGGTTTAGGGTTTAGGGTTTAGGAGTTAGGTTTTAAGGTTTAGGGTTGAGGATTTAGGGTTTACGGTTCAGGGTTTATGAGTTAATTTTTAATGTTTAAAGGTCGGGATTCATGGTTTAGGGAAAAGGATTCATGGTTTAGGGTTTAGGGATTAGGGTTCGAGGTCTAGGGTTTAGGCTTAAGAGTTGAGGGTTCAAGGTTTAGGGCTCAGGGTTTAGTTTTTAGGGTTAAGGGTTTATGTTTAAGGGTTCAAAGTTTAGGGCTTTTTCTTAGGGCTTATGGTTTAAGGCCTAGGATTTAGGAGCTTAGGGTTTAGGGTTTAGGGCTCAAGGTCTAGGGAATAGGGTTTAGGGTTTTGGTTTTAGGGTTTAGGGTTTAGGGTTTAGGATTTAGGGCTTAGAGTTTAGATTTTAGGGCTTAGGGTTTATGATATAGGGTTTATGGTTTAGGGTTCGGGTTTAAGGTTTAGGGTTAGGGATTTAGGGTTTTGATTTATGGTTTAGGAGTTAGGGTTTAAGTTTTAAAGGTTTCTCTGGGTTTTAGGGTTTATGGCTCAAGGTTTAGGGTTTAGGTTTTAGGGTCAAGGGTTTAGGTCACGAGTTCAAGGTTTAGGGTTTATTTTTAGGGCTTAGGGTTTAGGGTTTAGGGCTTAGGGCTTAGGGCTTAGGGCTTAGGGCTTAGGGCTTAGGGCTTAGGGTTTAGGATTTAGTGCTTGGGGTTTAGAGTTTAGGGTTTAGGGGTCAGGGTTTAGGGTTTATGATTTAGTTTTTATGGTTTAGGGTTTAGGGTTTAGGGACCTTTAGGATTTAACATTTAGGCCTTAAGGTTTAGGGTTTAGGGCTCAAGGCTTAGGGGTTAGGTGTTAGGGTGCATGTTTTAAAGTTTACGACTCGGGGTTCGGGGTTTAGAGTTACGAGTTTTAAGGTTTAGGGGTTAGTTTCAATTTTAAGGTTTAGGAGTTAGAGATCAAGGCTCTAGATTTAGGGTTTAGGGCTTAGATTTTAAGGTTAAGGGTTTAGGGCTCAAGGATTAGGGTGTAGGGTTCAAGGCTTAAGGTTTAGGGTTTATGGTTTAGGGATTAGGGTTTAGGGTTCATGGTTCATGGTTTATGGCTTAAGGTTTGGGGTTTAAAGTTAGTAGTTTAAGGTTTGGGGGTTAGAGCCCAAGGCTCTGGATTTAGTATTTAGGGTTTAGGGCTTAGGGCTCAAGGTTTAGGGTTTAGGGTCAAGGGTTTAGGGTTATGGGTTTAGGGTTTAGGTTTTAGGGTTTAATATTTAGTGTTTAGGTTTTAGGATTTATTATTTTGGTTTTAGGGTTTAGGGTTTATAGTTTAGGGTTTATGTCTCATGGTTGAGGGTTAAGGGTTCAAGTTGAAAATTTCAAGGTTCATCGAATTTGTAGGTAGAACTTTCAAAGAGAGTCATAAAAATTTGATTTTTTTTCATCTGTTGATATTTTTAAGGAGGGGAATGTCATATTCTGACTATCCAACCCTTCCAAAGACCACAATAGTCCTCAATCCTTGGATGTACAGGGAGAAACTATTACTAAACCTATTTATAATGATAGAGATAATTGTAAATTCATATTATGACCTCTAAATCTATATGAATTTCAAGTTGCTTGGAAATCACATCACACCCTTCACTAGGATTGATGACTAACCCTATCTTTTTTTTTTTTAGGGGATTTTGAAAACATTCATGGGTTTATCATATAAGGAATTATTAATCAATGTAAGGTCACTAAGTCATAAGCAAGGTAACTCCCATTTAGAACTAAATAAGAAAGATTTACTAGGTGCTTGATAACCCCTTGGTGTTCTTAGCCATTCCCTATTTCTATGCTTATTTTGAACACTTTAGGAAGTTCTCAAAATTTACTATCTGTTCTAGTAGAACACTTGAACTTTATCTTTCTACGAGAGGAGAGGATACTATAGGAAATTCACTTTTGATCCTACACCTCTGCATTAATATATTCTCTATGTTTATTTTGTTTCCTTTAAGATTGTTTTTTGTTGTGATGGTTATTTTTCCAACTTTCAATGGGTCATCTTGGCTTACATAATACCATACATGGAAATATGATAAATGTGAAATTTGTTTCAGATTGTGAATAAATTTACATTCAAGAGCACAAGTATATGTGGGGAGAAACAAGTTCGGAAGAGATGTGTAATATATGCATTACAAGGCACAAGGTAGATGTCATATCCATTTAGTTACTTGTCCCACCTCTCATAAATAAGGTAGTTCTATAAGAATACTCAATGATGGTTCTAGGCATGAGACTCGAAATATTAAGGAAATATGGTTTGGGGTTTAGGGTTTAGGGTTTAGGGCTCATGCTTCAGGGGTCTAAGGTTTAGGGTTAAGGGTTCAGGGTTCAAGGTTCAGGGTTATGGTTTAGGATTTAGGTTTTAGGTTTATGGTTTAGGGTTTAGTGTTTAAACTTAGGGTTTACATATCGAGGTTAAGGGTTTAGGGTTTAAGGTTTAGGGTTTAGGGTTTTGGGTTAAGGATTTAGTGTTTAGGGATAACGATTTATGGTTTAGGGTTTAGGGTTTAGAATTTAATGTTTAGGGATTAAGGTTTAGGGTTTATGGTTTAGGGCTCAGGGTTTAGGGTTTAGGTTTTAGGGTTTAGGGTTTAGGTTATAGGGCTTAGGGTTTAGGGTATATGGTCTAGGGTTTAGGGTTTAGATTTTAGGGCTCATGGATAAGGGTGTAGGGCTCAAGTCTTAAGGTTTAGGGTTTAGGATTCAGTGTTTAAGGTTTAGGGTTTAGGGGTCAAGGTTTAGGGTTTAGGATTTAGTTTTTATGGTTCAAGGTTTAGGGTTTATCATTTAGGGCTCATGGTTCATGGTTTAGGGTTTAGGGTTTGGGTTTTATGGTTTAGGGCTTATGGATTAGGGTTTAGTGCTTAAGGCTCATATTTTAGGGCTCATGGGTAAGTCTTTGAATGTTTAAGGTTTAGGGTTTAGGTTTTAGGGTCTAGGGATCATTGTTAAAGGTTTTGGGTTTTGGGTTTTGGGATCAAGGTTTACAGTTTAGTGTTTAGGTTTATGGCCTATGGTTTAGGGTTTCGATTGTAGAAGTTAAACGCTAAAAGATTTAGGCTGAATGCTGAAATCTTGAAAAATTACCTATGTACTGACCAGATTATACTTTAAAAAAATATCTCCTAAACCATGACTCATGGAGCTGTGAGACTAATTCCATAAGGTGCAGAGTGACCCTAATTTCTTATCTTTACAAGAAATAATAATAAATGAAAAAAATATACTTTAAATTTATTTATGTAAATAGAAGCATGTCAAAAACATGCATAATGTTTATACTACACATAACGCATATGCATTATGTTTATACTACAAAGAATGTGTACGCTTTATAATGCATACACGTTTTAAATGTTCTCTTTTCCCAAGCCATGCCTCAAGGCTTGGGATCTAGTTTCAGATCCCCAATCCTAAGGAATGGACCTTCACAAACACAAAAAAAACGTGTTTTCACAAGAAAATGTAAAAATTCCACTTCCTCTATGATAAATCAAAATAATACGATCAACTGCTTTTTAAAAAAATTATAGCACAATGTAGAGCGAGTCTCTTCTTTCTAAAAATATATTTTTTCACATTTTATGACTAATATAAGGTTTCCATATTATTTATTTTCTAACTATGCCTTTTTATAGCTATTTTTTGAAGTGTAAATATGTCTATCTTTCATGGTGTATATTTTTTTGGGGTGATCAAAATATTAAAAAATTATACTAGCCCAAACTAGGCATAATTCTATACATATTAAAAAAATCTAATTTTTGATATTTTTTGAGGTAGTTAGGGGGCTACACTGTCGAAGCTCCGTTATTTTTCAAAACATAAAATTTATGTACGGAAAAATCATAAATTAAAAATATTCGCTAAAAAAACCTTTAAAAATGGAGCCCAAACTAGATGCTCCTAGTTATCTTTCTACCAAAGGGTTTTAAAAATACTAAATGGTGCTAAAAAAATGGTGGGCAGCAAAAAGGTCACTCTATTATGTTTTTAACAAAAACAAGAGCATTTTATGGTATTTTAGTTGTTTTACCCACTTAAACTTTTCCGTTTTCAAAAAAATTAGTATCTTAGAAACTAGACTCAACTATGATTCATATTTCTAAAACATCTTACAATTTTGAGTGTAACTATTTCAAAAAAACTCGTACAAGTTGAAGTTTTTTTCAAAAAAATGTGTCCACTTAAGACCCCCTTATGGCCCTCCCACTTAGTGCACTTACTCTTACCTTGCATTTTTCATTAAAGAGATCTTGCAAACTAGGGCATCCTTGCATGAAAAATTATGGAAAATTACGTGCGAAGTGGAGAACTTGACATATTTGTGAACTAGAGTGGAACAAAGTATATGAGCATGTGTGAAGGATATTGTTTGGTGGATTCCATGGGCATTTAGGATTTCTTGTGGAAGAAGAGTTTTGGGTTAGGGTTTGCGAGCTAGGGCATGGTTTTGAAGAAATTTTAAAGGAGTGGAGCCAAGGGATTGAGTAGTGTTGAAACAAGATGCAAGGAAGAAATTACAAGGACTTGATGATAAAAATGGCACCAAGGAAAGGGGAGAATGTATCAACAAAGAATGGTAAGGGAAAGGGTAAAGGAAAACTAGTTGTATCAACCATTTTTAATGAGGAGTGGTACACTAAGATGCACGATACCCAGATGGCATTTTAATGGGGATGGAATGTGTCTCTCACATACGAAAGATGGATATAATTTAATATAACCATAAGATGAGTACTTCGAGAAAGAGATGGTGTTGGAGATAGTTCTTCGTATAGGAGAAAGGACATAGGGTGACAAGTTGTTGTATGATGACTCTATGTAGACCACAATGGAGAAGGATAGGCTCTTGCAACTCTATGAGTTTTCATATTTCAGAAAACCCAAAAGTTTATACTAGTGGATGATGTCACACATGCACAAATATTAATTTTACTTTGGAGGGATGAGAATGCGCTTAACTACTCAGTTGATCTCTAAATACACTAAGAATATCTGCACAGGAGAATCAATGAATGATGACTTATATGAAAAGGACTCTGTCAAGGAAACAACTACAAAATATGAATATAAGAAGGGCTCACACTATTTTCATATCACCAAGATCACCAACCCAACCATGAAGATGGTCACACATCTGATCACAAAACTAAATGGACAAGAGTGATGGATGCAAGTGAACAAGAGATGGTTGAATGTTTGCAAGAATATTTCAGAAGGAACGATCTACAACCTCTCAGCCTTCATTGCGAAGGATATCATAGATGTCGTGCACGATGGGGATAAAATAATGTTCAGTAATTTCCTTCTTACTATTGTATTTTTTTGAAATTAGAGTGCCCAATGGGCTAAATAGCTACATCTTGGAGTACCTTGAAGAGGACCCTTCCCTGCTTTAGGTGTTCAAATCATACACTCGTGATATAATGAATATTGTATATAAATCATTATTGGAGAAGTGGTATAAGATAATGTGTGATGCATTTGTGGTAGAAGGGAGAATCCCTAAACAATTTCCAACCATGGTGGATGATGAGGATGAGTTCACTTTATACCAAAGACTTCATACACATAGCATTCAATTTTATAGATGGTATGAAAACTCCATGGTGTAAACTAGATTTTTCCTTCAAAGCATAATTAATAGGTTCAAGGAGGTAAGAAAACTTAGATTTGATCTAAGTGAGGTAGATTAGGATCACCACTCACTACGTCAAACATTTATGTTTCCCAAGAAACTTGCATATGTGGAGAAGTATGTCTCTCATGACAAACATATGGTAAAATTTGTGTCAATACCTATTATAGGAAAAATGGAAGCAAGGGTATATATACACTTGAGAAACGAGTTTGAAAAAGGATCGTACATTGAGAATGATTTATCCATCCCATAAGAACCCGCTAGAATGAAGAGGGTAGTGCCAAAGAAGAGAGAAAGAGAGGAAACTCTATCAAGTAGGGTGTTCAACACACATACAGATTAAAACTACGAGGGTGTGGGATTCAGGCATAGGAAAAGTACTTACTCAGGGAAGGAAGAAATCCCCATGAAGGATAAGTCACCTAAGAAGGAAACATCCCCTATGATAGAGGATCCCGGTAAAGAAGAAGAAAAAGATGGAAAAAAAAATTTAGACTCGGAGGAGACAAAGATCATGAAGGGCGGCGTGTTAGAGGAGAACGAAGAGTGTGAGGAAGGTGGGAATACCCAAGTTTTGATGTACGTGGATCGATGGAGAGTGGGAAGAATTTTTAGAGGGTTCTCGGGAGAAATAAGGAAGTGAAGAGGAAGTGGGGATGAATGTGCATATGACCCCGCACCTTTTTGATGAACAATTGGATGAAACAGTGGAAAGGGAAGTAGCGGGTATCATCAAGGACTTGGTAGAGCATGAGGTGGAGCACAAAGGTCTTGAATAAATATTGAGATAAATTGAAGAGAGCATAAAAAAGGAAAAGAGTTTAGCATAATCTTCCTAATAAGAGATCACAAAGGTGGTAAGGGAATGACATAAACACAAGGAAACATAATGAATTATTTCAATGATATAAACAAGGTCCTACGTACACATTTCCAAAGCACAGGCTTACAAAAAAAAACTTCTCTTGGTCACCATTTGAGAAGGATCTCTATGTACACGTGCATGAGGAAGATGTTGTCATGGAAATTTGAGTCACATGTTGATGATCCCAAAGTCAAATTTGGTGCGGATGTAGTAATAGAAACATACAACTCTAATGAGTTGAATCCTATTATGGATACCTAGCGGCTAACCAATGATCGGGCTTGTAATGTGATCAAAAAGGTATCGATAGAATTGGAGTTAAGGTTATTCGGGAGGACTAATAGAATCAAAAACTTAGAGGAGGAATTGGAGGAAAAGCATAAGGAGATAATTGAGAGACAAGGAGATAAAAGGAAAGGAATCTATAATTATGTAGTTAATGGATGAGTTGAGAGAGGAAAAGGTAAGGGTACATGAAGCCTACAAGAAAGTAGATACTATCTTAGACTCCATTATTTTGGCATGCTTAGACTTAGCCCCCCGAATATAAGTATTAGTCAAAGCATTCCATTTTCTGAGGATTTGACATGCTTGATCACAATGGACAAACAACCACTTGCGTTGGAGTCGGTAGAAGATTTTTTGCATGACAAAGAGAGAAGGAGAAGTTAAAAATAGGGGATAGCCTAAATCAATACTCTGAGATCCTCACCTCTATAAAACCGCATCACACATGGCCAAAGATATCTATAAAAAATGTGGAGATAGCAATAGGGTGGAAAGTGTATTTATTTCTACCCGTGAGGGAGACTGAAGGAGTTGCGTATGAAAATAACAAGAATAACATAGTAGAATGGGACAAGATCATAGAAGAGGTTGAGAAGAATTATGAGGTGATAGAAGACTTAAGGGTATTGATTAAAAATAAATTGAAGGAATTATATCCCTAGGTTACATGAAGAATGAATGTACTAAGTGACCTTAGAAAGAAGATGGAAAATATTGTTGAAACACTTGAAGGATAAAGATAAGGAATTATAATTTGATGAAGTCAGCATATTAATAGGGGATTTATTTCAACAATAATAGAGTGAGATGAATTCTTGGAATAAAATTGAAGCATCCTTGAACAAATACTTCCCAATCCTTTTACAATAGTAGAGAAAATTCTTTTGTTCTTTGGCGTAAGCTTGGTACAAGTTATTCTTTCCCTCAATTTTTATTATTTATTTGAGATCAGGTTGTTTTCCAAGAATGTAAAACATGTTTAGTATGGGGTGATTTTTATCTTGGAAAATGAATAATTCCTAAACCATAAGATGTGCATGCACAAAAGGCACTATGGAGGCAAGTGTTTGAGTAAACGTGCATGAGGAGAGATAGGTTTGTTCACAAGAGTAAGAGAGGGTTTAAGGGTTTAAGGACTTAGCCACATTTTGGTTAAAGGGTATCACATGAAAAAAACATGAAGTTGTAGATAAATGTAATGATGACAAGGTTGTTACATGGAGACTTAGAGCTCAAGAAAAGAATATTCTAGGGAATCATTATGGTTATGGGTTGTAAAGTGGAGGTTGTTATGGCTAGCTGGCATCTGCATGGCTTGGACACTTGAGTATAACAGGATATGATGACATTTGGCATGTGGGATTACTTCTGGAATGATTTTAGGAGAGCTTCTATCCTATTTAAGGAGTCATTTAGATCTAGAAGGCGTGTGCGTATTGGTATTGGGTGTTAGAGATTAGAGGTCGAGTGTAGGTGCATATGGGGTGTGCATATGAGTGGTGTATTTCTGTAGGAAGGGATTATGTAATGGTTCTAAGGGGGTAATATAGGGTTTCTAGATCAGATCCATGGGAAGGGTAGGATGTTAATGGTAGAATGATGTATTGATTTTTTGCTAAACCTTTTTGATATAATATGGCTACTATAAACACTTTTTAATCAATATATGATGGGTTATTCTATATATCTATGTTTATGGGTTCAAACCATAGTGTATTTATGGTGTTGCAATTTTTACGTCCTCTTATCGTGTTGTAATTTTTACGTTTATATCATGGCGCATCTATATTAGATCTAGTGTTTTTACTTTGTACGAGAATAAAATCTTATATTTTTGTTTTTGCAAACATTCCTCCATTAGTGATGAAACATTCTTACAAAGATCACATAAAGGAGGGTCTTGACACATACGAACGCCTCGGGTGAGCACTCAACTTAATGTTGGGTGATAGGATGACATGCTTGGGATTTAAAGGAAAGAGGGAAATGAGACTACAAGTCCCAACCATAGCCACACACCTTATCATGGTTCTCATAGAGAGGGATGGGATATTAAATCTTTATTGCTTTGATGCCATTTTGTGAGGCATAATATGATTTTTTAAAAAATTTCTCATTGTGAGTGTTTTTACCACACCTAACATGTGATGGAATTCTACACAAATTTGACTCATTATGATGATATATATATACATATATCTCTTTACGTTCCGCTACCTTTGCATTCGAGTTGAATTCATTTATGATTTGTTTACTTTGTGTATTACTAGTTGTTTGGAATTTCTGATTTTAAATTATTTTCATAATGTATGCAATACATGATGAATATTAATAGAATGATTTTTTTTTTTTTTAATGTTGATATGTGATGATTATGCAAGCACAATGTAATGTTGAACTTTAGTTTTTCAAGTAATGTTTAGTACTTATTTTTGTTTTGGCAACATGTGATGAATAATGATATGATGATAAAAGAAATCACTCCACTCCTAACCCCATGCAACTAGTAAGATGTGAGGGCTCAACACCGAGAGCCAAAAGGAACATGAATTTTATGATTTTTGAATGGGAATGGTGCGAGAAAGAAAAGATTTTGACATAAACCCAATTAAGGAAATACAATCTAACTCTGCACATAGTTCACTACATAGTCTATAGTGTGATGTACTTACAATTTTATCTAGAATTAGATCCGTAGATGGCCTCTTGATTGAAAAAATATGGTTTTAAGGTTTTAACTCTCTTTTGGAACATACACATCTAATTCACTTCTCTTGGGATTTTAAAATTTTCAAAGCACTTTTTATTCAATAACATTGTTGTTAACTTATTATTTTTTTTTTGCAAAGACCCCCTACACCTTTCCCCATGCCACTTTGGTAGGAAGCATGGTCCCATCACCGAGGATAAGGCATAGGAAAGTAAGGACAATTCCCTCCTCTCCCAATCTCATGCCACTAGTGAGAAGTGTGGGATCAACACCAAATATTGGTGGGGAAAGGAAGGGCATAAATGGAAATTTTGATTTTGATTTGAGATATATACTTTATTTTTAATTTAAATTTTGAATTATGCTTTTGGGATGTAGATATTTCCCTAGCCCCAACCCCACATAGCTAGTAATATGTGAGGGATCAACACTTGAAGGCTGAGATAGGCAAACAAGTGATCCAGTGAAAATGTTAAGAATATTTTTGCTACATAAGAAATTTTTCCGGGGAAGGATATGTCATCATGAAGCTTCTATAACAGACTATGGGGAAAGAAATGTATGCTAAAAGGAAACTATAGGAATAACAAAGTACGTAGGACTTGGTAGGATTAGTGTCAACATTCTCGTCTTATGCAACTTGAACCGATGAGATGATCGAAAATGTTGATGAAAATATTATGAATGTTTAAAGAGATGTGATTTGAATGAGTGCCAACATTTTCACAAAAATTTAAAATTTACTTGAAAATAAGTTCTTTGATTAAAATTTTTACATAATGAACTAGCAAATGATAATGTAATGAGGATGCAATAGTATACATACGAAATTTTTGATGGATCATGTGTAGTAACGTTTTAGGTGGAGTGAGTTGATGGATTCAAAAATTATTCACCTTATAGTGTATACAAGAGATATGTCCCATTTTAATAGTCCTATATGACTCGGTATGGGCCAAACAACTTGGACCCGAACTTCCTTCCTTCACCGGTTTTCTTGTCTATCTTGTTGTCAAGCCTTGATACCAAATCTCCCTCACATATTTCATGTTTTTAGACCTTCTTGTTATACCGATGGCACATCCGCACAACATAAGCTCTATGTCATTGCTCAACATTAAGCCGAGATTCATCAAGGCTTTCTAACTGAGAGAGTCATGCCTCATGATAACCTTCTTCTCCTAAAATTTCTTGTAGTGATATCTAGAGACTGGTATTTCAATTTCAAGTGGTAAAACCACTTCCGAACTAAATACCAAGGATTAGGGAGTTGTCCCCGTCACAATATTCTTACAAATTTTTTATAGGCCCACAATACCATAAATAGATTTAAGATCCAATCAAGTTTTTTCTCCTTGAAACTTTTTAGGAGAATGGAATTTAACGTCTTATTAGTTTCCTCAGCCTATCCATTAGCCTGAGGGTAATTGAGAGAAGTCGGGGGGTGATTTATCTTGAAATTTTCACATAACTCGTGAACTTCTTCATTCTTGAAATATGTTCCATTATCAGAAATAATGAATTGTGGGACCCCATACCTACAAATAATCTGGTTCAAAATGAACTTTGTAATTACACATCCTGGTACGATGGTAAGAGATAAGGCCTCTACACACTTTGTGAAGTTTACGGTGGCCGTGATTATTAAATTGTGACCGTCTATTGAAGAGGTACATAACTTCCTATAAAATCTAAGCCCCACCTAAAAAGGGCCATTTTGTTGTGATAGAGCACAGAGCCTTGACATGTATATGGATCTCATGAGAGAACTCTTGAGACTTGTGACGCTTGTGCACGTACTCTACTGTGTCATGTTCTAATATAGGCCAAAAATAGCCCATCCAATGTATCTTTATATCAGTGGTGTGACCTCTAAAGTGACCCCCACATACCCCACTATGGGCTCTTTCAAGGATCTTTTCATATTCTTCCTTGTTGACACATCTTCGCAACATTCCATCGAAGGCTCTGTGATAGATTACTTTTTCTATGATTAATTATTTGGCAGCTATGATATATAGCCATATTATTTTTTGTGAATTCTATGATAAAATTAATAATATTAGAATACCATGGGCATGTAGAAATGGGGGGCTTGGTTTTGACATAGTAAATTTGTTTGTTAGGGAAATCCAAGTCAACTCGATCCCCTCCATCCAATGGGTTGTTAGCTAACAAATTTGTGATGATTTCTCCTTTGATAGACTTTTGAAAATGAATGTTAATTATAACTCACCCATTATATTTGTGAAGCGTATGACTTTCTTAGATAAAGAACCATATGATAGAAATGTTCGTAAGTGATCTATCTTGATAAAACCATGTGATAAAAACATGTAATGCCTTAACAATTTTTTGTTGCAAATATTATAGCAATAAATTCTTTCTCTTCATGTATATAGTGTGTCTCATAGTCGAATAACTTATGAATGATGAAGTAGTATGCATGCTCTCATTTGTCATCATCTTCTTCTACTAGCATGCAAGCTAATGAGACATTTGTATCCTATGAATATAAAATAAGAGGGTGATCTGATTTAGGAGGAATGAACATGGGAGGAAACAATAGGAACCATTTGACTAATTCAAATGCCTAATGACACCGATCTATCTAGATGTTGTAGAAATACTTCTTTGATAGATTATTTATTGGATGAATAGTGAAGATAAAACTAGGAGTAAACCTTTATATTGCACCGAGCTTTTTGAGAAAATACCTGATGCCGATTCGTCCAGACAAAGGGGATCATTTCTAAAACTACTCCTATTTTTCTTGATCTACATCGATCCCTCATGAAGAGATGAAGTACTCTAATAAATTACCTCCCATTGCACCAAACATGTTTTTTTCTGGATTCATTCTAATGTCTTATTTGATTAGATGAGATAGGATGATGTGAATCATATTAGGGTTATCACAACACTTCTTAGTCTTATCCACAAGGTTTTCAACGTAATATTTAACAATATTATGAATGAGATCATGGAATATGTAAGTTATTTCCTGTTAGTAAGTGGCACTAACGCTCTTGAGACGAATGACATGACTGCATGTAATAGGTTCCCCAAGGAGTGATAAACATTTTCATTGTCAGATCTTCCTCGGATATCATTATTTTATTATACCCAAAAATGCATGCATAAGGGATAATAACTTATAACCACATGTTGCATCAATGATAACATCGATGGAAAATAGTGGGAAATCATCCTTAGGACATGCTTTGTTGATATCCATAAATTCAATACAAATTCAAAATTTTCTTCTTTTTAGAATGGGGATGATGTTTGACACCCACACCGAGTAATCTTTAGGTTTGATAAACCCCACTTGTAGGAATTTCATAACTTCCTCTTTAACCATTAGCTCCAACTTAGGTTTCATAGGTATAGATTTTTTCTTGATGGTCTTGGCATCATATTTGGTCACAAGGTTATGAACTACAACATGAGGAGTAATTCTTGTCATTTATTTGTAGCTAAAAACAAAGAATTTCGAATATTGTTTAAGAAATTTTGTGTGTATTTCCACTTCTTCAAGAGTAAGAAAAGAACCTAACTCCAAAATCATTGGGTCCTCCTCCATCCCGATATTGATATCGATCATCCCTTAGATAAAAGAGGTGTTACCCTATTAAAATTCAAGCAAGGCTGCAGGTTGTTCTAATTCCCTTCCTCTTCTATCACAAAATATTAAGGCCTTCCAATGAAGAAGGGTCCATCATGTGATCCCCAAAATATGAGGAAGAGTGAGGAATGCGAGAAAAGGATCTCTTATGATGTTTGGGATGTAAATATATATAAGCCTTAAGGTACCATAAGATATCCTCTTTTTCTACATAATCCGGAGTAATAGGCTCATTCTCAGCCTCAAGGTATACTAAGATTGGATTTAGGGAGTTTTGTGAAATAAATGTTTAGCACGAATCAAAACTATCAAGTTGTTATCTTCTAACTCTTTACTTGGAAAAAAGTGGGAAGAAGATCTAGTTATCAAATCGTGAGAAGGTTTAGTTCACATGGGATGGACTCAATCCAAATGAAGGAAAAACCCTTGTTTAAGTTGAGAAAAAAAAAAATTATAGAGATGTAAGTGTTTTTCCCTAGTTTCATATACCTTTGAAACCTACTTAGCGACTAGTTTGTGAATCACACATCACTCTAATGTTATAAGTTCCCATCCTTTTTACTACTATGATACCAAGAAGAAGATCCTCGTATTCAGTTCCATTTTTATATATTCAAAATATAACTTAAAGGAAAAAGGCACGACCTTCCTCCGGAGAAGTAAGGATCACACCTGCCCCAATGCCAAAGCAGAATTTTACTCTGTCAAGTTAAGATTCCAATAGTTTCTTCTGACGATTGATGTTGGATAATTCTTTGTATGTTCTTCCTTTTCTTCCTAGACTTCAACCATGAAAACTCCATTACCCGAAAGAGATCTAAGTCCTAGAGCATCTCCTATGCCCATGGAATCAAATAAAAGGAGAATGGGTAAATCATTCTCAAACAAATCAATAATGTTTTCCATTATTTCATTGATATCGTGTTAATGAAAACAATTTCATATTTGACCGTAGGAATCCCTTCAATCAAACCGGTAGTTTATAATTCTATTGTGGGAATCATTTTTTTCTCTGGTGTTGAACTCATGGGTTTGAATAATTTATTTGCAGGGAGCTCAAACTCAGAATGTACCCCAAGTTTCTTGTTTAGGTTATCTAGGTGAATTTCAAAGGGATTGGGTAACACTATGCAATGAATTCTTTCCCTAAATGTAGGAATTTTACTTCCTGAAATAATGTGAAAGGAATAACATTCATGCAATGCATCCAAGGAAGACCAAGAATCATATTATAGTTATTTTCCTAGTCTATCATATAAAAATCTATAAGAATCTTCTTGGGCCCTAGGGTAATTGGTAGCACTATGGTTCCAATTGATTTTTCCTTAAGGATATCATACCCTCTCAACGTATTTCCTGTTGAAGAGAAATTGGTTTCTCAAAATACTAACTTCTAGAGAAAATAAAAGGGGATAATGTTGATTACTTCCCCATCATCGATCATCGTGCACTTTACGTAGTTTTTATAAATCCAAACCTATAGATATAGGGATATTTCACCTCTACATTCCAACTCAACATTTGTGGGCATCTTACTAATGTCAAATATAAATCCAACATCTCTTTCTTGCTTCCCAAGAGGATAAACATCAAATTCTATATGATTTATTTGTGCCTCTAGAGGAAGAGTGACATTGATCAAATTTCCAAGACCCAATGCTTCCAATAAAGCAACTCTATGAGTAGGGGAGTTCTTCAACAAATCCAAGAAGGAGATGTGAGAAAAGGTATTTGTCAAATCATTGATCAAGTCATAATCCTCTACCCGGATTTGGAATGATTTGATGAATATCATATAATATTTATGGGTAAATAGGGATGGGATGTGAAGAGTAGTCTCGGTTCTAGTAGGATCATTTATTTAGGGTTCATTTTCTAGCTCTTCCGGACCCATAATCTTATGTTATTGGTGATCTTCCAACATATATACCACCGATGGGTTTGAAAAGTCAAAGCTTCATGATCATTATTTCCCATTGGGATACCCTTGTTTGAGCTGTTAGGGTCCAATTTACCATTGTTAGGATGTGTTGGAAGGGGATCACTTGTTGTGCCCAGAAAAATTGACTAAGTATGAAGGCGCATGGGTGCATGGGACCCCAGTTATAGAAGGGCACGCAAGGAAAAAGCACATAGGAGGAAGATTTAAGAAGGCGCATGGTTCACGTGGTGGACATAAGGAGGTTCGAGACTTAGCCAATTTATGCAAAAAGGTAGAACATGTGAAAATCATGATTAGTTATGTGGATTAGATGTCATCCTGCAATAGGTGGCCCAAGAAATAACATGTCGGGCAAGGGAATCTTCTAAAAGATTATCATGAGATGGAGTGGAGAGCTTAGGCTTGAAGGAACATGCTCACTTAGAGGACCACATTCGACACTTGGCGATGGATCTGAGGGTGTGGCAAGGTGAGTTGGTAGTGTGGGAAGATGATAAATACAAGTGCCTATGGAACAAAAAAAGAGACCAAGATAACATACATATGGGGATATAGAGATAGAGGAAGAGATATACATAGAGAGAGAGATAACATGGGTGAAGATCTCGCATGATTGCTGCGCGAGCGGAAATTTGATGCGAAAAGGAATGTACTAGGCTTAGTATTGTAATTTATTTCTCTTTTGGCATAGTTATACAAGCCTAGTGATGTGCATGACTACAGTCTACCCTTTATGGCTCTTTGTAATGAAACAATGAATACAATGAGGTTACCTGTTACAAATAGACATGGATATCAGTAGCTTTAATGTATATTTCATTCATAGGAGTTCTCTTTCCTTGCATGCTATGAATGAATGATTGTATCTTCCTTTCTGTTATAATATATGTTATGGAGTCTGTTAAAACATCTAGTTTGAAGAAGCTACAAGGATCTAGAGGCTGTTCTGAGCCCTATGATTCTTGTATGTCTAAAATTATTTCTGAATACTCTTACACTAATCATAGATAAATGCTTCCCACTAAAACTCACATAAAAGAGAGACTCGGCACCCGTGTGTGCCTCGGGTGAGCACTCAACTTCTTCTAGGTGTTAGGTCACAAGCATGGGATTCCTTCCTTTTATAATGGGAGTAAAATTTACTACATCTTGGTTCCTTTGCTAGGACCTCTTTTTGAATTTTTAGTGGGATATAGCATGCGTCATGATCTATGTAAAGAGTTATGATGGATCGATTAACATTGGAAAATATTGAGTCGTAGTTCAAGAGAATGGAAGATGAATTTGACCTAGAGATTCAACACTAGACCTGAGTTCAATACATGTAGATGGGTAGAAGAGAATCTCTACCATGATCTATATGAGAATTTTTTTCTATTGCTTCCTAGTAGAGTTATATGGATGGATTTCAGCCTATGCATCTAGATCAAGTTGGCGTTATGGATCGAGGATATGGACCGAAGAAGACTACCAAAGGTTGCAGGATGCAGATCTGATGTGGACCCATGTTGTAGATCACTGGTGGGGAGGAGTACTAGCTAGCTACACTCTAGAATATGCCATTTCCATGTATTCTTGCCCAGAGATTGCTAAGTTTGAGTTTCTACGAGAAACTAGAGGAGCATTTCTACGTTTTATTTCTCAAGCCATGAAGATATTAATGGTTACTATGAGTTTAGAGGTGCTCCCAATGGCCGCTAAACTGTTCTTAGTCTTTGGGTAAGGAAGCTTGGGTGGAGGAAGATGGTAGATGATACGACAGAAAGGGAGAGGGAAGAAATATGGCTCAACTATGGCGAATCGTGTGAAAGGAATATTACTAGGTGATGGAAGGATACTAGTGTGATGGATTTATGGAGACAGATGTTGTAGGAAGGAGTTGAGGTTCATGCGGAGAGGACATGGAACCTGAGTAGTCTGTGCTACCCCATCTTGGCAAGCGTGTGAGGGAGACCCCTTCGGCTTCTGGTGAGAGTTCATTGCATGGAGAAAGGAGAGTCATTGGCACATATCTGAACCCACCCAGTGACCGAGCCCTGGCACTTGGTTTTCCCGATCCAAGAGGAAGTATTGATCCAATTGAAACCAGTGGAAGAGATAGATCCATGCCTAGGAGGTATAATTTTTCAGTTCCTTCTTCTATGGCTGCACATATTCCAAAGATTTTGAGGAGTTTTTGGACAAGGGTCAAGTGTACAAACTTTTGGTCTTGCATCGAGATAGTGGCATGGGACAAAGTAGCAGTGAGGGGCGCTATCATAGACCAGCGGCACACGGTTTAGTGGGACCATTGGGGCACTTGGCACAACTCCAATAAGCCCTATTGGACCCAGTAGATCTAGTGGATCTGGTGGCTTAGGAGGTACAGGACCTGGTGGACCTGGTGGATCAGGTGGTGGAGGAAACACCGGAGGGAACCAAGGCTCTAGTTTAGGACAAGGACCCCAGCCACCACCTCAAGTATTCTTTGAGATGTGTCTACATTTACCAGATTACAGGGGCATTGAGGATGCTACAGAACATGTTCACAAGTGTGAACTGCTATGGCACACGAAAGGTATCACAACCATAGAATGAAAGCCTAGTTAATTTACAACCATGTTGCAAGGGCATGCACATAGCTAGTATAGAAATTTTGACCCTCATCAAATGGTTGTGGATTACACTTTGCCTTAAAGAATGCATTCTGACGGAGTTCCACATTCCTAAGTTCGATCTAAAAGCATTAGCACTTTGAAGGAGATACAACAAGGAATGACACAGAGTGTGTAGGAGTATGATGCACACTTTAAGACTCTCTTGTCTAAATTATCATATGTAGAAATTAATCTGATCTAATACAAAGAATCCATGAAATAGATACACAGACAATAATTGAAATCAACAACTCTATATTATATTTTCATTAATTCACTATTTCAATACACTCCATTATATAGGAGATGTAAAATAACAATCCTTACAACAACATTTGTCTTCATATACAACCATACACCCATATGGTTTCAACCTCTCACCAATATAATAATAAAACAATACTAATTGTTTTATTATTCTAACTTACTAACTTACCATATACTAACCACATTTTACATTTACTATTTACATTTACATAGTAAATGTACTTTCACTAATTTACCATAATAATAATTACACATGTAATTATTATTCACCCATACAAATGGAGCACTAATATATATTTCCTAACATTCCCCCCCTTAGTGCGAACATGGGAAAACCTGCTTTGTACTGCAACGTGCCGCTACGTAGCATGCTCATGATCTGGATGGTTTCAAGGACAATACCAACAACCTCTGGATGGTTTTCCAAGTGGTTAACCAACAACCACACAACAGATGGTTTTTTAGGACAGTACCAACAACCTCTGGATAGTTTTTCTGGATAACTAACAACCACAATATCATGATGATGCAGTAGTATCAACAACTCTCATCACTATCTCACTGCAGGGAATAACATAGGAAATTCTACTGAAATTTGTTGCTCATACATACATACGTAGAGAAAGCTGACATACTGGAAATGGAACATTGGACCATGTTCCCCCCCTCAATGTGAAATTTCCACTTATTGAAAATAGGATCACTGCAAACTGAGGCACACCACACTGGAAGCACTAAAATCAAACTACACACACACCTGTCACCAAAGCTGATATGCGGCCCCGTCGTTGGCAACTGACGAGAGGTCGCTGAATGACCTCCAACCTCCGTTTGCCTCCATCCTCCAGTAAATTCACTTAGTATATAAATTCTTCATAATTATAGTCAATTTCATTTGTTATTTGTTCATCTCTAGTTTCCCATTCTACAATTTTGCTTACATCTGTAGGTGCTTTTTCATTTCCATCTACTATCCTCCATAGATTTTTATTCATTAACTGCATCTGAATTTTTACTCTCCATGTATGGAATTTCAACCCATTAAATTTATCTAATGGTGTATCCATTTTGCTGAATCTAAATATCCAAAAAAAAAAAAATTGAATGCAGATTTGAATTACCTCTGATTCTCTGATTTCTTCAAAAAAACAGCAGTGATCAATGTGCTGTATAGTAAATTGCACGTTTCTCCCAAACTGTGAACTGGGTTTTACTGAAATTTCTACTGTAGCTTTCGGTATAACAGATTATTTTTCATGAAAATTTTTGGAGAAACCTAGATCGCGAAACTAAAGTTACGAGATCATCTTTGAGACAGATTTAACCTGCTCTGATACCAAATGTAGAAATTAATCTGATCTAATACAAAGAATCCATGAAATAGATACACAGACAATAATTGAAATCAACAACTCTATATTATATTTTCATTAATTCACTATTTCAATACACTCCATTATATAGGAGATGTAAAATAACAATCCTTACAACAACATTTGTCTTCATATACAACCATACACCCATATGGTTTCAACCTCTCACCAATATAATAATAAAACAATACTAATTGTTTTATTATTCTAACTTACTAACTTACCATATACTAACCACACTTTACATTTACTATTTGCATTTACATAGTAAATGTACTTTCACTAATTTACCATAATAATAATTACACATGTAATTATTATTCACCCATCTGAAATGGAGCACTAATATATATTTCCTAACATCATATGATATACATCCTTCTCGCATGCATAGTCATTTTTGGAGGATTGATCACTCCTTTTAGAAATGCCTTGTCTCATAAGACTTTTATAGATCCACGTGAAGCATTGGATGTTTCCTTACATGCCAAAGCTATTAGTAGTATTGATATCTGTGTTAGCTCCTTCTTAGAGGCTTAGATTATTCTACCGTGGGTAACCGATTGGAAAATCTATCTGTGAGCTTGGTCCATGAGACTCACAGTGGTTTGTGGTGCACATATTGTGAAATAGAGGGGCATGTTAAGGAAAATTTCCCCCGAAGGATGGTACGCGCTATGACGTTAGACTATGAAATTGTTCATGGGGACCATAATGCAAGTATATGTCCCTTGCTCGCAACGCCGAATTAGGAAGAATGTCTCTTGTGATTGCAAGATTTACACCTCCACAACCCATGATACTAAATATTGTACGTGCGTCATTGATCGATACATGAGGCCATTGATCATGGGGTGCACCAAACCAGCATTGCCAGTGGTTCTAAAAATGATGATCGCCATTATGAAGAGTGCATAGATGGAGGCACGCATGGAAGAGGTTTTCAAGGAGGATTTCATGGACAAGGTAAATGATGGAGGAAGGAGTGAGTTCCCACGAGGAACATGTTTTAATTGTGGATCTATAGAACATTACAAGTGTGAGTGGCCGACTTGTTGTAGTGCTCATGGTGTGGTAAGAAGCATGAGGAGTGCCTTAAATTATTTGAGCATATGAATCAGTAGCACCAGAAGGAAAAAGGCACTGCGATGGTCAGCATCAAGAAAGTAGACATACAGTGGATGCCTCGAGTAACACGTGATGAAGGTTTAGAGCCTATCTTGGTAATAACAAGGGGAAAGCCGCACGTGTAAGGGAGATACCAAGACAGAAGAACCTAGTTTCAAGGGAAGAGGTCGTTCATGGAAAGTATCCAGACCCCGTGCATCAAAAGGAGATATATAATGACACCATGGATGTTATTTAAAGCTTGCAAGGGGAGATCCAGTATCTAAAGAATAAATCTAGGAGGGAGGAACAAGGAAGGAGAATCGAGGTGTAGAAATATGACCTGGATGAGGTCAAGGAGGTGTGAAAATTGCTAAGGCAGGAGAATATCATTCCTTTGCTAGGATCCTGGTTAAGAGACAAGGTACCACATGCCGGAGAAGAGTGTGAGAGACAGGTCTTACACGTGAACCTTCCCCCTCATATCCTTGACTATGACAAGGATATTACATTGAATGCAGTTGTAGATGGATGGATCCTTAGCAATATACTCATTGAGACCGCACGGAGGTTAATGTTTTGACTTTGGATGCATGGCATCGATGGGGAGACTTACATAACAACCATCTTCAAATGTGTTATATATGGAAAAAAAGACTAAGGAAATGACCATCTATGTCTTGAAGGATGCAACTATTATTATTTAGGGAGCCAAGTTTACTAGGGACTTCAAATTCTTGGCGCTTGCAAGGCGGATAATTTCCTAGCATTACTTGGGTGCCCTTGGTATTACAAGAACAATGCAGACCTTTGGTTCAACAAAGGGTACATCAGTTTTGAGAACATAGAGGAGTGGGTAATTATACCCCTAATTGATGGGAAGTGAGTGCCCTACATTGAACCGTTCGGAGAAGAAGTTATGGACAAGATTTATGTGCACTCAATCAATGACCCTAAGATGGTACACCCTATTAACGGGGTTATCTAGTTTGAAGATTCTCAGTCAGTGAGTGATACCACCAATCTGACATGTGACAATTGGGCACATGGGAATTATGAATAAATGGGACATTAGTTGAGAGGATCGGTGACCAAGGTAATAAAGGCATGCACGGTTCGGCGCCTTAGAGGAAAAGAACTACCCAAGTACTCCGAAGGAGCCTTCCCTGATATCTTTCTGTAGGAGATAGAAGCTCAGTGGAAGAATGAGAAGGAATGGAGGGTGATATTGAGTTATTTCTTACTCGGCACAACACCTCTTTGGTGGGCCACACATTAGGAGAGCCTTTTAGAGTGGCACAAGTTAAGAATTTCTCTCTCAGTCATATTTTCTAGAAGTAATATACCCACCATCATCAGGGAGTACCATGGGAAGGAGCCCATCTCTTTCCATATCTAAGAATGTGAACGGATTTGGAGAGAAGGTGCAAAAGCATTGCCACGATCCCTCCGGGTGCACAAGTTATATTCTACACTGCAGGGTTGTGTACGTACATGGTACATTCATTTGGAGACACGCCACCAAACAAGGAATTGGCAAGAGCTCATGCTGATCTTATTCAAGCCTTTGAGTATCGAGTACCAAACCATTGGTTGATAAGGCCTTGCAAGGTATCAAGTGCCTTACCATGGGGGATAGTGCCAAAATGGAAGATAGGCTATTGGAATTATTAGGTGAACCAGGATTGGAGGCACGTTTCGAAGAGATTGAAGAAACAAAAGAGTTACAACTTGAGTGCTGTGTTTGGAAAAGGAGAAGGGAAAGTTAGTATATGTGATCGATGGAGAGGAATCGAGAAAGTTTAGATGTTAACCATTCTATAGGGATGCATGAAGTTGTGGATAGTGCAGATGCCCGTGCGTGCTTACCATGAGTTGTTAAAGACAAAGAAATTTAACATCGGTTCAGAGAGAAGAACCTAAGGAAGCTATTATTAGAGATTATTAGATGGAGAAGGAAGTATCAAAGATCATTGATCTGTTGTGTGAATTCAAGGATTTATTCCCACACAGTACCATGAGCTAAAAGGTGTTCACCATTCCTTGGGGGAGATGAGGATAAAACTAAAGGAGGGTGCACACCCGGTTAGAAAAAGGCCCTATCGGATGAATCCCAATTTACACGTGAAGGTTAAGGAGGAAATAGACAAGATGATAGCTTCTAGGATCATTGAGGTAGTAGAAGAATCGGAATGGATAAGTCTAATGGTAATTAGCATCAAGAAGGATGGGTAGATTATAATTTGTGTGGATTATAGGGAATTGAATGTAGTTTGTGTCATTGATCCATTTCCGACCCCCTTCACTGAAGAAATTTTGGAAGGAGTCGCTGGGCACGAAATCTATTCCTTTACGAATGGATTTTCAGGATACCACCAAGTCTGGATTGCAAAGGAGGACCAGGAGAAGAAAACTTTCACCACCGAGTGGGGAAGTTTTGCATATACGGTCATGCCCTTTGGGTTGAAGAATGTACCTACTATTTTTTCGCGCATAGTGGTGCAAGCATTCCAGGACTTCATTCATAAGTTTCTCTAGGTTTATTTGGATGATTGGACAGTATATGGTCTGGTTAAGGACCACTGTGACGATTTGAGATTAATGTTTGAAAGGTGTAGGTAGTTGAAGATATCCATCAACATTAAGAAGTGTGTGTTTTCTACACCCTTTGGAACTTTATTGGGGCATATAATATGTAAGGAGGGCTTGGTTGTAGATCCCGCTAAAGTTGTAGTTATTGTGGGCTTAAGGGAGCTTACTAGCCAAAGCGTAGTGTGTGGATTCCTTGGGTACATGGGGTATTACAGAAAATTCATTAAGGGGTTTGCAAAGATCATCGCGCCTTTAGAGGAGCTACTTAGACACAAAATTACCTTCCATTGGGGAAAGGCACAATAGAGGGAATTTGATACATTAAAATATAGGCTTATTACCACACTTATTTTATGATTTCCCTCTTGGGACAAGCCCTTCCATGTCCATGTAGATGCCTCAGGAACCGCCATTGGATCAGTTCTTGCACAATCAGGTGAGGGATTGTTGATAATCCTCTATGTTTTGTGAGCATGAAGTTAACACTAGCAGAGTAGAATTATACCACAACCAAGCGTGAGGCATTGTCAATGATCTATGCACTTTTTCAAATTTAGACAATATCTGTTGGTGACACCCTTTGTATTCTACACTGACCATATGGCATTAAAGTATTTAGTGAACAAGCCCATTCTTCAAGGGTGCATATGTCGATGGGTGTTGTTGTTTCAAGAGTTTGAATTCACCATTGTAGTGAAGCCCGGAAAAAGTAATTATGGACCTGATCATCTATCAAGAATTGATTTAGGAGAGGATGTGCAAAGTATTGAGGAAGAAATGCCAGATGCACAATTGTTTAGATTGTGGTGTGTGCCCTTAGATTTGGAAGAGATTGTTGTATTTTTAAAATAAGGTGTGGTGCCAGATGGAATGAAGGCATTGGAAAAGAAATAGTTTACCATACACACCATGCTCTACATGTTTATTAGTGGAGACTTATACAAATTTGGATGTGATGAAGTTTTGTGCAGATGTGTGTTAGAGCATGAGCGCTTGGCCATCATGGACGAAGTGCAGTTGGCATTACGTGCGTTACGCCACTTTGTGCACAAAATATTAATGGTAGGTTTATTGTGGGAAACCTTGTATAGATATTGTAGGGATTATTATAAAGCATGTGACCATTGTCAATGCATTGGCAAACTAGGAAGGACAGATGAAATTCCTTTGCATCCTATTCCTAGAGCGAAGCCTTTTGAAAAATGGGCAATAGACTTTGTAGGACCTATTATACCAGCAATGCATAGGATGGGGTCATGTTATGTCATCACTTGCATGGATTAGCTCATAAGAAGGGTGGAAGCAGACCTAACTAAATATTGCACAACAAGAATAATAGCGGCAAGGTTCCTATGGGAGAACATTATCACAAGGTATGGATGCCCTTTAAGTTTGACCAAAGTGATAGGGGTATACATTTTCTAAATGAGACCGTGAGGATCCTACTATTTGATTTTATGGTGGCTCATCATAAGACTACACCCTATCACCCACAAGCATATGGAACTGTAGAAGCATTCAACAAAATACTGAGTCATACCTTGACCAAAATCTCTAATGTTGGAAGACAAGATTGGGATGACAACGTATCGGTAGTTTTATGGGCTTACAGGACTACATATAAAAGACTAAATAAAGCCACACCTTTCAATTGGTGTTTTGCGTGGAATCCATTTTGGCAGTTGAATTTATGTTACCTTCTCTACGAATAATGCACACGGAGGTTTAGCTGATGAATAAGTCTGGAAGAGAGAATTGATGAACTAATGAAACTGGATGAGATACAATCACTTGCTCGTTGGATCCAAACAATGGAAAAGGAAAGCAAAAGGCTTGGCATGATCACCATATTAGAAACAAGAAGTTTGAGGTTGGGTAGATGGTATTACTATATGATTCTAGATTTCTGTGCCATCCTGGAAAGTTGAAAGTCCATTGGTTAGGTCCCTACACAATCTCGTACATCCTTGATTCAGGCGCATGCTAGTTACAAGCATTGGATGGAATGAAGTTTCTTGGACACTTCAATGGTAGTAGGCTGAAGCCCTACTATAAATAAGTCTTCTTGGTGTTTGTAAATAAGGTAGTTTTGCTAGTTAGTTTAGAAATTTTCCTTTATGCATTTTCCTTCCCTTATGTTTCCCTTTCGTGTTGTTGTTTTGTTTTGCGCCTTGGGCACTGGTAACCTTATTGCTATTTTTGGAGAATTTATGAGTGCGCAGAGGAATGCACATCATTTAAGTGTGGGGTGGAGAAAAGTGAAGAAGCACGTGATTAAAAGTACCAAGGAAGTTGTGTTGAAGAGCCTTGTTGAGTAGCCCAGTTAAAAGAGAAATGAAAATAAAAGATAGAATGGTGCCAGGGTAAAGCTACTTGTAGATCCCACATACAAATGAAAAGGAAGAACAATTAAACAAACACGAGGTAGGTGAAAGAAAAATTCTAGACGGAAGAAGTGCCTTTAGTGCATGTTAAGCTCGCGTAATATTCTCATGTCGGAGTTGGTTTATGTGCTAGAAGGTTGGAGGCATTTTCATGTAAGAAGGGCACATGAGTTAAAGAGGGTTTTCATGTAGGAAGAGCGTGTGAGTGAAGGCATTGAAGATGAGATTTGTTTTAAAAATCCACATTAAATGAACAAAGTACGGGGTTGGTAAAGTAACCTTTAATGACCAGAAAAAGGAAAAACTATAAATAGAGGGTCGGTGCACTCTCATTTTACTTTGTGAAAATGAAGAGTTGGAGATATAAGTGAGTGTTATAAACTAGGGGTTTTCAGATTTGATCAAGTAGAATATCTGTGTGATTAAAAACATGAAGATCCAATTTGAGATTGTAAACTAGAAGGAAGGAATTACATGGGCATGGAAAGAAGTAAAAAGATGTTGTCTTGTGAAGAATTTATCAAATTTAGGGTTCAACAAACTAGGGCATGGGTTTAGAAGAATTGTATCATGGATCTGAGATCAAAGGTTGGGAGAAGGAAAGCAGAGTAACAAGGAGAGGATTGGAGTGATAAAATTACCTTGACCATGGCACCCAAGAAAGGAAAGGGCAAAGCTAAGGCTAAACAACCAAAACTTGAGGTAGATACAAACGAAGAATGGTATGTAGAAATGCAGTACCCAGATAGAGTGATGATGGGGAAGGAATGGGAATCCCATTTGAGAAGCATACCGGTCAGTGACTATAATCACCACACCAACACTATAGAGAAAGAAATGGCATTAGAATTGGTACGCCCAACCAACAAGTGAACACCTGAAGGTTTTCCTACCTACAATGATGACGTAAAGGTCAAGATGGAAAAGGTAGGGTTACTGCAACTCTATGAGTTGCCTTATTTTGGGAAGTCAGATCACTTGTACCAGTGGTTGATGTCTCAGGTACACGAGGACTACTTCCACTTTGTTGGGTGCAAGATCTAGCACTCTTTGCTTAGGCAATTTCAAGTTTATTGACGAATCATGGAGCCCTTGGTGCAAGCTCCTTTCACGTTCACTACCCAATACTTCCAAGAGGGAGTGAAAATATTTAAAGAATCAAAGAAGCTAAGGCTAGAGCTAGAAAAGTTGGACTAGGAGCACAGGGATATGAGGAAGAAACTAAACTACCCCGGAGGTAAGCTCATGTACATGGAGAAGTACATGTCACAAAAAATCCATATGACTAGGACAATAATGCTTCCCCTCATTTGGAGGATCCGTGACACGTGTATACATGTGAATAAGGCCGAAATTCAAAAAGGGTGCATACTTGGTGGATAAGATATCAATACTTGAGGACCCCTTGGGAAAGAAGAATCCAGTGTCTAAGAAGAGAGGAAGGAGCACCAAGTGTTCCGACTACTCGACAGTGAGCATGCCTTCTACAAGCGTGAAGCCAAGCACCTTTGTTTGGAGAAAGAAGTCTCCAGTGAAGGAGAAGATGCTAGAATTAGAGGTGCCCGAACAACCCACCACCATGGAGGAGTCACAAGATGAAGAAGAGAAGGCATAATCTCCTAGAAGACACCTCTCAGGAAGAAGTAGAGGGTGGATGAAGAAGCTGACTCGGAGGTGACCACAGCTTGGAGAGATATTTGGGAGAAGGAGAGGATGAGAGTGAAGGAGGTGGCAATGAGGAGGAAGAGCCAGAGAAAGACAAGGAACCTTTAGAACCTCATGTATTTAGTGTCTATGACTCGAGGAAGAGAGTGGGGATGAAAAGAAAGAGTTTGTATTCATGCGATGAAAAGGTGCACAAGGTGATGAAGGCACTGAAGATACAAAGATGATGAGAAGGATGCCATGGAGAAGCAGGGAGACATAATTTTTACCAAGGAGAAGATAACCGAAGTGGCAGAGTGAGAAGCAAAGAAGATGCTCGAGGCCCTTGTAGACTAGGAGTTAGAGTGTAGTGCAGACATAGTGCTTAAGGAAAGGAAGGAGGAGAGCATTGAAAAGGGACATGACAGCCTAGGAGGCCCCACTCTGATAGTTAGCTTCCCCAAAGGTGCGCTCGGGTAGAAGAACTCTAGATGCAAAACAGATGAAGATAATGGGCTATGTGGATGATTTAATGAAGGTGCTATGTGCAAGGTTCTAGAGCATGATACCCACTAAGAGACTTATAGCCATGGGATCGTTTGAGAAGGAGGGCACGTACCCCAGGACCAAGAAGATGCTTTGTTGGGCATTTGAGTCCCACATTGATGAGCTAGACTTTTAGGTATGCCAAAAGGTGTTTATCACATTTTCAAAGTTTAAGGAGATAACCCCTTGGTAAATGCTTAGGATCTCTCGGATGAGCAAGTGTGTAATTATCTAAACAAGGTCGCGGTGGAAACAGAGGTGAGGCTATTCGCATGAAATGATAGCATAAGGGATTTAGAGGGAAAGTTGGCAAAGAAGGAAGAAGAGTTGACTAAGGTGGCCACAAACTTGAAATAGGAGGAATTAATCAGCACACAGTTGAAGTGCGAGCTCAAGGAGGAAAAGGAAAAGGTGTAGGAGGTCTACAAAAAGGTAGAATCAATAAAAAGTTCCATCATTTTAAAACACCTAGATCTAACACCAATCCCCCAGATGTATGCATCAACACCGGAATGCCTAGAAGACTTAATGCATCCTCACCATGGAGAGATGACCCTTGGCATTATAATCTATGGAGGAAGTGGCCACGCGTTTGAAGGAGGAGGACTGGTTAAAGGTGATAGCACTTATTGCTGAGTATATCCAAGTACTCGCGGAGATCAAGGTCGCTACCCAGTCTATAGAAGCCGTATACGAAACATGCGTGGATCGAGATAAGGTGGAAAGATCCTTGGTTGCCACACTTGAAGCAGAGCTAAAAGAGTTATAGGAAAAGAACAAGGGGAATAGGGTAGACAGGGACAAGGTTTTGGCTGAGGTAGAAAAAAATTCAAAGGTAATTGAGGCTTTGAGAAGCTCAATTAAGGCCCGCCAAGGAATTGTACCCCCAGTTACCAGGAGAATGGAAAAGGTCACGAGACACTGGTAAGGAAATGGAACAAATTGTTGACACTTTAGGCACCCGGGGAGTTGGCCTAAGCTTTTATGAAGTGAGCACCTTGGTGGGTGACCTATTGCAAGAAGGCGAAGGGTGAGGTCAAGGTGTGGAACAAGTCGGAGGTAGATCTGCAATGGGACTTTCCCACCTTTTGAATTAATTTCCCCCTCATTCTTCATTCTTTCCCTATTATTTCATCACTTATTCATTTTGTAAAATATGTCTACATCTTGGTTCCATCGAACCAACTTGCACCTTGTCAAGTAGAATGTTTCGAGGGCGGAGAACTTCCTTCCTTCACTAGTTTTCTTGTCTATCTAGTTGTCAAGCTTTAATACCAAATCTCCCTCACATATTTCATGTTCGTAGACCTTCTTGTTATATAGCTGGCACATCCGGACAACATAAGCTCTATGTTGCTGCTCAACATTAAGCTGAGATTCATCAAGGCTTTCTAACTGAGAGAGTCATGCCTCATGATAACCTTCTTCTCCTAAAATTCATTATATTGATATCTGGAGACTGGTATTTCAATTTCAGGTGGTAAGACCACTTCAACCAAATACCAAGGAATGGGGGTTGTCCCCATCAATATTCTTACCAATGTTATATAGGCCCATAAGGCCGAAATAGATTTAAGTGTTAATCATGTTTTTTCTCCTTGAAACTTTTTAGGAGAATGGAATTTAATGTCTTATTAGTTGCCTAAGCTTGTCTAATAGCTTGAGGGTAATTGAGAGAAGTCGGGGGTGATTTATCTTGAAATTTTCACATAACTCGTGAACTTCTTCATTCTTGAAATATGTTGCATTATCGAGAGATAATAACTTGTGGGACCCCATGCCTACAAATAATCTAGTTCAAAATAAACTTTGTAATTACACATCCTGGTACATTGGTAGGAGACAAGGCCTCTACATAATTTGTGAAGTTTTAATTGGCTTTGATTATTAAATTTTGATAGAATGTTGAGGAGGTAGATAAATTCCCTATAAAATCTAATCCCCACCTAAAAGGGCCATTTTGTTGTGATAGGTTACATATCCTTGACATGTATATGGATCTCATGACAGAACTCTTGAGACTTGTGACACTGTGCAAGTACTCTACTGTGTCATGTTCTAATGTAGGCCAAAAAACTCCCATCCAATGTATATTTATATTAGTGGTGTGACCTCTAAAGTGACCCCCACATATCCCACTATGGGCTCTGTCGAGGATATTTTCAGATTCTTCCTCATTGACACATCTTCACAACATTCCATCGAAGGCTATGTGATAGATCAATTTTTCTATGATTACTTATTTGGTGGCTATGATGCATAGCCGTATTATTTTTTACAAATTCCATGATAAAATTAATAATATCAGAATACCATGGGCATGCGAGAAATGGGGGCTTCGTTTTGACCTAGTAAATTTGTTTGTTAAGGAAATCCAAGTCAACTAGATCCCCTCCATCCAATGGGTTGTCAGCTAACCATCTGTGATGATTTTTCCTTTGATAGACTTTTGGTTAACGAATGTTAATTCAAACTCACCCATTAGAGTCATGAAGTGTCCAAATTTCTTAGATAAAGAACCATGTGATAGAAATGTTCGTAAGTGATCTATCTTGATAAAACCATGTGATAAAAACATGTCATTCTTTAACCATTTTGTTGCGAATATTAAAGAAAGACATTCTTTCTCTTCATGCATATCGTGTGTCTCATATTTGAGTAACTTACGATTGATGAAGTAGTTTTCATGTTGTCATTTTTCATCATCTTCTTCTACTAGCATGTAGGCTAATGAGACATTTGTAGCCTGTGAATATAAAATAAGAGGGTGATCTAATTTCGGAGGAATGAACATGAGAGGAAACAATAGGAACCATTTGACTGATTCAAATTCTTCATGACAATGATCTATTAAGATGTTGTAGCAATCCTTCTTTGATAGATTATTTATTGGATGAATAGTGAAGGAAAAATTAGGACTAAACCTTTATATTATCTTGAGCTTTTGAGAAAATACCGATGCGATTCCTCCGATGGTGGGATCATTTCTAAAACTGCTCCTATTTTTTCTTGATCTAAATCAATCCCTCATGTAGAGATGATGTACCCCAATAAATTCCCTCCTATCACACCAAACATGCATTTTTATAGATTCATTCTAATGTCATATTTGATTAGATGAGATAGGGTGATGTGAATCATATTAGGGTGATCACGGTGCTTCTTGGCCTTATCCACAAGGTTTTCAATGTAATCTTTAACAATATTATGAATGAAAACATAAGCTATGTAACTCATTTCCAATTAGTAAGTGGCACCATGTTCATGAGACCGAATGGCATGAATACATGTAATAGGTTCCCCAAGGAGTGATAAAGGTTGTCATTGTCTGATCTTCCTCGAGATATCCTTATTTGATAATACCCAAAAAAATCCATCCATAAGGGACAATAGATCATAACCAGATGTTGCATCAATGATAACATCGATGGATGGTAGTGGGAAATCATCCTTGGGACATGCTTTGTTGATATCCCAAAATTCAATACAAATTTAAAATTTTATGTTCTTTTTTAGAACGGGGATGATGTTGGACACCCACATTGAGTAATCAATAGGTTTGATAAACCCCACTTGTAGGAGTTTCATAACTTCCTCTTTGACCATTAGCACCACCTTGGGTTTCATAGGTATAGATTTTTTCTTGATGGTCTTGGCATCATATTTGGTCACAAGGTTATGAACTACAACATGAAGATTAATTATTGTCATTTATTTGTAGCTAAACTCAAAGGATTTCAAATATTATTTAAGAAGTTTTGTGTGTATTTGCACTTATTCAGGGTAGGCAAAGAACCTAACTCCAAAATCTTTGGGTCCTCCTCCATCCCGATATTGATATCGATCATCCCTTCAATAAAAGAGGTGTTACCCTATTCAAATTCAAGTAGGGATGGGGGTGGTTATAATTCCCCTTCCTCTTCTATCACAAAAATCTTAAGGCCTTCCAACGAAGAAGGGTCCATCGTGCGATCCCAAAATATGAAGAAGAGTGAGGTATGCGAGGAAAGGATCTCTTACGATGTTGGGGATGTAAATCTGTATAAGCCTTAAGGTACCATAAGATAGCCTCATGTTTTCTACATAATCCAAGGTAATAGGCTCATTCTCAGCCTCAAGGTATGCTAAGATTGGATTCATGGGAGTTTTGTGAAAAAAATATTTAGCACGAAACAAAACTATCAAGTTTTTATCTTCTAACTCTTTACTTGGAAAAAAGTGGGAAGAAGATGTAGCTATCAATTCGAGAAGAAGTTTTAGTTCATGTGCGATGGAATCAATTCAAATGAAGGAAAAACCCTTCTTTAAGTTGAGAACAAATTTTTTTTAGGGATGTAAGTGTTTTTCCCTAGTTTCATATACCTTTGAAACCTAGTTAGCGACTAGCTGCGAATCACCCATCACTTTATTGTTACAAGTTCCCATCCTTTTACTACTATGAGACCAAGAAGGAGATCCTCGTATTTAGTTCCATTTCTTACACATTCAAAATATAACTTAAAGGAAAAAGGATGACCTTCCCCCAAGACAAGTAAGGATCACACCTGCCCTAATGCCAAAGTAGAATTTTACTCCGTCGAAGTTAAGAGTCCAATAGTTTCTTAGGAAGATTGATGTTGGATCATCCTTTTTATGTTCTTCCTTTTCTTCGAGACTTTAACCATGAAAAATCCATTACCCAAAAGATATCTAAGTCCCAAAGCATGTCTTATGCCCATGGAATCAAATGAAAGGAGAATGGGTAAATCATTCTCAAACAACTCAATAATATTTTCCATTGTTTCATTGATACTGATACCGTCAATGAAAAAGTCTCATATTTGACCACGGGAATACCTTTAATCAAATCGGTAGTTTCTAATTCTATTGTGGGAATGATTTTTTTCTCTGGTGTTGAACTCATGGGTTTGAATAATTTATTTATAGGGAGCTCAAACACAGAATGCACCCCAAGTTACTTCTTTAGGTTATCTAGGTGAATGTCAAAGGGCTCTGGGTCACACTATGCAATGAATAATTTCCCAAATGTAGGAATTTTACTTCCTGAAATAATGTGGAAGGAATGACATTCATGCAATGCATCCAAGGAAGACCAAGAATCATATTATAGTTAGTTTCGTGGTCTATCATATAAAACTTTGTAAGAATCTTATTGGGCCCCAAGGTAATTGGTAGCACTATGGTTCCAATTGATTTTTCCTTAAGGCTATCATACCCTCTCAATGTATTTCTTATTGAAGAGAAATTGGTTTCTCAAAATCCTAAATTCGAGAAAATAAAAGGGGATAATGTTGATTGCTTCCCCATCATCGATCTGTTAGTGCAAAATTACAGCACCCCTGGACGCTGATCAGATTTCTAGGTTAATCACTCTTACATCCAGTGTAATTACACAACATGGAAACCTCTCTCCAAGTGTGGGACTTGGAAAATGAGAGAGGAATCTCTAGATTAGAGGCTAGTTCCTCAAACTCCTCTGATTTAGATCTATATTTTGCAAAGCTACAGAGGTCTAGATCCTAATCCTATTCTAACTTGCAAGGAGACAGGGGTAGAAGTGCAAAAAATTGAAACTAACTAAAGATGGTGATGCACCAAAAGGAGTGGTGAAACATATTAGTCATGCAAATAGACACAGACCAAGGTTCACAACATAAAAACATACACAGACTGATAATGTATAATTTAGCATCTGAAATCAAGCAAATAATACAAACAGAGGATTGAAACCCATTCACAGAGCTTGCATTATCAATTTAATATCAAAATACACATTACACCCTCAGAGACGTAAAGAAAAATATTACAATCCTTGGAGAGGTCTGATACTTCATCAATCCCTTGAAGAAGGTGAAAGAAGAAGTCTGCTATGCCCAAAAATGTTCCTCTCTTTGAAATGAGCCCAAAACTGGCTTTTAAAATGCAAGGGTCGAACCCAGGGAATAGGAGACGTACAAAGGCATGGGATCCCATTCTTTCTAAAAGCTGCAGTGTATTAAAATGGCATGGAGGACCTTACAAACCCATACCCTATCATTTTGACCGGATTACAGGAGAATGTGACCCATTCTGCATTAACTCTGGTCGCTGGAATGTCATTTCCGGCCATGAATACGTGTCAGAGCCATTTCTCGATTTTTCTCCCTCCAGACTACTCCAAAATGCAAGATTGACCCCGAATAATGTATATAATTTCACCAAATTTCCGTTGATATAAATGACATGCAAATCTGAGCTCTGGATCAAAAGTTATGGCGATCTGAAGATCTAGGGCACAAAACAGGCGAAAGCGTGTTTTGAAATCCTTTCCCGCGCTCTGCCACCTGGACGACACGTGGGACGTGCTGATTGGACGAGAAATTCTCTCTCCTCCATCTTTCGTGGGATTTCATTTTGAAATTCGCTTGTGGGGCCCTTAACTGGACACGTGGCGCTATTTCATTGGTTCGGGCTGACCTTTTAAAACTTGCCCTTTGACCTTTTTGACCTTTTTTTTCCCTGAGACACGTGGCGGCTTCTGATTGGTTCTCGGCCCTGCCGCTTTTTCGTGCCCTTCGCGTCCTTTTGTCCCAGACGTCCCAATTGCTTAGTGCTCCTTGTGCTGATTTCAGCCGAACCGGCCGGTTCGCGTCCATTTGTCCCGGATGTCCCAATTGCCTTCGGACTGTTTTGACCTCTTTCGCCCGGTTCGGCCGGTTCGCGCCTTTTCGGCCCGCTTGTCCCGAACTGTCCCTCTCAGCAGTTAGTCGATTTTCTCTCGGTCGAACCAGCATTTCACGCCTACCGCATACTTTTGTCCCATTTGTCCCATTTTCTTTTGGGTACTGTGCTCATTTCAGCCGAACCGGCCGTTCGGGCCTTTTTGTCCCAAATGTCCCGAGCAAGACTTAGCTAATTTTTCTTCCTCTTTCGGCCGGATTGGCTTATTTGCCTTTCTGCAACTTTTTTGCATTTTCTCAGAGCTTGCTCCCTGTTTCTTTGGCCAGGGGAGTTAGAAAAATACCTGAAGGGACCCTAGAAACCTAATTTTGCTCTGAATCAATCAATTTGCTTGGGATTTGAATCTTCTGATGCATGTTATCAAAATTTACCCTAGGGGGTGAATTTTGGATAACAATTTGGTGACTCAGCGGGATCATCTGCCTGCTAGATGGAAAGACCAGTTGCTTGAAGTAATCCATTGGGCATGGAGTCATCAAATATTCTGTTAGAATCCAAACTGACTCAGAATGTGCAAGGGGGAAGATGGAATGTGACCTGATGAAAGAAAAGACATGTTAAACATCTCCATGGACAGCAAGCTGTGCCAAGGCACTTAGGGAAAACAAAACTAACCTACAGCAAAACAATGTGCACAAGCACTTGGAGGAAAGAAAATCTAATCTAATATCTACAGGTGTAGTGAACCTCCCTCTAGAAGCAACGCTTGAGATAGATTCCATTTACTGGAATCTGCAGTTCTTCACCATCCAATGAGGCCAATTGGAAAGCATTGTTGCTCTTGCACTTTGTGACCATGTATGGGCCACTCCAAATGGCATCAAATTTTGAATGCCTTCCTGGTTTTGCTCTGTCCACATCCCATTTCAGCACTAGATCTCCTACTTGAAAAGATCTGTCTTTGGCCTTCCTATCAAAGGTCTTTTTGATCAAAGCTTGATCCTTTTCCATTGCTTGGGATGCCTGATCTCTGATCTCTTGCAGCTCCATCAACTCTGCATACCTCACCTCCATGGGCTCAAACTCTAGCAACTCCAGCTGTTTCATGAGTTCCAATGTTGGCAACTCAAGTGACATGGGCAAGATTGCCTCTCTTCCGTAGACAAGCCTAAATGGAGAGTTACCCGTGGATCTTTTGGGAGTTATCCTATCAGCCCATAAGGCTGATTTCAGTTTGGTATGCCAAGCCCTCTGATTCTCATCAAGAGTCCTCCTAATGATCCTCAGCAAGTTTTTGTTTGTAGACTCGGCCTGGCCATTACCTTGAGGGTAATAGTTTGATGAAGTGCTCAGGTAAATCCCGTTCTTGACAGCCCACTCAGTCACTTTAGATCCGATGAATGCCAATGCATTATCAGAGACTATTGTAGCAGGTACACCAAATCTGGAAGTTATTCCTTCGTAAAATTCCAAGATGCTAGACTCATTCGCCTCTTTTAGTGCTACTGTCTTCGTCCATCGGTGAAGTAGTCTCGTGGTCATCAAAATCCATTTGTGCCCTTGGCTCGAATTGGGATTGATGACTCCAATGAAGTCCAAACCCCACTGCATGAATGGCTGATCTACTGTAATTGGATGCAATGGAAGGGCAGCGAGTCTCTCTTTTCCTGTGAAGAATGCACAATTCTTACACCTCTTGATCCATGCATAGCAATCACTGAAGATTTTAGGCCAATAATAACCAGCCTTCATGATTTTCGTAGCTGTCACTCTTGGTGCAAAATGGCCACCAGCTGGTCCATTATGAAATTCTTCCAACACCCTTTGAATCTGACCTGTGTTAATGCATCTCAGCAGCACTCCATTCACGTCCTTCTTGAACAAAACTCCATCAATGATGGCATATGGAATTGCCTGCAACCTGAAGTATCTTCTTTTGCTTTGCTCATTTCTAGAGGGCACATGCCCGTCTGTAGGAAATGTATCATATTCTGAGTCCAACAGGGAGTGGACACATCATCATTTTCCTGTTTTTGATCATCTTGTAATAGCAGGACAGCGTCTTCTTCATCTTCTGGGTTGTCTGGTTGTTTGGAAGCGAGCTGCTCACACAAACCTTTGCCTCTTACCAGCTTGGTGATCTTGATCTCAATGTCATACTCCATGACACGGGTGATCCAACCTGCCCTTTTCTCATTCAAATCCTTGTTGAGGAGGAAATCCTTAACCCCAGCATGTGAGACTAGCAACTGTATCTTGTTGTTTGAGACTAAATGCTTGAATTTCTTCAAGCTTCTGATTACTGCAAGCACATGCTTTTCAATAAAAGAGTACCTCATTTCGCAGTCACCTAGGCTCTGGCTGAAGAAGGCAATCGGCTGCTCATCATTATCTTTGTTCTGCTGTACCAGAATGGCAGAAATAGTGTCATCACCTCCAAATGCATAGAGGATGAAATCCTTGGAAAAGTCTGGGTTGATGAGAGTGGGTGCCTGGGAGATGGCTTCTTTGATTGCTTCAAAACTCTCCTTGCCTTCTGCCATCCATTTGAAAGCCATGCTTTTTCTTAACATTTTAGTGATGGGCTTGACAAGGGCTGCAAAATTTGGGACAAACCTCCGAACAAAGTTTATCCTTCCCAGGAAACTCTGAAGGGCCTTCTTGTGGCTTGGCAATGGTAGAGCTCTTATGGCTTCGACCCTCTCTGGATCAATTGCTAATCCCTCCTTGGAGACAATATGGCCAAGGAGCTTCCCTTCATGTGCAAGAAAGATGCACTTCTTAGGATTCAAAGACACACCGAACTTTCTACACCTCTGAAACACTTGCCTGAGGTGAAAGAGATGGTCTGCAGCATTCTTTGAGAAGACAGTAATATCATCTAAGTATATCAGCACTATCTTGTTGATCAAGCCTTTGAATGCCATATCCATAGCTCGCTGGAATGTTGCTCCAGCGTTCGACAGTCCAAATGGCATCTTCTTGTAAGCATATGTGCCCCATTTGGTTGTGAAGGCTGTCTTGAACTGGTCTTCCTCCTTTACCATAATTTGATTGAAGCCTGAGTAACCATCAAGTAGTGAAAACCTTTCTGAACCAGCTACGACCTGCAATATTTGCTCCATGGAAGGGAGTGGATAATGGTCCTTGAGAGAGGCTCTATTCAAATCTCTGAAGTCAACACATAGCCTGATCTCTCCACTCTTCTTTCTGACTGGAACTAAGTTGGCAACCCAACTAGAATGCTTGATTGGGAATATAATTGCTGACTCAATCAGCTTGTCCAATTCTTTCCTCATGAGAGGCTCCATGTGTGGATTGACTGGTCTCTGTTTCTACCTGATAGGCTTAGTATTTGGGTCCAATTCAATGGTATCTTTGAGCTAATTTGGGATTGAACCCTTTCATATCTTCATAAATCCAAGCAAACACGTCAGGGAATTCTTGACATAGCTGTATGAACTCATACCTTTCCTGTTCAGTTGTCATCTTTCCAATTTGTAATGGCTTGTTCTCTTCTACCAAGATGGATACCGAATCTTCTCTCTTAACCTGAATGTTTGCTTTCTCCTTTCTAAACTGATCATTGGGGTTAAAAATGGACTCCAAGGTGATAAGTCCCTTGGGCAGCTTGTCAGTTCTCAGCTGTATCACCTGGTCACCATATTGTTGTTCCATCTTCTCTTGATTCTTAGCTGAGAACTCAGCTTCTTCTTACAAGAAGTGGATGATTTTCTGATCATTCTCAAATACTTGCCAACTGACATCGTTATCCGGCACTGAAGGCCTCACAATCACGTGGATGTTTGGCTGTACCTTGTCTTGTTGAATGTTTTCTATAATGTCAAAGGCTGCCCCTACTGCTGCAAGCCTGTCAGCAGCTTGATTCTCTTTCCTAGGGATGGATTTGATGCCAAAGCCCTCAAAATATTCCATGAGGTCCCACACCCTGTTCTTGTAGCATCTGAGTAGATCATTTTTGGTAGCATGTTGTCCCTTGACCTGATTTACAATCAGCTCACTGTCCCCAAAAACTTGCAAGTTCTTTATCTTTCTCTTGATTGCCCAATGCATCCCTTGCACCAAGGCTTCATATTCAGCAGTGTTATTGGAGCATGCAAATTGAAATCTAAAAGCTGAATAATGCTTTATTCCTTGAGGTGAAACAAGCATGGCTCCACCTCCTGCACCTTGTCTACTCCTTGATCCATCGAAAAACAGCTGCCATACTTCATTGTCATCCTTGTGGTTTGGCTTGGTGATGCTAGGAATAGGTTGACTTTCTTCGTGTATGCAATAGACCCCTAGCTCAGATTCTTCTACTTCTTGATAAGGATCAAAAGCATGTACCTTGTTTGCCCATTCATCAAGAGTCAAATCTGGAATACTTCCAACCTTAGTGTCGGCTTCATCAGTGCTAGGGTGATCTTCTTGATCAAATGCTGAGCAATTGGCATTAATCTGACTTGGAGTATAGGGCTCAATGTGGAAGTTTGCAATAGGTTCTGACCTAATTGTAGCCTTAGTTCCATACCTTGTTCTGAATAACATGTGAGACCAATCAGCGGACAAATATCCCCCAATTTTGGCAGTGAAGTCCCTTGACAAACAGAGGGCAAAGAGTGGTGGAAGGTCTATGACTGATATATCTTGTAAGACAACAACATTTGGACATGCATGTAAGGTAAGACTCAAATTTCTAATCACTCCAACTGTTGCTATTGCTGTCCCATCCAGCTGCACTACTCCCTTAGATGTTAATTCATACTGGAGCCCTAACTGATCAGCTATCTGTTTAGGCATTACTGAGCTACTTGCCCCGGAATCTATCATGCAATTATGCACTAGCTGATTTCCAATGATTAACGAAACATAAAAAGGGGGAGGCTTCAACATTCTACCTTGTTGTGCTCCATGATTTCCTTCAGGCTGGGCAGCATTTGTGAGTACCTTCTCCTGCATTTGGACCTGCTGATTCGAAGTTGGCCAATCCTTCATGGCAGCTTGCAGCAGATTTCTTTGGCCTGGGATGGATAGGGATTCCCACATAGATATATTGACGTTTGTCTTCTTCATCTGATCAATGATACTGAATGGTGATGAAGGATCTCTCTGCTGTCCCTTGGTCTGCACATTTTCTCCTTGTATGTGGGTAGCAACAGCTGGCATTTGAGTTGGCCTAGGGGCTGTTCTTGACTGCCCTTGTGCATTTGAAACTGGGTTTTGCTTGCCAATCATTTGTGGAGCTGTGGAAGGTTGTGGATTGGCTGGGGCTAATGGCTGTTCTTCACCCAAATTTCTCCTTTTTGACCTTGTGTTGGCAGCAACACCTTGAGAAACTGCCTGATTCATGCCACAGAAATCCTCTGCTTGCCAATTTACCAATGTGGTGTCATTTGGGGCAGATTGCTGTTGGAATGTTTCTTGTTGTTGGCTGTTTTCTTGACTACTCTCACCCTCCACACCAGCACTTGTTACCATTAAAGCTTGAGTCAAAGCACCATTGAAGCACATGGATTGATTATGAGGCTCATTACATGGAAAACACCAATCATACTCCTGGGCAGTGTTGTTTTGTGCTGGTACTAATGCCTTAGAGGCAGATATGGCATTTGGATTATAAGCATTGGAATGGTCTATTGGCAGGAGGCCTTGTTTGATTCATATTTGCAGCTGGATTGGGTGGCCTTTGAGGTTGATATGGCTGCCTATTAGGTTGAGCTTGAGGCTGATACGAAGGTCTAAAACCTTGAGTTTGCTATCTCTTAAGTGTGACCAGCTCATTACCTAAATTTTGCAGTTGCTTCATGACCTCTTGAAGCTCATTTGGGGCACTTGGAGATGAAGTGGAAGCTTCATTTGAACTCTGATTCCTAGGAGTGGGAATAGGAGCTAAGACAGGTGCTTGACTAGTACTTGGGCTCTCTAAACTTGGATATAATGGCATTGGAGGCCTAGGAGCTAGCTTGCTTGCCAAATTGAATCGGACAATTTTCAGCTCTAATGGCAATACTATAAGCAGCAGGGATAGTTGTGCCTCCCATAGATTGAATCAACATAGAAATATCAGAATTTAAAGCTTTAAGGTAATATAGAAAAGCACCTTCTGCTGTTGGCCTGACTGCTACTGGAATCCTATCCCAAGACCTTTGAAATCTGAAGTTGAAGTCAGTTAGCTGCTCATTGGAAGCTCTCTTGATAGTTGTCAGCTGTTCCAAAAGAGACAAGTTGTCTCCCTTCTCTCCAAATTGATTGTGAAGTGCAATACACAGCTGATTCCAGTTTGTGATAGAGCCAGCTTCAAGGCTCCTAAACCATTGCAATGCTTTTCCCTTGAATGAGGATGCCAGCAATTTGACAGCTACTTGCATTTCATTAATCTCATGGATTGCACAAATGTTAGCAATGTCTTTGACATGATCACCAGGAGTGGTCTGATTTTCTCCAGTAAAGTATGGAATGTTCTTCAAAGGTCTTTGCTGCAACCGGATTGGATTTTGTGCATTGAGAGCAAGTGGGCTGCTGCCTGTGAAGTTGACATAGGGGTTCACTGGTTGCGCCATTCTGATTGGTCTTAAAACCCTTGTATATTGAAAGAAAGGCCGCTCAGGTGGAGGAGTTGAGAGAGTTCTGTTTGGTGGAGATGGGGACCTTTGAATCCTTCTTCCTCTTTGCCTTCTTCTTGGAGATAATTGCAGGTATTCAAACAGTACTTCTTCCTCTCCAACTCTTGACCTTGTGATTCTTCTCATAAGCTTTCGTGCCCACACAAAACCAGTTGATTCTTCCCTGAGTCGCGGATATGCAAATAATAGCTCTTTTCAAGCAAGAAAATTACAGCAGATGCACATCAACTTTGCTGCAATAAAAAAAGAGACCTCTGGTCCCACCGGGTGTGCCAAAACTGTTAGTGCAAAATTACAGCACCCCTGGACGCTAATCAGATTTCTAGGTTGATCACTCTTGCATCCAGTGTAATTACACAACATGGAAACCTCTCTCCAAGTGTGGGACTTGGGGCCGAGAAAGGAATCTCCAGTTAGAGGTTGGTTCCTCAAACTCCTCCGATTTAGATCTATATTTTGCAAAGCTACGAGAGGTCTAAATCCTAATCCTATTCTAACTTGCAAGGAGACGGGGTAGAAGTGCCAAAATTGAAACTAACTAAAGATGGTGATGCACCAAAAGGAGTGGTGAAACATATTAGTCATGCAAATAGACACAGACCAAGGTTCACAATATAAAAACATACACAGACTGATAATGTATAATTTAGCATTTGAAATCAAGCAAATAATACAAACAGGATTGAAACCCATTCACGAGCTTGCATTATCAATTTAATATCAAAATACGCATTACACCCTCAAAGAGGTAAAGAAAACTATTACAATCCTTGGAGAGGTCTGATACTTCATCAATCCCTTGAAGAAGGTGAAAGAAGAAGTCTGCTATGCCCAAAAATGTTCCTCTCTTTGAAATGAGCCCAAAACTGGCTTTTAAAATGCAAGGGTCGAACCCAGGGAACAGGAGACATACAAAGGCATGGGAGCCCATTCTTTCTTGACTGCAGGTGTATTAAAACAGCATGGAGGACCTTACAAACCCATACCCTATCATTTTGACCAGATTACAGGAGAATGCGACCCATTCTGCATTAACTCTGGTCGCTGGAATGTCATTTCCGGCCATGAATACGCGTCAGAGCCATTTCTCTATTTTTCTCCCTCTAGACTGCTCCAAAACGCAAGATTGACCTCGGAATCATGTAGATAATTTCACCAGCTTTCCGTTGATATAAAGAACGTGCAAATCCGAGCTCTGGATCAAAAGTTATGGCGATTTGAAGATCTAGGGCACAAAACAGTGAAAGCGTGTTTTGAAATCTTTTCCGCGCTCGCCACCTGGACGACACGTGGGACGTGCTGATTGACGAGCAATTCTCTCTCCTCCATCTTTCACGGGATTTCATTTTGAAATTCACTTGTGGGGCCCTTAACTAGACACGTGGCGCTATTTCATTGGTTCAGTGACCTTTTAAAACTTGCCCTTTGACCTTTTTACCTTTTTTTCCACGAGACACGCGTGTAGCTTGATTGATTGGTTCTCGGCGGATGTCCCAATTGCCTTTAGACGTGCAATTTTAGTGACCTCTTTCACCCGGTTCGGCCGAATCGCTGTTCGCGCCCATTTGTCCCGGATGTCCCAATTGCCTTTTCAGCCTCTTTCACCCGTTGGCTTGTCCCGAACTGTCCCTCTCAAAAGTTAGTTGATTTTCTCTCGGTCGAACTGCATTTCGCGCTGCTTTGCATACTTTCATCCCATTTGTCCCATTTTCTTTTGATCGCTCAGTGCTCATTTCGGCCGAACCGGCCGGTTCGAACCTTTTGTCCCAAACGTCCGAGCAACACTTAGCCAATTTTTCTTCCTCTTTCAGCCCGGATCGGCTTATTTGCCTTCTCGCAACTTTTTGCATTTTCTCAGAGCTTGCTCCCTGTTTCTTTGGCCAGGGGAGTTAGAAAAATACCTGAAGGGACCCTAGAAACCTGATTTTGCTCTGAATCAATCAATTTGCTTGGGATTTGAATCTTCTGATGCATGTTATCAAAATTTACCCTAGGGGGGTGAATTTTGGATAACACGATCATCGTGCACTTTATGTAGTTCTTATAAATCCAAACCTATAGATATAGGGATAGATCACCTCTACGTGCCAACTCAACATCTATGGGCATCTTACTGATGTCAAATATGAATCCCACATCTCTTTCTTGCTGCTCAAGAGGATAAACATCAAATTCTATGTGATTTATTTGTGCCTCTAGAGGAGGGGTGACATTGATCAAATGTCCAAGACCCAATGCTTTCAATAAAGCAATTATATGAGTAGGGAGTTCTTCAACAAATCCAAGAAGGAGATGTGAGAAAAGGTATTTGTCAAATCATTTATCACGTAGTAATCCCATACCAAATTTGAAATGATTTGATGAATATCATCTAATATTTATGGGTAAAAAGGATGGGATGTGAAGACTAGTCTCGGGTTCTATTAGCATCATTTATTTGGGGTTCGGTTTCTAGCTCTACTAGACCCATAATCTTAGTTTGTTGGTGACCATCCAACGGAGGTACCACCGATGGGTTTGACAAAGTCGAAGCTTCATGATCATTATTTCCTACCGGGATACCCTTGTTTGAGCAATTAGGGTCCAATTTACCATTGTTAGGATGTGTTGGAAGGGGATCACTTGTTGGGCCCCGGAAAATTGACTAAGTATGATGGTCTCGTGGGCGTGCGGGACCCTAGTTATAGGAGGGTGCGCAAGGAAAAAGTGTGCGAAAGAAGATTTAAGAAGGCACATGGTTCATGCGGCGTGCGAAAGGAGGTTCGGGACTTAGCCAATTTATGTAACAAAGGCAGAACACGTGAAAAGTGTGACCGGTTGCACGTGGATAAGATGCTAGCTTGGAAATAGGTGGCCCAGGAAAGATCATGCTAGCAAGGGAATATTCTAGAAGATCATCATGAGATGGAGTGGAGAGCTCAGGCCTGAAGGAACATGCTTGCTTGGAGGACCACATTTGACACTTGGCGATGGATCTGAGGGTGCGGCAAGGTGAGTTGGTAGCATGGGAAGATGATAAATACAAGTGCCTATGGAATAGAAAAGGAGACTCGAGACCGAGATAACATACAGATGGGGATATAGAGATAGAGGAAGAGATATACAGAGAGAGAGAGAGAGATAACATGGGTGAAGCTCTGCAGGATTGCTGCGAGTGGAACTTTGATGCAGAAAGGAATGTACTAGGCTTAGTATTGTAATTTCTTTTTCTTTTGGCATAGTTATACAAGCCTAATGATGCGCATGACCGTGGTCTATCCTCTGTGGCTCTTTGTAATGAAACAATGAATATAATGAGGTTACTTGTCACAAATAGACATGGATATCAGTAACTTTAATATATATTTCATTCATAGGAGTTGTCTTTCCTTACATGTTATGAATGAATGATTGTATCTTTCTTTATGTTATGAAGTCTATTAAAACATACGATCCGAAGAAGCTACAAGGATCTGAGGCCGTTAAAGCCCTATGATTTTTATATGTCTAAACTTCTTTCCTGAATACTCTTACACTAATAATAGATAAATGCTTCCCACTAAAACACACATAAAATAGAGACTCAGAACCCACGCGTGCCTTGGGTGAGCGCTCATCTTCTACTGGGTGATAGGCCGATGCGCATGGGATTCCTTCCTTTTATAGTGGGAGTAAAATTGACTACATCACTAAATATCCTGAGTGATGTGTTTTAGGGGATACAAGCCCCATGCAAGTATTCTAAGTTGACATTTTAGGATTCGTTATAAACATCTCAATAAAGAGATGTTTTTGGTTCTTTGATAAGCATTGTATGAAATTATTACGGTCTCAACAAGTTCTGACATCATGTACTCGAACCCTATGGAAACCAAAATATAGGTCAGGATCATAATCCCGAGGTCTTTGGTTTGTTTTCTATTATGGTCTGAAGTTTTGATTGTTATTTAACTTCTAATTATTTTAATTGAAGTTTGGAGGCATCACCCTTGATTTTGATACTAGTTTTCGTACCCATTTAGGTACTTGGTTAGGGACTTGAGCTTGATTTTTTTTTTATTATTAGGGTGGAGGAAAATTGAAATCCACCATGTTTATCATAGGGAGCATAGTTGTTATTCCTATGATTGTTACCATTTTTGTTGTAGTTGATATTATTTGTACTTGGGGTGTTAACAACATTTGGTGTCTTTTCTTGGTTTGTAACACCATAGTTTTGTTGAGGACCTTAGGTCCTTGGTTGTTATTTGTGTTGTTGGGGTAACTTGAATTACCCTGATTGGGAGTGATTAATCTCCCATTTGAACCTCGTATTTCGATGACTTTCTATTGATGCTTGATTTATATGAAGAGCACCCTCCAACACCTCTTCATAGCTCCTAAGTGGGAAATTCTATACTTCCTCCTTCATCTCCTAGTTAAGAGAGTGAATGAATATATCAAAGAGATCCGTATGATCCATGTTGGGAGCACTTGTTGAAGAGTAGAGGAATTTTAACCTTCTATGGATGAAATGTGTAATGTGAAATTGTGATCTTATTTTATATGTAGGAATTTCCTTATTCCCGTTCTTAATAACTTGCTCATGTTGAAATATTTGATGAATTTAGAAATGATTTGTTTGAAGTAATGGATCGAAGCTTTAGGTGGTATATAATATAAATTGAGAGCAATAAATTCTAGAGTGTTAGGGAGTATCTTCGCTATGATTGAATCCCATGGGAGCAGCTTTATTAAATGGTAGTGGCATATGCCTTGATATGCACATTAGGATCTCCCTCCCCTTTGAATTTTGGAAGGTCTAGTAGATGTATTGGGATAATAACACTCTGTATAGTGAAGTTGAGGGGATCTTAATATATTCAAAGTAGGTCCCCACTGCGTAAGACTTGACCATTAATGGCCCTTGTTGGGGAGGTAGAGGTGGAATTGATTGTGTATATGGTGTAGCGTAAACATTTATGGAGGCATATGGCATCCCTTGTGGCTGACCATATGGACTAGGGATAGAGTACATACCCCCTGTGGTAATTAGGAATACACATGTATGTGAGGGGGAAATTACTTTGGTATGTAGTTGGAGGAAAAAAGCCGGGAATGTTTTATTTTCAGTTGGGATTATGTTTGAGAATGTGTTTCTTATTAGTTCCTATAGAGGGTATCCATACGAAGTGTGAGGGGGCATAACCAAGGTGCACAATCATGTGAGAAGATCTCCAAGGCTAGAAACACTGTGTAAAATGGAGAAGGATTTAGTGCAGTAGGTGCTTGATCATATTTTTATAGATGATGGAAAATATTTCCATGTCTAGCAAGAGATGCATCATGAGTAGCTTGGGAAAGTTTTAGTTCTCTAACCTTGTCCACCAATTTCAAGATAACCTTATTTGATGATGGCAAGGTGTTTTTTTTTTGGCACATGTTGTTGAACCTTGTTAGGTGGAAAAGGAGTGTGATATCCTACTATAAATTGTTCATTTTTTTCCACCCCTCATTGGGAACATTTTATGTTCTTAGAGGGGTATATGTGTTATTCTGGAGTAAGACATCACTATGTCCTTGCATCCTATCCATGTTTTTTAAGAATTGCTCACTTTGGGAATAACATGTTAAATAATCATTGTTTATTATTGGGATTTGATCCAACTACATATTGATTTTTTCTCTAAATAAAAACCGAGGAGATGAGCCTAACTCTCTAGTGAAGGCCATATTGTTATAACTTTAAATTTCAAGTTGTTGCATATGTGTAATTTAATTGATTTTCTTGATCCCGACCGAGGAACCATTTTTGGTCCCTTGAGGAGGATGAGTTTGAGTTATAAGAAGAAGAGTTGAGTAGTTTTCCACCCATGAAGATAGCGAGGGTGACTATTGTTGCCTACCCATTTGGTAGTAATATACCTTGAGGCCCAAAATCAGCCATTTGTATCCATTGTATCCTAAAATATTCAAGGGGTATATAAATACCCGCAAAATAATTGGAGAGAGGGAAGATGGATGAAAGAAATGGAAATGAAAAGAGACTAGCTCTTCATGTTGGGTTCACCAATTTGTATAGATGAAAATTGACATGCGACCTTCAACTACATTGTACTCCCGAGAGGTCATTCCGAGGCGATCGATGTGGAAATATGGATGGCTAATGGAATTGAAATGTGATATGTGGATGAAAGTTTGTGCAAAAAAGGTGGAAAATTTGGCAAGGCAAGACAATGTCCTTAACACACAATAACAGGATCTACTCATCAAGGGAAAGGAAGGCCTCTCTAACTTAGATGGGTCTGATAGATGGATCTAAAAGAATGGCTACATGGAGACTCTAGTCAATATCAAGCTCTGCAGAGATCCATTCAAGTAGTTGTGGGATTTGTGGAAAACCAATGTCGGCATCATAAATATGTCTAGACAGGGGTCATGGAACAAGTGAGAGAGGCATGGTTTCACAAAATCTAGATTCGGTTGGCGAGAGTAGTCCTAAATTGGAGGGATCTGTGAGCTTCCTCATTTAGAATTTTTAATTGTGATATGATGTCATGTGGTAATGGCGATGTGTGGAAAACCAACATGTGTAGACTTATGTCAATATCTATGAGAAGTTCATGTGTGTTTGGTTAGGGGACCCTAGGATCACTTCCATATATTCTTAGCTATTGAGGTCCTTGTATGGTCATGTGTATATTTAAACTCCATTGCAATGGGCAGTTCAAAATTCATAGGCCTTATTGGCTACAATGTTTAACATTTTTAATTGTTGAATCTTCTCGGTGTATTGAGCTAATGTTTTGAGGACAAGAAGAAAGATTCCCAAATCTATATCCATAAGTAACTTAGGACCATTCAGGTTGTGGTACCTGTGGATCACTACCATATTTTTGTTCTTGTTGATGACCATTGATGGTCATGTATTGTAAAGGTCTAATTTAATTAAGAAAATAAAAAATAATCTAATCAAATTGACACTATTCTATGTTTTTTATTTTCAAGATATAAATGAAATAAAACAATGTAAAACTATTACTCTAATTAATAAAACCTAAAAAAATAAACAACCGGATGTATTTTTTTATCTATACGTAAGAAATTTATTCTATGTTTTATTATTTTTAAGATATAAATGAAATATAACAAAGGCAAAACTAGTACCTAATTAGTAAATCCTAAAACAAATAAACAATCGTATGTAGTTATTTATCTGCATGCATTAAATATATTCTATTTTAAATAATGAAAGATTCACTAAACTATGGATGCAAATATAACCCTCTATTTTTCCTCAGAAGAGAGGGAAGAAATCAAAGATTCTTAAAAAAATTCTTCCTTCCAACTTCCCCGACAAGAGTAAAGAAGACTTCTATTGAGGATTTCCTATATGAATTGATTTATTATAACTATTGAATGATTGCAATAATGGAAATGATTATTTTCTACTCTATTTAATATATATGTATGTGTAAAATTCAGAAAAAATAATTCAAATAAAATGAAGAAACTAAAATTAACCCCAACCTCGGAAGTATAGAGAAGTGGCAAATCGAATTGTGTTCTGCTTTTTCCCCTCAGTTGTCTTTTCAATCTCTTGTGTTCACATGATTCCAAGGGATTGGGAATGTAGTAAAAGTAGCAGTGAGAAGGAGTTGGAGCAATGATATCTTGATGGTAGCATGGAAATAATTCAGGCATAAAAGATATAACACAATTGAATAGATATTGGTTATGCAATTCCCAACAAGAATGTGACAACTCAACAATGCAAGAATACACAAAATGATCTCTGACCATTTTCTTGAGAACAAATGATGAATTTATAGAAGGTTAGCTGGGATGTGCACCATCACACTTGGCAGCCATGAGGTTCCACATCAACAATGAAGGGGAAGTTTGAACAGTTAATTAAAAATTGAAGTAAAAGAGGAGATTGCCACAAGGCAATGAAGCTTGAAATCAGCTAAAATGGGTAAGAAACATGTTGAAAAAGTGAACTTAAGTGAAGCAATCATGTGTCAAATCATGAAGAAAGGGTTCTGGAAAAAGCACACAAGACTGCTGCCTTACCTAGGTGGTGGTTATAAGTCCTCCGCTTAAGCAGGCTGACATTTTTGCAACTAAAGGACTAAACTAAGCTGAAATGAAACAAGAAGTTGTGAAAGAACAGAAAAATGCTAAGTAAGGTAAACTAGGATAAAAATATAAGCTACAAAGAGGTTTGGGAGCTCGAACACATTTGGAAAATACATGAATCATCACTGGGTGATTTTTGTAACATTTTTTTGACAATGTAGCATGTGCAAATTTGGGTGCATACAAATAACTCTTTGGAAGGACCGCCACTTTACACCCCATATTATTTTAAAGTTTAATTTATTAAACTTTATTATGTTGTTCTTCCACATTTAAGAGTGAAATGGCGTGACCGATTTAGTGTGATCCATCTCGGGATAGGACGAATTGATACATTGGTACCATATTTATATATAAGCCATATCATATCAAATAAGTAAGAGGATTGAGATCATTGTATTGAAAATTTGTAAGAAATGGTTCTACAATTATCTCTGTGAGATCGAGGAGTGAAGTGGAATTGCTGGGTAAAATATTATGTTAAATTCTTAATAAAGGTAGTGCTTTATTTTGAGTTGGTATTTTTCCTTTGGGTTTCACCACTATAAATCTCGTGTCTCTATGTCATTTAATTTCAATGTTTACTTTATGTTCTTGTAATATAAACATATTATTCTATGTTTAATCACTGGAATTCATAATCTATAATCTTTAGCATTCATATTGTGGATTTATTATTAGTTTAGTATGCATTCCTTATTAATCCTAACATGGTATCAAATATGGTGGTTATGCTTGTGCGAGAGATAAATGTTTTTCATTTATGAAGAAACTCAAAGTTTTTCTAATCATGAAACCTAAGTTGTTCCACCGTCGACTTCAAGTTAACAAATTTAAAAATTCAATTTTTTTCCTCAAAATGAATATTGGTTGGTTGGTTGATTATATCTTGATTTTACATTTGCATTCATAGATATGTGTTTTTACGACCCGTTCTTGGTCTTTTGCGCTTTAAATCATTGCCTTCAACTAAATTTTAAAGTTTTTGAGCATTTTTATTAGTGTTGTAGATTGTTTTGGCTATAGACCTAAAATATTTCTTTAGATTTGGTTAGTGCAAAGTGCTTATAAGTTTGACCCGCATTAAAAATATTTATTTTTACATACCCATTTTTTACATATACGGGTGCCCCTATAGAAACAGAGCGGAACTCGTGGATCTATTATTTTGGTTGAAGGGAATATATGTGGGATGTGGATAACACAGGAAAATAACTCCTCCCCAAATATAGATATAGTTGCCATATATGATATATTATGTCAAGGGACATCTTATGGATATAGGGAAACACTCCAGAAACTGGTGGTACTCGATCATTATTTTAAGTCTCTCTCTATCTATCTATATCTGACCTTGTTTATATACGGGATGGTGGTTCGGTGGTGAGATATAGATAGGGGGATTAGAATGTGAGATGAGATGAAACTTTCCATATGTATATAGGGATTCGAGTTGTGTTGATAGATAGATATACATGCATTCTCTATATAGGTGGAACGGTCCCTATATATATTTCTCTAACCTCATATCTATTTATAGGGGGATTAGAATAGGATCCTATAGCCCTATAGATTGAAATTGATTGGATCACTTATAAAATATTTTATAGGTAATTGAATCCTTCCTCCTTAACCATATATGTATATATATATGGTTCTCTCCCCCTTCCCCTATAGAGATAGATGGTGGTTGAGTGTCATCCAAATCCCCAATAGTTCTATATGGCGACCCTTATTTATCTATATGGTGGTATGGGAACCTAAAGATTGATGGGAGACTACCCCTATCTCTAGAAATTTTCTAGATGTGACCCTAATCTATCCATTATGCTTCTAGTTAGTACTCGGACTATATATATAGGATATGGCCCCAACCTTATCTAGATATGACATCCATCTTTTCTATATAGTAGGAGATGGAGATGGTATATGGGCTATGTCCATCGATAAGATATAATGGTCCCTCTCTATTTGATATATATCTCGGGAATGAATCTCTATAGTCTATTATAGTTTATAGTTGGGGTGAGAGATGGAAACTATAGAATGGGAAGAGGCAGTTGAGAGTAGCCTATAAAGTTACAACCAATCATTAAGCTCCATATAGCTTCATCATTTCAGATATTTAATATATATTTTTGTTAGTTGTGAATTGGGAGCCAATAAGGGCATCCTACGCTCTTTGCAAAATTAGACTTTTAGTAGCTTGTTTTTGTTACATGTGAAATATGATCCAATAGGAAATCTCGAATTCACTATATATTTCACAAAATCAATCTTGTGTTAGCTTTCCTATGTCACTTGCATAAATTCAAAAGAATAGAATTTCTCTAAGTCTCTTCGCATTTCACATTATCAATCTTTTGTTAAACATTTTAGTGGCTAATAATAAGATTTAGCCATAAGTTTTTCACTTTTTAAGACTTTGTCGATTGTGAACCAATAGAATGGGTCCACATTATTTCGCATTTTGTTTTTCCTTTTTCATAATCATGTTAGAGTGTGAAAATTTGATCCATTAAAATAATGACACATTTGCATGGGTTTTCATTCTATTTTTCTTTTAATTATCTTCGAGACTTGTTTGTTGCACTTCAAGTGCGAACTAATAGAAAAATTCCATGTACATTAGTTTTTTCGTAGTGTCGGTGTTTTCTTAGTCTTCACAAAGTGTCAATATTTGTTTGTGCTTAGCCAATGAGATTGTGAAACCTATCTTTTTTTGTTGGTTATTTGCACCTAAAATATATTTTAATTTTGGATCTTTTTGGGGACTTCAAGTCCACCCAAATCCATCTCTTAAAATTTTGGTGGAAAGATACTAAGTATTTTCTTGCTATCGTTATATTTTCACCAAGTGTCATGTTGTTTGATGATTCTTTCTATCACTTTCTTTTCTTTCACATTATCACTCGGACACTGAAAGGCAATCTATTTTGGTTAATTGAAGATTTCACGTCCATTGGGATCATTTGTGTTGAATGTTTTTGGAAAGGTGACATGTGCCCCTAGTTTTTAAATTAGATCTATATGTTGCCTCTTGTTTTGGCCACATGTTTCTTTTGTTTTCTGGCACATAATTATTTGTTTTTTCATTACATTTTTAAAACTCTCATGGGACCCATAAGTTATCTACTTTAATTAAATTTTGGGGACTTCATGTCCGTCTCTGGGGATCTTATTTAGAATTTTTTTTTGAAAGCCAACATGTGTCCTTGTTGATCGTGTTTGATCTTTGCCACATGTCCTTTTTAATTTTTTATATATATACTATGGGTTTTCAAATTTTTGTTATACTATAAGTTTCATTTTCTTTGTAGTGTGGGTGTCAAAAATTAAAATTTTCATAATTTTTTCTCCTTAGCTTTATAGCGAGTCTTTCACACTTATTTTTTGTACTTTGCAAGCTTTCAGCTTTGCCTTGGTTCTTGAACTTTGGTTAGATATTTTTTATCAAGATAAAGACATTTTATTTAAAATTGTAATTTGGTACACTCTTTCTTTAATTTTTTCTTTAAAATGGCTTGTAATTCTAGTTTCTCAATGGATAAATCTTAGTTGTTAAATGGAAAAAATTACATTATTTTGAGAGTTATGTTAAAATATTCTTTTATGGCTGGAAAATTATGGGATCTTGTGAATGGCATGGAAAATGATCCACCAAGACAAGAAAATCCTTAAAACATTATCTCCTTCTCCCAAAGATCTCAAAAATCCCTATCAATCCTATTTCAGAGCATAAAAGATGAATTTCTACTACATATAGGTCATATGGATTCTCCTATAGATGCATAGAAAAATTAGAAACCATGCATGATGGCAGTCACATGTCAAAAATAATTAAGATAATTATGGAATTGTTTACAACTCCCATGAAGGGGATGAGAAAATCATTAATTATCTGGCTAAAATTAAAAACATTAAAGTTCAATCGGATAGATGTAAGTATGCATTGTTTCAGGATAAGCTTATGTATTTTATCATACAAATAAATATTCATGAAAAATTCATATATTATATCTCCATCATTAACTCCGATACCAAAATGAAAATGATCTACCTGATTTAGATACTATGTCTTCTCTTTTAATTCAAGAAGAACATGTAATGGAGAATTTTGATTCAAAAGAGACTGCTACTCATGAATTGTTATCTCGAGAATCATAAAACTTATCAAAATAGAAATAATATCAATCCTAATAAGAAATCTAACCTCATATCAAAATTTAAACCAAGTCCTAAATCTAATTATGTTAGAAACATTTAGAATTTTAAAGTAAAATTCAATGGCACATGTAATAGGTGTGACAAATTTTTTCATAAAGAGTTTGATTTTCATGTATAAACTAACAAATTTAAAAAAAAACTAAAAACAATAAATTTAACAATCGAAGAAAGATCAAAATCGAATGAAAATTAAAACCATGCAAATCTATTTCCATGTATACTACTCTTTAATCTTCAAATGACAATGAATGGATCTTAGATAGTGGTGCCTCTAGGCACATGACCTATATTTCTGGAATTCTCTTAGATGTTAAATGTGAGGAAAATATGTATCTAGGGATAATTCCATTATTAGATCTATAAGTTATGAAAAGGTTAAACTGAAAAATGGAATAATTAGGAATGTTTTATATGTTCCTCAATTGAAATAGAACATTAACCTAAGTTATCTAAATAAAACTATGAAGTTGTATTGCTGCAAGATAAATGGTATGTGAAAGATGAAATCAGTAATGTTGTTTCATCTTATATACAAAAAAATGGGTTATATATTCTTATTGGATTTGTTTCTGAATATTTCTTTTATTCTTCATCTAGAAATGATATTCAAATTTTGCATGAAATTCTTGAACATTTAAATTTTAGGAGTTTATATGAAATGTCTCACCTAAATCTTGTAATTGGTCTCCCTAAGATGAAATCTAATCATGAAACATGTGAAATTTTCTTGCGTGGTAAGCAACATGTTGAACCATTTCAAAAACATCATGATCCAAATTATTCTCAATTATTAGAGTTGATTCATAGTGATGTGAGAGGTCCACTTGAAGTTCCTTCTCTTAGTGGTGATTTTTATGTTGTATGCTTTATTGATTATTTCTCTAGGATGACTTGGTCTTATTTTATTAAGAAAAGTCGGATGTATTGTCTATATTTCGAGAATTCAAAGAATTTTTGAAAATGCTTCTAATATGAAAATAAAAATAATTAGAACTGATAATGGAGGTGAGTATGTTAGCAAAAAGTTTGATGAGTTATGTGTGTCATGTGGGATTCAGAGAGAGTTGACTACTCCATATTCCCCACAGCAAAATGGCATTGTAGAAAGGAAAAATAGGACCATTTTAGAGATGGCTATGACTATGATTCATGTAGCAAATGTGCCTAAATTTTTATTGGTAGAAGAAATGAATTCTACCATATATATCCTAAATAGAGTTCCTACTAAATCTCTTCATCAAAATACTCCTCCTGAAGTATGGAAAAAGTAAATACAAGATATACTTAAGAATATTCGGTAGTCTTGCTTCTATCTTCATTCCAAAATTTAAAAGGAAGAAGCTTGACCCAACCTCCTATTCTTTTATTTTTGTTGGTTATGGTTTTCAAACAATTTTTTTAAGATTCTATGACCCTTTCAAGCATGACATAGTTGAAAACAAGAATGTTCATGTCTTAGAAAAGACATTTTGTGATGCTTCTTATGAACCCTCCTCTGTTTCTCCTAAAATAGAGCCTGATAATCCTTCTCCTAACAATATGGAAACAAAATTTCAAGAGGATGATTATCCTGATCTAGATATGATGGAGATTGAGGGGGAGTCATCTTAAAGTGTGTTGCATCCCAAGATTCCTAAATGGGCTCAAAATCTTGTTAAGGATTCTAATCCTGTTAACCTTAGAAAGGTAACCTATAGTCAACATACTTATCATGCCTTAATGACCCTATATGAGGTTGAACCACAATATTTCAAAGAATCCATTCAAGATGAAATATGGATTAAGGCTATGAAAGATGAATACAATGCTTTGATTAAAAATAACACTTGGGAATTAGTCCCTCCTCCTCCTAAATGAAGCATTATAGGATCCAGGTGGTTGTATAAAATTAAGTATAACTATGTAGGTGAAATAGATGAATTCATAGCAAGGTTCATAGATCGTGGTTTCACTTAGAAACTTTGTATTTACTCGTTGAAACTTTTCCCCCTGTTTCTAAAATGAGCATTGTTAGAATTCTTCTAGCTTTAACAACTCAAAATGGTTGGGAGATTCACCAAATGGATGTTAAAAATGAATTTATAAATGGGGAACTGAAAGAAGATATCTACATGCATCAACCTAAAGGATTTGAAGAACCTGTAAGGAACTATATGTATGTAAACTGAAAAAATATTTGTATGGTCTTAAACAAGCTCCTAGAGCTTGGTATGCTAAGATTAATAATTTCTTTCAGGATCTTGGTTTCTCTAATTGTTGTTCTAATAATGATTTATTTTTTAAGTTTGAAAATAATCATATTATCATTATTTTTTTATATGTTGATGATATTTTGATTACTAGTAGTAATAAAAATTTAATTATTAGAATCAAAGAAATATTAAAAAAAAATTAAATAACTTACTTAGGTTTGCAAAATCATTTTTAGGAATGGTTATATTTCAGGATCATAAATATATTACTACATCTCAATCTCACTATGCTACTGATTTACTTATAAAATTTAACATGATTGACTGTAAACCTGTTTCCATTCCTATTGAAGTTGGTGTGTAACTTTATCCTCAGCTTACATGTGTTAAATTTGATCCTACTTTGTATAAACAACTAGTAGTCTAATTTATTTGACTATTACTAGGACTTATATTTCATATACAACAACAATTGTTTCTAGATTCATGTAGGATCCTTATGAGGATCATTTAAAATGACAAAAACAATTCTGAAATATGTTAAAGGAACAATTAATTATGGTTTATATTATTCTTCTTGTGATGATGCAAAATTATTTGGATATTGTGATTCTAACCATGCTAGTGATGCTATAGATAGAAAATCTACTTCTGGATATGTTTTCAAGTTGGGTGCAAGTGTCATCACTTGGAGTAGCAAGAAGCAACCAACAATTTCTATCTCTTCTATTGAAGTAGAGTATAGAAGTGATATGGAAGTCATATGGATGAAAAGACTATTGGATAAACTACATATATGTATAAAAGGAAGAACTAATCTTCTATGTGATAGCCATGAGTTACATTTCTCTTACAAATAATCTAGTTCAGCATCAAAGGATGAAGCATATTGAATTTCATATGCACTTTATTCGAGAGAAAGTCCTAAATGGTGATATTGATCTCAAGTTATGTTCCATTGAAGATTAAGTTGTAGATATTTTCACAAAGCCATTGTGTTCTATAAATTTTTACAAATTTTGTGCCTTTTGGGGCCTTTTAGAGTTGTCATTGAGGGGAGTGTGCATGATAAGTCCACCTCTTATTGGTTTTTTGTAAACTTCCAATACTTTCTTCATTTTTGATAAATAAATGTTAACATTATGTCAATTTACTTGTAAATCCCAGTGAAAAATTAGGTATGGGAATGTCTTATCTTATAAAAGGATCCATAATATGATATAAGTCTTCATATGTAAAGCACTTGTCCTTAGAATTTATTTTGTATATGTTCCTTTATATTGTGGCTTTTATGGAATCCTTGGAACACTATTTTGAACCGCGGAAAAACAATGTCTCATGGTCTCGCTAAAATATGCTATGTGTTTATAGTTGTTTTGCGGCTTGTGTAAGTATGTGGGAAACTTTGGTAGTGTACTACAGAGTTGAAAAACCTACAAGACTTTGCTTTAGTGCACCACAGAACAAGTATTTTTTTTCTAGCCTAAATCACAAGTTGATTTATGGATTGTAATTACTTTTGTACCAAAAGGTGACTTGCAATAAGAAACAATTGTTGACATGTTGTTTGCATGTTTCCCACTTAACATTAAGGGGAAGTGTTGGGGTAATAATGTCAAGTGGGGATACATCTTTGGGAGGACCACCGCTTTACACCCCATATTATTTTAAATTTAAATTTATTAAAATTTATTATGTCAGTCTTCCACATTTAAGATTGAAACTGTGTGACCAATTCATTGTGATCCATCTCAGGATTGGACCAAAGTGTATACATTGGTACCATATTGATACATAAGCCGATCATATCATATTGGTAAGAGGATTGAGATCATTGTATTAAAAATTGAAAGAAACGGTTCTGCAATTATCTCTGTGAGACCGAGGAGTGAAGTGGAAGTGTTGGGTAAAATCTTATGTGAAATTATTAATAAAGGAAGTGCTTTATTTTGAGTGGGGTTTTTTCCTTTGGGTTTCCCCACTATAAATTTCGTGTGTCTTTGTGTCATTTATTTTCAATTTTCACTTTATGTTCTTGTAATATAAACATCTTAATCTATTTTTAATCTTTACACTTCATAATCTATAATATTCACCATTCATATTGTGGATTTGTAATTATTTAACTATACATTCCTTATAGATTCATATTAGTGATCCATGGAGGTGGTGTAGCTGCCATTATTGCATTACATATATGAGCATATGAGCACATATACATTGGTACCATATTGATACATAAGCCAAATCATATCATATTGGTAAGAGGATTGAGATCATTGTATTAAAAATTTGAAAGAAACAATTCTACAATTATCTCTATGAGACGAGGAGTGAAGTGGAAGTCTTTGGGTAAAATCTTATGTGAAATTATTAATAAAGGAAGTGCTTTATTTTGAGTGGGGTTTTTTCCTTTGGGTTTCCCCACTATAAATTTGGTGTCTCTGTGTCATTTATTTTCAATTTTCACTTTATGTTCTTGTAATATAAACATCTTAATCTATTTTTAATCTTTACACTTCATAATCTATAATATTCACCATTCATATTGTGGATTTGTAATTATTTAACTATACATTCCTTATAGATTCATATTAGTGATCCATGGAGGTGGTGTAGCTGCTATTATTGCATTACATATATGAGTATATGAGCACATATATGTTCTATGACTAGTTAGAAGTCCAAAGGGCGATTGAGACCATATAGAGATATTTTCAATAATATGGGTGATATTAAGGAGATGACGTCTATACATAACCTCCTATAAATCCATATTGGATAGATTGACCCCGATGACATTATGTGGAGGCCTTAAAAGATTTTATAGGGTGGTCGAGGATATTGCAGAGTTTCATTAGGTATAATGTACCATGCAGCGAGAGGATTGATTTCTCATGATATGAGAGTTATATTATTGGGAACACATGGAACGCCATATTTAGGTGATTTAGGATGTACCTCAAACACCATACGTGTGGAAGTGGTCAACTCATATAGCTTTGAGATATGGGAGTCAACTAAAATTGATACCAATGTAGTTATTACTCTCATCCATGGATGATGTGGATCTAACGATTGCATTACATGATTTGGATTACACAGATGCACTACAACATACACTCGATGGTAGGTAGAGTACCGATGGGTATTATTATTTCCTGTGATCATAGGTGGCCTATTAGGTGGAGTAATTCTGTAGGAGGTGATAGGATGTGTGTTCCTCCACATAAAAGAGGACGTGGACTAAGCATTCCCCCATCTATGAGAAGAGATGGTTCAGATGAGGGAGTTTCCCATGTAGATGATGTCATATCCATGTGTTAGTGCTCGATATTGCACTCTGCACTTTTGGCACTATCAGCGTAAAATTTCATTACTTCCTTGACTCATCTCTTTGATATTCTTCATGTGTTTCCCCTTTTCTTCTCCTTGGCGATGTTTGACAATTTTTAGAAGGATATATTATTGGGTGTGGGGCGAAGTATGTTTATGTGTGTTTTACGGTGGTTTCTAGGTATGCAAAGTGATGTGAAATATTGGCTTATTTCCATTTCCCAACATGATTATACTATGAATATATTGTTTGTAAATCAGTAAATTTATAAGAGGCGTGCGCACACCCGATGTTTGATGTGTACAAAGAGATGGGACACGTGGCACATTTCCACCGCACTTGAAGATTGGGTGTTCGAATTTAACTTGCATATTTTTAAAATGCTCCCAATGACCCAGTGGTCTGTGTTGGGAATGGATTGTCTACCTTGGTATATAGTCGAAAAGGTTGGGTTATGTTAAAATATGAACGAACCCAATCTACATGGTCAAAGGCGCATTTTTAGGACTCGAGAGAAAGGAGGAATACATGTAACATTTCCTTTTATAATGAAAATGATTATTGAAAAATGCCACATAGCTCCCCTTTAGAGGTTTAATCATGCATTTCAGTTGGAAATAAATGCTCAGTTTTATGGTGGAGCTTGACACCGGTTTTGCATTTACAGGCGTAAATTCTTACTTGATGATCCAAATATAATAATTTTGGAGGTTTTGGAGATGTTATTCAAAGGGATATCCGTAGGGGTTCATTTCATTAAAATTGATTCATGAATTTAAGATCTGCCGAAATAAACATTTCACAAAATAGACGAAAGAAGAAAAATACTATTAAACTAGTGATTCCTCATACATATAACAAAATGGGGTTCTAGAGGGGCACCTTAGCATAAAAAAATATATAAAAATAAGATGGATTATACATAAAATATTTGGATAATTTCAAATGTTCACAAATTCTCTTGCGAACATAGGAAAATTCCTCTTGTTCCATTACACGTAACACATATTGCACATCACTAGTAAGGCCCCATGACATCCCCTTCGCCATTAGTTCCTTTATATATAGTCTTGGTCCATTGAGAATCTACAATAGCTTTGAGTTTTTCTCTAGATAAGTAACCCAATCAGGGAGATTATATCCCCCTTCAAGTAGGATTTTGTTTCATGGCATGTTGTTAATTGGAGTACTAGAACTCACTCACGTTATTCAACCGGCTAGTATTGGGTAGTCTGTTGTCTCTTCGAGGTGGTTTTTTTCTAGTCTCTTCCATGGCATGAAACCTTAGAAAAATTCTTCAAGGGTGGAAATCCTCCTTTCTGCTTCATCCATTTGTTGGGTGATGGATGGTTTATTACCCTAAGTCACACCCACCACTCATAATGTATAAACTCGGTTTCAAGAAACTTTTGGGTAAAATATTCCGTAGACAAAATCATCTTTCCATTTTGAATCACATAGTGATGTTGAAGACAAATTTTCTTCATTTTCTAGTGTGAAGGTGAAAGAGTAAGACTTGGAAAATAGGGAATGATGAGGACATTTCAGCAAGCCTATGTGTGGGGGATAATTGGAGTGTGTTTTTTTAGGAACCTTTAGGTACGTGTTCTATAAAATTTTGAACTTAGAATACCATACTAATGAAATCCTCAGTAATAGAAAATAAACAAAAGGATCCTCTCAAAATTTTAGATGAGAGCTCAAAACAATTATCCCTAGTTCAAGTGATGTCATTATGTAAAGAGAAATATTTATGAAATAATTTCGGAGGACTTGTGCTTGTGAAGGTGCCCAATGGATTGCAATCCATGGGATAATGAAATGAATTTAAATAAGTGAATGCTCATGAAGCACTGTTTGAACAATTGATTCATATTTAATATACATATCTTGTCTAAAGCATCTAACATGAAAAGGTATAAATTATGAGAAATAACTCATGGGAAAATATGTCCTATGTGGGTAATCATGAGTTAATGCACTCAAAGGGTCCAATACATTAATTGATTTTATTATCCTTAATATTTTCCATCTTAAAATATATTATCAAGTAGAAAATAAAATCGATAAAGAATAACATGTAAAAAATTCCCTTGAGCTTGTTGACATGATGGTGATAGAATGTGGAAAGGACAAAATTGAAATCTAACTAGGGGTATATTATATGTATTCCTTAACTAATCCGAATGGTGGTCCAACATGATGGAATAAGTGATCCAGTGGAATATTCAAGTATGTTCCCTTGAGGATTGCATTGTATATGAGGATCTTCATTTGTTTGCAAATAGGAGATGGCTAGAGAGCTGGAGAGGCCTTCGGGTGTTCTTGTAGGAAGGTGTGGATGTTTTGGGACCTTTATTTATGTGTAAGATCTATTGAATTGTTTTCATATGAGATATACGCTAAGGTGTTGGCATTTATACAACCATTAGCAGGCTTTGAGAGCATTTATATATGTTTCCCTTGTTTTTCTTCATTAATGTGTACATTTAAGTAGGATTCCATGCTTATATTATTATGTTTTCTTGTTAAACTAATATTGCATTTGAGAAATTGTCATTTTCCTTAGTGATCTTGTGTGATTTATGACATAAAACTCGCATGTAATCATTAATTTGGTTGTTAAGTGGTTTGGGTGGTGAAGGGAATGATGTTTCTATCATGTCCCGCATTTTCATTTCATATTGTCGCAAGATAGGGTTATTAGTGTGAAGTGGATCACAAGGACTTGGGGATGAGAAGCATCACTCGGATAATGTCATAGCTAGGCATACACATGTTTACCCTAAAAATGATAACTATACTTACGCATAGTTGAGAAGCTAAGCATGTAACAATGCTTGCCACTAAGAATTCATGAGATACCTTATGTTAATGCCATATTTTTTTTGCTTAGCTACTAAGTTACTTACTTTCCTACGTTGATTATTTTTAATGATTGGGTTCTTTGCTTGATTTTTGTACTGTTTATTGGTATTGTAGTTTAATTTTCTTGTTGGAAGTAATAACTTGAAAAGTATGATTGAATTTATACATGAATGCATTGTATTATTTCTTTATGTACAAATAATGGTGGCTGTTGAAAGTGCTAACTATTTTGATAATATAATGATCATTGATCATACAACAAGAGAGGGTATTCAATAGGAACACGTAAACCATTGGTTTCATTAAGGTAAAGGATTGAGTATATTCATTATGGAAACAATTTAGTACAGTTACTTGATTATGATTATTTTCTAATCTATCTTATTATAAGATCGTAAAGTATTCATCATGATTGGAATTCATTTTGATTTAACTTTTGAGTTGGTAAATCAGCTTTGACCAATCGATACTCCTTAATTGATGACTAGTCGATTATATCAATGGTTATATTAGTTTAAATCATTTTTTTGATATTCCCTTATCTAGGAAGAGTTAAGTGTAAATGTTGAAAAACAATTTTGTATGGTTAATAAAGTAGTCTTAGACCATATGCATAGGCATATATTATTGTTAATGTGGAATAACCATATTCAATGGTTTAGATTACTATTAATGAGATCACCAACCTTATATAAAGGACTTTCTTTATATGGGAGTTGATATTTAATTCGACCATAGTCAAATCAAAAATTTCAAGATTGAATGGTTAAAATATTATTTGGTTGAATCACGACCCATGCAAGTTAATAAGTGTGTATGTTAAATCAGTCTTCGATTGATCGAGTTAATATCCGAGTTGGTTTTGTCATGAATTTTGGGTTTTGTGGTGGTGGTTTAGAGAATGGTCGATGACGTGGCACTGTAGAAGTAAATGGAAATTAATTCCTTGGTAATCCAGAAGCTTCCTCCGAAGCTATCATCCATATTTGGTTTTCTATTTTTATTGTTGGATGCAAAACTTCAAGCTTTTTCCTCTCCCTCTCGAGTTCCTGCATACGTTTTAATTTTTTCTATTTTTGTTGAGCTATTTCTGGAGGTAATAATGGTTAACTTATCAGTTTATAGACATGGTTTAGCTTGGGATCTTGGGTTATCATTGCATGTATCTGTGTCATTTTATTAGGTTTTTCCTAAAAGGAGGCATGGATGAATATTGCTTGAAGTTTGGAGGATTTTGAAGAGGCTAAACATGCATGGAAATACCTCTCGCTATCTTGTTATTTCATTATGAAATAATGGAATATGTTCTACTTGTTTAATGATTTATTGTTGAAGTTTTATATGCTAAGTAACCTTATTTGAATCATATAAATCATGTTATTTCTTGATCTAGGTTTTTCTTACCATTACGGGTGTTTTATTTTATACTTGAGAAGTATTATTATGCAAGTTCTCTTTATGTAACTTTTTTATAGTGTGCATCATATTTGTTTAAGCTTTATGTAAAAATTATGGGTTGGGAATTGAACCCCCTTTTGTTTGATTTATAGCCATGATTGGTTGGTGTGTATCTATTATTGGGTGTAGGTAATACACGAGACTATAGGTTCTTGTTTTTATTCTTTTGGTATCTTAATAGATCAAACCACCTTAATGAATTCGGGAATAAATAATTATTTCCCTCTTTGAAGGTTGTGACTTTAAGTCACCATGCTTGGTTGAAATTGGTCGAGATGAACCTTTTTACTTTTTGGGTTTTTATAAACCATACTCTAGGAAAGAGGGTTATGGAATTTTTTGGATTATAACGTTTTCTTGAGTTGATTTCTTTATGATTATTTATTACACTATGAGATTTCATTATTTTTCGATCTACATGTTTAGATGTTGGTTTAGGGTTTAGAACCATGACTTTGGAGTTGTAGACACCTAAAATCCGCATACACAATTTTAATACTAAGATTGACAGACTATCCTCTTTCCTATCATTTCCATTATAATTAGTGACTTCTCACAATTCAACTAACGTTTCCCTCTATTTTGGTCAATTAATGACACTTTTTTAATTAACTATCCTTTATCACATTCCAAATACCAATTAACAACACTTCATTAATTATAATCCTCTTTGAATAAAATAATTAACTATTATTAGTTAATTAATCCTATTTACCGTTGTATTTAACCATAAACCCTCTTATTGGTTAAAACCCCTAGTTCCAAACATTCATAATTTTCTTATTTTCCTCTAAATCTTTTCTTATAGCTTTTTAAGCTTATTATAGCCTATTAATTCATCCTAGTTCATTAATTAAATCATTTCCAACTCCCATGCTTTGCTAATCACTTGTTAATTCCTATAATCAAGCTTAACAATTCTAAATATAATTTATCCTTTATGCCACATTAATTGGGATTCAATATTCTCCCAAATAGGAAAGCTATATAAAGGAACAAGCTCCTTCCTTCACACCTTACACCATACGTTTTCTAGTATTATCATGTAAAACATATGATTAAGAGCCTTTCTCGGTTTATGGAATATATTGCTCATCTTTGCATCCATTTCTTCATGCTTGATTTCTAAAGGAAGATCTAAACATGGCCTTGTATTCAATTTAGTTAGATTATTTCATCATCTTAATGAAACAACACAAATTTGATTGTTTATGATCATCATAGGTTCATAGTTTTAAAGGAAAACATACATTTTATTAGGAATGATTGTAAACACCAAAATCATGTTGTAATCACCTTGGTCCCCTAGCATAGCCCTATAATCACTTCCTCATCCTCAACACCTTATCACCTACCTCCTGCACCTCACACATTTTAATTTAATTAATTTAATTAAATTAATGCCATTTACCTCCATACATATTAATTTAATTATTTTAATTAAGTTAATAACCTTTTACCCACACACATATTAATTTAATTATTTACATTAAATTCATTCACTACCCTCACACACCTATTTAATATAATTTCCTTTATTAAATGCACCTCACCTAACTACCCCCATCATTTGACCCATTAACCTAAACCCTAAACCAATGGCCTAAATAAAACCTAACATTAGACCCATCCCCTCACCTCACATTTAAAAGCCTCCTAAGGTTAGTTTTCACACCGAGGAAAAGAAGAGACCCTTATCAAATGGCGAACAACTTCCCAGGAAACTTTTGAACAACTCGAGATATCTCACCCAAACCGATGTCGGTTCACCCTAAACTGATGTCGGTTCACCCTAAACCGATGTCGGTTATACTGAATGGACCAAATGGCCTATTTAGACCCATTTATAGCTTTGTAATACGGGTTGGTTGTTGGTTGAAAAACTTCTGATCTCGAATTCAATCTCTTTATACGCGATGACAGTAGAACAAAGATTGATTTGTGATCAACAAAGGCAACCAAATACACTGGCACAATAGTGAAACTTTCTTCCCAAAGCATCCTCCAATGCAACAAATTCTTCATTATTCTTCGGACACTGTAACTCCCCGAAAGAGTAAGTATCCTCCTTCCATTTGTTTCATTTTCTTATCATCACCATTTGTAGTCTTTGTGGTAAAGGAATCTAGTCTTTTACTCTCTGTCCATTCCCTCTCTCCGGTTGTAGCCACATTCCATACACAATCATCTTAATACTTGGCCCAATTTCCCATTTTCACCTCCTCAGTAGTCTTAAACCTTCGCAACATATCTACACCCCCTCTGTGATCAATCCCCATCTTCTATCCACTCCACTTTTTGCCCCAAAACTCTAAAAACCTAGACTATGTGATTCCACTCACCCGACTCAACAAGTCGTCGAGTTCTATCTAACCATCATCGGTTCTGATAAAACCTGTCATCGGTTTATAAAAATATGGTCGGTCTCTATGTTGCTTGATCTCTTCCGAATAACAACCTGTTTCTGACATATACCTACTTGAACACCTATTTGACCTTCAGATCTGTATCTAACCTAGCCTATTAGCTCAGATTCACCTATAACCAACCTACTTGACCTATGGATCTCCTTCTAGCCTAGCCTGTTAGATTAGATCTAGCCTATTGTATTTTGTATGAGATGCCTAAATCATATTAAACTACAGTAGGACAACATTTACTTTATTTCAGCATTGAATTGTTTTAAATAATGGACTGACAACCATCTAGGAAGTATCATACTTCTAGGATCTAAGATATGCTAGGTAGTCCACTGCATATATTTTTTAACTCTCTTTGGTGGTCTTGTTTTGGTTCTTATACAGGTAGTTCCTCCTAGCCAAAAGGAACGTCTCACAATCACTTTGATTCAGAATTGAGATATGCGTGCACACAACCTTCAACCATCCTAAAATAGGTATTCCTCTTACCACCCTTTACCTTATTTGTTTTGTCAAGTACTTCTCAAAAAACTAAGAAATCAGGTGAAACATTTTGGCACGCCCGGTGGGACCCATTCGGGGTTCCTTGCATCTTTCTTCATTCCTAGGTGAAAAATTGTGTGTGTTTGTTTCCCTTCTAGTAGCATTCACATTAAAAATTTCTCCTTGGTAACATTCTCTTCTTTCTACTTGCTCAAAAGACACATTTCTTTTGGTGTATTTAAAAATAACCTTCTTATTCTTTTTCTTTTACATTTTAGTGAAAGAGCATCCCTCTTCTTGTTCATCTTCTTTTCCATCGAATGTCATACTTTCGATTTGGGTTTAAAACAAGTGCATTCCATTCTTATTTGTTGCATTAGCTCACATTAATTGAGGGAAACCTATACACTGGAAGTCATGACCAGTGATGGTTGAAAAAGCGAATCATAGAAAATCACTTCTATTCTTTTCCCTTTCTCTAGGTCTTACCAAACCACACAAAAATTCAAAATACATACATTCTTAAACAACATCCTACCTGGAAGAAGTTGTAGGTGATCACATGATCATGGTACAGTGGGCACCTGGCTCATTCGCTAATCAATGAGTGATACTTGAGTGAAGCCCACCCCACCATAACATTCCCGAAACCTCACCCTTTAGAATTATTTCTTCGTAGGAAGCCTTCCTCACTAATAAATTCTATTGTTCTGTTCATAACAGTCAGTCCATACAAATAGCATAAGCTAAACAAATGTAATAGAATAGGAACTCTAGGAACGTTCTTTCTTAGTGTTCTACTTGATTTGCATTTTGAGGTGAGAGCTTTTGATCATTATTTTTTCTTTCCTTGCACACTCCCAATCATAGTTGGTGTATTCTGACTTTGTCTGAGTGTGCCTGGACCACATCTACATCATTCTCAGACTTTTGGGTTTGATTCAACACCAAATTTTTAAATCACAACCATTTTTCTTATTCTCTATTTCAATTTCACAGTAACTACGGTTATCTTTAACCGACATTAGTTTAACCCAACCGGCGTCGGTCTGAAGTCTTCTTGGATACCTATCCAAAAGACACCTATTTCACTTTCTGAGTTGTAAAAGGCTCGTATCACCTTTCATATTGTCATTACTTCAATCACAGTCACCTTATGTCACATCATGTGTAAAAATTGTTAGTCTGGGATAATCATTTAACAGACTATTGGTTTTCACGATGGCGAATCGACACCGTTAATCCTAACCAAAGCATCGGTTTACCGAATCGAGTGTCGGTCACCTTGTGCTAGTTTATAGTTCACCATTCGACCTAATTCACTTACCGTTGACTATTTTCATAGTTACGTGGTGTTTTGTGCCATTCATACATAATACAGTCTTGCCAAATCAGTTCCTACCCACATGGTGCTGACCCGTAGTTAGGCGAGTGCCCTTGTATTTGACGCTAGTCAACTACCACTCCCACCTAGCCCTTCATCACCTAGTCCTTCACCACCTTCCATCTCATCATCCATGGATCCCAATTAACCTATCACCATTCCTACGGAGAGACACAAAGTTTGTACGACTCTTGGATCATAATCCTGCTTTGCTTTGAGCCACTACCTCACCCATGCCTCCACTCGAGATGTCTCGGGTCAATTGATCTATGACATGCCTGTATCCTTATCTCCCTCCCTAATGATCACTTCCGCCTCGGCTCCACCTCCTACCATGGTGACCTCACCTATTTTATCCCTAGTTGTGTCGCAACTAGGTCCCATGCCAGCTTTGACCGCCACATCCGCCACCTCTATTGCACCCATAGTCTCCACCATAGCTTCATCCACCACCCAAAACATAACATCATCCACACCTGTTGTCTCATATATACCAGTCACAATGCTACCACCCTTGGTGTCGGTAACCTCTACCCCATTTCAAAATGTTATCCTTTCTGTTCCCCAATCTCTACCTCCCATCTCTATCAGGGTCACTATGAGTGTCCCACCCTCACATACCTACTACCATCTGCCTCTTATTTCATCAATCATTCGATCTGTGTATATACTATGTCCTGTCTCTAAATTCCCACTTCCTTATTTAACACCACCATACTCTGGAATGTCGTATTCTTCATATGTCCAACAACAACCTCCTTTCACTCAGGGGTACCCAATCTTCACAACCTAACAATGACTTTATCAAGTTAATGATGGACAAGATGTAGACATTAGAAGCATCTGTTTCTAGCTCCCATAATTCTCTCACCTATGACAAGATTTGTAATGAGCCTATTCACCCATCCATTCCCATTCGCCCATATCTTGTACACTAGGAGATGCCTAAGTTTAACCACTTTAACAGTAAGGAAGATCCGTAGCAGCATTTGTGATCTTTCAAACATGGGTGTTACTTAATTGGCCATGATGATGTTTTTCTTTTGCGAACCTTTCCCATGTCCCTAACTGGTCCAACATTAGACTTGTATAGTGGATTACCTAGACATTCCATCTTCTCATTCAACCAAATAGCCCAAGCCTTCTTGGATCATTTTTTGATTAACGTTTTCAAGAAGGTTACCATGACAGATATTTATTCTACATGTCAATATGACGATGAATCTATCGCAGATTTTGTCACTTGTTGGCGTAGCCTAATCAACCAACTCACTTTCCAATTACCGCAAACTAAACTCATAGAGCTCTTCACACGAGCCTGTGCTAGACATATCTCACCTACCTTATAGGTGCAAACCTTCCAAACATTTGATGAGACTTTCACCATGGCATGTAAACTCAAAATTTGCACCATTGAAGAGAAGAAGATATAATTACAAAATAAGAGATCCTCATTTAAATCACATGATACTTCCTCTTCCTCGAAACCTCAAATGGATTATTCCAAAGCCAAGGGAACTACCAACATAATGGTACTTAAGGCTGGCCCTACTCATCCATCCAATCATGCTAAACCTTCATCCAATCTGTCACCGGTCAAAACCTTCCAATTCAGATGCGAACAAAATAAATACACATCAATTGGGGAACCATATTCATCTATTTTAGAAAAGCTTATTAAAGATAATGCCATCACCCTTCCTCCTATCAAACCACATACTTTTTTTTACCCCTCTCGCCCCATACCAGGTTTGTATTAGGAAAATGACTATTGTAACTATCACCAGGTAAATGGTCATAGTGACAAGAATTGTATCACCTTTAAAAACATTGTTCAAGGAATGCTCAAGAGCGGCGAGTTAGTCTGGATAACCCTAATGCACCGGCCAATGAAGACCTTCATATATTCAAGAAACCGTTCCCTAACCATTCCCCATCTAAGGATAAAACTGGTGATGCCTCACACAACGAAAGTAATACACATGAGGTAAATTTTATCTTTACTAACTTACCACTTGATTCCCAAATATCTCCTATCCCCTCCATCGAGGAAATCCTAGCCCGAAATCCTCTACCCGCACAAGAACCTACTTTATCTATTCCTCTACCCATAGAGGAAAGCTCTTCACCTCCCCACACCTACGGAGGAGTCTCTCGTTAGCACCGATATCATTTCCCCTTTAGCTTCCCTACCCAGTGAGCCACTACCAATTATATCTCCTCCACCCACTTAGGAGTACCCATCGCCTTCTCCACCTATTCGGGATCATATAGATTTTCCATTACCACTCGGTGACCATTCTCCATCAGCTACCCAAGATCTTGTTTACCTACTTTCAACTCTCTTACCTAAAGAGGCCAAAGCCAGTGAATTCCCTATTTCTCAGACACATTTTACAAGAATCGCCACTCGCTCCACATCTACCTCATCTACTACAAAGTGTCATTCTCATGTTTGGCCGATTGCTTTAGACTATGTTGATAGGTCTTCACTTTGGGGGCATCTCTTACTCCCAGCCTCAACCCAAATGCAATCATCTTCCACCAACACTTCTATCATTTATCTAAAGATGTTTCAACAACCCAAACCACACATGAACATAAATATTGATACGTATTCTATTACATCGTCCTCATCATCTATACCCGCCCTCTACTCTGCTAGCCGACGTGTTCCAACATCATCTCTTGTATCTAAACCCACTATTGTTCTAGGGGTCACACCCACATCAAACCTTGCACATCCTCCTGTCAAGATACACTTGACCACATCTTACCATATACCTATTGAATCAATCCCTCAACCTAAATGAAAAAACCAAACCTTCTAATCCGCACACACCAACCTCACCAACTACACCTTTATCACCTTCACCCTTGCTATCCATCTTGGGACCTCACCCATCTACCTTAGGAAAATACTACTCTCTCTAGGGGTAAACCTAAAATTACCTTGACCCCTTCACCATAGCCTACTGCTTTACCTTGGTGAACCTTGCATCCTTCATCACCATCTATAACTTACTTTCCACCTATACCACCATTACCTTCTATACCTCCTTCACTACCTATGACATTTTCTTCCGCATCACCTGTACCTCCCTCTCGAACTCAACCAACACCTACGGTGGCACCTCAATAATACCCTTGGATCACTCGTCCTCTCCCACCATCGGCCTTGCCATCTACATCACATGCTCTCCCTACACCTCTACCTAAGAAAAAGCACCAAAAATCGAAAAAGCCATTAATTTCCAAAGAGGGGGTTAAACTTACCCCTCTTTCTATTGTTGCAACTATACCAAAGAAAGTACAACCCAAATACAAGACTGCATCACCTCAACTACCACCAAAACTACCCAATATTCCAACCAAACCTACTTTCACTTTGCATTGTGATCCACTGGTGGGATCATATGCCACCATCTTGGCTAACCTCCTGGAAAGCTTTGCTATCACCCTCCCTCCTCTTAGACCTTATGACCCTCTTAAACCTAAACCAGAAGGGTTTGATGATACTAAAATTTTCACTTACCATCATGTGTTAGGGCATGATGTTGAGAACTGTAAGGGTCTAAAGGCTGCCCTCATTCAATTATGTCCTTCTGATCCCAATTTTGATGACGATGACCTCCTGGATGATGAACCTATTTCACCCTCGCCACCTTCTTCACACCTTCCTCCTACACCTATACCACAACCTCCATCTTCACCACCATGACCTTTCTTTCCATCTCGAAATTCAAAATTAACATGGTTTGCATCAAAGAACTTGCCATGCCACCACCCAAATGTCATTGCACCCAACTCACCTCACGGGGTTTTCTCCCCGATAGGTTTTTTCCGTGTGTCGTTATACCACTCACCCTACACCTTATCGATTTTCTAACTCCCTTCATATCAACATGTTACATGTCACCACATGTGCGTAGAAGAGTAGAGAAAAAGAAATTGACGCACCAACCAGTCCTCCTACCCAACATACCATTTGAAACCATACCTAAAATAACCATCCATGGCCCCACATAACCTATTTCTAATGGCATCACACATAACACCATGCTCAAACAACAACAACCAATCTCCCCTCAAAATGTCCTTATACGACCTCATCTAAACCTCGAGAATCCCATCGTTAAGCTCTCATGGAGGTTCTTAAATCTATTGAGGTTTTACCTAATGACCCCACACTATAGCTTCTATTATCACACCTCATCATGTCACTTCTCTCACCAAATTTCCATCTACCTCATCACCTCCACCTATTCACCAATTTTTTATCCTTAGTTTCTTGGATGATGAAATTGTCCCCTACAAACCGATAACCCAGATCCTGCAATTTTTATCTCCATCCATATCAATAATATATGCATCGACATGTTAAGATTGATGGGGGTGATAGAATTAACATATTCTCCTCTCATGCATTCGAACAAATGTGCATACCCAAAATCGCATGCATAAACATCCAGTCATGTTACATTCATTCAATGATGCTATCACCTCTACACTCGGCACTATCATCCTCCACATTCATGTGGGTTCCTTTACTATTCCCAAGCTATTCTACATGTTGGAAGGGGAGTTTCAATACAATTTTTTTCTCAACAGACCCTAGATTCGTGCCATGGGTTGTATTCCTTCTACTTTGCACCGATGTGTAAAGTTCGAACATGAAGGACATTCCTATACCATTCTAGCTAACCCATCACCTTTCAAAACCTGTAACATGCTTTACCAGCCTAATGATGTCCCGGTACTTGTTAAGGTGTCTACCACCCTACCCACATCTTCTTCACACATGACCCCATCCACCAGTGCTGCATTCCAACCTCACCTTTTCCCAAATCTTCTATTCCCACGACTCTGTCACTTCTACCAGTCATACATTAGCTTCCCAACTAACTGAAACCTCCACCGATCTAAATTCTAATGCTTCCTCCATTTCAACCACCAATATATCAACCACTGATCCCTTAGAAGGTGTTTTTCAATGCCTCACTATGGGGGAGTATCGCTTGTACAATGTCAATACATTCCTTACTCCACAAGAGTATGGAAACCTTCACTAACATCCTCACTATGATCACCGCATAGGCGAGCATCTTCTTTATGGTCCTCCCCACCTTTGTACCCATCTTACCTATGGGGGACTTGATATTTCCACTTACACACCTGAACCACCATCACAAACCCGACCTTTTTCGGCTGACCTTCAATCACTTACCAACCCGCTTTGCTCACACTTTCCTACACCGTTGTGCCTGGAAGGGTTTCAGATTTGGCCTTTATGAGAAAGGTTGTCACACTATTATTTCATGTACCACGTGTAAACACAATGATCATAGTGGAATCGGTTTTACCAAACTACCTACCAAAAAGCCCCGTATTGAACTCATTGAAGACATTGACCCCTCTCCACCTTCTTCACCTACCCTAGCTTCACAACATTCACCAATGGAGTCGATAGACCCTAAATTTATCCCTCCTACCTTTTTTTTTTCATAAATACCATTTCCTTAGGGCCTCTGACCTATCACCGCGATGGCGAGGCTCCTTCCTCTCTTCCTTTCTTGTATCTTGACATGATAGGGGACAATACTCCTTCTATTAATGTCATTCAATGTCAGGATGATGAGTCCATACTCACCTACCTTGGTGCTGAAGACTCTTATATTCACCGGTTGTTACCTTCTGAGATGTAAACAATGTTGAATGAATCGACTATCGAAGTCAACATCCACACTCAGGATGACCCCCACATTCTCAAGATTGGCCAATCTGGATGTTGCTTGAACAGGAAGCCCTCACTTCTTTTCTTAAAAATCATAGCCATGATTTCACTTGGTCCTATGCTTGACATGCCTGGCATTGATCCCACTATTATGGTCCACAATATTGTAACCATCTCTCGATGCCAAACCAAAAACAAAAGTTGAGGAAAATGCACCTTCGCATTGATCTTCTTGTCAAAGAAGAACTTCAACGCCTTCTCTCAGTTGCCTTCATCTTACCCATCGATTACCCCTAATGGATTTCTAACATCATCCCTATCACTAAGGTGATAGGTGGACTTCGCATTTGCATTGATTTCCGTGATCTCAACCTTGCTTTCCAAAAAGATGATTTTCCTTTTCTGGTATTGACCAGTTGGTTGACCTTACCACTGGCCATGAGATGCTATCACTTATGGATGGTTTCTTTGGTTATAACCAAATATTGTTCGCTCAAAAGGATCAACAGAAAACCACATTCATTACCCCTTGGGGGACCTTCTACTATCGAGTCATGCCTTTCGGCCTTAAAAATGTTGGTATCACATATCAGCGTGCCATGACTTACATTTTCTATGATATCATGCATCACATATTGGAAGATTACATGGATGATCTCTTGGCCAAATCTAAATGTTGTGCCAAGAACCTCACCGTCCTTGAAACCATCTTTGATTGCATCATTAAATATTGTGTCCTCCTTTAGCATAAAAGTGCATCTTCGTGGTTCTCTCGGAAAGCTCTTGGGATTTATTGTTTCCCTCTCGTGGTATAGAAGTTGATCCTACTAAAGTCAAGGCCATTTTTAAATTCCTCCACCCACTAACCTTAAAAACTCCACGTAGCCTACAAGGTAAATTGTAGTCCATTCGCCGTTTCATTTCACAATTATCTTATTGGTGTCAACCATTTCATCATCTGCTTAGGAAGGATTTCTCTTTTAAATGGGATGATGACTATCACACGGCTTTTGAGGCCCTAAAACAATACCTTCTCCAACCACCTGTGCTCATCCCACCTAAAGACAACCAATGCTTCTACATATACATCTCTGCTACCGATCACTCTTTAGGGGCCATGCTCATTCATCGTGATGAGAAACATAGGGAGAAGGACGTTTATTACATAAGTCATATCCTTCAGACTATGAAACCTGATACACTCACCCTCGAAAACTTTTCTTAGCCTTAGCTTTTGTTGCCACCAAACTTCACCATTACTTACTCAACCACAAAACCTATGTTGTGACCAACACTGAACCATTACACTTCATGTATGCTAAACCTTACCAAAATCAACGTGCCGCACATTGGCTCATGCTTCTTGTTGACCTAGACCTCGAATTCATCCACCAAAATCTATCAAGGGCCAGGCCATTGCTGACCAGCTCTTTGATGTGCCTCTTTCTGGGAATCAATCTTCAAACTTTGATTTCCCTGACAATCCATTACTAACCTCTCTTTAGATGATGACCCTTACCAAATGACCTTATTTTTGAAGGTTCCAAATGTCGGTGTGTGGGGTGGTGTAGGCATTATCCTCATTCCTCTTGATGTAAAACCCATGCCTTTATCATTTAAACTTGACTTCGAGTGCACTAAAAATATCACTCAATACGAAGTTCTCGTATTGGGTCTCATGACTCAATATGCCTTAGATGTTAGATCCATTAATATATTTGGTGATTCTCAACGGTAGTAAACCAAGTCAATGGTGTTTATCGGTGTCATAATGAAATACTTCAAGAGTAAAAAGTTATTTCGACATCATGTTGACTATCTTTGACCGCTATAAAAATTCAAGCTATTCCGCGATCCACTAATAAATTTATAGATACCATGGCCTACCTCACTTCTTAGATACCTACTTCACCTGTCGACTCAGACATCTTTGTTACCATAAAATGTATATTGAGACCTTATTATAAATCTTGTTGTGTTAACCTCATCCGAACTACCTCACTAAACACACAAGACCTTTGGTATAAGTAGCTTGCAGACTACCTTTCCCTTTCTATATTGCCTCCTGATCTCACACATAATGGACAACGCACCTTTCTCAAAAAGGCCTCTCGTTATGTTGTCATGGTGGCCTTCTCTATAAACATGGCTTTGATGGTATTCTCTTACAATGCCTCACTAGCTCTGAAATCCCCTATACCATTAAAGAGGTTCACAATGGCATAGGTAGAGGTCACTTCATGGCCTCACTGTTGCTAAATGCATTATTTGCCTAGGCTATTATTGGTTGAACCTCAACCATGATTGTTGTGACTACGTTAAGCGTTGTGTAAAATGCCAACGACATGCAAATCTTCATTACACACCTAGTCATGCCTTACAGTGTCGCTCGTGACCTTTAGCCCTTCTCTCAATGGGGTTTGGATCTTGTTAGAGAGATCAATCCTCACTCTTCCCTATGACATCAATGGATCATCACTGCTACCAAATATTACACCAAATGGGTTGAAGCCATACCCCTCATCTCCACTAAAGCTGAGAAAATATGTGAGTTCATCAATCATCACATTATCTGTCACTTCGGTGTTCCACATCACCTTATCACTGATAATGGAAAAAAATTCAAAAACAAAACTCTATAAAAACTTTATGACACCTTCGGTATCCAGCTTAGCTTCTCCTCACCATATTACCCACAAACCAATGGCCAAGCCAAATCCACCAACAAAACCCTAAACAAAATTCTCATGAAAGTAGTTAATGATACTAGGAAGGATTGGCATACGCACATTCCTTTCACTCTTTGGGCATACTGTACTAGTATTCGCACCTCCACCACTGCCACTCCCTTTTCTCTGGTCTATGGTACCAGGCTGTTTTGCCTCTTGAAGTCCAGATCCCATCTCTCTTGTATCTCCCTTCAAGATATGCTTATCGATGATGACTTTCACCAAGAATTTTTAGCATAACTAGAGTTATTAGATGAACGTCATCTTCATGCTCTCGAACATCTCCAAGTCTACCAAAAATGCATCAAGCGTGCCTATGAACAATGTGTCCATGAATGCACCTTCAAGGTCGGTGACCTTGTCCTGAAGGAAAATCAACACGTAACCAAAGCAAAAAAAATCAAACGGGGAAAATTTGCTCCTAATTGGCTTGGACCATACATCATGACCCATGACTATGGATCAGGTGCTTATCATTTTCTTCACTTGATGGTAAGCATGAACTGAGCCCCTCAATGCCTTGCATCTTGGACCATTCTATTATTGATTTCTAGTCCTACATCACTATTTATCTCATTCATGCTCCTCCCTTGAGCACCATGTAATTTTATCCTTTCCACACCACGTCCCCAATGACTAAACAAGAATCATGTGATTACCCGTCACCCTTTTGCCTTATCTTAAATAAGTGCACCACGGCTCTGCACATGGCATGATTCTCATGGATACTTTTCTTCTTCTTTTAGATGAGATCCCATGGTCATTCACGCTTTCCTTCTCAACAAGATCGAAATGCTTCGTTATAGTCTTGTCCATGACTTAATATATATATATATATATATATATATATATATATATATATATAAAGGGATTCACTCCTTGATTCAAACTTCCAATATAAAAGATGAATCCCTCAAAAGGACATCTTTCGCCTTCAATCTTCACTATAAGTAGACTACTCCCTCGAAAGGAAAACTATAAAACACTTGAAAATATTTACATAGTATTTCCAAAAAGAGTACTCTTTTCTCAAAAAATCAAAATTCAGAAGCTTCCCACATTGATCAGTCTATCTAACAAAGTCAAAAAGACAAGAAAAGTAAACTTTTTTGTCATGGACTTGTCTATTGTGATCTTGGATTCCTTTCCCAAGGCATTTTGCTTCATAACATATGACCTAATTACCTTCACCTCCTTACCCATTGTATTTTCACTTCATACCTCAAGGGACCTGTTAAACCAATGACATTTGGTGATCATGTGACTATTCGTCACTCTTAGAATTATTAATCATGCAATGTCTTTAGGGTCTTACGTTCATTAGCCTATATGTAGATGTGTTTCATACATTTTGATCCTTGCCAATCGGGTGGCTTTCTTTCCCCCTCTTGTATTTTCTCTTCTTCATTACCTTTTGATCTTCCTATATAGGACTAGAGCCTCGACACTTTGTCTTTTGGGATTTTCTTATCCCACCTTAATCAACCTAAAATAACCTTTGCCTATCTACCTATTCTTAACCTCAACATCAATGCCCTTAACCTAATTATACCTATGACCTGAAATCAACACTAACATACCTATGACCTTGAATCCAACCTAACTATCAACCTCACTACATATTCTTCTATCTTCTCATATTCTTCCCTAGCTTATGGGAGAACTACATCATTCTGAGGTTTCTTTTTTTTTGGGACTATGTAGGCAGCACTTCTAGGGCATGGGGCCCTAGAAGGTTAGCTCGGCCACTCTTTACCCTAACCATTTTCCCCACCTTTACCTGATTTCCTATTCATATCAAAAACCTAGAAATCTATCCCATATCCACATCATTTGACCTACATACACTCCTCATGTTTCACATACTCTTTTACCACTACCATTATTTCCCATATTCATCTATAACCCATATTTAAACATTGTACACCATTACATTCATTTGTATTAACATGTATTACCAAAATATCGAAATACACATCCATGCCTAAACCGACCTGACTCAATCCATGCCTAAATCAACCCGACTGACTTGGACGATCCATGCATAAAAATTAACTTTGACTCAATCCATTCCTAAAACAACCTAACTTAATCCATGCCTAAACCAACCTGACTCGATCCATGCCTAAAACCCAACCTAACTCGATCCATGCCTAAAAATTAACCTCACTCAATCCATGCCTAAACCAGCCTGGCTCGATCCATGCCTAAGAACCAACCTGACTCAATCCATGCCTAAACTAACCTGACTTCACCATGCCTAAACCAACCTGACTCCACCATGCCTAAACCAACCTGACTCAATCCATGCCTAAACCAACCTGACTCGATCCATGCCTATGACCTGATTCTATCATGCCTAACTCATCTAGTTTCCATCCATATCATCATAAAGTAAAATAAAATACACATCACAACACATAATCAAATGAACCTCATATATCTCCTCATATACATCTCAGTGTATCAATAATGTACACTCATCTCAAAAATACATGTGTCTCTCATACATCGCTGGCTCGCAGGCTACTATCTAATACAAAAATATCTTCACTTTCATGCAGTAGGTATCATGTACAAAAAAAAATATAATACATATAAAATCTCTTCGGTATGCAGGCCGGTCTCATATATAATCCATACAAAAATGACTCGGCACGTAGGCCGGTCCATAGCAGAGTCAATCATCTCCCCATCTGATATCAGGGAATGCTCCCTATGGCCGTGTCTCTCCTAATCCCTCTGTCACACTGTCTCGGTGCCCGACACTTGCCTCACCTTTGGTTGATGGCCCCTCACCTAGGGCTGGCCTCTACACACTAGTAGCCTCAAGACAACCCTATCCACGGGCTCAAGATCGGTCCCTCGTACTCTCCACACTATGAGTGTGGGATCTAGTCCTCTCATTGGAGGCCTGGTGTGCTCTGTACTCGGCATAGGAGGGAACATCTATCCCGGTAGCTAACAAATGATCCTGATAATATCGTGCCTTTGCTAAGGCATCCCTGAATCTAACCATGGTCACTATCTGTGGAGGTGACATGGGTCTCACCACCTACGTGGGTACTGTATACAAGGGTACCCTATCGCTGAACTCGCACCGAGAGCTGTCGTCCTGGTATTAGAGCCTGAGTTGGCCCTAAAATCTATGTATGCTGTATGTCACGGGCTTGTAGGATAGTAATATGTGCATGTGTTGATACTATCTGGCCATGCAAACCCGTAACCTACCCCTGCGCTATGGCCAACTGGCCCTATAAATCTAGCACTTGCACCTGTAGGGTGACTATCTTCTCTTCATCTCTACCTACCTTCTCTCCATCTCCATCTCCCCCACGATCTGAAAATGTGTGTTTTATTTTTTTCACTTTTAAAAGTTTCTAAAGATTGTGATTTTCTTAATCAATTTTAAGTATTCTAAGCTCCAAAAATTGATTAAATTCTGATTATTATGCATCCATATAATTGTAAAAAACTTGGGTAAAAATAAATAATCAAAACTGAAAACACTCAGATAACAAACAAGATTGTTTACGGGGTTCGAAATTCCTACGTCCTCGGGTTCGGATTGAACCAATCCATTAATAATATTGAAATGTAAGTATAATAACTCTTACAAACAACCAATAATGAATCACTACCTACAAATGAGCTGATAAATGTCCCAAGAACTCTGAAAATAGTAGAAACTATCCCAAGAGCGATCCGTGGCTCCTCAATGTTTTCACAATGTGAATGTGATCTCCCCCCAAATTTGTGTTAGAAAAACACCTAAAAATGGAGATTTAAAAACATTATATGAAAAAAAAAAATCATAGATCTGAGATTATCTCTGAATTTTGAACACTTTTCATGTTTACACCAAGTCACATTTTGGAGCAGTGCATTTAAATTTGTGTTTTCCAACTAGTCTGTCTTGTAGATCCCTATTAAAAACTGCATTCAAAGCTTCCAAAAATAGATTCAAACTCAACATAAAATATCAAATCTTAATCATTGGAATCATCTCAAAATTTCCTTCATTTCATATTTTTACTCGAGTTCTCATTTTGAATGCAAGGCCTTCAAAATGGCTTTTTTGAGATCTGGTCCTTATCCTCCTTTGCACGAGATCTGGCACTCTCCTTTACAAAAGGTACCGAGCTCGTTTTATATTGTTTGGAGCTCCATGGCACAATGGCTGGGCACTTATCCTTTTACCCCACATGCATGGTTTGAATCCCCTATCTCCACTTCCACCGCCAACTCCCATGGGATTAATCCCACCTTCTTAGCATTATGGATAAAGGCAACAATTTATATGGTAAGGCATATACATTGTTTATTGGCTTAGAGAGCCGTTTTGGTGGGAAGGATAACCACAAGACCGTGGAATTTGATTAGTTGGCACTTGGAGGAGGTTTAGCATATAATGCAATTGGTTAGAATATAATGTGTGGTTGTTTGCAAATAGAATAATGCGTGGAAAGGCATTAAAATATAATGTGTGGCTAATAATAGCTTAAGCGACCAATATGGAGGTGTAACCATATAGTGACATGGAAAATTTCATGGTGAATAATTACAAAGTAATATGAAATTTGAAATTCCAATTGAAATATGATAATTAAGACCACCTGTCGACCCTCAATTGAAAAATTGAACTCAAATCAAACACGTGGTGGCTTGAGGACCCACCACGTCGGTGATGATATAATCGTCCTCATGGTGGCGGCTCCCTTCCGTTATAAAAGTTGAGCCTCTTGTTCTAGACCAATTTTACATGTGTCGAAGATCGGAGGTTGAAAACAACTCAAACAACCTTAATTTTGCACTTTTTCTCCTTTTGCCACGTGTCGCATTGCTATTGGTCCATTATTGACCTGTTGACCAAAGTTGACTTCCCTATTGACTGAACTTTGACCGAACATATCTTGAGCTTAGAGTTTCATTTTTCACGTTCTTATAGTCGTTGGAAATCTTACTGAAGGATCTACTACACTAGTATGGTTTAGGGAAGTTTTAGGAACATTTAACACTAAAATTGATCCCCATCACCCCTTGCCTCCCCTGTGCGGGTCCCTGTCCTCTCCCTACCCGAGCCTACGGTGTCGCTAATCGGGCCTATAATGTGGCAACTTTGTGCCTTTGTACCTATCGCTTCCCCTACATGATCCCAAGCTACATCACCAAAGTAGCCACCTACCCCTATAGGGTGTCTCTCTGAACTGTGATGGTGGCTAAGTCCGATTACTACTACTTGGCTCGGTGGTACAACTCTCGGTTGTCTGCCCACCACTACCTATATCCATCTGCAACCCCAACATCATCAATCTAGGTATCTACTGGCTGCTCCACTTGTCTAGTTGGCATTGTGGGTCATGGTGGAGACATAAGTATCTCCACGTCATCTCTCCTTTGTTGCGGGAATGAAGGTGGTACACCTGGACTAACCCAAACTGGCACCTAACCCACTCTACGGGTATCTGCTCATGCTCTCCTCTCTCCTCCCCTCTATCCATAGATATAGTTGTAGCCCAGCTAGCTCCGTGGCCATATGTCTATATGTAGGGAAGCCCACATACAACCTCAAAATGATGTCCACCCCAGACAACCCATTCAACAACCTCTTGTAGTAAGCTACATCTTGAGTAGCTCTGGCACCTCGAGCCTCTCCAATGGCTGGTACCCACCACCTATACCCAACTCTCAACACTCTCCATGGGAATGCATCTTCTTAGGGCATCCCCATTAGTCAAACACAAATAATGTGCTCATACGCCTAGCTATGCGGTAGTACGACACAACGGATGTTGAACCTCCGCAGATTCCCCATAGGCCCATAGCTCTCTATATACACTGCAATCGGGCCAATGCACAGTGCCCATGTGAACCGTGTCCAGTGTATCACCATATCATGAAGGACTCCATTAGTGACCTCGGGAATCTCCCACCCTCTGCATCCGGCAGTGTAAAGTAGCACACTGCCTCCATCAAAAGTACCACTAACCTCATCTCCTCTGGATGAGCTTTATACATCGCTCCATAGCTAATGTTAGCACTATGGAACATTAGGTTTGATACACCCTCACAAAAAATGGTGCTAGTAGCTCCTTGGATGCCTCGAAGAGATGGAATAAACATGGGCCCCTTATATGGGCAAGCTGTAGGATCCTATAGACATCCTCTAGGGTGATCATCATCTCACCCATCAACATGTGGAAGGTATTGGTTGCCGAGTCCCATCTATCAATGAGGGAAACCATCAGACTCACCTCCCGGAATACATGTCGGTAGCGCCTCACCCCTATCAGCCCCACCTCTGCAACATGTTGCCACTCCTCCTACGTCATGCTCACCCGTATTGTCAATAATAAGGGTGGCACTTGGGCCCTCATCTGCAGCTCGTCTTGGGCCTGCATCCCACAAGAACAATGTATTAGTACACCTTCCCAACTTACCCTATTTCACCCCACATCTCGACCTAATCTCTTTCCCCACCCTCATCCTGTTGGCGTTTTCACTAATCCAACCTACCCAAACCCATCTACCTAACCCTATCTACCCTAACCCTCACCCCAACCTACCCAAACCCACCTACCCAACCCTATCTACCCTAACCCTCACCCCAATCTACCCAAACCCACATACCCAAACCTATCTACCCTAACCCTCACCCCAACCTACCCAAACCCACCTACCCAAACCTATCTACCCTAACCCTCACCTCAACCTACCCAAACCCACCTACCCAAACCTATCTACCCTAACCCTCACCCAAACCTACCCAAACCCATCTACCCTACCTATCTCCCCTAACCCTCACCCAAACCTACCCAAACTCACCCACCCAAAACTATCTACCCTACCCCTCACCCAAGCCTCCCTTAACCCTTTTCCCTCTCACCTAATCCTTTCCCACCTACTCTACTTTCTCACCCTAAACCCTTCCCCTCTCACCTAACCCTTCCCCACCTAACCTACTTTTTGGTCCCAACTTACCCTTAGGTTAACCGACGCCGGTCATCATCGACCGACCCTGGTTATCCCCTGACCGACCATGGTCTCCACTTGACCGGCATCGGTCACCATTCTTGTGACCAATACTAGTCTCTACCCACCGACGTTGGCCACAAGCTAACCGACATTGGTCACCTGCACATGTCGCCGCCCCCGACTTCCCAACCCTCCTTTTTCCCCTCCTACTCCTTCTACCCACCAAAATCCCTCTTTTCACCTCTACTTATTCCTCTCTCTCCCTTTTAACCTACCCCCTACCCTTCACTATCCCCATTTCCCTCTCTTTTTCACTTATTTTCATTTCTTCCCCCCAACCCCCATTTTAAAACATTTTTTATATTTTAACCAAATTAACTCCAAAATCAATAACACAGGTTCAAATCCTACCTGATCCCACTACCGCCATCGTGGTGGAACCTCCAGCCTCCGCACCACTCCTCCCGATCCCTCTCGGCCTCTAGCCATCCTCAAATGACCTCCAACTCTCTCAACCAATCACTTCGCTCGATTTGATCTCATAGCACCACTCTCACCCAATCAATCTCACCTATGTGGCTCGCCAACTCAGCTCCCTGATGCTCTCTTTTGTCCTCTTCCTCTTTTCTCTCTTCTTGTCCTTTTCTCCTTTTCCAAATGCACAAATGAATTTTCAAAACGTGGTTTTTTCATTTTTTATAACCTACCCGACTCAACTGACGTCGGTTAACCCTTGACCGATGTTGGTCTTCTACCCTAGCCAACCACCATCGGTTCTTCTCCACCATCCTCAGTTCCTCTCGACCGATGTCGGTTACCCTGCATACTCATTATCCTCACATTGACCTTGTTTTCCTTACCTCCCCTTTCTTTTGCCTCCCCTACACCTCCCTGGACCACCTTCCCCTCTAGCCCTCCACCTTCTTCAACCTTACCTCATTAGCCATTGACACCTCCTTCTTTTACCCCCACCTCGGCCTTACCCATGTTGTGACTTATATACCTAGACTTGGAAAACTATTTGTGACCTTTGAACCACTATGTGCTCACTATACCTTGCGACATTGTTACCTATGTTGATTGACCTAATGACCTCACCTAGCCTATTTTCACGATGTTTATCCTAACCCTACCTTTGGTGTAACAAAACATACCTTAACATTCCTGCACCTAAATTACATTGTGTTTCCTAACCATATCCTATACCTTGGATACCAAAATCACTTCAACATTGTTTGGATAACCCTATCAACCTTAGCCAATGTAGAGTTTGGAAGCTCTTCAACCTGGTACCATGTCACAGTTTATATGTGTGTGTGCGTTCAACTACCCCTACCTTTGACCTTGGCCCATTTCCCATTTAACTATATGCCCAATTTACCTCTTACCCCATTCCTCATTTCTCATCATTCTGCTTTGCATCCACTTTTATCAAACCACTCGCCGATGTGCTCTACCACCTCATCAGTTCCTGGTTTGAGGGGGATCACCCTCATTCCCACTTGGGAAACCACATCTTTTTTGTTGTGTCGCTTACCAATACAAGCTATGCAACAAAAAGGGGAAAAATGTAGACACCAAAATCATGTCGTAATCACCTTGGTCCCCTAGCATAGCCCTATAATCACTTCCTCATCCTCAACACCTTATCACCTACCTCCTGCTGACATATTTTAATTTAATTACTTTAATTAAATTAATGTCATTTACCTCCATACATATTAATTTAATTATTTTATTTAAGTTAATAACCTTTTACCCACACAGAGATATTAATTTAATTATTTACACTAAATTCATTCACTACCCTCACACACCTATTTAATATAATTGCCATTATTAAATGCACCTCTCCTAACTACCCCATCATTTGAACCATTAACCTAAACTCTAAACCAATGGAATAAATAAAACCTAACATTAGACCCATCCCCTCACCTCACATTTAAAAGCCTCCTAAGGTCAGTTTTCACACCGAGGAAAAAGAGACCCTTATCAAGTGGCGGAACAACTTTCCAGGAAACTCTTGAACAACTTGAGATATCTCACCCAAACTAATGTTGGTTCACCCTAAACTGATGTTGGTTCACCCTAAACCGACGTCGGTTATACCGGAATGGACCAAATGGCCTATTTAGACCCATTTACAACTTTGTAATATGGGTTGGTTTTTGGTTGAAAAACTTCTGATCTCGAATTCGATCTCTTTAGATGTGAAAGCAGAACGAAGATTGATTTGTGATCAACAAAGGCAACCAAATACTGTGGCACAATAGTGAAACTTTCTTCCCAACATCCTTCAATGCAACAACTTCTTCATTATTCTTTAGACTTGTACCTCACAGAAGAGTAAGTATCCTCCTTCCATCTATTTCATTTTTTATCATCATTTGTAGTCTTTGTGGTAAAGGAATCTAGTCTTTTACTCTCTGTCCATTCCCTCTCTACGGTTGTAGCCACCATCCATACCCAATCATCTTAATACTTGGTCCAATTTCCCATTTTGACCTCCTCAGTAGTCTCAGACCTTCACAACATATCTACACCCCTTCTATGATCAATCCCCATCTTCTATCCACCCCACTTTTTCCCTAAAACTCCACAAACTTGGGTGTGTGATTCCACTAGCCCCGACTCAGCCACCGTCGCGGTTCTATCTAACCATCACTGCTTACATACGGTAAAACCATCATCGAGTTTTATAAAACTGTGGTTGGTCTCTATATCGCCTGATTCTCTACTAGAATAACAACCTGTTTCTGACATATACCTACTTGAACACCTATTTGACCTTCAGATCTATATCTAACATAGTCTGTTAGCTCAAATTCACCTGGAACCAACCTACTTGACCTCTGGATCTCCTTCTAGCCTAGCTTTGTTAGATTAGATCTAGTCTATCTTGTTTTGTATGAGATGCCTAAATCATATTAAACTACGGTAGGACAACATTTACTTTATTTCAGCATTGAAATATTTTAAATAGTGGACTGGTAGCCATTTAGAGTGGATGGTAGCCATTTAGGAAGTATCGTACTTCGAGGATCTAGCATATTCTAGGCAGTCCACTACATATATTGCTTAACTCTCTTTATTGGTCTTGTTTTGGTTCTTATACATGTAGTTCCTTCTAGCCAAAAGGAAGGTCTCACAATCACTTTGATTTGGAATTCAGATACATGCGCATACAACCTTCAACCATCCTAAAATGGGTATTCCTCTTACCACCCTTTACCTTATCTGTTTAGTCAAGTACTTCTCGAAAACTAAGAAATCGGGTGAAACAATGACTTCTAGTTTGAGGATTTATTTCATGTTATTACATATTAGCTTTCCATTAAGCTCTAATCATGATGGATCTATAGTAAATTTATCTTTTCTTTGATACTACTAGGTGTTAGCCTCTTTTAATTAGCATAGTAAATTTATAATGAACATAATTCACATGCTCGGTGGGACATAATCCATTTTCCTTTGCATTCTTTTAAAATATGTTACGATTAATTTTAAATTTTTTTACTAACCCTAATTTTAACACATTTTAGATCAATACGATGCTTCTTAAGTAGATTATTTGAGTTTTCCTTGTTTTTTCTCTTTGTAGCTATAAACGAGGTGAGGTGCTTTACCAAATTTGGATCAAATAGACAATTTTTTGAGCTTTTTGATATTTTTCTTGTCAAATATCATGTTTTGATGATACACAAGTGCTTTGTTGTAGCGAGAGAGACCCTGTGATACTTCCTTGAAAGATTGTGCTATTACAAAAAAGCGTGAACTACCGCTCCTAATATTATGCAAGCATTGCAGGGCTTGTACTAGCACTTATCTATTTGCATTTTTGATCAGCTACATTTTTACTACTCTATGTATGACATGCACTACTTCATTATAGGATTGTCTTCTGTGTGTTACATGCTTGCTTCTACTACTTACGGCTTGTCTACCACACCTCTACCTTTACTAACGAAACACTTTCTGTGTTTTCTCTCAAACTTCGGGTTTGTCACTTTACCCTTACACTAGTGAAAATATACCTTGTGCTACTTATTCAATCCATGCACTACTACTACATGGGCTTGCACTAGTGCTTTATGTTAATTTTTCCTCTAATTTCAAGGTTTCCAGATTCCATTTTTTTGGGTTTTTGGTGTTTTACTCATTTTTCCTAACTGTTTTATGTATGTTTCAACATTTTAAATTAGATTTCTAACATGTTAATCTTTAATGAGAATCGTGTTTCTATGATTCACTTAATTTATACTAAATTTTGTGTATGCTCTTCTCTTGCACCTTAGGGTGATCATGAGAATCAAAAGTAGCTTTAATTTTCATTTTTTTAACATTTGGTTTAATTGAAAACTTAATATTTAATTTTTTTCGCTTAAGAGAATAAATTTTTTATCACGCATTTGTATGGTTCATTAATTACAAGTTTTCCTTTTCTTTACGGTTGGGTTATTTTTTTATGCTCTTCTCTTGCATCCTTGGACAATATTGTGAATCAAAAGAAACACTTAATCCTCTTTCAAATATTGTAATTTTCCGGAAAATTACTAATGTTTGAGTGTAATACCATATACCACTTGTCAAAGACATGGGATTTAAACAAGATATAATTTCACATGTGTTGCAGGTTGTCAATGGTGTGCTAAACCACATTTTAATCAAAAGATAAAAAACACACCACATATTCAACACATTATATTTGTAGGTTTTGGTTAAGAGCTTTTGCTCATCGCTTTAAACTTGGGAGCTATCTTGGCATAATCCTTCAAACACATTATAAGGATTACTCTAGGAACCCCAAATTAGTCCACACTTGAGAGAATTGGTGGATGAAATGGGAACGCCCTGCTACCCAATTGACTAGTTGGATACCTTTGTGAGAAAAGCTTCATGTTTCTCGTATGGGGCCCCATTCATTAATTTAATTTTTTGGGTAATGGTCTATTATCTAGAAGCAATTCTAGAAATATGTACCTCCTTTAGAAAAGAATTGGTGAGTTTGTGAACAAAATCCAAGATGAAACATTTGTCATTGGGGCCAACTTGACTTTATCCAATGTGTTCTATCGATCTCTCACAAAGAGACAACTTTTTAAGAGTAAAAAACTTATTATTCAGATAAGGGGAGAGTTCATCAAGGTTGAAGCCACATGTTATTAATCACAAAACATACAAGGAATTACATTTTCTATGTTTCTACCTTGTCCTAAGACAAGGTGAAAATATACCAAAGTTAGGCTAAGTATTTTTCATCACCATTTCGTCTACTACTTTGTTGTCTTATTTCCCATTTGGGAAAAAAAGAAAGAAACATATGCAAATACCACTAGAAATAATCATGTTCACAACTTTTTTATTCTACTCTTATGACTAGGTTGTAATGTCGGAATGTGAGTGTTGAAAGTGTGAATGGTACGTCGTCATGTTCTAGTAGGCCCTTTGTCTCACATCCATATTTAGACTCATCATCATTTTAGTTAGGTTGTCCAATCATTAAATTACTTTGAGTTGTTACGCTGCTCATATCATATCAATATAGTTTCAACAATTAAGTTTTTTTCCTTTGTGAAACTTGCAATAAGTCGTAAGGTGTATTGTTATGTTGGTTGCATAAATAACAACTTCTTGATATACTTAGAATTAGTTTTTATCCCAACATTTCCTTGAGTTTTGGAAAGTTTCATCGTTATTTTTCTAACATTGTGGTAATATAATTTTGATATTAAAATATTTATTTGTCTACAAAGCTTGATTAACGTGTCTAAATAGTGTTTTTGCAATTTGCTCACATTTGTAGCTTCCATTTTGTAGACATGAAATTTATTTATGTCTAAACTTGTTTTAGTATACCTTGTTTGGAGATCACGTCCACACCTTTTTAGTTTTTAGGTATTGTTTATTCTAAACTTGACCTATGTGTTGATATTGTGTTGTCATTATTTACACCAAACCTATCTTTGAGAACATAGGGATTAATTTTTTTATTAGATCATAGTCTTGTACTTGCTTGTTTTTTATTAGATACTTCTTGCTATACAATACCTTATCGGTGTGTCATTATTTATTATTTGGTATTATTGGTTGATATTGCCTTGATCCCTTGGATTGGTTTTCATTCATTATTTTACATTATTTGTGAATATTTGACATCGTTATGCTATTTGGTTTTACCTAGGGTTTATTATAATTCAACATTAGTGAAACCTTTCTTATTATGCCTCCTATCACAAGGACGGGGCATAAAAATTAGGGTGAAATCCCTTTTTAAGGACAAGATAAATCCACTTTTTGAAGATAACACCATGGTTGATCATAGTGCTTTGGTGAGGATAATTATCCTCGAGTAGAATTTGAATTTAGTCCCGCATAAATAGAAAAATTATTGTTTCAAAATAGACATGAGGTTCTTATGTGTGTTATAGAGTTAGGGGAAAAGTTTCCATCTACATTTTATCCCTCTCTCCTTTCGGCATGGTCCAAGAAGAGGAATAAGTAGAGTGTCCTCCATGTAATATTGATGAAATCCTAAACCTAGGACATGCTTCTACTTTTGGCCAAAAGAATGAGGAAGAAATGCCTTCTCAAAATGATGGAGGATATCACATCCCTATTGTCAAAATTCATTGCAAGGATCATGAAGAGCATATTAAACGTTGAAAAAATCTTCCTAGTGAGAATCATGAAGAGATACCCATCCAAGAGGTTACCTTAGAATAAAAATTACAACCTCTTACTTGCCAATTGGAAATATTGGCTTCACATGTTAATAAGGAAAAAATGAAGAATCCTCAAAAATAAAAACCTAAGGCTTTGTATAAGGGAGTTTATACCAAGACTCCTCATCAAGAAAATCCTAGAGATTCATATGAATATTTATACAAAGAAAATGTAGGTGGTGAAATAAATAGAATTAATCACTTATACGGAGAAGACCACCTACACGGGGGTAACTCTTCGACCAAGAGTTGTTATCTATGTAGAATGTCATCGCTTATTTGATAGAAGGCAATGCATTCAATAGTAAAAATGATTAGTTTGAGGAGCTATGGCCATATCCCTTTGACATGTATTTGTTGCAAGTACCTTTCCTTCGTTACTTTTATTATCCCAAGTTTGAAAAATACAAGTGAAAAGGGGATCCAAGAGAGCACATTAAATAATTTTACATGGCATGTCAAGAGTTAGATTTTAGTGATAACTATCTCATTCACTTTTCCCACAGAGTCTAGGGGTTCAAAAACTCAAATGGGTTTTACATATACCTGAAAGGTCCATTTATACACGGAAAGAAGTAGCATAACACTTTGTGTGTCACTTATCCTTTAATATGGAAAATGGCATTACCATGATATATTTTTGTCATGTGAAACAATGGAACAGTGAAAGCTTCACTAGTTTCTTCCAAAGATGACATGGGATCACTTGTCATTTTCCTTGCTCCATACCAGAGAAACAACTGGTTAGCATATTCATACCTAACTTATACCTCAATATTACTTTCCACTTGAAGATGCATTGTGGAAACACATTTGAAGAGGTCATAGAAAAAGGTAGTCAAATTTATAAAGCATTTTTGGAAAAAAGGACTTTAAAAACCTTCTCACGTGATAATCACAATTCAAATCCTAACGAAAAATCAAAATTCATTCCAAAAAAGAACAAAAATGTAATAGGTGATGGTATAATACACTCCAAATGAGTATAAGAGGTTCAAAACCATGCTCCTTTGAAAATTTCTAAGGGACCTCTAGCCCTTGAGTTTAAATGACACGCTTGACCCATTTATTTGACTCTATGTCTTTGATATTAAAATAGTTAGAGGTGGTAAACATGGTTAAATACCCAAAAACTATACCCTATGGAGATGACATGCCTAAGACATCATGGTTTAGAGAAAATGAATATTGCACATTTCATCATCTTAAGGGTCAAAAATTGATAAATTTTTGAAGTTGAAACACTTCATTGAAGACTTAATTAATAGTGGTGATGTGGAAACGGATTCCTCTATGCCTGGTAAAGTTGCCAATACAAACATGGGAATTTAAAAATAACCTCTCCATAATAATAATAAAGGAAAGGAAAAGTATGATAAAGGAAAATCATCCCAAACCAAAAATGTCAACTATCTTCGAGAATGAATAATTCTTTTGATGCCCTAATTGGTTGTGTCAATCCACCTTTTGAACATATCAACACCATTAAGATTACAAGGAAGGTGAGTTTCGTGGAAATGTCACATGCTCACCTCGTTACCTCGGATCCTCCTCCATCTACCCCTTAGGATAGTCATTATGATGTTTTAGAGCAACTTGAGAAAACTACTGCTAAGATCTTGATCTTAGATCTTCTCAAAATATCTAATGTTCACAAGGAAATTATTTTTAAAACATTACATGGGTCAAGAGTGTACATTGATATTGAACCTACATTCTTCCAAGCCATGGTTGCATAGATTTGTTTAATGGAGCACATAACCTTTAGTCATGAAGATATTCCTAAAGAGGATCCTACCCATAATTTACCCTTACACATTGAGGTCATTATCAATCGTAAGAAGATAAAAATGGTGCTTATTGACAATTGATCAGGTTTGAATATTTTTACTTTGAAACTAGTTTGACAACTAGGTTGTACTAAAACTGATTTAGAAACTAAGTTCATTACCATCAAGTTGCATAAAAATGAAGACTAGAAATCATCTAGAATGATCACTTTCTTATTGGAAGTAGGGCCTAGTACTCATGATACTAAGTTCCATGTTTTACAATTAGAGCTTATTTACAACATACTTTGCTTTGTTGTTCATGGATTCATACCATGTAGGTGTTCCTTCTACGTATTATTAGTGTTTGAATTTATATCATGAAGGAAAAATTATTACTATTCAAGGGATTCTCAACCCTTTTCTCATTCCAAAGCATTTTCGTGTTATTTTCCCACCACTTATGGGTGCCCTTCTATAGAGATGGTCATTCTAATTCAATTAAATGTGGTCACCTCATAAGTTGATCTAGATACCTTATCTGCTAATGATAACGATGCTTCTACATTAGATTATCCCTTTTCTTCATGGGAGATGAAAGTTGTTACAAATGGCTGTAAGGAATATGATCTGTAATTTTCCTTTTAGTTTCTAAATTCCCCTATCACTCCGAACATGGGGTAGGCCTAGCCACAAATATCAACGGTCCAGATATAATTGCAACATAGACACTTTTACTCCTGGTGGTTTATTATTAGATAAAAATATGCTTAATATTATTTTATCCAAGTTTTGGATGATGAGATGACTACATGCTATCAATCACCTAAGTATGTTATCCCCAATAAAATGATGTATGTTATGGGATACAAAGGATATGGCTGCGACATAAATGAAAAAGGCATGCGGGAAGATATTTTGATTCCACATCACAAGGTTTATAAATGTGGTGTTGGAATTTGGACATATGGGTATCACCCCTCGAGGTTGAGGCTTCCTCTTCTAAATGTGAATATGGTTTTTCAAAATATGAAAGTAAAATAGATTCCCGATATAGTCTTTCCAAGACCATGCTTCCCAAACCTATTTTTTGACATAACTACCTGAACTATAACCCATGTCATATCCCATTGCATTCCAACATTAAACCGTGTCTACCCATCACTTGTTAACTAGGACAAACAACAACATATACCAATCGACATCTTTGAACATGACATGGCAATTGGTGAGTTTATGGGTCTTTGTGATGAAATTCCAGGTGGGTGATCATAAGAAAGGATTCTCCATAAACCTTGATGCATGTGGATATTTTAGGGAAGAGGATAAGTTCTATGGTCACTTTGTTAAGCAAGGAAATATTTCCATAGAGAAGCCTTGCAAAAATAATAAGTCTAAGTCCTATAGGGAAAACCTTTTTGAGGCACTTGACAGAAAAACAAAAAGAAAAATCAATGGATAAAGAAGTTGGCCATCCTAAGCGTAAAAATATCATTGAGAAAACCTTAGAAGAAGAAGATATTAATTTCCCCTAATCCTACGTACATGGAGGAAGAATCCATGTTGTTTGTGGAGGAGACAATGGATGTAAATATTGGTACAAAGTAATTTACTAGAATTGTCAAGTTAGGAGCTTTGCTCTCGGCCAAGAACAAAAGAACTTTGTGCTGATTTTGTGTGAATTTTTAGATATATTTTCTTGGTCCTATGCGTACATGCTGGGGTTAGATCCAAAATTAGTAGTGCATAACCTAGTTGTGCAAAAAGAGTAAAATCGTATAGTAAAAATCAGAAATATGCATCCTCATGTCACCTTATTTGTAAAATAAAAGCTAGAGAAATTATTGGTAGTAGGCTTCATCAGGCCTATTGATTATTCAGAGTGGATTTCAAACATAATCAATGTATAGAAGAAACCCATTGGCATTAGAATCGGTATGTAGTCACAAAATCATGCACTTTAGACATTTATTTATCTTGGTTTCATACTACTATTTACAAGGTTCTAAAGGAAAGAAAGTACTAATTAACCCCCATCTTTTTTTACCATTTTATTTATTTATTTTATTTCATATTTTCTAACCTATGGCACCCATGGGCACCTGGTCCCACCTGGGGGCACCCTTGTCTATTTTCTACTTTGTGGCCATTTTTTTGGTATTTTCTAGCTGTTTTTAATTACGGGTCTTGTATGTGGTTAGCCTTTTCAGGGTTAATTAAAAATTAGACCACGAGAACCCTATATATATAAAGTTATGAAACCATAATGAGGGACCTAGAATCATATAATACTATCACTCCATATAGAGTTGCATCCATCTATTACATTGGCATCCACATAACTCCATCATCAAGGAAAAAGCTAGGACATCTAAATCATACTTCATAGGGGATAGAATCTATTGTATTCCATAAACACATACTATTACATTTTCTAAATCTATCTATTGCTTGCTATTTCATAAAGTGTTATTGATAAAATAACACCTAGGGCATGACATGCACAAACACACCAAAACTTCATTTGGGTCCAAAATGTAGTGCAATGATCAGTTTAGTAAGGCCACTCTTGTGGAAGCTGAGGTCAGTCCCAACCATTCATTATGCATCTTATTTTTTAGGGTTTTGATACTTATCTTTTGTATCTTACAAGTTTTTATTCATATTGGAATATTTGGAACATTCAACATAGTTTGGTAAAACTAATGCGACAGCTAACAAAAGTTATATATTATCTTGTGACCCTACAAAAATTAGTTTTGGATCTTTTACATACCGGTGTCAATAATTCATACCCAAGATTCTGTGGGTGTCCCAGGTCTTGTCCCTCACACCCCAGTTCATAAGATCCTCTAGATCTAGTCTTTTTAGGAATTTTGCATGTTCATTCCTCTTCCCGTAATTTCTAGTCAGACCTACAACACTCTATGACATTCATCTATTATCAACTAAGTCATTTATCTTTCTCTTTTTCACATTAGGATTTTAATATTTTATTTCATGCATTGTTTTAGGTCATTTATCATTTTTATTTACTACACTTACATAGTTATTTACAACATTATGTGTCCTCTATAGTCATTTTTACACCCATCAAAGAATAGGGAAACCCCATGTGCATCGGCCTATCACCCAACGGGAATTGGGTGCTCACCCGAGGCACATGTGAGTGTTGATTATGTCCTTTATTTTATTTTAGTGGGAAACATCATATATGATCTGCGTTTAAGAGATTTGAGAGGAAATAAGACATACAAGCACCATAGAGCTCAGAACGGCTTATAGATCCTTGCAGTCATTCCATACAGAAAAGTGCTTAAAAATTATAGAACTTACACCAAAACAGAAAGGAAGTTGTACAAGCATTCATACTTAGTTCATAAACATAAATGAAAAAGAGATATGAAGAAGGATGTATGCATTAGAACCATTAATTTTTGTATTCACATAAACTAGTAACCTTATTACATTCATTAGGCCCATTACAGAATGTCACAAGGGAAGACCGCAGTCATGCATTATAACTGGATTCATATAGCTAGGCTCTCAAAAGAAAATTTAATAACCCCCAAACCCTTGATACATCCTTTCCTACACTTATTTACCCAAGCTAATAGAGTCCTTGCAGTATTTTTGTAGAGCTCCGCCCTCTATCCATTTCTTCCTTTTGTCTTTCTCCTCCTTTTTTACTTTTGTAGGCACTTGTATATATAGCCTTCCTAAACTGCTAACTCATTCTTCTGTGGCCTCAGATCTATCGCCAAGTGTCTGAATGTGGTCCTCCATGGGTGCATGCTCCTCCAGGCCTGAGCTCACCACTCCTTGCCATGATGTCCTTCTAGAAGCTTCTACCACGATGTTATTCCTTCCAAGCCACCCTGTCGCCACTGACACCTTATCCACTCAGGTCATGTTTTTCTCGCGTCCTATGCGATAGGTAAAAAATGGCTAAGTCCCAGATTCTTCTCTGTGGGCGCACATCTTGGGTTCTACCAAAACCTACTTAAATCCTTCCCTATGCACCTTATCTTGTGTAATTTTTTTAACTAGGCCTTGTGTTCCTACGCGCCTTTTTTGGACTTAGTTGATATATAAGGGTCCCAACATCACCCCACACTTTACTTGTTCTCTGCCCTCAGAAACTTCCTCAAAGAATAAAGAATACGCAAAGACTTAACATCTTGGAAAAAGAATAAAGGGGACAAAGAATGGGAAAATAAGGAAGAATGGGGAATGATGCTACTTAAAGCAATAAGAGAGGAAAGTTCTTCTGCAAGTTGGCCTCTAGATTGTTCCAGGCATCGACCTCATTTTGTGCTCTCTAGAAAAGATCACCTACTAAGGTGCTCACTTGATCAAAACCCATCCCATCCCCTTGTGTGCTCATGGTGTCAACAATATTCTCTAACTCCTTGCCTATATCCTTCAACGTATCCATCCTTCATGTAATTTGTAGGTATAGTTTCTTTAGCTGGTTTTTTACTGAGCCTCGTAAGGCCTCAATAGCTTCGATTTATTTTATATCTCGCAAGGATATTTTCTCGCTCTACTGTTCCCCTTATTCTTATCTTGGAATTCTTTAAGTTCTTCTTCATAATTTGTGACCAGCATGATTTCCTCTTTGTCTCTATCCATGTAGTTGTTGTCATACACACACCTCAATAAAATGATCAGAAGCAATCTTTACATCAACAAGGACCTTGCTTTGTATTCAGCTATGAGCACCATGACTTTAAATTTATCCTCCTTTTCTAAACGCATGGCCACTTCTTCTATAGATTCCAAGGATAGCAGCTGCCTCTCCATGGTGAGGATTCTTGTTAAGTCCTCCAGGCATTCTAGGGTAGATCCATACTTCTGCGCAAGAGGCACTAGGTCCGGATGCTTCAACACTATTTCATCTGTAATGGACTCCACCTTTTTGTATACTTCGTACACTCTAGCCTTCTCATCCTTTAACTCACGCTACAACTAGGCATTGATAAACTCTTCTTGTTTCAAGCCCTTAGTTTTCTCAGCTAGCTCCTCTTCCTTATTTTCTATCTTTTCCTCTAGAAATGTTACTCTGATCATTTCTTCCGAAGAGCCTAGCCTCGGTCTCAACCGCGACCTTGTTCAACGCATTACATAACTACTCATCTGAGAGTTGATGGGAATTTACCAAGGGGTTTGTTCCCTTAGACTCTAGTACTTGTATGATTTCCCCTTAGTATATTTCAAATTCTGGCTCATTAATATGGGACTCAAACACCCAAGCTAGCATCTTCCTTGTCCTGGGGTACATGCCGGCTTCCCGTCAAATGATCAAATTTCAAGGAGCTCCTCTGCTAGAACCATTATTTGGAACCACACATGCAAAACTTTGTTGGGGTCATCAATATAACCCATCCTTGGCCCCTCCTCCATGCACTTTCCTCCTATGTGTGTGCCCTTAGGAATATTTACAGTTAAAGTGGGGCCTCCAGTGCTGCCATGGTCCTTTTCCATGCTCTCTTCCTTATCCTCATTCATCACCAGCTCAATGTTGCATTCCAACTCCTCTTCCACCAAGGTCTCAATGATATTCTCAGCCTCTCTTTCGCCACCTTGTTTACCTCTTCACTCCCTTCCTTGTCCCAAGTGCCTTCCTCCTCCTGGCTTCCCTTTCTCCACACGAAGATGTACTCATCCTTCTCTCCTTCTCCCTCCTCTGAGTCATGTACAATGAACATAGGTTGTTCTTGATTTACCTCAAGCACATCTTCCTCATCATCATGTTCTTCATCGTCAACATCCTTTTAACCCTGGCAGGCCCTCAAACTTTCAGTGTACTTAGAATCCGACTCCTCTGTCATCTTGTGCTTCTTCCTAACTGAGGATTCGGTGTAGGTGAATTTGTCTCTTATTCTTCCGATGACTCCTTGTCTAAGGGATTCTTTGGCTCTAGAGTCTTCTCTTTGACAATGGAATTTTTCTTGCCCGAATACATACTTATTCTGGTGCTTGTCCCAGGGGTACCTATTACCTATGTATCCACTACACTTGGTACTTTCTTCTTTGCTTTTTTTTCCTCTGTTTGGGTGCAAGTCTCTTCCTTCTAGTTAGGTCCCAGGTATGGACACCTTGTTCTCAAGATACATACCCTTCTTAAATTTGGGTCTTATGTGGAGGTATACTCGCGTCACAGACCCTCCTATAACGGGAAAAGTCATGGGTTTAACCATTTGGACCTCATGTGACACATACTTCTCCACATATGCATTGTTGTTGGGGTATACCAACCCTTTGCACATCTCTTTGTGGCCCGGTCTAGATTACCAAGGTTGAGCTTCAACTTCTTGACTCTTTGAACTTGTTCACTCCCACTTGGAAGTGTTGAGCTATGAAGGAAAAAGGGAGCTTGCACCATGGGCTCCATGTCTCATCTATTAGTTTAAATCTACGAAGGTAGAAATGTTGGTACACAACAAACTTGGCTTCTTCATTGGTGGTCATTAGTAGTTGTTTAGGGATCCTCCATTCCACCCCGAGTGCATTCCTCAGGCATGTATACCACTTCTCTAGGTGCACCTTGTGCATGGCCATCATATTATCACAGGTGTACTTCTCAAAACTCTTCGCAGGAGATGGGTCTTCAACGGGAAATCCAACACAAATTTGTTTGCTACATCTAACACTCCAATTTATGAGAACACATTGGTTAACAAGACATTACCAAAGAGAATTTTATCACCTTCCTGCATGCTACTGACAATATTATCCATGATGTATGCAGATAGGTTGTAGATGGTGCCCTCTGAAATCCTCCTACAAACATTCAGCTAGGACTTGTTTACCTGGGTCCATCTCTCCTAGCCATTTAGCTTTATCACAAGGTGTGTAGCCATCTTCATCACTAGGTCCTTGATTTCCATGATATCAAAGTACCTCGACCCCTTTTTGTACACATAAGCAGCGACGGTTTCCTTAATTTCCTCCTTGTCGCATAGGTCATCCTCTAAACTTTCTCCTTCATAGATGAGGCCTGTGAAATGTGAAACAAGCTGAGGGGTAATGCACATCTTGCACCTGTGAAGTGAAAGTAATCTTCGTGCATGTGTGACATCAACCATTGATATAGGTGCTTAGGATTTCTGAAGTAGGGCAACTCAAAGAGTTGCAATAATCTGACTTCTCCAACTTCACTTTTACCTCATCGTTATAGATGGGAAAACCCTCTAGTGTCCTTTTATTCATTGGGCACACTAACTCCAGCACCATTTCCTTCTTGATCATGCTTGAGTGATGATTGTAATAATTTATTGCCATTTTTCTTAAATGGGAATCCCACTCTCACCCAAGCAACACTGTCTAGGTCTTGAATTTCTACATACCACTCTTCATTTGTACTCGTGACAATTTCTTGTTGCTTTCTCTTTCCTTTTCCCTTTCCCTTCTTAGGTGTGCCAATTGGTTTCTTGGGTGCCATTGTTTATGTTAACACTTCAACTTATTTCACTTGCTTTTTTTACTACCCCTTTCCAAGTTTAGATCTCAAACTGGTGAAGAAACTCTTTTTCAACCCATGCCCTAGATACAAAACCCTAACTGGAATCTCTTTTCACCAGACGACGCTTCTCCACAACTCTTCCCACACCTGTGAATCACTTCCTTTCTAGTTTTTTAAATCCAAATTGGTCACTCATGCTCAAATTATTTCAATTTTTCTTCACATGGATAGACTCTAGAAACCCCAGGTTCACAAAAGCTATTCTCAATGTATTTGCAAAGTGAATAATGAAATGTCCGAAACTCTATTTATATTTTTCCCCATTTTTAAGCATTAAATGCTACATCACCTACCACCATACTTTTAACTTTTAATGTGGCTTTTAAAAAAAATCCTGATTTTTACACCCTAACTCATGCGCCCAACCCTACGTGGACAATATTCCAACCTTCGGCATGCAACTAATCCATCTTACAGGAGACTCTTATGCTTGCATCACTAGTGCCGTAGACACCTCTCCTTTCATGATTTTTACTTTCACCTACCTCGTGTTGTTTTTTTGATTCTTCCTCCTTTGTACGTGGGATCTAAAAGTAGCATTATCTTGAAATCAACTATCCTTTTCCACCTTTTCTTTCATGCACCTTTTTCAATAGGGCCATTCGACCGGGATTTCCAACACAATCCTCCTTGGCAATTTACCCACACTTTCCTTCACATTACTCCACCCCACATTAAAATGATGCACGGTCCTCTGCACATTCAAAAACCCTAAAAATTAACAAGGTTACCAGCTCCCCCAAGGCACAAAACAAAATAAAAACATGAAAGTGAAATACAAGAAAGGAAATACATAAAGGTAATTCTAAATTATCTAGAAAAACTACCTTATTTACAAACACCAAGAAACCTTATTTATAGTAGGGATTCACCTACTCCTATTGAAGTGTTCAAGCAATTGCATTCCATCTAGCACTTATAATTGGCATGCGCTCAAATAAAGGATGTACGAGATTATATAGGGACCTAACTAATGGAAATTTAACTTCCCAAGGTGGTGTAGAAACTTTGAATCATACAGCAACACCATCTTCCCAACCTCAAACTTCTTTTTCTAAATGTGGTGATCATTGACATGCCTTCTATTTTTCTTTTTCAGTTATCTTGCTCCACCTGGCTAGTGATCGTCTTTCATCCAGCTTCATTAATTCATCAATTCTATCTTCTAGTGCTTGTTCATCATCCAACCCTCCCATGCATGCTATAGGCAGTGAAGGTAACACAAACTCAACTGGTAAGGAACCCTTTGCACCAAACACCAACTGAAATGGTGGGGCCATATTCAACCTTTTGTAGGTTAGTCTATATGCCCAAAGAATGGATGATACTTTATCATCCCAATCCTGCCTACCAACATCACAGATCTTAGTCAATGTGTGACTAAGTATTTTTTCAAACACCTCAATAGTTCCATTTTCTTGAGGGTGATAGGGAGTAGTCTTATGATGGGCCACCATGAATTCTAATAATAGAATACTAACCGTTTCATTGAGAAAGTGTGTACCGGGTTCATTTTAAGAGACCTCTTGGAAATCGGAGGTGGAGAATACCTTGAATATCCCCAGAACCGGTTTCGTAGGAAGGTGAATTTTTTGGGGGTTGTATGAAAAAATTTCACCTGATTGTCAAGTGCTACGACAGAAGGCTGTAGACGCGTGATGGGAGATTTTGCTGTGTCATGGCGTCAAAAAAATTAATTGATGCACGTCAATGCATTTTTTTGACGCGCGACAGCAAATCTCTGTTGCGTGTCTGCAGCCTCTCCGACCTCTACTTTCTCATTAAAAATCTCTGTGTCGCGTGTCAACAAACTCTTTGTCATGTGTCTACTATGCGTCAATATCTGTTGTACCTCCTTGTCGCACGTCAACTATCCGTCAAGGTCGCGCGTCAACAAATAACCCTCATTGACGCGCGTCAACAGACCTCTTTGACGCACGTCAACAAGGTTGTTGACATGTGTCAATGAGGTCTGTTGACATGCATCAATGAGGTCTGTTGATGCACGTCAATGCATTTTTTTGACACGCGACAGACAAATATCCTGTCGCGCGTCTGCAGCCTCTGCCCTCTTCTTGCGCATCGAAAAAATCTCCATGTCACTCATCAACAAACTCTTTGTCATGCGTCTACTATGTGTCAATATCTGTAGTATCTCCTTGTCTACAAACCCTCCTTGTCACGTGTCAATAACTTACCCCCTTGTCGCGCATCTATAATACGGGATATATCATATTGTTGAAAAATGTGAAGTAGAAGTGTTCTACCTGGCGAATAATCTAGGTTTATATAGGGGATATTTTTCAAGGGTAGGCGAAGCCGACCCCTAAAAAAATTAAAGTGTAATTTTTAGGTGAACAGGTCACTGACCCGTGCCAAAAATTCACCTTTTCAAAATTTTCAAAAATGGAATATTCACCATATTACGAATATTCGCCACTAAAATTTTCCCCAGTGCGTACCTCTATCACTTTTCAAGCTCAATGGGCATCCATACCTGCTGATTATGTTCTCTCATAAAAATATAATAGTTGTAGGCTGTGGTACAATCCGTAGTGGGAGTCTTTGCCTCTACCCATTTTACCAAATAATCGGTGCAAGTAATGATATACCGCAAACCAGGTCCTTCACATTGCTAGCGAGATTGGTCCAACAAATTCAATAGCCCATTTCTCAAATAGTTCAACACTTGGTATTGATCGCAAGGGAATTTTATCCCTCTTTCCAAGTTTTCCAAGGCGTTGGCAATGGTCACAGGCCTTGCTTGCAAAACTCTATGTAATCTTAATAAATGGTCTCCCACCAAAGCCTTGCAAGTAGAATCTTCCTTACGGTTGCATTTCCCACATAGTGTCCTCCTGCAATCCAACCATGCACTTCTTCTATTATAGCAACGTGCTCATGCTCTAGCATGCATCGGTGCAGAAAATCATCATGACCCATTTTGTAAAGGTATCCATTAATTAACATGTAGGGTGCAACACGTATAGATAAATTCTTTTTCTCTAAGGCCTTCATCCCTTCCGACACCACACCTTCCTTTAGAAATACTACAATTTCCTCCAAATATGAGGGTGTGCGCCACAACCTAAATAGTTGCATGTCTGGCATAGTCTCTTCAATGCTCTGCACATCCTCCCCTGAATTAATTCTTGACAAATGATTAGGTCCACAATTACTCTTTCCAGGCTTCACAACTACCGTGAACTCAAACTCTTGAAATAATAGCACCCAATGACATATGCGCCCTTGTAGGATGGGCTTGTTCATCTATTAATTTAATGTCATGTTGTCAATGTAGAAGATAAAGGGAGTTTCCAACACATATTGTCTAAACTTGTGAAGCACGTAGATCATAGACAATGCTTTGCATATGATCATAGTGTAATTATGTTCACTGGTGTCAACTTCCTGCTTGTAACGCATAAGGGGTGATCAACAATTCCCTCACCAGGTTGTCTTTAGTACTGCCCCAATGGTCATTCCGAGGCATCCTTATGAACATGTAAGGGAAATTCCTAAGAGGGGAAACAAAATATAGGCATGGTGACAAGCCTATACTTCAATGTGTTGAATGCCTTTTGTTGTGCCTCTCCCCAATGAAAGGCACTTTTATGTCTAAGAAACTCTTCCAAAGGTCTGAAAATCTTGGCGTACCCCATAATGAATTTCTTGTAATAATCCGTATGCCTAAGAAATACGCGCATGCGCTTTGGCTAGTAGGCTCCCCCAATCCCACAATAACTGCAACCTTGGCAAGATCTACTAGCAATCCCTCCTTACATATGATATATCCCAATAACGTTCTAAAGTGGGTAGCAAAGACACACTTCTTAATGTTGAGGCATATTCTCAACTGCCGACACCTCTCAAATATCAACCTCAAATTATCACAATGGTATTTTAATAGCCCATACATTGTCCAATCATCAAGATAAACTTGAATAAATTTATGGATGAAGTCCTGGAACGCCTATACCACTATGCATGAGAAAAAAATAGGCGCATTCTTCAACCAAATGGCATGACCAGTGAATGCAAAAATTCCCCATTTAGTGGTGAAATTTTTCTTCTCCTCGGTCTTCCTTTTTAATCCAAACTTGGTGGTACCCCACAAATCCATCCCTAAAGGAATAGATTTCGCACCCAGCAACTCCCTCCAAAATTTCTTCAGTGAAGGGGTTTGGAAAAGGATCGATGAAACAAACTACATTCAGCTACCTATAATCCACGCAGATCCTAATCCTCCCATCCTTCTTGATGCTGATTACCATTGGATTTATCCACTCCAATTCTTCAACAAATTCAATGATCCCGATGCTATCATTTTTTCTATCTCTTCCTTTACCTTCACGCACAAATTGGTATTCATCCGATAGGGTCTCTTCCTAACGCAGTGCACTATGCTTCATATTTATCCTCATCTTTGCCGGGGAATGGTGGACACCTTTGAGCTCATGGTACCCACACGGAATAAATCCTCCGGTTCATGTAAAAGATCAATGATCTTAGAGACTTCCTTCTCCAACCAATAATCTCCAATGATAACTTCCTTGGGTTCCACCTCCGACCCCAATATTAACGTTTTTTATCTTTAAAGGCTCATGATAGGCATACGTTCTTTAACCAACACTATCCATCACTTCACATGTGCCTAGAGAATGCCTAACCTACAAATTCTCCATCTCTTCACCATCTATGACATAGACTATCTTTCTTTCCTTTTTCTCTCTCTCTATGCATGCGTGCTCAATCTGTATCTCTTCTTTGTCTTCTTCCTCAAAGTGCACCTCTAGGCCAAGTTCACATAGCAACTCCGGTGGCCTATCTTCGACATGACACTATCCCCATCTTAAGGCACTTGATCTCCTGTAATACCTTATCCACCGATGGTTTGGTGCTTCGATACTCAAATTCTTTGATGAGACCAGCTGCTAGTTCTTGCCAATTCCCTGTTTAGTGGTATGTCTCGAGTGGATGTACCATACGTGCGCACAAACCTATAGTGTAGAATATAGTATATGTAACCGAGAGGGATGGTGGCAAAGCTTCCACACCTCTTTTCTAAACACTCTCACATGTTTGGATGTGGAAAGAGGTGGGATCCTTACCATGGTATTCCTTGATGGTGGTGGGTGCATTGCTTCTAGAGAAATGAATAGAGAAGGTAATTCTCACTTCGTGCCATTCCAAGAGATTATCCTGATGTGTTTCCCACCAGCGTGCAATAGTTCCTAGTAGGATGTAACTTAACATCCCCATTATTTTATTTTCCTCCTTCCATTGAGCTTCCACTGTGCATTCCTTTATCACTCACTGTGTCACCGATCCTATTAAACGTCATCGAATACACTCATACGTTCTATGCGCCCAATTATCATATGCTAGACTAGTGGCATCACTTACAACCGAGCATCCTTGGACTAGATAACTCCATCAGTAGGATGGATTATCTTTGGATCCCTACTTGAGCGCACATATAATCTATCCAGGACCTCTTCTCCCAAAGGTCCAGTATAGGGTGGTGACTTCCCATCAACAAGGGGTATGATGACTGTTATTCCTCATTTTCAAAGATTATGTACCCTTTTTTGAACCGAAGATCCACATTGTTCTTAGAACACCATTGGCACCCAAGCGATCTTTGAAATTATCTTCCTTAGCGAGCGCTAAGACTTCAAAGTCCCTAGTAAACTTTTCTCCCTAAATGGTGATAGCTACATCCTTTAACACACCGATGGGCATTGCCTTTGTTTTGTTTTCCATATACAACACATTCAAATATGGCTGTAATGTAGGCCTTCCCATCTAATTTCATGCATCCAATGTGAGAACATTTAGCTCTACACATGTGTCATGAGGATATTACTAAGGAGCCATCCATCCACAAATGAATTTAATGTGATCTCCCTATCATAGTCAAGGTTGTGAGGGGAAGCTTTGCATGCAAGACTTTCCTCTCGCACTCTTCTCTCGGCATGTGGTACCTTCTCCTCAACCATGCTGCTTGCTAGCAGGGAATAATATTCTCTTGCCTTATCATTTTCATACTTCCTTGAACTCATACAGGTCATCTCTTGGCACCTTGACCTTCCTTCTTTGCTCCTCCCTCATGGAATACTCCTTTAGACACTATATTTCTCCTTATAAACCTGAATGACATCCATGGTATATTGATATACCTCTTTTTGATGCACAGGGTCTAGGTACTTCACATGTACCACTTCTTCCTTGAAATCAAGTTCTTCTTCCTTGGTATTTACTTTGCGTGCACACCCTTAACTCTTGTTGTTACCATAATAGATTCCAAACCCACATCACGTGTCACCCATGGCATCCATTGTGTGTATGTATTCTTAATTATTACCTTGCGGTGCCCTTGTATTTCTAGTGCTTTGCTTGATTCATGTGCTCAAAAAACTCGGTGCACTCCTCATACTTGTGTTTATTCCCACACCATGAGGACTACAACAATATGGGAAATCTCATTTATAATGCTCTCTAGACCCACAATTAAAACAAGTTCCATTCGGAAATCACTTATTCCTCCTCTCGTGGTACCACAACCATGGAATCATCTACGAAATCCCCTTCCATGCGCTCCTTCATCTATGTGCTCCTCATAACAGTGATCATCACCTTTAGAACTACTAACAATGCTGCTATGGTGCACCCCATGATTAATGGCCTCATGGATCTGGTCAATAAGCCTAGAATCATTAGTATCATGGGTCTTAGAGGTGTAGATCTTATAGTAACAAGACACATTCTTCGAGTTGTGTGTTGTAACAAAGGAAATCTACTTGCATCATGGTCCACATGATAAATTTCACACTCTACTTGTTATGGCATGTCTTGTCTTGCGGAAACTATCCTTGACATGCCCCTCCAATTCACAATGTGTACACCATGTACCACTGTGAGTCTCATGGGTTGAGTTCGTAGATAACTTCTCCAGCTACTTAGCCATAATAGAAATTTGAGCCTCTTTGAATGGGCTAACAATAGTATCAATACTTCTAACAAACCTTGATGTGCGGGAGAGATTCTAACACCTCACACGGGTGCTGTGAAAGTTTTATGAAATAAATCTCATCTAAATGGAATTATCAACCCCCAACAAACCATTGAGCATGTTGTGAAGGGTGAATGTCATATGATAATTTTGATAGGAGGGTCTTGAAATGTGCATCATACTCCCGCACACTCTCTCTGCCATTCCCTATTGCCTGCACCGATGCTCTTTTGTTCAAGCTTAGGTACGTGGAATTCTACTAGGAAGGTGTTATGTAAAGAAGTATAATCCACCACCATTTGATGAGGGTCATATTTCCTATACCAGCTATGTGTGCGTCCTTGCAACGTTGTTACAAATTGACTAGCCTTCTACTCTCGGGTTGTGATCCCTTTGCGTACCATAGCGATTCACACTGTGAACATGTTCTATAATATTTTCAATACCTCTGTAATCTAGAAAATGTAAATACATCTCAAAGAAGACTTAAGATGGTGGTGGGGCCCTTATCCTCCCGATCCGAGCCTCTTCCCTACATTGTTTCCTTCACCAACGGATCCACTAGCTCCACCAGGTCTTGTGCCTCCTGAGCCACGGATCCTCTAGATCCACCGAGTCCTGTTCCTCTTGACCCACTAGATCCATCGGGTCCACTAGGTCCCGTAGTGGTCATCTTAAAGGTCCCCAAGGTTCCATTAAACTATGTGTTGACAGGTCTCGATAATGTCCCACTACCACTAGTGTACCTCGCGCCACTCCTAGACGCGAGACTAGAGGCTTGTGTACTCATTCCTAGTCCAAAAATTCCTCCCAATACTGGAATATGCGTAGCCATTGAAGTGGGAAATGAAAAATTGTATCTCTTGGGCATATATCTATCACTCCTACTGATACCAATTGGGTCAAAGATACTCCTTCCTTGATCTGGAAAACCAAGAGCCAGTGTTTGGTCACTAGGTGGGTTTAGATACATGCCAATGACTATTCTCTCTCCACGTGAAGAAATATCATCAAAAGCTGAAGGGGTCTCTCTTACACACTCAACAAAATGGGGTAGCACATCTTGTTCAAGTTCCACATCCTCCGTGTGAGCCTCAACTCCTTCCCACAATGTCTACCTCCATAGATCCATCACACTTGCAACATTACGTTGTCTAGAAATCTCCATTTCACGTGCTTCACTATACTTGAGCCGCCTCTCCTCCCTTTCTTTCTCCATCATAATATATGCCATCTTCCTCCACCTCGCTTCCTTAGCCAGTGCTCAAAATGGTTTTTTTTTCCATTGGAAATGCCTCTAAGCTCACGGTCATGATCCCGTTATTCATTTCCAAAGGAATAACACATATAAACGATCCTTTGGGATCCCTCAAGAACTCAAACTCAACAACTTCTAGACATGAATATGTGGAAATAGCGTATTCTAGAGTGTAGCTAGCTAGCACTCTCTTCCACCAATGATCCACAACACGAGTCCACATTAGATCTGCATCTTGCAACCTCTAGTATTCCTCTTGGGTCCATGTGCATGATCTATAATATCAAATTGATCTAGAGACACATGCTTTGAGAGCCATTCATATAGTTTAATTGGGAATCAACGAAAAAAATTTCATACAAATCATGGTAGAGGTTCTCTTCTACCCATCTACATGCATAAAACTCAAATCCAGTGTTGAATCTCTAAGAAAAATCATCCTCCATGCTCTTAAAACATGATTCAATACTTTCCAAAGTTACATTCTCTGTCATCACTCATTACAAAGATCATGATGTATGCCATTTCCCACTACAACTTCAAAAAGAGGTCCCGACAATGGAACCAAGATGTAGTCATTTTTACACCCATTAAAGAACAGGAAGCCCCATGCACATCAACCTATCACCCAAATAGGCACTAGGTGCTCACCAAAGGCACGTGTGAGCTGATTCTCTCCTTTATGTGAGTTTAGTGGGAAACATCATATTTAATTTGAGTTTAAGAGATTTGAGAGGAAATAAGACATACAAGTGCCATAGAGCTCGAGAATGGATTCTAGATCCTTGCAGTCATTCCGCAGACAGAAAAATTCTTAACAAATTATAGAACTTACACCAAAATAGAAAGGAATTTGTACAAGAATTCATACTTTGTTTGTAAAATTAAATGAAAAAGAGATATGAATAAGGATGTATGCATCAAAACCATTAATGTTCATATTCACATAAACTTGTAGCCTTATTACATTTGTTAGGCCCATTATAGAATGTCAAAGAAGGGAAGACCATAGTCATGCATTATAATTGGATTCATATAGCTAGCCTCTCAAAATAAAATTTAATAACCCCAAACCCTTGATACATCCTTTCTTACACTTATTTACCCAAGCTAACAGTACTTGCGGTATTTCTGCAAAGCTCCATGCTTTATCCATTTATTCCTTTTGTGTTTCTCCTCATTTTTATACTTCAGTAGGCACTTGTATATATAGGCTTCCTGAACTACCAAATCATTCTTCTACGGCCTCATATTTGTTGCCAAGTGTTTGAATGTGGTCCTCTATGGGTGCATGCTCCTCTAGTCCTGAGCTTAACACTCCTTGCCATGATTTCATTCTAGAAGCTTCTACCATAGAGTATATTCATTCTAGGACACCCTGTCACCAAGCTGACACCTTATCCACTTGGGTGACATTTTTCTTGTGTCCTACCCGATAGGTGAAAAATGGCTAAGTCCCAGATTCTGCTCCACGAGCGCACATCCTAGGTTCTACCAAAACCCTACTTGAACCCTTCCTTGCATCCTTTTTCCAACCAAGTCTTGTTAGCCTACATGCCGTTTTGGACTTAGTTGATATTTTAGGGGCCCAACATCCCTAGATTATATTAAATTGTTGTTAGCCAACTATAGATTTAGTTAATTTTAGTTAATCGGTGTAAGTATTTCATAGATATAAATAAATCTTGTCCTAAGGATGAATTCCCTCTTCCTAACATCGACATGATTTTTGACTCAATAGCTGGTTATGAAATGTTATCACTCATGAATTTCTTTTCGGGGATATAATTAATTAAAATTTACTGAGGAAGATCAACACAAGATAAATTTTACAACCCCATGGGGACATTCTACTATCAATTCATGCACTTCAGCCTCAAGAATGCAAGTGAAACATATCAATGGGTTATGATTGTCATCTTTCACGATATGCTCAATGACATAATGGAAGATTATGTGTATGGTATCTTGTGTGAATATAGGACTAGATAAGATCATCGAGTGTTTTGGTGGCACATATTTTAGTATCTTAGGGACTATAAGGTCAGACTCAACCTGAATAAATGTGTCTTTGGCATGCTATCGGGAAATTTTTAGGTTTTATTATTTCGAGGAGAGGAATTGAAGTAGATCCTACAAAGGTTACTTCTATAATAAAAATTCCACCTCCTAATAACATCAAGCAACTACATAGTTTACAGTGGAAGATTTAATCAATTAGAAGATTCATCTCCCATCTCGTAGATAAGTGTCAATCATTCACACATCTTCTGAAGAAATATGTGGAATTTCATTTGGGTGCAAAATAACAACAAGAGTTTTCTTTTCTTAAGGAATACCTATCCAAACTGCTTGTATTAACGCTACCTACCGTAGACAAACCACTCCTATTGTATATTTATGCTACTCAATTTTCAATTGGAGCACTGTTGGCCCAATATGATATAGATAAGAAAGATAAATTTGTTTAATACCTTAGTTATACATTGATCACTTACAAGATCAACTATCCATAGATTGAGAAGGATGGCTTGGCCGTTGTTTTTTCTTTTCAAAAAAATTGTCATTATTTGATAAATAATAAGACCAAGCTCATATAGAAAGTGGAGCCATTGTAATACTTGTTATCAAAACCTACACTTATACGAAGGATAACCAATTGGTTCATCCTACTTAGTGAATTTGACATTGAGTACATTCATCATAAATAAGTTAAAGGGTAGGTGTTGGTGGATCAACTAAGTGAAGCCCCTTTGACAGTATTGAACCATTGAGTGCAGGACTTCAAGATGCCTCTATAATATACATTAAGGAATATATTAAATGGTAGATGTACTTTTATGTATCCTTTACATTACATGGTTCAGTGTAGGATTTGTGTTGATCACCCCTTCGGAGATTTGATTCCTCAAGATTTCGACTCGGGTTCCCATGCAAAAATAATATAGAAGAATAAAACTAATTATTGCAGGGATGAAACTAGATATAAAGTTGGATATCAGACAATTGAATGTAATAGGTGATTCCATGTTAATCATCAAATATGTAATTGACGATTAAAAATTTAAGGATGAAAAATTCTTCCTTACAAAAAATGTTTGACACTCTAAAGGAATTCTTTAAGAAAATTACATTTGAGCATATCCCTAGAGGATAAAATTGAGTAACAAATGCTATGGCTATGGTTTGGTATATGTTACACATCCCACCCAAAAACAACAACATGCCTTTCTTCATCGCAAATCTACTGATACCACCATATGACATTCTCAAGTCCTATTTTTTGTATGAAGTTGTTGGTCCCTTTTTCCATTGGTATAATGACATATTAAATTACATTTATAATAGAACCTTCCCTCCGCCCCATTCTGAAAGAAATAAACCTTATCTAGTGCATATCCAGCTATACCTTAATTGGGGGTACTCTCTATTGTAGAGGATATGATTGGAATTTGTTGCATGGTCTTAATTCGATGAATCTATCTTAGCGGTTAAGGTGGTGCATGAAGGCATATGTGGAGCCTATACAAGTGGGATAGTATTGGTTATAAAGATACTTGATAGTAGGATATTATTTTCCTAACATGGATATTGATTGTTGTAAGTACGTAAAGAAATGTTTGTTGTGTCAAAAGTATGACAACTTGATACATGTTTTGGCATAATCATTGCAACCTATTACCACACCATGTAATTTTTGAAGTGGGGACTCAATCTCATCATTACACTTACCCCTACATCATATGATTGACATATGTTCATTATTATTGCCAATGAGTACTTCATGAAGTGGATAGAGGTTGTTCCTCTCACCTATGACACTGGTGCGAAGATATCTAAGTTTGTAATGAACCATTTCATTTGCTGATATGAAATCCCCTTTACCATTGTGGTGACAATGGAAAGTCATTCAAGAACAAAATTTTGAAGGTGTTTTGTCAACACTTTCAAATATGACTCAAGTATTAAACCCCATATTACCCTTAAGTTAATGGTCAAGAAGAAGACTCAAATAAAACCCTTGTTCATATTATGAAGAAGATGGTGAATAAAACTGGTTGTAATTGGCATTTATAGATTATCCTCCATCTAGGATTTCAAAACATCCATCCACACCCCTATACGTGTTACTACATATTCCTTATTTTTGTCACAAAAGCTATATTACCCATTGATATTGAGCTCCTTGATTTATGCATAGAGCTAAGAGATTACTTGGATAAAGAGGAGGACTACAGAGTGGCTCAAGTAACAGAGCTAGAGATATTAGATGAGAATCACCTTCATGCCCTTGATCACCTCAAAGTATATAAGAATCAAGTGCATCAAGGTTATAACAAAATAATCATACCTCACTAATTTTAGGTAGGAGACCTTGTTCTAAAGGAAAATCAGTTCAATACCACCAAGGATAGTGAAAAGAAAGGAAAGTTTTAGCCTAACTAGTTAGGGCCATATATCGTGATAGCTAAATTTAGTGCAAGTACATAGAAGCTTGTTGACTCGATGGCAATGAACTTAAGGAAACCATGAATGCCATGGATCTCAAATATTTATATGCTTAAGTATGGATCCCTCCATTATAAAAAAATGTTGGGAATTCATATTTTATTAGTGCGTACATTGTATTTGTGATAATAATGTGAGTTAATGAGTTGTTAAAACAACTCACATATTTAGAAAATATGGATATTTTTGTAGTTGATATAAAATAGGGATGATTATTGTATGTGGTTTAAAATCCTTATTTATAGGAGTTAATATACCACATGAATCCAGCTTAATATTATTGAGTGTTTAATCTCTTATCTTTATTGTGCGACCTGAACAAAATATTTCATTTGGTACTAGAGAAAGAATATGGAAATTTAAGTTTTGCATGGGGTATCTACAAATTGATTTCTAATCACCCCAAGTCATGAAACTTACCTCGATAAATTTATCAAGCTTGATAATTTTTTATATTTCATTTATTTCAATCTATTGACCCGTGAGATGCCCAAGAATATGTGTTCTCAGATCCATGTGCCTCTCTAAGTATACAACTGTATAAAATCATAAGTTTTTTCATGTGTGGTGGATCATTAAATGTTTTATCATCCCGTATTGCTAATTAGATGACTGTATTGTACTCTGTTGTCCTAGTTGATTTTGATGCCAAATAGATGGTGTGTGGAAGGAAGTGTTTTCTTTGTGACACTAAGCAAATAAGATCTTGGAATTATTCCAAAGAATCATTTCTTGAGGCCAAAGAAAATCTGAATTTACAAATCCAAAGCATCAATCAACGGATTATAGAGTAGTACCCAATCTAGTAGTAGTAAAAAGATCATTCCAAACATATATAGGCAGGACATGGAGAGAATAAATTGCTTTAATTTCATCCCTCCATTTACATTTCTTGACTAGCTTGTTAAGATATACATCGTGTCCCCTACATAAAATTGCAACACGCATATCCATAGGTTAATCCCTATAATATTTGAAACTTATTTCAAGCATCAAAGTCTTTCTTCCGTGTGAAGCAACCACTAGTGAAAACTCAATCTCATATGTGTGAATCAATATCGAACCTTGTGAAAATTGGTAATTGTTGTTTAAGTTTATTTTGGTCATTATTAATTTAGTTTGTTGATAATTTTATAGGTCAATATAGTTCAAGTTTATATAATTAAAGCCCATTTGAGCTATTAGTATTAACTAAGAGAGGGTTCACTATTACAAATCCATATTCAAAATTTTGTGTCACAAAAATTTGTTTATCTTAAGTGTAAAAGTCTTTAAGTCATGTCTAAAATATGTATTCATAATTTTCAAGAGTCCTATCAAATTCAATCAAATATTTTTATAGTAAATAGATTTAGTATTGTATAAAAGTTGTTATTAGGGTGTCATTCATAAAGAGTCATAAAATTGTAATTTTATTTTAAAAATTACATGCATTTCAACTAGATGCACTATCGGTGGAATCGACGTCCTTTGATATGCACTTGAGCTCCATGATCAAATCTAGCTGAGTTAGCAACATGAAACTGGAGGTCGGAGGCAACGGAGGAAGGAGGGTGATTAGCGCCTCTCATCAATCACCAATGATGGGGTTGCATATAACACTGGTGGCACATTTTTATAATATTTTTAGTTGTTTTCTTTGAGTGGTGTGTGCAGAAATAAAACATGTTATACATTCCTTTCTAAAGATTGAAATGAGGAGGATGTGCATTTTGGATGCTTGAGAACAATTGTACAGAGGACAACTAAACTAGAGTGATCCTATGACTATAGAGATTCTTCAACTTTTGTACTTCCAACATCGATCGATCGGTGAAAGAGTGTTCACTGGAAGTGAAAGTGGGAATTGTTGAGTTTACATATGTAGGTGAACCAGTGGAAGTGTGATCATCTGGGATGACATTCACTTTGGTGAGTGGATAGGTCATGTGTAGAAAGATCCAAGGTATAAATATGCATACCTAAAAGTATGTAGAGGCATACAATTTTGTTTCTAGTTCTTGATATGTGCTTTCTCCCCATGTTTGCACTAAGGGGGTGAATGTTAGGAATTTATCTTTTATTAGTGCGTACATTATATTTGTGATAATAATGTGAGTTGTTAAAAAAACTCACATATTTAGGAAATATGGAGAGTTTTGTAGTTGAGATAAAATAAGGACAATTATTGTATTTGGTTTAAATTGCTTATTTATAGGAATTAATATACCGTATGAATCTAGTGAATATTTTCGAGTGTTTAATCTCTGGTCTTTATTATGCAACTTGAACAAAAAAATTCATATAAAATTAACAAAAATAAAATTAAATTAGAAAAAGTAAAGATAAATTAATATGTCAAAGTGTAAAATCAATGCAATTGTGGCACTTTGGATAAGTCCTTTGGTGAAAAATAGTTTCAAGCATCATTGGAGGGTCGGTTGTTCACAAGTATCTCATACCTAGGATTATGGTGGCTTTATCCTAAGCTAGTATTTTCTTATGTTTGAGATACTTTTGAGCATGTCCCTATTGGCCTTTATTCGATAATCCTACTTCGTATGTGAAGATTTTTCCTTTTTATATTCCCATCTAACATTGGGGGAAACTTTACATCATCACTTCTTGTACATACACATGGCATTTTGTCCTTGTAAATCTCATCTAGCACTAGGGGCACCCATGTTTCTTTGTTTTCTTGCACATAGCTTTGGAAAACTTCTAGAAAATTAGAAAAAAAAAACATTTGTATAACTTTTGAAAATATCAAAAATTCAAATATGTTTAGTTGGAAAAATAAAAAAATTCAAATACTTCTCATGGAAAACACAAAAACAATATAATATTATATCGAGATAAAACGAAAAACATTTTAAAAACAGTCTAACAAAAACAAAGTATTGTTTGCATACTTTAGTTATTTGTTTCCACATAGTTTTGTTAGTTTTCCTTTTCATATTGCGTGATTTAAATTAGATTCATTTTCTTGCATAGATTAAGTGGTAATTTAATATTTTATGGAGTTCATTAAATTAATTTTTATCTTGCATGCTTATATATAGTTTTGTTGTTTTGATTAGATTTGATTAACTTGTTCTTGAATTATTTTCTTGTACAATTTTTTATCATTTCATCAACAATATCATCTATCATCACATCTAAACATCATTAAATATCAATAAATGCTAAGCTACATCATCATAAAAATTAAAATTACACATGAATGCTAGTTTAACATCATATAATATAATCACATGGGGCAAGAGGGCTTATATTTATCCCCCACATCATAGACCATAACAAAAACATGGCCTAAACATGTTATCTCATATAAAAATGTGATAAAATAACACAGTCCATAATCATATATCCATATAAAAATCATTTTCAATGTACAAAACTATGTCTCAATATACATAAAATATAATGCAAGTCATAATGGGGATAGTTAAAAACTATTCCTTCATCACAACGCATAATAAAATTACACACACACACACACACACACACACACACACACACACACACACACACACACACACACACACACACACACACACACACACACATCAATTAAAAATGTGCCTTCATCTTGAGGCATACATCAAAAATAGTACATCAATAGAGAGTCATGGATGAATCTTTCTAACACTCGACTTCCCGGCTTGTGAGTTAGGATGGCATGCCTATGACTGGTGCTAACATATGTACTGATCTAGTAGACCTAGATGGCCTATGTGATTGCAATTTGGATCTATTGCCTACTAATTGACTGAATGGGGCTACCCTTTGTCCCTCTAGAACTGTAGCATGATATATAGCTCAGTAGTGAGATTCCTTAGCTAATGCTGCTACAAAATTGTCTACCAAGTCTGGAGACACTACTTCTAATGTTACATGATGTAGATTATCAAGATCTTTTGTGAGTCTCGCCACATCAACTTACAACTGATTCCTCTCACCTCCCCACTATTTTCACTTGAAAAACAAGTGGTCTCACTCGATATCACCCGATCCCTCTCTATGGTGACCTACTATAGTTATTGCCTCAAGGTAGCTAGATCTATTGTACCCTTGGCAACATATCAAGGAGGTGATCTCTGTGGTGATATATATGGTAATATACATCCTCCACCTACTATACTATGTGGTTGATACTCCCACCCATATCATCCATCTCCTCCATATCCACCATCCCCACCTACTACTAAGTGAGGACTCTCTAGTTGTGGTGGTGAAGGAAGAGCCTGTCTATGGGAACCTATTGTGCCTGCACATGTATACCATGTATAATAACCTATTGTACATGTGTATGGGCCTGCTGCTATAATGGATGTTGTGGGGAAGGACCACATTGTGGAACTTGTACTTATGGACCTTGGATCTAGGCCAATAAATATATCACACCTCGGGGTGGAAAAATATAGCCACTGTCTCTCGAGCATGTCCTGTAAACCTTGTGCCGCTACAAATACACTTACATATATCATGACCTAAAGGATTGTAATGCATAGAGGAATTAATGTTTCATAACAAGCCATATAATATTTATTAGTCTTAGGATCTACCACCTATGGCTATGCAATCCATCGTTTTGGGGTGACCTAACAAAAGCTATCTCAAGCTCACTTTGAAGTCGATCCATGACCTAAAATAAAATGTCTCCCATGTCTTACACATGTACCACATATCATCTCATGGTATGCCCTAGATATAGCCATGGTATCATTGTACCAGTCAACATGGCACCACTCTCGATATGACTCTAGCTACCAATGATAAAGTGGTAAATCTTATTAGAGCTAAGCTCTATACTATCATCATGCCACTTATATAATATGTATGGTCGTGACGTGATCATACATAACCGTAGGTCATAAATTTCTCACCTATAATATGTGGTATCCCATATGTGTGAGTAAACATCCTTGGCCACTAGCTCATATACCATACGGAAGGCTTGTCTCATGTAGCCCCGACTCATAGTTCTATGTGTGGGCGACCAATAGGAATATGATCCCATGGCCGGATCTATAGTAGTGTACCACATCTAAGGTTCTTATGACCTCAATAAGAAATCAGATGCAAATCCCAATATAAGTGGGCCAAGATACACTAGCCCTAACAAAATAACTCTCCATCCATCAATCAGTGTACTACTCCCATCAAACTAAGTGGGAAGTGTGTTCCAATCTTTTCGGGCATGAAGTGGCGACTAACAAGAGCCATCAAGTAAACCGATATCCATGAAACCCTTCAATGCATGAAGAAATCATAAATATCTACTTCCATAACCTTTCAGGATATGTCCAAACATAAAAACATGTCATAAATGATAGTTATGATATGGCCACAATCCCCGTCATACTCCACCAAGGTGCCTTGAATCGACACTCTGAGGATCCATGAAACATTTAATAAGGTCACTATCATCTCACCAGTTGGTAGCACAAAAGTTTGGTTGTCACTTCATCATCTCCCTGCTAAGTCATTTAGGAGGGTGTGATCGGTTGTAATGTGATGCATCTATGAAATATGAGTCAAACTAGCGGTAGCTGGAATAGAAATCATTCCTCGCTACTCCCGCCATGTGAAAGTATGCTCATAAGCTCTAAGGTACCCATATCTCTCATGCAAATCCATGTTGCTAAATATCACCTACAAGATTGTAGAATAATTAATTAACATCATTTTATTGTAATAATATCTTGAAGTTATTCTAATTAATTCTACATTCTTGTATTCATGCCTAATTTTTCATAAAATTCAATTTTTTTCTAAATTTTTTTGTAAGGAATAAAATTTGCACTAGCGCACCCATTTTGGCACTAGTGCAAGCTTGTGCTAGTGTGCACCTTTGCAGACTAACTCACTCATATTTGCACTAGCACAAGCATGCACTAGCACTCCCATTTTCTTGCTAGCTCTCTCGTTTCATGCCTACGTATGCGAAAACTAACCTAGATACTATTTTGGTACTAGCCCGCACCCCTTCTATTCCAACATGCAAACCCATTTTTACCAACACACACCCTTCTCACTAGGACACCCTAGGGCTTGTGTTAACATGGCCCCACATTTTCCCCTACCTAGAAAATGCCATAAATGGAATCAAAATTCAATATTTCTTTTATGTACCGGTGTTAGGTTTGTAATAGGCCTATTGTACTCTTGAACATGATCCATGTGTTTTTTCCTCCTTTAAATATAAGGCATCTCTCAAAAATTCCAGAGTAAAAACCTCTAAAACTCAAAAGGGCATAAGAACATATAACTTGCCGTGACTAATTTTACCCCTTTTGGCTGCTATATATAGTTTTTTTTCCCTAGATCCTCATTTTTCTCACCCCAATGTGCTATATGACCATCGTAATTATTCTATATTATTCTAGCATTCATCACAATGATTATTTTTATAAATATTCATTTTTCACCTATTTTCACTACGTTTGGGGGGAGTTTTCACTTCTCAGACTCTTTCGATACATGGGGCATATTTTTCTTTCCAATTTTTAAGCGATATCCCATGATATTTTCATTATTTTAGATCATTTTCTTCTTGGATTTTTTTAAAAAAACTATAAAATAAAAAAAATCCTAAAAAATTGGTAAAATTTTCAAAAATCCAAAAAAAATTGTAAAATTGAAAAATCCAAAAAAGTTATAAAATTCAATTTTTTCAACAATTGGTAAAAAGAATGCACATAGCTTAATATTTTGTTGGATTTATTTTCCTTAAACATTGAATTTTTTTACAAAATATCTTTCTTTGGTCCTCAATTGTTCTCGAAATGACTCGTGGATCATCTGATCTATCTCCATTAGAAAAGTTAGTTTTCTTACTATGTCCGTAGTCCTTGAATAAAAAAGTTCCTTGGTATTGTTTCATAGTGCATGATTTATTTTTCATCGGAACCCTACGTCCTTCATTTATTCACCTTGTATGTATCCTTCCTTGGGGTTTCATTTTCAACCCTTCTCATTAACTCGAATATTTGGGAACTGAAGCTTGATAAAAAAACATTGGTGTAATTGTCTTAAACGTTGTTTGTTTGAGTACGTGATTCCTGTTAGGTTAGCTTGTTTAATTTCTTGTATTTCATTACATTATGTATATTTCATGGAGTTAGTTTTTAGCAATGAAGAAATGTTAGTATTATAACTTTTCATGTTATTTTACACTTTTGTTGTAACCGTATTTTTTAATAAGAGCCAATGATGTAGATCATATGAATAACATGATGAATCCAAGTTGTTTATTGAATGATTTGGATGTAAAAGCTATTTCCATATTATTTAATTTCATGTCTTATCACTATCAATTTTTCTTCCAAAACACTTGGGACAATAGGGATCATTTTTACCCTCCCTCCCCACCTTATTTCTTATATTTGTTTTCTTCATATTTTTATAACCGATCAAAATTTCTATCACCCCATCGACACTCGAGGGGATATCCTTCAGCCTACTAATTTATCTTTAAAATTTACTTGTTTATACTTATCTACTATCTTAAAAGTGGCGTTGCTTACACAACGCCAAAGAGGGGCAAATATAGACACCTCAAGTATGCATACATAGTTTTAATACTAATAATGCACTAACTATCCTCTTTCTTATCATTTCCATTATAATGAGTGATTTCCCTCTAATTAACTAATGTTTCCCTCTATTTTGGTCATTTAATAACACTTCATTAACTAACTAGCCTTTATCGCATCCCAGGATGGAAATTAATGACACTTCGCTAGTTATAATCCTCTTCAATCAATTAACTAACTATTATTATTTAATTAAGCCTATTTAACCTTGTATTAACCAATAAACCCTCTTACTAGTTAAAACCCCCTTCCAACCATTCAAAATCTTCTTATTTCCTTGTAAATCACTTCTAACAACTTTCTAAGCTTATTACATCCTATTAATTAATCCTAGTTGATTAATTAAATAATCTCCAACTCCAATGAGTTACTAATCACTTTTTAATTCCTCTAATCAATCTTAACAAGTCTAAATATAATTTATCCTTTATCCCACATTCATTTGGATTCAAGCCTCTCCCAAATAAGAAAGCTATATAAAGGACCAATCTCCTTCATTCACACCCTACATCATAATTTTTCTAGTACTATCATACAAATAATATGATTAAGAGCCTTTCTCCAATGATGTAATATCTTTCTCATCTTTGCATCCATTTATTCATGCTTAATTCTTAAAGGAAGATCTAAACATGGACTCAGTAACCATTTTAGTGAGATTATTTCATCATCTTGAAGAAATAACTCAAATTTGATTGCTTATGATCTTCATATGTTCATAGTTTTAAAGGAAAACATACATTTTAATAGGAATAGCTTGTACTTAGATTATTTATTTCATGTTATTTCATAGTAGCTTTCCATTAAGCTCTAATAATGATGGTTCTATAGTAAATTTAGTTTTTCTTTGAGACTACTAGGTGTTATCCTCTTTTAAATAGCATAGTAAATTTAATATGAATGCATGAGTCACTTTGTTAGAATAGGTTCAAATTTTAAGGGGTTTTGATTAAATAAAACTATGAATGCATGTTGTGTTGACTATTCAATTCAAGTTTGAATGATTGAGTTCAGGATTATTATTGATTGTTGATGATGTGTATTCACTTTTCCATTAGATGTTGAATCGTGTTAAATGATGTCTGTAGCACCATTCAATGAGTTTGAGTTGTATTTTAAATATTGATAATGTGACCATACTCTAAATGAAACTTTGTTAAAATTTTATTAGGCATTTATGAAGAGGAAGGTTCTAAATATTTTTTTGTTGGTTAGCATTTCTTGCATTGTTGTAATCTACTATTGTATTCATGTGTGTAAAAATCGAGTGCCATGAAGATATGGTAAAGAATTATTGTAATGAGTACTTAAAAGAGTTTTTTGTTAGCCATTCTTGGATTTAATGATAGGTAAATCTTAAGGTTCATTTAGCTATTTGAATTGCGTAATGTTTTCTCTTTATTGATTCTATCATTATTGAGTCTAATGAGTAATGTTGGGTGCATTCACATTAATGAAGAGATTATGAAACATTTCTTGGTAAATGTTGATGGTTTTTTATTAGATAAGGTTGTGAGAAATTGTTACATGAATTCGGCCTAACTAGTTGGATTATTACTTGTTGGATTATTTGTTGGATTATTTAGAAGTATTACTTGTTGGATGAATTTTTGTTGAATTTTTGTGGTATTACTTGTTGGATTATTTATGGAACTTGGAAGGTTGGAATAGTAATAAGTAATATTATCAAGTTATCTTAATTAGTAATAACATGCAAGAAGTTTAAATATTAATGGGAACAATACATTAGCATTATTTTGTTAATGGTTTGTGGAATGAATCATGTAGTTAGTTTACTATACTTACTAATATAAAACAATTTAGAATTATGTATATAAGATGACAGTAAAAGGTACTATTCTAATACGTTTATGATATTCTTCTTGAGTTCGTATATGTGTCTAAGGGACCCTTGTTTGTTATCTTTAAAATAGAAATTTTATGTTCAATTATTTCATAATAAAACATCTAGGAAAAGAGATGTAAATCCATGTCAGTTCTTAGAATTGACCATGCAAATTATCATTTTTATCTTATAGATATCAAGGTGGATTAATTATTAGGAGGAATTAGTTGGACTATTTATGTGCATGCTCGTCATGTGAAAAAATTGTTTTTTTGATTTGTAAACATTGATTTAATGTATATTTTAAATTGGATCATGTAATTCTTATTGAGTGAATTATTATTTGATTTATAGTCATGATTGGTTGGTATGAATTTGCTATAAGGTGTAGGTAATACACAATCCTACAATTTTTAATTTCATTGTTGTGGGTGCTTAATGGTTTGAACCACCTTAATGACTAAGGGAATACATAATTGTTTCCCTCTCGTGAAGGTCATGATTTTGAGTCTCCATGCTCGGTTAAAATTGGGTCAAGATGAACCTTGTTACTTTTTGGGTTTTTGTAAACCACAATCTTGGAAAGAGGGTTCTAAGATTTGTTGGCTTATAGCATCTTCATGAGTTTCTTTCCTTACGGTTATTTTAGGGTTTAGAATCATGACTTAGGAGTCACTATGTTAGAATAGTAGGTGGGTTTGATTCAAACTAAGTCATATATTTGAATTTTTTTGATTAAATACAATTGTGAATTAGTGTTGAGTTGACTATTTGATTCGAGTTTGAATTCTTGAGTTCATGATGATTATTTATTTTTGATGATATATATTAACTTTTCCATTAGATTTTGAATCATGTTAAATGATGTCTATAACATCATTTAGTTTTTTTGAGTTGTTATTTTAAATATGGAAAATGTGACCATACTCTAAACAAATATCTATTAAATTTTTTAGGGATTTGTGTAGACAGAGGTTCTAAATAAATTTGGTTTGGTTTTCCATTGCTTGCATATTTGCAATATGATTTTGTATTCCTGTGTGTAAAGCTTGAGTGCCATGAAGATATGGTAAATAACTATTGCAATGGGTATTTAAAAGATTTTTTGTCAGTCATTCTTGGATTCAAAATAGGTAAATCAAGGTTCATTTAACTATTTGAATTGGGTAATGTTTGTATTTTATTTATTCTATCATTGGTGAGTATGCTTTGAGTAATGTTGGGTACATTCCAATTAAGGAAGATATTATGAAACATTTCTTGGTAAATGTTGATTTTTTTTATTAGATAGGGTTGTGAGAAATTGCTAGATGAATTCAGCCTAAATTGTTAAGGATTAAGAATACCCATGAATTTTGAATTTTTTGTGGCATTAATTGTTAGATTTCTTTTGGAACTTGGAAGGTTGGAATAGTAATAAATAATCTTATCATGCTCTCTTGATTAGTAATAACATGTAAGAAGGTTAAATATTAATGGGAACAATACATTAGCATTATTCTCATTAATGGTTTGTGGAATGAATCATGTAATTATTTTACTATACTTGTTAAGATAAAATAAATTGGAGGTATGTATATAAGATGATAGTAAAAGGGAATATTCTAATACTTCTAGGATATTCTTCTTGAGTTCATAAACTATCCTATAAGATTCTTGTTTTTTATCTTTAAAACAAACAATTTATTTTTAATTATTTTGTAATGAAATGTCTAGGCAAAGAGATGTAAATCCATGCCACTTCTTAGAACCCACCATGTACATTATCATTTTTATCTTATAGATATCAGGGTGGATTAAGTATTATGAGGAGTTAGTTGGACTATTTACATGCATGTTCATCATGCGATAATTTTTTATGTGATTTGTAAACATTGATTTAATGTATATTTTAAATTGGATCATGTAATCCTTATTGAGTGATATATTGTTTCGTGAAGTTGTAAATGATAGTTGGCCAATTATATCATTATATAATTATTATTATACTTTTTAAAATAAGAAATTATCCTAAATGAGTTCATGACATATTTTATTATTTGACTAAATCCTTATGTGATGTAATAATGATGTATGTTGATTTCATCAACAGTTGTACTTGAAAATGATTGTGAAACAAATTGAACTTGATTATTTATTTGTACTTTACGATATCATTTAATCTAATTTATTAAATGATAAATATTACAATGTTAATCATGACATAATTAATTAATGAAGTAAACAATTAATGTTTTTTTGGGATTATGGAACAAGATTCAAGAAATAAATGAATATTTTTAAGACTCGATTATAAGAAGACAAAGTTAATAATTTCCCATTATATAGTACAAAAATTATTACATGAATCTATAATAGTACCATTTTTATATTAACTAGCTAAGTGGCATAATGATGTCAAAGTATAATAGTATAACATCTACAAATCAATTGTTAATGATTAAGTAAGAATGAATCATGTCATATTAATGATGATAGAAAAATCTGAAACAAGTGTTGAAAATAATATATAGATATATCTTTTAAGAGGTAGTTCACGTTAGATATTGTTTAAGTAAAACACGACATTATCTAAGTAAATATGGGATGAATACCTAAACTAAAAATGATAATTTATCTGAAACTAGTTCGAATGATTGAAGTTGTAAAGTGAAACTTTATTTTGGAAATATAGAATGACAATTTTTAACATGTTAATAATAACCTATGGTTAATATTATAATCATCTTATGTGTTAAGTAGGCATGGAATATAAGTCCCACCTATTGAGTTGAATGTACTCTAAATGTACAATCTTAGGATGGCTATGAGAAGGGTTATGATTAATTTGATGGGATTAAAAAGTAATCATTATATTTTCCATAGGGGTCCTAAGTTGGTACTATTAGCATAAAATCATGTCGACAGTGAGACCTAGATTTTAGGCCTTCTTAATAAATTAGTTTTAAATATTTAATTGTTAAGATGTGATCCAGATAACTATGTGGAATGATGATGCAGTGATGGGAAAATTTTTGAGTAACTTATTTGTGGTCATAAAAATAAGAATGCAAAGCATAGATCAAAATATTTGGGCTAAGTAATGTACTAGTTAGTAACACTATCATTTTACCGAGTTCCAATAAAATGGTATGAGATATCAGATGAAACTCAGTAAATTGATATTCAAGTAGACACTTGGAACTACATTAGTCTATAGACCTAATAAAATGGTTAACCAATTACATACATGATATATACACTTGGATATAGTGACGATTAAGGAGATTGGGTAGCTCTAAAATATATACACACCGGAGAGGGTGATGATAAAGGGTTTTAGGTATATATAATTGACCTTTACCATTGCACATGGTTACGATGTTATCATATGCATTGAAACCTAAATTACTTGGCTTGATTATTATTGCTGTAATATACAATCATTGAAGGAAAGTAAAGGGGATTAAGGGGTTTGTTTAAAAAAAAATCCCTTATTATGGAGTTTTTATAACATTGGGTGTTACATTTTTGGTATATGAGTTTAAGGTTAAAACATCTCTTAGACATAATGGGTCCTCATGCCAAAACTAAACTTATTTATTTTCTAATAGAAAAAAATGGTTAGGATAAGGGGCAATGTTGTAAATAATCAACCAATTGGAGCTAAGGTCGCCACCGCTTAGAAATTAGAAAAGATAATTTTTGTGATAGAAGAAACATGCAATCGTATTATTGTTATAGAACAATGTATTTTTGTTGAGGATGAAGATAATTATAATGAATAAATTGAATAGACATAGGGAAAACTTAATACAAAAATTCATAATGCTACGAGTAATAATGAAAATGTATTGGATGTTAATGTTGTAAATAATGACATAATTATTGGGAACCACAATTTTAATGTTACAAATCTTAACATTGCAGACTAGAAACAACTTGACCATAAGAGGGATTTTTTGACATTAGAAATGTCAAACGATATTAAGAAAATAAGTCCCCCTAAATTTTATGGGATAACGCTAAGAGATGGAGCTAAGAATTGGATCGGTGATGTGGAGAAACATTTAGCCATCGGAACTTATATGAAGAAACTAAAGTAGTTTTTGGTTCATATAGGATCACTAAAGAGGCTTCCTCTTGGTGGGACAACTGGAAGGTAGAGATAGGGGTCAATGTATCCAACATTACTTGGGATTAGTTCAACTTCTATTTTAGGCATAAAGTGTTGGTTACTATAGGTATACTATGACCAGAAGATGTCATAATTTTATACCTTAGTTTAGGGAAAGTTGAATGTAACAAAGTACAAGGAAAAATTTACTAAATTGTTGAAATACATTCCTTGGTACCAGGCTGATGAAAATTTTCTCATAAGAAACTTCATGACGGGACTAATATTGTTATAAGCGAGAAAGTGGATAGGCATGGTCCTTTAACCATGGAGGTCGTTTTCAAAAAATCCATTCACCAAGAGCAGAAGATGCAATCTATATTTTCTCACTATGATAAAAAAGGAAAATAATTTCACTTCACTATCTCCACTATAATTAAATAATACCCGGTGGAAGAAAGTGGGAAATAAATCTAAGAATGGGAAGAAATTTACAAAGAAAGTAAAGTCTTTTGTAAACAATTGAAAAATAGTCAAAATAGTGCAACAGTGAACGAAAACAAAATATTTATCATCACCCCATTTTTATTATGTTATCACCATCATTTTATCTTAGGATTTCCCTTTCCATGCATCCCTTTCTAACCCCGGTGCCTTATATTGTTAGTTTAGGATTAGATAGTTGCATTTTCCTTTCTTAGGAGTAGTTTTAGCATTATCAATAGGTAGAGGAACCGGGATTCTTCGGAGGTATGTTTCACAATGAAAGTACAAAAACTTGGAGACATTCCCATGTTGCCTCAAAATATTGGGTTGTCTATGACTCAGGGTCAGGCACAATTTTGAGCTCCAACATATAAGATCAAGATAGAAAGTTAGTGGGCCCTAAAATGTTAATGGAAATGGAAAAGTAAGTGAAGCTCACCCATGAGCGATTGAAATAAACTAATGATATTAAGAAGAGATATATAGATATGAAATGAATAAATAAGAAATTTGAAATAGGAGAAAAATTATTCTTAAGGGTTAAGCCCAAAAAGAGTTCTATAATGTTTGTCAAGGCTTCCAAGTTATCACCAAGATATGTTGGACCTTTTGAAGTTATAGAAATCATATTCCTTGAAGCATATTAGTTTTCTTTTACTCCTATATTATCTAAGATGAATGATGTTTTTCATATTTCCTTTCTTAAGAAGTATGTTTCAGATGTATCACATGTACTTAATTGGAACACTTTGCAAGTTCAAGATCGGGAATTATGGTAGTTGAACCAATCAGAATTATAGAAACTCACATATTTCACTTGAGAAATAGATAAATTGTGTAATGCAAGGTCCAATGGGACCAATATTCAAAATAAAATAACTTGGGAGAATATATAATAAATGAATACAATGTTTCCTCAATCAAGCTTCAGTCATAAAATATGATATTTTCAACTTATTAAGTTATACTAGATATTAGTTTATAAATTATGAATGTTGAAATGAAAAATTCTATCATATTTTAGATAGTATGGAAAACCTAGATGTTTTATAAGGATGTTGCAACCAATAAATTGATGACAGATAAGTTAATATTCCTACAAAATATTTGTTTGGATGGAAATGCATGAATGTTTTCCTTTGTTGTAGGATATACATATGTTATTTATATTGTTTTTGCTAATGGGTAAAATCATTAGGATGATGATTCATTAAGGGGGAAGCATGTCACATCCCACATTTTCATTTCATATTATCACAAGATAGGTTTAGTAGATTAAATTGGATCACGAGGACTTGGGGACAAGAAGTGTCACCTGATTAGTGTCACAACTATGTGTATGCATGTTTACCTCGGAAAAGGATAAACATGCTTACGTATAGTTGAGAAGCTAACCGTGTAATGATGATTTCCAGGAAGCATTTGCAAGATACCTAACTTTAATGCCATTTTTTTATTAAAATCCAAGTTACTTTGCTAATTTGATGAGTTTCATGATTGGGTGTTTTACTTGATTGTTGTATAGGTTATTGGTATTGTAGTTTACTTTTCTTACTAGAAGTAATAACTTGTAAAGTATGATAAAATTTATACATAAATGTATTTTACTATTTCTTTATGTAAAAAATAATGGTGAATGTTTAAAGTACCATCTCTTTCAAAAATATAATGATCATTGATTATACAACACGAGACACTATTTTAAAGGAACATGCAAGACATTGGTTTTATTAAGGAAAGTCTTTGAGTATCTTCATTACAAAAAAATGTTAGTACAATTACGTGATTATGATTATTTAATAATCTGTATTATTACATTATCATAAATTATTCATCATGATTTTCATTTATTTTGATTTAAATTTTTGAGTTGGTAACTCGTCTTTGATTGATTGATACTCATTTTAATCCATAGGATCCAAAACAACATCACTTTATCGATAATCCGGTACTGAAGAAGAAAAAAATGAAGAAATAAAGGAGAAGACTCGTATTTCTATAGAACCTCCACCCTATGCAGAGTGACGGTGTGTAACCATCCCTTAGCTTAGCAAAGTGGTCTTATAACTGCCACCTTGCATAAGGTGGAGGTCTTGTAACCGTCGATCTACATAGGGTGGTGGTGCTGTCACTTTTGATAGAAAAAAAATGGAGCACTAACAATCTTGGATTTTAAGTTTCTGGAGTATGTCTCTTCCTTTCACAACCTTTCTCATTCTCCAGTTCATGGGAGGACATGAGAAGGGCTATAAAATACATGGAGGATTAAGATAACTAGGCATAGTAAACAATTGGATTCATGGGAGTAAGTGAGAAAAAGAATTTCAGTGCTGGAGTTGAGTTGTAGAAAAAAGGTGTACATGGAATAGAGAAATCAAGCATAGGAAAGGAGAGCTTGACATTGTTATCTATTTTTATACTTATTTTAATTTGTATCTTTGAATTTTATTGGCCAATACATAATTGGGAAGAAATAACAATTTCCATTCCCGATTGTTTTTTCCTCACACTAGGGGTTTCCAGGATAAAATTTGTGTGTTATCTCTCTTAATTTATTTATCACTCTCTGCGATTTTATTCAAAGGAATTAATAATTCAATCACTAGCTTGAGATCTATCATTTTCCAAGGATGAAAGTAGAACAACATTAATTGTGAATTTTAAGTTTCCTAAGTTTAAATATTACAGATCATTTTAATATCAAAGATAACAAGTATGAAGGACTGTGGTATTCATTTTTGTGAGTTGTATGATAGTGAAATGTTCTAAGCATGAAGAGGATTTACCTTGTGATATATAAGTTTCTATAAAGAAGTGGGAGTAGAGAATTCAGGGACAAATAGATGAAGAAAACATGGTCTCGTAGAACTAAGATGCTAGAGACCATGATGGATAGATTGTATAGACATCAACAAGAGCTATCAGATCTAGAAAATATGGCTTTAGTAAATCAAGATTCCATGGACTCGGTAGTTCGAGCCTTAGCTAAAAATTTTGGCGTAGGGAAGAACCAAAAAGAGGAAGATAATGTGGAAGAGTTTGAAGAAGAGACTCCATTTGGAAAGGTAAAATCTGATCATACTCCTTTCAAAGTTGAAAATAAGGTTGAAATTAATATCTTTGAAGGACAAGTAGATGCATATTTATTAGATAAGTGGTTAAAACAGTTTGAAGTCTACTTTAGTGTGCATAATTTCATGGAGGCACAAAGGATTAACTTTACATGTCTCAAAATGGAAGTTCATGCTTTGGTTTGGTGGAGAACCCATCTAGCCACTTGCGAAAATAAGAAATGTCTTATTGTCAAGATCTGGGGAGGGTTTTAAGGAATTAGTTATAGATAAATTTTATCCTATTGGCCATAAGACTGACTCTGATGATTAAATGGCAGTATTTTAGACAAGGAAGTGGTCAAAGTGTGGACTATTTTATGGAATGTTGGTGGTAAGCCTTGTTGCTAAATATGGACTTGGAGGATGAGGAAATTCTAACCAAGTATTTGGGAGAACTTCACACTCACCTTCGAAGAAAATTAATCTCTATAAAGCCCAAAGATCTCAATGAGTGAAGTGTGCATGCATACTATATAGATGATGAAAGGAAGCAAAAGAAGAAGATTCAAAGAAAACACAATCAACAAATAAAGAAAAGAAAGATTAGGGACAAAAAAATTAACAAAGGTAAATCAAAGGGGAAAGGTAAACAAGATGCCACAACTTTAAATACTTGTAACGATCCTAAGAAATTTTGTAATAATCGTGATATCAATGGTCATACTAATGCTATGTGTTGGAGGTTACATTTGGAGTTACATCCAAAGAAATAAACCAAGGACTCAAAGAAGTCCATGACAACTATGAAGATAGAAGGGGAAGTGGAGATAGAGGATGACGCTGATGTAGATGAGAGGCTTGGATGAATGACCACCAACATGGATAACCAAGAGAAGGAAGATGATATGAGTAGAATATTCCATATCAAAATCCAAATCAAGATAACTAAGGTAAATACTTTGGTTGATACCATTTTTAGTTTAATTTGAGGTATTGATACTTATGAGAATCCACATCCATATCCTTTGGGATGAGTGAAGAAGGGTGTAGAGATTTCGGTAACAAGAAGATGTAATTTCAAGTTTGGGATAAATTCTCAGTATATAGATGTATTGGAGGCCGATGTAATTCCACTTGATGCATTTGAGATTTTTTTCAGGAGTCATTACTTGTATATGAGTGATGTTATATTCATGAGAAGGGAGAACCAATATAGATGGGTTAAGGATGGGATTAGATTTAATGTATGGGAACGCCAATGTAAGTCAAGGCTTATTATGGTAGGTGCTAACAAAGAAAAATGGATTATTCAAGAAAATCATAATGAGTTTTGTTTACTTTTGTAAATGGATAAACAAGATGGGGTGGAAGTTTCAGATATTTATAACCAGGGGATGAAGGATTTGGATAGTATTATTCAGTATTTTTAGAAATTTGTTGAGATTCCCAGTCAATTAACACCAAAATGGAAGGTAGATCAAGATATTCGGATGTTGCTAGAGTCGCCTCTACCGAGCATCGGTTATATAAGAAATACTTGTTAGAGATTACTGAGGTGAAGAAAAACTCCAGGAGATATTAGAACAAGGTGTGATACGACCGAGCACCTCATCATGTGGTTCACCTATTATGATGGTTCCAAAGAAGGATGGTTCGTGGAGGATGTGCATCAACTATTGTGTTCTAAATAAGATCACCATCAAGAACAGATATCCACTCCCTATATAGATGACATCTTGGACAAGATTCAACATGTCAAATTCTTTAATAAGTTAGATCTCAAGTTAGGTTATCACTAATTCAGAATGAAGGAGGAGGATATATGGAAGACTTTCTTCAAGAAAAAATATGGCTTATATGATTGATTAGTACTTCCATTTGGTTTATGTAATACACCCGCTACATTTATGAGATTGATGAATGATGTATTACAGGAATTCATAGATTCATGTGTCATTGTATATCTAGATGATATTTTGATTTTTAACACCACATTGGAGGAACATCTAACACATTTTTAACAATTCTCGCGAGTTCTCAAGGAGAAAAAACTGCTATGCAATACGAAGAAGTTTGAGTTTTCCAAATAGTCATTGTCTATCTTAGGAACGTGGTTGGAGGAGGAGAGCTAAAAGTGGATCCAAAGAAGGTGAAATCCATCACCAATGGGATCCTAGGAGACTATAATTTTTGTGGGAGTAGTACAATACATGAGGAATTTTATTCCAAGATTCTCCACTATTGCAGCACCTTTACACACATCGGCCGCAAATACTAATGATTTTGACTGGGATAAGCAACAAGATAAAATATTTAAGTTCTTGAAGTACAAGATTAGTAATTCTCTAGTAATTATTATTCCTAATTTACAACATCCCTTTAAAGAAGAGATAGATGCTACTGATTATGTTATGGGAGTCATGTTACTATGGGGAGGTAAGCAAGTCTCATAACATTTTGAGACCTTTACTTAAATAGTTAGATGATATTTAGTGTATGATAAAGAAATGTATGCACTAGTTTGGGACATTAAGAAATGGAAGAATTATTTATTGGGTAAATAAACTATTGTGCAAACTAACCACAAACCTCTCCAGTATTTGTAAGTACAATCAAAATTGCAGCAGGAAAGGCACTACAAATGGATGGGATTCCTCTAAATAGCCCATCTAGTGATCAAATAAAAGAAGGATAGTACAAAATTGGTGGCGTAGACATATTTTTAGGCCACCCACATAGGAAAAAACCTCCTTCTTATAAAATATCTCCCAGATTGAGCCCTTCACGAAGGAAGATGGAGAGGTTGATCTGAAAATGGTACTAATTTTTTTCTCAAGTAGTACTTTGAAAATTCTCGATTTAAAAACTTGATAACCGACTAAGAGTATTAGAATTTTTGGAATTTTTGCAACCCAAAACCTTGAAATCTTCTAGATAGATCAATCGTTTAATTTTTAACTTAAGTGAATATACTTGAATCTACTACAAATCCATTTAAAAATTCACAGTTGATTTTAGAATGCACTCAAATTGAATTCTTGATTCCAAATATGAAATGTGCAATTCCCTTTCTGTTGTGGGTTATGGATACTAAAAATGTGACTTCAATCCAAATAATACAATTCTATGCTTGCTTAAATAATTAATCAAATAAACTAACTTTAATCTTTGTATCTAGTCAAAATATTCTAAACAAACCGAAATCAAATCCGAACACAAGAACTTGATAACGAGTTCGACATAATGCCTATGTCTCGAATCCATGTAATCATAAATCGATCTATTAACATCCAATAAAGTACAATATACCTTAACCATTGACTTAATGGACATTTAAACCTGCAATTGAGCTTATCTAGACCTCTTGGAACTCTGTAATTTCCCAGAAACATTCCCAAGTCCATCTATGGCTCCTAAAGTACTTTTGTTTGTTTCATATACAATTACGTCTGAAAAAAGTATACAACTGTAAATTTACAAAACCTACATAAAATAGGTGTAAATTTATATAAACTAGATGAATTTATGAAAAAATTCCCTTTTTACTCCATGACCTAATTCGAACCGAGTGTGGTTGGAAAATACGAGATCTCTTCCTGCTCTCCTTGCACGATCTCAGTGAAACTATGATGGAAAAATTCCTACATAGGAAAATATATAGTACTTCTTGTAACAAAATTTACATTTTTGGAAATATCTTACAATTATTAACAATTTTTCTTTGTACACCATTACAAAATTCAGACTGTAAGTACCTCAAAATGGTGATCTCTACAAACTGGTCTTTTGTTGTCCCCTCACAAACCTACCAAAAGCTCCCTTTAAATAGAAGTGATCTCAAACTCTATCAGTTTCTAAAAAGTGGTGGGATGGTAGGGCTGATAAGTATTTTAGCATATGTAAAGGGTTCAAATCCCCCTTAAATAGGTTTAGGCACCCAATTTAGCCATTGACCCCACATTTGGTGGGAAAGGGATAGGATAAGCCTTTAAATAATTTTTTTGGCCACAAAATCCTCCTTATCCCATGGGATTTAAGCTTATTCACGTGGAATGGATTAAATAGATTATTTTTATTATTTTAAATCCAATTCCACTACCAAAATTCCAAGTGTCATGCCCATAATATGTCATTTTTCCATGTCAGAGTGTGCCATGTCATCATTTGACCACAACTTTGACTATCCATATCTTTCGCATATGAACTCAAATTTGGTCCATTCAAAATGTGTCGAAAATATTGTGATGAGATTTATACCTTGGAACTTATTATGAAATATTACAAGACCATCACTTCTTTCTTTTCTCCACATGTCATAATGTCATTGGTCCACTATTGACCTATTGACTAGAGTTGATTTTCTGCCGATCAAACTTTGACCGGACATAACTAGAGCTCCCAATGTTCGTTTGTCGCATTATCATAGTTGATTGAAATATCTCAAAATTATCTTCTCAGCACTGAAATAATATAGGATTTTTATGGAAATTTTTATATCAAAAGTGATCCCCTATTAGACCTCCCCAAAGAGAAAGACTTTTGTCCCAAAAAGATTATATTAGAACATTTTGCCATCCCGTCCTAAATCTGAAACTCTGCTACCACCTTGGAAGTGTTGTTGTAGTAAAACCTTTTGTCTCTTCTCTTGCAACCTTCTCACTTCAAAATTTTTTGTCTTATCCTAGACTGTGGGCTATGGACCCATGACGCTTATGTTGCATCACTCTAATATCTGAAGAAAACGTCCACGCCTCCGCTATATGGTGCTAAGTTTTTAAATGAAAATTCAATGATCCTACTATACGGTGTTAATATTCTAGATATTTGAAAAAAAGGATCTTCTTTGACTCTATAACACAACTTCTAGCTTCGAGTGGATTTCATAGAATCCAAACTGGTTTGAAGGAACTCTATACTACTTAGAGCTATGATTGATCCAATGTCGGTGATGGACAATGACTTGTCCCTTTTCAGACCTCAACACCTCCGTTGTGTAATGCTAAGTCTTTTTAGACCTCAACACCTTGGTTGTGCAATGCTAAGTCTCTTTCAGACCTCAACACCTCTTGTGTAGTGCTAAGTCTCTTATAGACCTCAATGCCTCCGTTGTGTAGTGTTAAGTCTCTTACAGACCTCAATGCCTCTGCTGTGTAGTGTTAAGTCTCTTACAAACCTCAATGCCTCTGCTGTGTAGTGATAAGTCTCTTGCAGACCTCAACACCTCCACTTGGTAGTGATAAGTCTCTTTCAGACCTCAACGCCTTTGCTTCATGATGCTAAGTCTGATGATCAACTACCATTTGAATGTGTGGTTGCAATGCCTTGACTCTAAATGATGTTCTGAGCTAATCTTTTGAGAGCTCCTTTTGTTGAAAAATTATATCAGGTACCATTCTACTAGATTCCCATGATGGCCTCTTCATAGAATGAAGTTCTGACCTAACATCAATACCAATGGTGATTTAGCTACAATTCTTGCAAAGTCATGATGAGTTTGCACATAATGAAGTTCCGAGCTAACTCCTGTGAACTCTATTGTCTGTTAAAATGGAAGATCAATATCCATGCCTTATATGATTCAAATCTTGTATCCAAGTTATAACAAGTACTCACAAGGTGATCAGGAGATATGTTTGGAGTATTAATCAAATTTTCTAAGTAAGAAAATCCACTGAGTATGGTAAACCTTTCTCTCAGCATTTTCTCACAAAATTTGATCTCCAAATAAATATTGCATACTATTCATCAATCTAAATTATGCAATATATAATTGAAAAATTATTGACTTACCCATTTTAAAGGACTTTCACTTTCAAGTATTACCTGATCCTGGGTTGACTTGTCAACTGGTGGTGGAGTAGAAACTTCCTTTTCCTTTGTAATAGGCCTCCATTCCATCTTTGGCTTTCCATTACTCTAATGGCAAGATGGATGCAGTTTCCAGTAATTATCCACCCGGTGCCCATTCCTCTAGCAATGAGCACAAAAGTCCCTCTTAAAATCCTTTTCTAGGATGAGGAACTCTTTCAACCATTTCTCGACTCTGCATGACGAGATTGGTCTTTCTGATTTTCCTTGTTCTTCACGAATGACATTAACTTATTCATTAGTGTCCTTATCTTCTAACATATGGCAACACAATTATTATGCAATCCAAATAAAGTACATAGAAAGGAATTCCACATCTTCTGAAAATCATAACCATACTTCTTAAGCTGAAAAAGTGGATCAAAAGTTTTATTGTGCTTATGATTATGGTATGAAACTAGAGGTGGAATCTCATTACCTCTTCACTGATTTCTCTTACCGCATATCTTGTTTGTGATGACGAAGAAAAATTTCCTTCTCGGAATATTCTTACAGGACTAGTGAGGTATTCACTTTGCTTTCGAATCTTGTCTCCCGTCATGTTCTTGGAGCATCCTCCAATTTCCATTCCTGCACTAGAAAAACCCAAACATGTAAAATGAGGATGATCCTCTATCTATATTGGGTTAGCAATGCCTTGGCCATTTTTACCAAGGCCTCTTCCATTAAATCCCATTTTATCTAATAATTTGGATCTAATGCCTCTAGTATGATTTTCAAACAAAACAAAGACTTCATTACTCTGAATCTAAAACTCTGAATGGGAGGAAGAAGATTGATGTGGTGAACAACTTATAGTACAGTCATTTTCCATGGTCACTTATCTAAAGTTGAAGGTATTTCCATTCTCTCGATCACCACACTACAACCTTACCGAGCTCATCCTTGGTTTGTAGTTCTGATTTCAAGCGAGCATTCTCCTCTTCCAAGGAGTAATACATTAATCACGGAGAGATAGTTACGTTCTGGATCTGGTTATTATAATATTCAACCTCATTAAGCTTCACATGTTTATACATCTTTCCCATAGTGCACTTGTACCATGTTCACACAAACTAAACCAATTGTACCAAATTGAGGCAATCACTCTGTTAATCAGATTTATTGAAGCAAAATGGAGCTAAACCACTCGATATGAAACTTCATACAAAAAATTAGTACCATTTTCAGCTCGATACCAAACTTGATTTGAAAATGGTACTAATTTTTTTTGAAGTAGTACTTAGAAAATTCTCAGATTTAAAAACTTGATAACTGACTAAGAGTATTAGAAATTTTGGGAATTCTTGAAACCCAAATCCTTGAACTCTTCTAGATAAATCAATTATCTTTAATTTTCAACTTAAGTGAATATATTGAATCTATTACAAATCCATTTAAAAATTCATAGTTGATTTTAGAATGCACTCAAATTGAATTCTTGATTCCAAATCTGAAATGTGCAATTCCCTTTCATTGTGGGTTATGGATACTAAAAATGTGACTTTAATCAAAATAATCCAATTGCATGATTGCTTAAATAATTAATCAAATCGACTAACTTTATTTTTTTATTTGATAAAAATATTCTAAACAAAATAAAATTAAATAAAAACACAAGAACTTGATAATGGAGTTTGGCGAGAATGCCTACGTCTCCAGTCCACATAATTGTGAATCAACCTATTAACATACAATGAAGTAAAAATACCTTCACTATTGACTTAATAGACCTTTATACATGCAATTACGATGATTCGACCTCTTGGAACTCTATAATTTCGTAGAAACGTTCCCAAGTCCATATGTGGCTCCTACAATATTTTTTGTTTGTTTCCTATGTAATTACATCCGAAAAAAAGTATACAAAATTAAATGCACAACACTGACATAAAATAGGTTTACATTTATGGAATCTATAGTAATTTAAGAAAATATTCCCTTTTAACTCCATGGCCTGATTCAAACCAGAAGTGGTTGGAAAATACAAATCTCTACCTGCTCCTCGTGCCTAATATGTGAAATTACGATGGAAAAAGCCTACATAGGAAAATCTCTGACAGAGCTTCCTATAAAAAAATTTACATTTATGGAAATATATCATAAATTTGAAAACCTTTTCTTTTTACACCATTGCAAAATTCAGACTTTAAGTACCTCAAAAATGGTGATCTCTATAAACTGGGCCTTTGTTGTCCCCTCATAAACCTACCAAAAGGTCCCTTTAAATAGAAGTGATTTAAAACACTACCGCTTTTGGAAACTGGTGGGTTGGTAAGGATGATAAGTATTTTATCACAATTCAAGGGTTCAAATCCCCTTCCATAGGTTTAGGCACCCAATTTAGCCATTGACCCCACGTTTGGTGGGAAAGGGATACGATAAGCCTTTAAATAGCTTTTTTGGCCACAAAATCCTCCTTATCCCATGGGATTTAGGCTTATTAAAGTGGAATGGATTAAATAGATTATTTTTATTATTTTAAATCTAAATCCACTACCAACCTGCCAAGTGTCACGCCCATAATATGCCATTTTCCTATTTCAGAGTGTGTCACGTCATCATTTGACCACAACTTTGACTATCCATATCTTTCGCATACGAAATCAGATTTGGTCTGTTCAAAATGCGTTGGAAAGATTTCAATGAGATTTATACCTTAGAACTTATTATGAAATATTACAATACCATCAAATCTTCCTTATTGCCACATGTCATAATGCCATTGGTCCACTATTGACCTATTGACTAGAGTTGACTTTCCTATTGACCTGAACTTTGACGGACATAACTAGAGCTCCTAATTTCTGTTTGTCGCATTATCATAGTCGATGGAAATATCTTGAAATGATCTTATGCAATGATAAAATATCAAGATTTTTATGGAACTTTTGATATGAAAATTGATCTCTTGATCGAGAGGCATATGCCCAAGATAAAGACTTTGGGGTGACATTTCAACAATTGCGAGTCCCAAGGTGGTAAAAGGATGGGGATTGAATATTGATATCTCAAGGTATGGCTACTCTACCGATGGGGAATATTTGCATTCCAAAATAATAAAGGATTCTATTGATGAGGGATGCACATACCTCAAAAGCAGCTTGGACATTTCAATGTTGGTAATACCTTAGCCCATTTGTAAAGGTACATGTATTGGCCCAATATTCAAGATGAAGTTTCTAAATTTATTAGTGGATGTAAAAAAATTTATACTAGAAAAGGAGGGTGTGTATATGCCTTTAATGGCCATACTTGTCGGTGGGAGTAAATTTCTATGGATTTTTTAAGAGGACTAGCAATATATAAACAAGGTCATGACTATCTCTATGTTTTTGTTGATAGATTTAGTAAGATGTGTATTATTATGGCATGTAAGAAGACAACAAAATAATATGAGTCAATATATATTTTCTCCAACCAATATGAGAAACTACTTTCTCGGCTTGGTTGGAGAATTTGAACCTATATGATCTAGCCATGCTTGATGAATATGAAGGATTATAGTTACTAACTTCCATAAAAAATTTCATATTGGACTCACGAGGTGAATTGGTGGAGGATGTTGGTGCTATAGGATAAGGTCAAAGAGATGAGAAGAGGTCTACAAGAGTCTTGAAAAGTTGGACTGAAAGGGAAGACACCGAGGCATGCTTGGTGGTACTCGAAGGAGAAAGTGAGGGAATTTTTTCCTTGTCTACTCCCCCACTAAGATTTTGTGGGACCAAAATCCTCCTGAGAAGGGGAGGTGTGATCCATAGGGATTCAAAATAACACCACTTCATCAAATCATCCAATACTAGAAGAATAAATTGGATAAAACAAGGAACGAATTGTATTTTTACGTAACCAACACCCTCTACGAGTTGTAGTCCCGTAACCATCCCCAACTGAGTGGTGGTCCTGTAAGCACCCCCTGTGCAGGGGGATGGTCTTGTAACTACCATTCTTGATAAAAAAATAGAGCATGAATAGTCTTGGATTTGAAGCATCCAGAATTTATCTCCTACCTTTTATGACCTTTCGACTCTCGAGTGCATGGGAGGACATGAGAAGGGATATTAAATATAGGGAGGATCAAGAGAATTGGGCATCAGAGAAAATTGGATTCATGGGAGTAAGTGAGCAATATAATTTTAGTGTTGGAGTTGAGTTGTAGAAGCAAGGTGTATGTGGAATAGAGAAATCAAGCATAGGAAAGGAGAGCTTGACATTGTTATCTCTTTTTCTACTTATTGTAATTTGTATCTTTGCATTTTATTGGCCAATACATAAGTGGGAAGAAATAAGTTTCCCTTCCCGACTAGTTTTCCCTCACACTGGGGGTTTCCAGGATTAAATTTTTGTTTTGTCTCTCTTAATTTCTTTATCACTCTCTATAATTTTAATTCTTTCACATTAATAATTAAATCACTATCTTCAAATATTTCATTTTCCAAGGTTTAAAGGAGAACACCATTAATTATGATTTGTAATTTTCCAAAATTTGAAGATTACATATCACCTTTATTGATGAATGATAAATTATATCAACAATTATATTGATTTGACAAATATTGAATTTTTTAAATCCTAAATGCGATTCACACCATAATAATAAGTAATTAAGTATGTATATGATACAAACAATAAGATAAAGAAATATGAAACCCTAGGTGCAAGAGAGAGGATAAATGACTTAGTCGATTTCACAATAAATCCTGAAGTGTGCTTTGGGATAGAAAACTACTAAACTACAAAAATGGTCATAATTTTAATTTTATTTTATCTCACATCTGTAGCTAGACTTCATTGTTTATTACCCGTATGTCGACCGATGCACCATGTAAACCCCCTTTACAAACACCTCCTCTCCTATAATTTTTTTATCCATTGAAGCTATGGCCTTGTATTTCCTAGATACTACCAAACACTATCATAATAAATTGAAATTATTGGCATAAATACGATTAATTTAGTTATAACTAATTATCTTTATTTTGTGGTATTTTGAGTATGAATTTATCCTCTCGATTTTAATAAAATTTTTGAATGATGCTTTTTTATGAAAATATTTATTATGAGAACCTTGTTACATGCAAAAAATTATATGTAGCAAAGGAATTATCTACAGAAACCCATCTGCAACCAAAGGGACTCACCTACAGTTAAGGAACCATCTACAACCACTCATCCACAACCAAAAGAAATCATCTACAAAAAATTAGGTGTGATTATGAATATATCTTAGAACGTGACTAACGACACTCGTGTATGTCCTTTTCATTGAAGAGGAAGTTAAAAATAGAACATGAGAAAAAGAAGATAACTCAACTATAGATCTGATTATTCATTACAACTTACTCAAGAAATAATTGATTAGTTAACACATGATTTAAGGAACTTGTTGGTTACTTGATTTATGTGTTCGATATCTGGACAACTATTGATTATTTCTAATGCATGTGTTTAAAACTTTTTTTTGTTTAAGATCTTCCACTTAGTCCATGGAAGATTTATTACTTAGTCAATTTTGACTCCTAGTTGAACTCTTCTTCTCACATTTTTTGTAATTGAGGAGTATAAGAGAAAAGGGTTAATGTTGGAAATCTATCTAGATGGATAATATAGAGAATAGAGAAATTATAGAATAGAGGATACACAAATACAAAAGTTACTTTGTTCCTAGATGTAACATTCATGTCAATTCAATAAAGAATCTAAGTTCTGTTTAGTAGCTTTTAGTTACAAGCCTTAGGAGGGATTAGCACCCAAGGCAGGGCCCACTTGTGGTCTGCTAAACCCCTCCATAGTTTTGTTTTTTTGTTTCATTACATGATTAGAATAGGAAACAATTTATTTCCTTATCTACATTACGAATTTATAATATTTTTAGATATAGTGTTTAGATATTAGTTTTAAGTTTTGTTTCAAGCATTTTTATTTTAAGTATTGTAGTGACAACTATTTATTTCCATACCTCCTAAATTCTTTGTAACTATGCATACAACACTGACATTATTGAAAGTTTACATCCTTTTCTTTGATGATTAAATGAATATGAATTAGTGAACAACATATTAATTGTTGCAAGTTAATTTACACCACCATTTTTGGCATCATTGTTAGGGATAATGCCAAGTTATAATTTTTTTGAAAGGTTTTATATTTCTTATAAGTATTTTAGGTTTAGGAAATTCCATCTACAAAGCCCCCCCACTAGTGTATGTTGATTGAATTTATCTAGTGGATGCATGCTCCGTCTAATAAATGCCCATGGTATATTATTACCCAATCCTCAAATAGTACAAATATCTTTATATGATTCTAAAGATTTTGAAGAAGACATACTTTCCTCTATATATGGAAATAGAAGTGACCTAAAATGTTGAAGATAGGGAAACTACTTTTGAGTTTCCAATCTACAACAACAACAAACCTTCTGTAATGAAGAACATTTCTCCCTCATCCCTTCCTCACTTTCATGGATTCATAAATAAAGACCCAAAAACTTTTTTGTCTGATTTTGAAATTTTATGTAGGATTTATGAATATACCATGGATACAAATAAGCTTAAGTTATTCCCTGTTACACTCAAGGATGTAGCCTTGAGATGGTTTATGGGTTTAGGAATAGATGTTGTGATAACTCGACCGATGATGAAGAAAAAATAATTTTTAAAATATTGATACTATTACATGCCAAGTTGTAGAGGAGGTGATAAATTCTTCAGGATGGAACGAAAGGAAGATGAGCCACTAGAAGATTACCTGGAAAGATTCTTGTTTAGTGTTCATAATTCAAAACATAGAAGGTTACTTAATGAGTCCCTTAAGATACTTTTTTAAAGGACTTAGTGAGAAGGATATGGATACTTTGGACATGATAGGAGATGTAGATATCTCAAAAGACAATTTTGAGGAAAATTTTGAAGCCTTTAGGAATTACTCCAGAGAAAAAGTGAAGAGATTGTGAAGAGAGTGCTATATTGAAGGGTAGATCAACTACCAATGGAATTGGGGATATATCCATATTAGAGATTGTGAACAGTGTAAGAACATGAAACAAGATATAGTCAATGAAATGGCAACTGAGATTGATGATTTAGGTGCTAAGAAGAAGAGATAAGATGGATATGCAACACTCATAGACTTCTACCATGCATGTAGAAGAAAGAAAGTTGATTGTAGATGCAAGGATTGGCGAGAATTACACAAGAAAGGGAGGATTCATAGGAATTCAAGATGATAGAAACAAAGGATAGAAAATGCTTCTATGTTTCTTAAATAAATCCATGGCCAGCAAGATAAGGAGGTGTCTCATAATATCCTATTCCATATTTTCAAAATTGGACTAGTAATCCATATATGCAACACCCACCTTGGGATAATACTCAGCAAGGTTGGGATCTATACCTTAGCAAATACCAACAACAATGACAACCTCAATTTTTAGGCAAACAATAATGGAAACAACCCCCTTAATCATGGCGAATCCTTGGAGAGGAGGTAAGTGATCTAATAACCCACCTCATAATTACCAAAAATCCTACTAAAAACCTCCTTATCCACAACAAAAAGATCTAATATTAAACCCCAATATGGATCTAAAAAAATATACCCAAATACCAGCTCAACCAACACCTAAACCTAACAATAAATATTCTTAGCCATCCTTTATCACTAAATCATCTCAATACCCTACTTATTCAGTTGATGTTAATAATATCCATCTTTGCTCAGGAAGAGCACTTCCTCCACCAAGTAAACCCACATTTACGAAATTACGAGATGAACTAAATTTTTTAGAAATTGATCCACAAAAAATATAGAACACGCTAAAATATGATCTAGAACAACTTGAACAAAGTTCAAACAAGGGCAAAATGTATGCTAATGAACCAACATTTCCAGAAATATTACATGAAAATAATACTAACCTCGAATCGATTATGATTCTAATGTTTTTAATCAAGTGAAGGATATTTCTGTCTAAATTCCACTTATTCAAGACATCAAGGATGTTCCCATATAAATTTTTTTTTATTAGGGATATATGCATTAAAAAAATGTAAAAAGAAGAAGGGATCCATCCACTATAAAATTTCTTAAACATATGACCGATATCATGCTTGGAAATTTAATTTTAATAAAGTATATAGATTCGGGCAGTCCTTTAGTAAACATTACAATTAATGGCACAACAATAAATAATACTTTGATTGACTTAGGGGAAGAAATTAACGTCATGACCAAGAAAATTATGGATGATCTAAAATTAGAAGGACTAAGGAAAACAACTATAGTCTTACAACATGCGAAACATCAATAGTGATACATGGAGGAGTCCTTGAGGATATAGTTGTGGTAGACTCTTGGGAATACCCTATTGAATTTATTGTCCTTTAACCAAAAGAAAGTTTAGGAGGATATATTATCATTCTAAGAAGGCCATGTTTGGCCACTAGTGATGCATTCATAGGTTGTAGGTTTGATAACATGATTATTTCCGAGTGGAAGCGTACTATAAAGCTCATTGTCTAATGAAGATCTCACAAAATTTGGGTTGAAGAACCTGAAGAAGATTAGAACTATGTATAGTAACTCATGATGATGGAGAAATCTTGTATAATTAAAGGAAAAGAAAGAGATGATGTTCTCTATAATTTTTTATAGGATAATAATGGAAAGAATGCATAAGTTGACTTATTAAGGTGTTCAAGTTGTCCCTTGAACCAAATTCTACTACAACAAAGCACCATGGACATTCCAGGTAAGAATTGTATTCTTCATCAACTTCTTCCCCATGAATGCATACTAAATTTTGTTAGCAACAATGTATATTCAATGATGGATCTCTCCAAACAAGTTGAAATAACACTAGGAAGGACACTTAATGTAAAAAAGATGTTGAATAAACAACAAGAGAAATTGTTGATTGCTCTTCTAAAAAAATAAAACAACATTTTCTTAGGACTATGGTGATATGCATGGAATTCATCCTAGGCTTTGTACTCATACAATTTATATCAAGGAAAACTACAAACCAATCAAGTAGCCACATAGGAGAATGGACCGAACAATAAGACAAACTGAAAAAAGAGAATTGAAGAAGTTACTAGATGATAGATTTACGTACTTAATATTAGATAGTTAGTGGGTGTCACCTCTTATCATTGTGCCAAATAATAATGAAAAATGGAGGATATGTGTAGATTATAGGGAGATGAATGCAATAACAAAGAAGTATCATTTTCTATTTCCTTTCATTAATCAAGTGCTTGACACTTTGGATGGTAAAAAATATTTCTCTTTTCTTGATGGATATAGTGGTTATAATTAAATTCAAATTTCACGGAGGTTACGGATGGTACTACCTTCACATGCCCATGGGGAACATTTTCTTATTCAGTTCTATTTGGCTTGTGTAATACACTGCTACATTCTAAAGGGAAGTCTCGAGTATATTTTAAAATCTAAAAAATGAATGCATGGAGGTATACATGGATGAATGCACTTTACATGGAATAAATTATGAATAATAAATGCAAAATCTAGAAAAAGTCTTGAAGAGATGCAAAGAGCACAATTTATCCTTAAGTAATGAAAAATGCTACTTGATTATGTATGAAGGTATAGTTTTGGGACAATATATTTCTTCTAATGGAATTCAAGTGGATCCAACAAAGGTATTTGTTATAATAAACTGACCAAAACTAAAGAAACAAAAGGATGCTAGGATATTTCTAGGCCATGCTAGATATTACAGAAGGTTCATATAATATTTTAACAAGATTGTAGTACCACTTTTTGTATTATTAGGAAAGGATGTTACTTTTGAGTGGATTGAGAGATGTGAAATTATATTCCAAAATTTAAAATAGATTTTAAATATTGTTCTCGTATTAAGAGGATATGATTAGAACCTACCTTTCTATATCCACACCAATGCATCAAACCATGCTATTGGAGCTGTCCTAGGAAAAAAGAGGGAGCTCAATTAAGTAATTTATCATGTTAGAAAGAATTTGTAACATGCCAAATTAAAATACATAGTAATCGAGGAAGAGTTCTTGGTAGTTTTTTATGCTATCAATAAGTTTGTATACTACATCACATGTTATCCAATGTTCATTTACACGGATTATACTACAATCAAATATTTGATAAAAAAAATAGTAGTAAGAAACATAATCATAAGGTGGTTTCTCCTTTTACAAGAGTTTGATGTCACCATATTGGAAAATCCTGAAAAGGACAATGTGGTAGCATATTTATTTTCAAGGATGGAGACTAATGATGAATACCAAGTAGTTGATGACTCTTTTCCGGATGAGATCTTTTTACTATTTCACCAAAACACCTTGGTATGCGAGACATAGCTAACTATTTGGTCTCGGGTAAAACACCTCCACATTAGTTATAATCTAAGAATAGATATATAATTGATAAGAGTGTACATTTTCCTTGGATAGTTAGATTTCTATTTCATTTAGGAAAAGATCGAGATCATGATAAGGTATGTAGATGATGAGGAGATATTTTAAGTCCTCGAGAGCCTACCACGGTGCACCTTATGGAGGGAATTTTACTATAAAGTGAAAAATGAATAAGGTTTTAACAACTAGTTATTATTGGTCGACATTGCATAAAGATGCAACATTATACAACAGGAGATGTAATAAGTGTCAAAGAATAGGTAAGCCTACTAGATTTCATGAAATGCCAATGCTTGCCTCAATTAGTCTTCCAACCTTTTAAAAAATGGTGCTTAGACTTCATTTTCCCCATAGATCCTAAATATATATAGAAGGAGTACATATTGGTATGCACATATTATATAACTAAGTGTGGTGAAGGAATTACCAAATAAGAAAAGTGATAAAGTAGCCAAGTTTCTCTATGATCACATCTTCACTAGATATGGAGTTCTAAGGGAGATTGTTATAGATCAAAGTACACTCTTTACTATTGATGTAATTTATGATCTATTTAAGGATTATGAAATTAGGAATAGGAAGTCTACACCATATCATCCGCAATATAATAGCCAAGTATAAGTTAGAAACAAGGAGATAGAGGCCATCTTGACAAATACCATTACACTTCATATGAAATATTAGGTAGTCAAACTCCTGGAGGTAGTATGGGAATTAAACACAACGTGGAAAACAACAACTGGATTCATACCATTTGAAATCTTATGTGGTGAGAATATTGTTTGCCAATGAATTTGAGCACAAAAAAGCGATGATTGGATTTTAGCTAGGTGTAGATTTATCTCGACGCTCAAACATAGAAAATTCTCCAACTCAATGAGTTAGATGAATGGAGAAGATAAAAAATACACAATATAAAATTAGTTTTGAAGAAAAATATCAAATGGCATGACTGGTACATCAAGACAAGACAATTTCAAGAAGGTGACTAGGCACTCTTATTTGATTCAAAATACAAGGACCATATTGGAAAACTAAGGACAAGGTGGCTAGGACCCTATGAGATTGAGAAAATATTCCCTAATGGAGCTGTAAAAATCACCACCATAGACCCTATGAGGTTAAAATTATTGGTAAATGGTCACAGTTGTGATTGGACAAGAAACAAGTTGACAAAAATAAATTCATGCAGCAGTTTAGAGGAGTTCAAATCCGGATGGAAGTAAGGATACCAAAATTAAGATCGGGAGAGCTGAGCTTGCTAGCTCATCTTCTAAGATTCCATAGAATCGAGAGATTTCCATGACCTTGGTATACTCAACTTGTTGACTATTCCAAGGATAGATAAAAGTGTTGTGATCTTTCCTTTTGGTAATCAACAATGATCTGCTAAGAAATTTTATTTCTTAGAGTTTTTATATGTTTAATGCAAGGTGATTGCAAGAGTGCGTGATATCCATCACATAGAGAGAATTCAATGACTGAAGGTTCAACTTGAAACAACATGTACAAATCCCATCTTTTTTCTTTTGTGTTTAGATGAAATCATGATTGCATTATAGAAGATCAAGGATATTTGCACATGTGAGAGATGGAAATCAGATAATTGGTACCCCAATAAATCAAAATTCCCTCTATGGAAGTTATCTAGTTTTAGTAAGGACAACCCAATATCAGTTTGAAACATGTCTATAACATCATAGCAGTGTATGCAACATTATATAAATTTTTCATGTAGCCAAGGTGAAAATACAAAAGAGCATGCCTAAAAATCATTCAAACAAACATCGAGATAAGTGTAGTCCTCTAGCATTTTATTAAAGTATAATTAGAAGTGTTAGGCACCAAAATATTAGCTAAGTAAAAGAATGTACGTGGGTGCATGGGAACTAGTTGAAGAAGGCCACGTGGGGTTAATACGTATATGATAGGGTTTTAGAAGGGTTTAGCGGAGAACCCTTGTGCGCGCACAAGGAAAGATAAGTTTTAGACTTAGCCATATTCGGCCTCCCAAGCAACACACAAGAAAAGTGTGGCCCTTACGGATAACGTGTCAACATAGCGAATGTAGAGTCAAAAATGGAATATTCCAAGCATGAGATGGAAGGTTACAAAGAGAATCATCACATAGAGTGGAGATCTTGGATCAAAGAGGGCATGCCCCATTAGAGGATCACTTGGACACTTGATGACCAATCTACTACCTTAGAAGGAATGGTGTTCGAGGAATGAAAGCTATATAATGAGGTGCACTGATGGTAGAAAAGGAAATGGGTATGTTTACTAAGGAAAGATAAAGAAGCAAGAAACAGATATATAAGAGAGACTAGATATAGGTATATACATGGAGTCATCCTAAGAGAGAGTAGTGGAATGGAAAAGAGGAGAAGCTCTATAGAGATCTCATGGATTATTCTATGGGTTGGGATTAGGAAAATTTAGGAGTTATGGCACACTCGGAGGGACGGGTATATACTCATTTTTTGTAATATGATGAACATAGTGTAGTTCTAATGCATGACTTGGCTCTATATTGTTTATTTGAGGGTCTATTATGAATTCAAAGGAATGTAATGTGGTTATTAAACATGTTAATATGAATATAATATTTTTCTAAATCATATATGTGTTCATAAGTATCATCCTTGTGCATTTCCTTTCGTATGAGCCATTTCTATATGTTGTTTGTTATTTCCCTTTCTAGATGCATTGAAATGACAAATTTTCCTAGGTTCTTATAATGAACCATGGCTATTTTCTATTCACTTACACTTGAATATATGTCAAGAGATTATGTGTTATCAAAAGAATCACATAAAGGAGAGGTTTGACACCCGCTCGTGCCTTGAGTGAGTGCCTGAGTGTCCACCGGGTGATAGGCCGACGTGTATGGGATTAGACTATTGGTTTAAGGGTATAAAAATGACTACATCTTGCTTCCATTACCGAGACCTCTTTTCAAAGTTGTTGTGAGAAATGGCATGCATCGTTGTCCCCGTGATGCATGATGACAGAGCGCGTATGACCTTGGAAAGTGTTGAAACATTGTTCAAGAGCACGGAGGAAGAGTTTTCTCAAAGATTCAACATTGGATCTGAGTTTGATGCACGTAGATGGGTAGAAAAGAACTTTTACCATGAGTTATATGATACATTCTTCTATTTTTTTCTAGTAGAACTATATGAATGGCTTTCGATACATGCATCAAGATTGAGAAGTTACTATAGACCACACATGTGGACCCAAGATGACTATCGTGAGGTGTAGGGATGTAGATATCACTTGGAAACATGTTTTGATCACTAGTAGAAGAGAGTGATGACAAATTATACAATTGAATACACCATTTATACGTATTATTTCCTAGAATTTGTTGATTTCAAGTTTCGAGGGAGCCTAGAGGATCTTTTTGTGTGCTATTCCTTTGACTATGAATATTTTGGTCAATACCTTGAGTTTTAAGGCATTTCCATGGCCAACTAAGATTATCGAGTACTAGGAGAGGAAGCTTAGGTGGAGAAAGATGACAGATATTGCGGCTTGAAAAGGAAAGGGAAGAGAGATGAATCAAGTATAACAAATTTCATGAAATGAAAATGACTAGACAATGTGAGGTTGCAAGTGTGATGGATTTATGGAGGAAAAGTTGTGAGAAGGAGTTGAGGTCCACATAGAGGATGTGGAACCCGAGTAGACTATGCTACCACACCTTCAAAATTCAAGAGAGAGGCCCCTTAAGATTTTGACAAGAGTTTGTTGAATGGAGAAAGAAGTGCCGTCGCTTGCATCTAAACCCACTTGACAACCAACCCCGACGCTTGGTTTTCCAAATCAAGGGAGAATTATTGTTAACCTTGTTGGCATTGGTGCGAGTAACCAATTTACACCCGGGAGGTATAATTTCTTGGTTGTAATATTTATGGCTATCCAAGAAATTCCTGTATTTGGGATAATATTTGGACAAGGTGAAAGTACACAAGGTTTAGGTGTCACATCTGGGAGTGGCATGAGACACACAACTGGTAGTGGGAAAATATCACATACCATCGATGCACAGTTCAATGGGATGTTGGGAAAATTAGGCATGACCACTTCATGCCCTTTCCTGACTGTAGGAAGTGGATCTAGTGGGTTAAGAGGAACAAGACTTGGTGGATTCAATGGACCTAGAGGAGGAAACACCAGAGGGAACAAAAGTTATGGATCGGGAGGACAAGGACCCCAGCCACCTCCCTAAGTATTTTTCTAGATGTCTTTTCACTTACTAGACTATATAGGTATTGAAGATGTTACATAACATGTGCACAAGTGTGAATTAATATGGCATGCAAAAGGGATCACTACCCCAAAATAGAAGGCAATTAAGTCTCGTAATAATGTTGCAAAGGCATGTGCATATTTGATACATGAAGTATGACCCCATCGATGGTAGTAGAATACACCGCATTGAAGTATGCCTTCCTAGCAGATTTCCGTATCCCGAGTTTGAGTAGAAGAGCATCGGTGCTCAAGGAGATCCAACAGGAATGACAGAGAGTGTGCATGAGTATGATGCGTGTCTCAAGACTCTCTTGTCTAACTATCCTATGAAATTCACCCTTCTCAACATGATCAATGGTTTTTCGGAGGATTGATAACACCATTTAGAAGGGATGTGCACACAAGACTTTCATAGACATGCATGAGGCATTATAAGCTTTCCTTTATGACGAAGCTATTAGGAGCATCGATCTTGGTGTCAGAGTCTTCTTCTAGAGGCTCAAATTGTTGAAATGACTAAGCGCTTAGAGAAACTATCTGCAAACTCAATATATGAGGTTTATAGTGGGCTTTGGTGTATAGACTATGAAGTGGAAGGGCTTGCAAAAGATAGTTTCCCTTGGAATTTAGTATGTGCTATGGTGGTATACTATGAGATTTTCCATGGGGAACATGATGCAAGTAGGTGCCCTCTACTATAGTTTGCAATCCACAATAATTTTTCTTCCTATTGCAAGATGTCTACCTTTATGACCCATGATACGAAGAATTGCAAACTAATTGATTAGATCCATGATGTTATTGATCTTGGTGTGTGCCAAACTAGTCTTGTAAGCAGTTCCAAGGATGATGATCATTGTTATGAAGGGAACACAGATGGAGGAGTGCATGGAAGAGGTTTTCATAGAGGATTTCATGGTCACAATACCCATAGCAGAGGATAAAGTGAATTTCGATGAGGAATTTTCTATAACTGTGGATCTAGAAAGCATTACAAATGTGAGTGTCTTGATTTGTTACAATTCTCATGGCGTGGAAAGAAACACAAGTACAAAGAGTTTCTAGATCTTTATGAGCATATGACCCAAGAGCACCGGAAGCACAAAGGCACTTTGGGATTGTGAGCATCGAAGGTTGATTCATAGTGGATGTCAAGAGTGGTACGTGAGTTAGGACTAGAACTTATCTTGGTGATGACACAAGTAGGGGCCACATGTGCCGGGAGATGCCAAGATAAAGGACACTAGTTTCAATAGAGGAAGTGATACGTGGAAAGTATCCAGGACCCTAATCATCAAAAGGAGGTGTATCAAGAGACTATGGATTTGATTCGAGTTTTCAAGGGAGAAAAATGTCTAAAGGAGAAATAAAAGTAGTTGGAGCAAAGGAAGAATGCCGAGGATCCAAAGAATGACCTGGATGAGGTCAAGGAAGTATGTAGGATGTTAAGGTAAGAGAATATTATTCCCTTGCTAGGATAATGGCTAAGAGATAAGGTACCATGTGCCAGAGTAGAGCAAAAAGGCATGTTTTGCATGCAAACCTTCCTCCTCATAGCCTTGACTATGATAAGGAGATTAATTTGAATGTGGTTGTTGATGGATGGATTCTGAGTAATATCCTAATCGAAATGGGAGCAGAGGTGAATGTCCTTACCTTAGATGCCTAACATCAAATGGGAAGGCCCGCATTATAGCCATATTTGAATGTGTTGTATATGGAAAATAATACTAAGGCAATTCCAATTGGATTCTTGAAGGATGCACTTATCACCATTTAAGGGGCCAAGTTCACTAGAGACTTCAAATTCTTGGCGCTTACCGAGGTAGACAACTTTCCAATGTTACTTGGGTACTCACGGTGTTACAAGAATAATACTGACCTATAGTTTAACAAAGGTTATATCAGCTTTGAGAACAAGGAAGATAGGGTGTGTTGTTGCAAATCAGTAGCACCCGTGGATGTAAATCAAGGTTCTAAATGATGTTTAGAACATCCAAAGTGCGATTGCACAACATGGAAACCTCTCTCCAAGTGTGGGACTTGTGAAAATGAGAGAGGAATCTCCAGAATAGAGGCTGGTTCCTCAAAATCCTCTGATTTAGATCTATATTTTGCACAACTACAGAGGTTCTAATCCTAATTCTACCCTACATTGCAAGGAGACGAGGGATGAAAATGCAAAAATGAAACTAAATTAAAGATGGTGATGCACCAAAAGGAGTGTTGAAACATTTTTTTCCATGTAGATAGACACAAATTCATGAAATGCAACAAGGGAAAACATACACAAGCTGATAGATGTAATTAAAGGTCTTAAAATGGAGTAAAACAATACAAACAGAGGACTGAAAGCGTTCACAGAGTTTACATCTTTATCAATTCCATGTAAAAAATATCTTGCACCAAAAGGAGTGTTGAAACATTTTTTTCCATGTAGATAGACACAAATTCATGAAATGCAACAAGGGAAAACATATAGAAGCTGATAGATGTAATTAAAGGTCTTAAAATGGAGTAAAACAATACAAACAGAGGACTCGAAAGCGTTCACGAGTTTGCACTGTCAATTCCATGTAAAAAAATCTCTTGCATTCCACTATCAAAGAGGTATAAACCTATTACAAACTATGAAAAAGGTCTGATTCTTACAACTATCACTTCTTGGAGGTGAAAGAAGAAGTTTTCAATGCCAAAAGTGTTCCCCTTGAAGAAATGAGCCAAATCGGCTTTTACATTGCATGGGTCGAGCCCGGGAGAGAGAAAATGTGAAAACACGTGGGAGCCCATTCCTCATTGATGGAAAATGCATTAAAACAGCATGGAGGACCTTACAAACCCATACCTGTCATTTTTGACCATATTGGAGAAGAATGCGACCCATTACGTATTAAATTTGGTTGTTGAAATGTCATTTCGACCATGGGCATGTACTGAATCAGCTTTTGAATTTTATCTCTCCAAACTAAACCAAAATTATAAATTGACCATGGAATCATGTAGATAATTTCAACATATTTTCAATGATATAAATAACATGAAAATCTGAGCTCGATCAAAAGATATGATCGTTTGAAGATTTAGGAAAAAACGCCCAAAAACGGATTGGCGGGAAAATACTTTTGAATATTTTACCACGTGTCGCCATCCAGTGCCACGTGGCAAAATTTAATTAGTCGCGGGCCCTTCCTACTCCATTCTACTTCATTTTAGCCTTTGGAAGATTTTCCAAAATTCCCCTGTCGTGTCGACAAGTTGGGACACGTGTCATGCTCTGATTCATCCACGGGCTCATTCTTTGAAAATTTCCCATCACTTGGACATGTGGCATGACCCGATTCGTTGGCCGGCTTCCTTGTCTCTTTTCGCCCGTTTCACCTTTTCATGTCCCATGTGTCCCTTTGGCCCAACTGTCCCAAACTACCTGGGACAAATTTCTCCGAACCACCCAATTCGGGCTTTCTTGTTCCCTACTGCGGCGAAGACACGTGGCAAGATTCCATTCACTCTCGCTCTTTGGATTTTTACGTCCCATGTGTAATTTTGGCCCGGATGTCCCAAACGAAAGTCCTCTGTTTGGCCAAACTAGCCGGTTCCACGTCCTCTCCGTACTTTTGTCCCAACTGTCTTAGACTACCTAGGACAAATATCTCTCGCCCACCCGATTTGGGTGCCTTTTCACCTTTTCACCGGTTCACGTCCTTCACGTAATTTTGTCCCGGAGGTTGCAATCGTGCGAAACAAAGACTTGGAAATTTTTTTCCCTCTTTTGTCTCATTTAATTTTTCACGTCCCACGCGTCCCGACATCCCAACTGTCCCACGCACTGCCTGGACTAGGACTTAGCCGTTTTTCTTGCTTTTTCGGCCCCAAGCCTGGTACAACGAACCTTAGATGCATGTTATCAAAATTACCTTGGGGGAATTTTGGATAACAATTTGGTGACTCAGTGGGGTCATCTACCTGCTGGATGTAGTTACCAGTTGCCTGAAGCAGTCCATTGGGCATGGAGTCATCAAATATTCTACTTAGAACCTCAACTGACTTAGAATGTGCAAGGAGGAAGATGGAATATCACCTGATGGAAACAAGGACTGCAAAACATCTCCATGGACAGCAAGCTATGCCAAAGCACTTAGGGAAAACAAAACTAACCTACAGCAAAACAATGTGCACAAGCACTTGGAGGAATGAAAATCTAACCTAATATTTACAAGGTGGTAAATTTCCCTCTAGAAGCAATGCTTGAGATAGATTCCATTGACTGGAATCTGCAGTTCTTCACCATCCAATGAGGCCAATTGGAAAGCATTTTTGTTCTTGCACTTCGTGACCATGTATGGGCCACTCCAAATGGCATCAAATTTTGAATGCCTTCCCGGTTTTGCTCTATCCACATCCCATTTCAACACTAGATCTCCAACTCGGAAGGATCTATCCTTGGCCTTCCTATCAAAGGTCTTCTTGATCAAAGCTTGATCCTTTTCCATTGCTTGGGATGCCTGATTTCTGATCTCTTGCAGCTCCATCAACTCTGCATACCTCACCTCCATGGGCTCAAACTCTAGCAACTCTAGCTGCTTCATGAGTTCTAATGTTGGCAACTCAAGTGACATGGGCAAGATTGCTTCTCTTCCATAGACAAGCCTGAATGGAGAGTTACCTGTGGATCTCTTGGGAGTTATCCTATCAGCCCATAAGGCTGATTTCAGTTTGGTATGCCAAGACCTCTGATTCTTGTCAAGAGTCCTCCTAATGATCCTCAACAAGTTCTTGTTTGTAGACTCGGCCTAGCCATTACCTTGAGGGTAATAGTTTGATGAAGTGCTTAGGTAGATCCCATTCTTGACAGCCCACTCAGTCACCTTAGATCCAATGAATGCCAATGCATTATCAGAGATTATTGTAGCAGTACGCCAAATCTGGTTGTTATCCCCTCATAAAAGTCTAAGATGCTAGACTCATTTGCCTCTTTGAGTGCTACTACTTTTATCCATTTGGTGAAGTAGTCCGTGGCTGTCAAAATCTATTTGTGCCCTTGGCTTGAATTGGGATTAATGACTCCAATGAAGTCCAAACCCCATTGCATGAATGGCTGGTCAACCGAGATTGGATGTAACGGAAGGGCAACAAGTCTCTCTTTTCCTGTGAGGAATGCACAATTCTTACACCTCTTGATCCATGCATAGCAATCACTAAAGATTTTAGGCCAATAATAACCAGCCTTCATGATTTTTAGAGCTATCACTCTTGGTGCAAAATGACCACCAGCTGGTCCACCATGGAACTCTTCCAACACCCTTTGAATCTGATTTGTGCTAATGCATCTCGGTAAGACTCCATTCACGTCTTTCTTGAACAAAACTCCATCGACAATGGCATACGGGACATCCTGCAATCTGAAGTGTTTCCTTTGGGTCTTTTTCATCTAAGGAGGGCATAGGCCTATGCCTAGGAAGTGTATAATACCTTGGGTCCAGCAAGGGGTGGGGGCAGCATTGTCTTCTTCTTGATTGCCACTTGGCTCATGGCTGTCTGGACCACCAAAAACAGCCTCTTCTTCATTGCATACTTCTTTTTTCTTCCCCAAAACCAGCTGCTCACACAATCCTTTCCCTCTTACCAGCTTGGTGATCTTGATCTCAATGTCATACTCCATGACATGGGTGATCCAACCTACCATTTTCTCATTCAAATCCTTGTTGAGGAGGAAGTCCTTAACCCCAGCATGTGAGACCAGCAACTGGACCTTGTTGTTTGAGACTAAATGCTTGAATTTCTTCAAGCTTCGATTACTGTAGTACATGCTTCTCAATAAAAGAGACCTCACCTCATAGTCATCTAGGCTCCGGCTGAAGAAGGCAATTGGCTGCTCATCACTATCCTTGTTCTGCTGTACCAAAATGGCATAAATAGTGTCATTACCTCCAAATGGATAGAGGATGAAATCCTTGGAGAAGTCCGGGTTGATGAGAGTTGGTTCTTGAGAGATGGCTTCTTTGATTGCTTCAAAACTCTCCTTGCGTTCTGTTGTCCACTTGAAAACCATGTTCTTCTTTAACATTTTGGTGATGGGCTTGACAAGGGCTGCAAATCTAGGACAAACCTCCGAACAAAGTTTATCCTTCCCAAGAAACTCAAGGGATTTCTTATGGATTGGCAATGGTAATGCTCTTATGGCTTCAACCCTCTCTGATCAATTGCTAATCCTTATTTGGAGACAATATGGCCAAAGAGATTTCCTTCATGTGCAAGAAAGATACACTTCTTAGGATTCAAAGACACTCCAAATCTCTTGCACCTCATGAAGACTTGTCTCAAATGAGAGAGGTGGTCTGCTGCATTTTTGGAAAAAACAATGATATCATCAAGGTAAATCAGCACCACGTTGTTAATCAAACCTTTGAATGCCATGTCCATTTCCCTTTAGAAGGTAGCACTAGCGTTGGACAGCCCAAATGGCATTTTCCTGTATGCAAAAGTTCCCCATTTGGTTGTGAAGGTTGTCTTGAATTGGTCTTCCTCCTTCACCATAATCTGATTGTAGCCTGAGTAGCCATAAAGTAGTGAAAACCTCTCGGAGCCAGCCAAAACTTGCAAGATTTTCTCCATGGAAGGGAGTGGGTAATGGTCCTTGAGAGATGCTCTATTTAAGTCTCTAAAATCAACACACAATCTGATCTCTCCACTCTTCTTTCTAACTGGAACTAAGTTGGCAACCCAACTAGAATTCTTGATTAGGAATATGATCCTTGACTCAATCAGCTTGTCCAACTCTTTCCTCATGAGAGGCTCCATGTGTGGATTGACTGGTCTTTGTTTCTACCTGACAGGCTTAGTATTTGGATCCAATTCGATGGTGTGCTGAGCTAAGTTGGGATTGAAACCTTTCAAGTCTTCATAGCTCCAACCAAACACGTAAGGGAACTCTTGACATAGCTGTATGAACTCATACCTTTCTTGTTCAGTTGTCATCCTTCCAATTTGTAATGGTTTGTTCTCTTCTACCAAGATGGATACTGAATCCTCTCTCTTGACTTGAATGTTCACTTTCTCCTTTCTAATTTGATCATTGGGGTTAAAATGGACTCCAAAGTGATAAGTCACTTGCGTAGCTTGTTAGTTCTCAGCTATACCACTTGGTCACCATACTTTGTTCATTCTGATTTTCCTTGATTCTTAGCTGAGAACTCAACTTCTTCTTGCAAGAAATGGATGATTTGCTGGTCATTTTCAAACACTTGCCAACTGACATTGTTATCCGGCACTGAAGGCCTCACAATCACATGGATGTTTGGCTATACCTTGTCTTGTTGAATGCTTTCCACAATGTCAAAGGCTGCCCCTACTGCTGCAAGCCTGTCAGCAGCTTGATTCTCTTTCCTAGGAATGGATTTGATGCCAAAACCCTCAAAATCTTCCATGAGGTCCCACACCCTATTCTTGTAGCACTTGAGAAGATCATTTTTGGTAGCATGCTATCCCTTGACCTGATTTACAATCAATTCACTGTCACCAAAGACTTGCAAGTTCTTTATTCCTCTCTTTATTGCCCAATGCATCCCTTGCACCAAGGCTTCATATTCAGCAGTGTTATTGGAGCATGTAAACTGAAATCTAAAAGTTGAATAGTACTTTATTCCTTGAGGTGAAACAAGCATAGCTCCACCTCCTGTACCTTGTCTACTCCTTGATCCATCAAAAAATAGCTGCCATACCTCATTGTCATCTTTGTGGTTTGGCTCGGTGATGCTAGGAATAGGCTGATTTTCTTCGTGTATGCAATAGACCCCTAGCTCAGATTCTTCCACTTCTTGATAAGGATCAAATGCATGTATCTTGTTTGCCCATTCATCAAGAGTTAGATCTAGGATGCTTCCAACCTTGGTGTCACCTTATCAGTGCTTGGGTGGTCTTCTTGATCAAATGCTGAACAATTGGCATTGATCTGACTTGGAGTGTAAGGCTCAATGTGGAAGTTTGCAATAGGTTTAGACCTGATTGTAGCCTTAGTTCCATACCTCGTTCTGAATAGCATGTGTGACCAATCAGCAGAAAAATATCCCCCAATCTTGGCTGTGAAGTCCCTTGACAAGCATAGGGAAAAGAGTGGTGGAAGGTCTATGACTGATACATCTTGTGAAACAACAACATTTGGACATGCATGCAAGGTAAGACTCAAGTTTCTAATCACCCCAACTATTGTTACTGCTGTCCCATCTAGCTACACTACCCCTTTGGATATGGTTTCATACTGGAGCCCTAGTTGATCAGCTATTTGTTTAGGCATTACCGAGCTACTTGCCCCGGAGTCTATCATGCAATTGTGCACTAGCTGATTTCCAATGATTAATGAAACATAGAAAGGAGGGGGCTTCAACATTTTACTTTGCTATCCTCCATGATTTCCCTCAAGCTGGGCAGCATTTGTAAGCACTTTGTCTTGCATCCGAATTTCCCCGATTCGAAGTTGGCTAGTCCTTCATGGCAGCTTGCAGCAGATCTCTTTGGCCTGGGATAGATAGGGATTCCCACATTGATATATTGATGTTTGTCTTATTTATCTAATCAATGATACTGAATGGTGATGAAGGATCTCTTTGCTGTCCCTTGGTTTGCACATTCACTCCTTGCATGTGGGCAACAACAACTGGTATTTGAGTTGGCCTAGGGGCTGTTCTTGGCTGCCCTTGTGCATTTACAACCGGATTTTATTTGCCAACCACTTGTGGAACCATAGAAGGTCGTGGATTGGTTGGGGCTAATGGATATTCTTCACCCAAATTCCTCCTTTTTGACCTTGTGTTGGCTGCAACACCTTGAGAAACTCCCGGTTCATGCCACAAAAATCCTTTGCTTTCCAATTTACCAATGTGGTGTCATTTGGGGCTGATTGTTGTTGGAATGTTTCTTGTTTTTGGCTATTTCCTTGACTGCCCTCACCCTCCACACCAGTAGTTGTCACCATTAATGCTTGATTCAAAGCACCATTGAAGCACATGGATTGGTTATGAGGCTCATTGCATGGAAAACACCAATCATATTCTTGGGCAATGTTGTTTTGCATTTGGCACCAATGCCTTAGAGGCGATATGACATTTGGATTATAGGGCTGAAATGGTCTATTGGCAGGAGGCCTTGTTTGATTCATATTTGCAGTAGGATTAGGTGGCCTTTGTGGTTGGTATGGCTTCCTGTTAGGCTGAGCTTGGGGTTGATAAGAAGGTCTAAAACCTTGGGCCTATTGCCTTTTGAGAGTAACCAGCTCATTGCCTAGGTTTTAATTGCTTCATGACCTCTTGAAGCTCATTTGCGGCACTTGGAGATGAGGTAGAAGCTTCATTTGAACTCTGATTTCTAGGGGTGGGAGAAGGAGCCAAATTAGGTGCTTGATTGGTGTTTGGACTCTCTAAACTTGGAAACAATGGCATGCGAGGCCTAGGTGCTAGTTTGCCAGCTTGGATCAAACAATTTTTGGCCCTAATGGCAATGCTATAAGCCATAGGGATAGTTATGCCTCCCATGGAATGAATCAACATAGAAATATCAGAATTTAGAGCTTTGAGATAGTAGAGAAAAGCACCTTCTGCTGTTGGCCTGACTGCCACTAGAATTCTCTCCCAAGTCTTTTGAAATCTGAAGTTGAAATCGGTTAGCTGCTCATTGGGAGCTCTCTTAATGGTTGTCAGCTGCTCCAAAAGAGACAAGTTGTCTCCCTTCTCTCCAAATTTCTCATGAAGTGCTATACACAGCTGATTCCAATTTGTGATAGAACCAGCTCCAAGGCTCCTAAACCATTGCAATGCTTTACCCTTGAATGAAGATGCCAATAGCTTGACAGCCACTTACATCTCATTGATTTCATGAATTACACAAAGGTTAGCAATATATTTAACATGATCACCTAGAGTAGTCTGATTTTCTCCAGTGAAGTACGGAATGTTCTTCAAGGCTGCAATAGGAATTGGATGTTGTGCATTGAGGGCAAGTGGGCTGCTGCCTGTGAAGTTGACATAGGGGTTGTTTTGTGCCATTCTAATTGGTCTTAAAACCCTTGTATACTGAATGAAAGGCCTACCAGGTGGAGGAGTTGAGAGAGTTCTGTTTGGTGGAGATGGAGACCTTTGAATCCTTCTTCCTCTTTACCTTCTTCTTGGAGATAATTGCAGGTATTCAAACAACACTTCTTCTTCTCCAACTCTTGACCTTGTGGTGACTCTTCTCATGAGTTTTTAGGCCTGCACTGCTGAAACCAGTTGATTCTTCCCCTTGGAGTCACCAGATATGCAAATAATAGCTCTTTTCAAGCAAGAAAATTGCAGCAGATGCACATCAACTTTGCTGCAATAAAAATGAGACCTCTAGTGTCCCACCGGATTGCCAAAATTGTTGTTGCAAATCAGCAACACCCCTAGATGCAAATCAAGGTTCTAAATGATTTTAGAGCATCCAGTGTGATTGCACAACATGGAAACCTCTCTCCAAGTGTGGGACTTGTGAAAATGAGAGAGGAATATCCAGAATAGAGGCTAGTTCCTCAATCTCCTCTTATTTAGATCTATATTTTGCACAACTACAGAAGTTCTAATCCTAATTCTACCCTAGATTGCAAGGAGACAGGAATGAAAATGTAAAAATGAAACTAAAATAAAGATGGTGATGCACCAAAAGGAGTGTTGAAACATTTTTTTGCCATGTAGATAGACACAAATTCAGAAATGCAACAAGGAAATCATACACAAGCTGATAGATGTAATTAGAGGTCTTAAAATGAAGTAAAACAATACAAACAGAGGACTGAAAGCATTCACAGAGTTTGCACTGTCAATTCCATGTAAAAATCTCTTGCATTCCACCATCAAAGAGGTATAAACCTGTTACAAACTGTGAAAAAGGTCTGATTCTTACAACTATCACTTGCTGGAGGTGAAAGAAGAAGTTTTCAATGCCAAAAGTGTTCCCCTTGAAGAAATGAGCCAAATCTGGCTTTTACATTGCATGGGTCGAGCCCAGGAGAGAGAAAACGTGAAAAAACGTGGGAGCCCATTCCTCATTGATGGAAAATGCATTAAAACAACATGGAGGACCTTACAAACCCATACCCTATCATTTTTGACCATATTGGAGAAGAATGCGACCCATTCTGTATTAAATTTGGTTGTTGAAATGTCATTTCTGACCATGGGCATGTACCAGAACCGTTTTTGAATTTTCTCTCTCCAAACTGAACCAAAATTATAAATTGACCATGGAATCATGTAGATAATTTCAACATCTTTTCAATGATATAAAGAACATGAAAATCTGAGCTCTGGATCAAAAGATATGATCGTTTGAAGATTTAGGAAAAACGCCCAAAAATGGATTGGTGGGAAAATACTTTTGAATATTTTACCACATGTCACTGATCCAGTGCCACGTGGCAAAATTTAATTAGTCATGGGCCCTTCCTACTCCATTCTACTTCATTTTAGCCTTTGGCAGATTTTCCAAAATTCCCCTGTCGTGTCGACGAGTTGGGACACGTGTCACGCTCTGATTCATCCGCGGGCTCATCCTTTGAAAATTTCCTGTCACTTGGACATGTGGCATGACCTGATTCGTTGGCGGGGCTTCCTTGTCTCTTTTCACCCATTTCACCTTTTCACGTCCCACATGTCCCTTTGGCCCAACTATTCCAAACTACACAGGACAAATTTCTTGAACCGCCCAATTCGGGCTTTCTTGTTCCTGCTTGCAGCGAAGACACGTGGCAAGATTCCATTCACTCTCGGCTCTTTCAGCTTTTCGTGTCCCGCACATACTTTTGGCCCGGATGTCCCAAATGAAAGTCCTCTATTTCAGCTGAACTGGCCGGTTCACATCCTCCGTGTACTTTTGTCCCAACTTTCCCAGATCACTGGGAAAAATATCTCATGCGGCCCGCCCGATTTGACCGCCTTTCATCTTTTCAGCTAGTTCACGTCCTTCGCGTACTTTTGTCCCGGAAGTCCCAATGCAAAACAAAGACTTGGGAAAAATTTCCCTCTTCACCTGATTCACTTTTCACGTCCCCACACGTCCCGACGTCCCAATTGTCCCACAGCATCACCGCCTGGACTAGGACTTAGCCGTTTTTCTTGCTTTTTGGCCCCAAGCCCGAGTACAACAAACCTCGGATGCATGTTATCAAAATTACCTTGGGGGAATTTTGGATAACAGAGTGATCATTCCTTTAACAGATGGGAATTCAAGTGCCTATACTTGATCCCTTATGAGAATAAGTCCTTGACATAATCTATGTGTGCTCCATCAAAGATCTTGAGATAATTCATCCCACAGAGGGAGTCATCGAGTTTGAAGATGCCCAGTCTTTGAGTGATACTACTAGTGCGGCATGTGAAAATTGGGTGCATGAGACTTATGAGTTGATTGGGTGATAGTTGAGAGGATTTTAAACAAGGGTGACAAAGGTACACTCGAGTCAAGCACCTTGGAGGAAAGAATTTGCCAAGTTACTCCGGAGGAGAATATCCTAAAATTTTCTTACGGGAAATATAAGTTTAGTGGAAGAATGAGGACGAGAGAAGAGGAATGCTTAGTTACAACCTACTCATAAGCTGCAGCGCGTTGGTGGGCTACACATGAGGAGAACCTCTTAGAGTGGCATGGGGAAAGAATCACATTTTTTTAAGGTTCTCTAAGAGAAACGTGCCCACTCTTATACAAGACTACTATGGTAAAGAGACCATTTCATTTATTATTCAAGTGTGTGAAAAGGCCTAAATAGAAAGCATAGAAGTGTTACGCCTTTTCTATGGGTGCATAAGTTATATTCCACCTTACAAGGATATGCACTGAGACATGGTATATTCATTCATAAATGTTTCATCAAATAGGTAATTGGCAGGAGTTGGCGGCTGATCTCATTCAAGATTTTGAGTATAGGAGTACCAATCCATCGGTAGATAGGGCGTTACGAGTAATCGAGAGCCTAACGATAGTAGATAGTGTTATGGTAGATGATAAGCTACTGAAATTATTAGGTGAGCCTTATTTGGAGACATGCCTCAATGAAGAGGAATTAGAGGAAGTACAGCTTGAGTGCGCATTCATGCAAAAAGAAAAAGGAAAGATGGTATATGTAGTAGATAGAGAAGAAATGGAAACTTTAGATGTTAACCTTTGTGAAGGTACATAAGAAGTCATAGATAGGGATGATGAGCAAGCACGTGCCTACCATGAGCCCTTGAAAAAAATAAGGTTAACATTGGGACAAAAAAAGAACCTAAGGAAGCTATCATTGGGGACTATTGGTCAGAAAAAGAAGTTTCAAAGGTCACTAATCTATTGCACGAGTTCAAGGATTTATTCCCTCACGGGTGTCATGAACTCAAAGGCGTTCACCATTCCTTGGGGAGATGAAGATCAAGTTGAAGGAAGGTCTTCACTTGAATCAGAAGAGGCCTCATCGTATGAATCCAAATTTATGCATATGGGTCAAAGAAGAAATAGACAAGATGATAACATCTAGTATCATTGAGGTAGTGGAAGAATCATAATGGATAATCCCAATGGTTATCAGTATCAAGAAGGATGGAAGGATAAGAATCTATGTTGACTAAAGGGATTTGAATGCATTATGTTTCATCAATCCTTTTCCAACCCCATTTACTGAAGAAACTTTGGAGTTAGAGGTCGCGCATGAAGTCTACTCTTTCACGGACGGGTTCTCAGGGTATCACCAAGTTAGGATTGAAAAGGAAGATAAGAGAAAGACAACTTTTGCCACTAAATGGGGAATTTTTTCCTACATGGTTATGCCTTTTGGATTAAAGAATGCACTTGCTATGTTCTCGTGCATCACGGTACAAGTATTTCAGGTCTTCTTCCATAAATTTCTTCAAGTTTACCTAGATGACTTGACTATGTATGGTTTGGTGAAAGACCATTGTGACAATTTAAGATTGGTGTTTGAGAGATGTTTGAAATTAAAGATATCCCTCAAAATTAAGAAATGTGTCTTTTTACTCCATTCGAACCCTGTTAGGACACATTATATGTAAAGAAGGCTTACAAGTGGATCCCACAAAAGTTGCAGTTATTGTGGGATTAGGGGAGCCTACTAGTCAAAGCACAAAGGCGCAATTTTCCTTGGGCATACATGATATTACATGAAATGCATCAAAGCACATGCCAACATCACCACACCCTTAGAGGAAATGATAAAACACAAGAGTGTCTTTCATTGGGGAGAGGTGTAGTAGAAGGCATTAGAAACTTTGAAGGATAATCTTGTCACAAAGACCCATATTATGTTTTCCCTCATGGGATAAGCCTTTCCATGTGCATATTGATGCCTCGGGGACAACTATGGGAGAAGTACTAGCATAACCTATTGAGGGAATTTTTGATCATCCCTTATGATTTGCAAGTTGAAATTTGACACTAGCCAAACATAATTACACAACTACTGAGCACAAAGAAATGTCCATGATCTATGTGCTGCACAAGTTCAGAAAGTAGCTATTGGCAACACCATTTATATTATACACAGACCACATGGCATTTAAGTACTTAGTCAACAAGCTAGTTCTACAAATGGACATATGTCATTGGGTCCTATTATTTCAAGATTTTGAATTCACAGTGGTTGTGAAACTAGAAAAAAGAAATTTAGGACCTAACCACTTATCAAGAATCAACTCAGGAGAGGATGTGTAAAGCATTGAGATTACCATGTTGGACACACAACTATTTAGGTTATGGCGCGCACCCTCAGACTTGGAAGATATCGCAGTATTCTTGAAAACAGGTGTGGCACGAAGGAATGGTTCATGGTATATCATTACTTGCATTGATTACTTAATAAGATGGGTAGAGGAAACACCTACAAATGATTGCACCGCAATGAAAACTGCTAGATTTTTTATGGGAGAACATAATCAGCGAGCATGGTTGTCTTTAAGTTTAACAAGTGATAGATGTACACAATTTATCAATGAAATATTCATGATTCTATTAGTATAATTTATGGTGGCCCATCATAAGATTACTCCTTATCACCCTCAAGAAGATGGAACTACTGAGGCATTTAACAAGATACTAAGTCACATGTTAACTAAGATTTATGACATTAGAAGATAGGATTGGGATGATAAATTATGATTCGTTCTATGGGAATATAGGAAAAAATACAAGAGGTTGAACAAGGCCAAACTATTTCAATCGGTGTTTGGCATAGAGGCTATTTTGCTAGTTGAATTGATGTTATCGTCGATGTGTATATCACACGCAGAGGGTTAGCGATGAGAAACTATTGGAAGAAAGGATTGATAAGTTAATGGAGTTAGACAAAAGGTGATCACTTGCTAAATGGAGTCGAAGATAGAAAAATTAAGACAAAATGCATGACATGATCATAATAACAAGAACAAGCAGTTTGAGGTTGGGAAGATGTTTTGTTTGTATGATTCCAAGTACCTATACCATCACAGGGAAGTTGAAACTCCATTCGTTAGGACCTTACATCATCTCATACATTCTTGATCCAGGGGCTTGTCGATTACATGCGCCGAATGGGCTGAGATTACCGTGGTCATTTCAATGGGAGTAGGTTAAAGCCCTACTTGTAAATAAGTCTTCTTGGTGATTATTATATGGCGGTATTTCCAATTAGTCTAGAATTTCCCTTTATGTTTTTCTTTTCTTGTCTTTCCCTTTTTCATTGTTTTTTCCTTTCACTTTTTTTTTTGCCTTGTGCATCGGTAACCACATTATTTTTCCAAGGTTTTCTATGTTTAGAGGACCACACATCTATTTTAGTGTGGGGTGGAATGATGTGAAGTATATTCCCGTAATAGAAGTTTAGTGGCCCAAGAGAAAAAAAACATGTGAGGTTGAGAAAGCACGTAGAAGAGAGGTGGAGGAGAAATGCTAGTGTTAGGATAAGGCTTTGCGAGACCACATATAAAGAGGGAAAATCACATGAACAACATGAGGTAGGCGAGAGAAAAAATTAGGAAAGAGGATAGATTAAGTTCCTTAGGTGCTTTTGACACACACGTAAGAGTCTTGATTTGTTTGGATTTGGGCATGCCGGATGGTTTTGATTTTTTCATGAAGGATTAGGGGTGTGGGTAAATTTTTTGAGGTCAATTTTAAGGAAAAATCCACATTTAGTGTCAAGTACAAAGTGGTAGGTGGCATAGAACTTAATTCTAGAAAGAAGGAAAAGCTATAAATATGAATTCGGGCACATCATTATTTTACCTTGTGATTACGAAGTGAAAGAATCTCTCACAAACTAGGTCATTTAGAAATATTTGTGTGAAGAAGAATCAGAGAGATCTAAAGTGTGTGACTAGAATAGATCCGTAAACAAAAGTGCAAGGAGTGCATAGACATGGGGAAATTTGGTTGAGGAGCACCATCTTATGGAAGGATTTCCCAATTAGGGTTTGGTAGCTAGGGCACGAAGGAAAAAGAATTTCTTTACAAGAGTGAGCTTTGGGATTGAGTAGAGTAGTAGAGAAGAGAAAGAGGAAGGATTTTTAAGTTTATCTTGACCAAAAGAATGACACCAAATAAGGTGACTTTCTCACCTAATAAATAGAAGGTCATCAGTAAAGGAAAGCAAACAACCTGTCGTTCCGAGCTCAAATGAAGAATGGTATGCGAAATGCAGTACCCACATGGGGTATTACTAGGAAAAGAGTGGGATTCACACTTGTGAAAGATGTCCATGAGTGATTATAACCATCACATGAGCACAAATGAGAAGGAAATGGCATTAGAGTTGGTCCATCCAACTAACAAGAGGACGCCAGATGGAATTCCTATTTACAATGACGAGGTGAAGGTCAAATTAGAGAAGGCTGGATTATTGCAATTATATGAGTTGCCTTACTTTGGAAAGCCTGAGCACCTTTATCAATGGTTGATGTCACACATGCATGAGGATCACTTTTATTTTGCGAGGCACAAGATGCACATAACACCTTAGGTGATATCCAAGTTCACAAGAATTATTTGTGAAGGAGAGAGTATAGATGATGATTTTAGTGACAAGGAGGCTATCAAGGAGACTGTAGTAACATATGACTACAAGAGGGGTTCACGATAATTTGACATCGCAGAGATTCTAGAATCTATTATGAGGATGGTCACGCACTTGGTCACCAAACTCAATGATCGGGAATGATGGACATAAGTGAGAAAGATATGGCTAAATGTATGCTGGAAGATATCGGAAGGAACAATCTCTAACTTGTCTAATTTCATCGTGGATGACATCATAAGAAGTTCGTAAGAGAGAGAGAGAGAAGATATTATTCAAGAAGCATCCTCCTCACCATCGTGTTTTCAGAAATCGAGTGCTAATTGGGCAAGAAAATTTTATTTGGGAGTATCCATATGAGGATCCCTTGCCCGCAAAGAGGTTTGAAAAATAAACTTGTGAAACCATGATAGCCGCACACAAGGCACATCTAAAGAAGTGGTATAAATAGATGCGTGACGTATTCAAGGTAGAGTGGAGGATCCTAGAGTAGTTTCCCATGCTCATGGATGGAGAAGCAAAATTTGCAGTGTACTAACATTTTTGCATTAGAAGATTTAATTTGACAAGTGGGACTAAAGGTCCATGGTGCAAGCTACGCTTCACCTTCATTGCGCAATACTTCTAGGCAGGGGTCAACAGGCTTAAGCAGGCCAAAAGACTAAGGTTTGACCTTAGTGAAGTGGATGAAGACAACAGTGAGCTGCACCAAAATCTCATGTATCCCATGAGGTTCAAATGATGAAAGCAATAACACCGCCAATTACTGGAAGGGTTGCAACAAGGATATACCTTCGAATAAGTCCAAAGTTTGATAAAGACACATATATAGAGAATGATTTCTCCATTCTAGAAGACCCCACAGAAGAAAGAAATATGCACCAAAGAAGAGAGAAAGAGAAGAGTGGAAGGAGAATAAATAACCAAGTGTGTAGATCACATAATCGATGGGTACACCTAATGTAATAGCCAAACCTAGTACTTACGCGTGGAGAAAGAAGTTCCTATCAAGGTGAATACCCCAAAATAAAAGGCGCTGGACCATGAAGAGCATATCACCCATGAGAAATCATTAAGGAAGACATCACCTATCAAAGATAAGGAAAATGAACAATCTCATTTATCGGAATCCCGAGTGAAGAAGCGAAGGTGACCGATGAGGTAGATTTAGAAGAAACAAAGAGTCTAGATGTGTACATTGGTGACAAAGATGATGATGACAAGCTGAAGGAGGTGAAGACCATACAGATCTATGATGTGAATTATTTTGAGGAATAAGGGAGTGGAGAGGAGTATAACAAAGAAGATGAGGAGAAGAATGAATAGGAAGAAAAATAAGGCTCAAGGAAAGTGGGTGAGCGAGTAAGTAAGAACCAAGGAAAAAAATAACCCCAAGCCTCACCAAGGAAGAAGTAGAAAAGCCATGGAGAGAGAAGTGGCTGGCATCATGAAGAAGCTAGTGGAATAGGAGTTGGAAAGGAAAGAAGATGAGATTATACAAGAGATAGAAGAAGAGAGTGTTGGAAACAAGTATGGCAGCATGGGTGGAGATCCGAGATTGGTAGTGAGCCTCCCAAAAGCTATGCGGATAGGTGGGAAAGGAATAATAGTAGCACAAGGTCGGGTAATGGGATACATTGATGATCCTATTAAGGTGTTATTCATGCACTTCCATAAAACCATACCTACAAAATAACTCCTAGCAATGTCATCATTTGATGAAGAAGGCACATACCCATAAACAAGAAAAATGTTATCTTGGGCATTTGAGTCCCATGTGGATGAACCAAAGTTTGAAGTAAGTCAGAGAGCACTAATGAAGGTTCCAAAAACAAAAGGGAAAATTCTGTTGGTGAACGCTTAGCGGGAACTAAATAAATTTTCAGTTGAAATTGAGGCCAAACTGTTCGAGAGGAATGATAGAGTGAAATTCCTAGAGGAGGAATTAGAGAAGAAGAAGAAGGAGCTCATGGAGAAGAGAAAATACCTAAAGCAAGAGGAGTTGATCAATGCTCAACTAAGGCGTGAGATGAAGGAAGAAAAATCTAAGGTGTGTGAAGTCTCCAAGAAGGTGGAGATGATTACAGATGCAATTATCCTGAAGCACCCTAATTTAACACTTTGCCGATTAAAATTATGAGTCAACCTTGAAATTTATAGAGGATTTGAATCACATAATCACTATGGAGAGGCAACCAATTTCCTTAGAATCCGTAGAAGAGGGTTTGTGTGCCAAAAAAAGAGGATAAGATGAAGGTTGTAGAAATTTTTTCTCACTATAACAAGATTCTCACTGATGTAAAAATCCTCCACGCAATTTTTTGAGGTTTCCTATGATAGTTAAGTAGATAGGGATAGAGTGGAAAGTATCTTGGTTTCCACCCATGAAATGAAACTCAAGGAGTTCCAAGAAAATAATAAGGGGAATATCGATGAGCGAGAAAAATCCTTGCCAAAGTGGAAAAGAAATTAGAGGCCATTAAGACCTTGCAAGGGTCAATCAATAACTAGCTAAAATAATTATACCCCCAAAGCACTTAGAGAATGGATGCGCTTGTGGATTTGGGAAAAAAATTGGGGGATCGTGGAGACAATGAACTCTAAGGGAGAAGGGCTAAAATTTGAGGGGTGAACACCCTAGTAGGTGACCTGTCAACAAGCACAAAATGAGGTTAATTCCTGGGATAAGTTGGAGGTAGATTTCAAGAAGGATTTCCCTCTCTTCCTTCAATAGTGATCATGATTTCCCCCATTCTTTCATTCTTTCCCCTAATTCTTTACTCCATTATTTATTTAGATTTTCAGAGCCCATTCATTCTTTGTTCATTGAAGAGAGTGTTTCCAAGGGAAGAGAACATGCATAGTGTGGGGTAATGTTGGGCCCAAGAGTATTAGCTAAGTATAAGAAGGCGTGTGGGTGTGTGTGACCTAGTTGATGAAGGGTGCATGGGGTTAAGGTGCACAAGACAAGATTTTAGAAGGGTTTACTAGAACCCTTGGCACGTGTGTAAGGAAAGACAAGTTTTGGACTTAGCCATATTTGACATCCCATGAAGCACATGAGAAAAGTGTGACCCTTATGAATAAGGTACCAACATGGTTACTTGTAGGATCAAAATGTAATATTCCAGGCATGCGATGGAAGGTTCCATAAGAGCATCATCACATAGAGTGGAGATCTCGAGATCAAATAGGGCATGCCTCATTTGAGGACCACTTGGACACTTGGTGACCGATCAGCTACCTTAGAAGGCATGATGGTGGAGGCACAAAAGCTATATATTGAGGTGCGTGGATGGTAGAAAGGGAAATGGGTATGTGTGTTGAGGAAATATAGAGAGGCAATAAAATGATATAGAAGAGATACTAGATAGAGGTATATACATGGAGTCATCCTCAGAGATAGTAGTGTGATGGAAAAAAGGTGAAGCTCTACAGAGATCTCAAGGATGATTTTATGGGTTGGTATTATGAAAATTTAGTAGTGATGGCACACTCGAGAGATAGGTCTGTACTCATTTTTGTAATATGATAAATATAGTGTAGTTCTTATGCATGACTTGGCTCAAAATCATTTATATGTGGGTATTTTATGACTTTAAAGGACTATAATCTGGTTATTTAACATGATAGTATGAATATAATACTATTTTGAATCATATATGTGTTCATAAGTATCATCCTTGTGCATTTACTTTATGTATGAGCCATTTCTATTAATACTATTTTGAATCATATATGTGTTCATAAGTATCATCCTTGTGCATTTACTTTATGTATGAGCCATTTCTATATGTTGTTTTCTATTTCCCTTTCTAGATGTGTTGAAATGACAACTTGTCCTAGGTTCTCGAATGATGTATGGTTATTTTCTATTCACTTGCACTTTAATATTTGTCATGAGATGATGTGTTCTCACAAGACTCACATAAAGGAGAGGCTTGGTGCTTGCGCATGTCACATGTGAGTGCACAAGTGCCCGCTTGGTGATAGGGTGGTGCACATGGGATTATAGTATTGGTCTAAGGGTATAAAAATTACTACAAGAAGGGTTATCATTAATTATCATTTATGCCAAGTCATCATGTATTCAGTGCATTTAAAACACCACCTCTTTTCATGTTATAAGGTGTCTCTCAACATAAGAGCATATTGTCAAATCATTTCATTTTTTATGCTTCCTATGATCACATCAATTAATGATTTCCCTTGTAGCCTTGCTACTTATAACTCAATTGTGCATCTTTGAAGTCATAGTTTTGTTATTGTGGAGAATAGAACACGATGCATAATCACCATTAGAGGAAATTTTACTAGGCATGAACTAACTAAGAATTCTCAACTTCTTAGTCTCCCTTGAATTTTATAGTATTTTCAGGATAATGGTTGGCTAGATTACATAATATGGTTTCAGGGTTTCAATGAAGCAATGGTTGAATATTTTTCCAACACATTTAGTGATGGGGAGGAAAAAGTGAAGGGTTTATCAAACAGAATCGAGTTATAACATATTGGCATAAGTAACTCGACCTACCTACCTGGGTGATCCATTTCCGAGAGAAGGCTTACCTAGAAGAAGCCAACTAAGAATTTGAAGATGTTGATGAATAATTCATCTTAGATAGGAAAGGTACATAAATAAATTCCCTTAAAACCTTATGGGTTGAGGTTAATTTTTTTATAATTAAGTACTTTACTTGTGAGGGAAGGTATTCTAGGTTGAATACAATTCATTTTAAATTATTGAATCATCTCAAGAATAATAGACAAGTGAATGTACCTAATTTATTGCATGAGATATTGAAGAGGATGAGTAGGGAAGCACAAAGGGGTAGGCATTCTCTCACACACCATTGCCTCATCACTTTGATGATAAAAATACCCTCTGAGAGGGATTATCCTGAGATAATTTGGGAAGATTTTACAAGGGCCAAAATTATAGATGATTTATTGCTAAGAAGGATAAAGAGGAGAAAAATCAATGAGAGCTCTTCCACACATGTAATTGAGTCTATAACATCAACCTCCCAGCCTAAAGAGCCCTTTTTCCGAAAATTTCTATCTACAAAGGAAAACCTTTTATCCGTCTCCCCCAGAGATTTTTTATTTTGAAACCCTCCTATAATTCTCTACTCCTGAATCCTCCACCTCCAAATGTAAATAAAAGTCTTACAAATCCACTCCTACACCACCAAGGTGCTCTCATAGGCTCAAAACCAAAAGGCCAAGGACCTCTAAACCAAAACAAATAAAGCCCATATCACTAGATAGTGATGTGGAAACTATAGAATAAATTAAAACACAATAGGGAGATATTGATGCCCCTATTCATGAGAAAGAGTACCCTAAAGAGCCCATGGAAGGTCATGAAGAGAAGAAGGGAGAAGAAATTGGAAAGGAAACTAACCAAGAAACTCCTAATGAGGAGATAGTACATGTAATGGAGGGTCATGTGGAGAAAAAGAAGAGGAAGTATAAGTAGAGACTAAAAAAATGGCTAACATTGTTGAGAAAACCTTGGAACAACGGGAACAAGAAAGTGAACATGAAAAATTTCCACAAGTTATAGAATAGGTCATGCATCCACAAGAACAATAAATTGAACAACAAGTTCTAGAAGATATTGGGAAAGTAATGTATTAGGTAGTTGAGAAAGCACTATGTGCTGAGGTGCAACAAGAACATATAACCCCATTTTAGACCCAAATTCTCATTCAATAAGTTCTAAGGGCACATGTGAAACCGCCCTCTAAGGAAATGGCCACACAAACAATGATGTCTGATATTGATTACTTGATCAATCAATTTAAGACCTATGTAACTAGGTTAAAGAAAAAGTGGGAAAGAGAGAAAGAAGAAATCATCTTTTAGCACAAAAAATAACTTGAGGTAAAGGACAAAGAAATTAAAATAATGTGGAATAATAAATAATAGATAGTTTAGGTGGCTCATGAGTTATTCAAATGAATGCCTCCATACAAATTTTATTTTATCTTCTTAAAGGAATGGATTTTGTAACTCAAACAAACCTTTCTCAATTCTGATATACCATATGATATCAGTGTAGCTAGGTTCTTCTTCAGGTTATATCATAACAACACTCATGAAATTCATCTCATATTATGTGAATTCTACATGTAGAACTATGCTCTTAAGTATGACAGGGATTGAATTCCAATCGTATACATTAGAGATGTTGAATTCAAATCCCCCTGTTCTTATTTTGTGAATGAGTTAGATAGAGAAATACAAATGAAGGAATACGTGAATTTGGAGAAGTTATAACCACTTATTGTCAGGGTTGAAGCTACAAATCTATAGAAGTTGTAGAGCCGTATGAAAAGTATATGAATAACAATGTGATCAGAAGGAGAGTATGGAAAATGAGGAAAGAAACACATGAGGAAGTCAGGGACATGATTAGGGACCATGGAATACAGGTGGTACAAGCATGCATGATGCACTGAAATGATATTTATTCTAAACTACAAAAGAAAGAGATGCACTCTTACCCTAATATAATGCCAACTCTAAGAAGAGTGAATGCATATATTGACATTTCTACTGAATGTGTAGATATTGGCTTCCAATTGGCTATCATCCTCCAATATTCCACTTTCCAATACCACCATGGACAAGTGACATACCACTAAATGAAATGATACAGAGAAGAGTTATGCACAGTTAAGGATAAACAATGGTTACTTATTCACAAAACAAGAAGGGATAAAGACCCCATTTGACTTCAGGCATTTATGTTATTTTCAGTAATAGGAAATTGAACCACTTAAATGAGGAAATTTAAGAAATTAATCTTGGGGGTGTGATGAGTTGTTTAAATCCCTTTATAAACACCTCATCAACTATTCTTTTTCAATCCATTGAAGCCGTGTCCTTGTATTTCCTAGATATCTGTTGAAAACTATCATCATAACTTGAACTTACTGGCATAAATAATGATTAATATAGTTATAACTAATTATATTTATTTTGTGGTATTTTGAGTATGCATTTATTCTCTTGATTTAAATAAGTTGTTTGAACAATGTTTTTTATTCCACTCTTGTTTGTGAGAAAATTGTTATATACAACAACTTGTATATAACAAAGGACTTATTCAAGCAACCCATCCATAACCAAAGGGACTCACCTACATCTAAGGAACCATTTTCAGCTTCTCATCCACAACTAAAGGAGATCAAATACAAAAAAGAAGCCATCATTATGAATATCTCTTGGAACATGAATAACAATAGTCGTGTTTGTACATGTAGTTATGGAGGAATTTGCAACTAGAACACGAGAAATATAAAATAAGTCAACTATATATATGATTATTCATTACAACTTACTAAAGAACCAACTAATTAGTTAACACGTGATTTAAGGAGGTTTTTGGTTACTTGAGTTATGTTTTTGATATATGGAAACCTATTAATTAGTTCTATTACATGTGTTTAAACTCTTGTTGTTTTGTTTGAGATATTCCACTTGTTTTATCAAAGATCTCTTAGTCCGTTTGAACTCGAGTTGAACTATTCTTGTCACTTTTTTTCTCGTAATTGAGGAGTATAAGAGAAAAGGGTTAATGCTGGAAATATATCTAGATGGAGAATATAGAGAATAGAGAAATTAGATAATAGAGTATACATATATATAGAAGTTACTTTATTCCTAGATGTAAAATTCATGCCAATTCAATAAAGAATATGATTACCTTAGAGGGATTAACACCTAAGGAAGGGCCCACTTGTGTTTTGCTAAACCCCTCCATATTTTTTTCTCTATTTCATTGCATAATTAGAATAGGAAGAAATTTATCTCCTTATCTGCATTATGAATTTATAAGCTTTGTTTTAGACATAGTGTTTATATTTCATTTTTAAGTTTTGTTTCAAGAATTGTTATTTCAAGTATTGTAGTGACAACTATTTTTTTCCATACCTCCTAAATTCTTTGTAACTTTGCATACAACATTGGCATTATTGAAATTTTATGTCCCTTGGTTTGATGATTAAATGAATGTGAATTAGTGAATAACATATTAATTGTTTCAAGTTAATTTGCACCACCATACACTATATGTGCATAATTTTCTTGTAACCTAAAAACAAATGATCTCCTGCAAAACCCCAAAACAAATCAAATCCTAAAAACAAAAAGATGAAAATGGGGAGTCATACTCGACCCCATAGGTCACCCAACATAGTGAAATTATGGCTAAACACCGCACTAATTCTTATACTCCTTGTAGTTATATGTATATGTGTGTATAATCGTGCCTAGGAGGCTCTTGTGTAAGATGCACTAAATAACAAGTAATATATAGATGTAGTAATGTAGATAGATGTGTGGATGTTGAAATGAACTTCGCCTCCTATGAACCGTATGTAGAAAAATGTAGTCCCTTGTACCTTGAACAAAGCTAATGGATGTTTTGACACTTTTGAAATTCCTTTGGATGTACCATTAGGTGATAGCAATAGATGCTTAGATATTGGTCCCTTATTATGATCACATAGATTTATATTTATATGATTACATTATTTGAATTTTGTAGTTGACAACTAAAAGGCTGATCCATAAGAAAACAAGAGTTTGAGGGCACTAAGAGGGGATGAGGGCACATGGGCACTAGCGTCTGGGCTGAGCGCTTGTGTCCACAATCAATAAAGATACACAATTAAAACATAAACTGGGTTGTAGGATCTATAAAACAAAAAAGAAAACTAGAAACAAAAAAAGAGGCAAAAGATAGATTTTAATTACTAGTTTTCTTGCTCAGGATTCATATGAATATTGGTATGTTAATAGGACCTAGAAAAGTACCCAAAATGGGTGATTTAGTGTCAAAATTTACCCCTAATTTTTGTTGTTGAGTGAATACTCAATATCATAAAGTAGATAAGAGATGCCTACCTAATAAGCATGTAAATCGATGGTGAAAGCATGCCGAGGAGACAAAAAAAGCATGGAGTGATAAAATGAAGCATGGAAGCTAAAGAAGAGGAAGGGACCCTAGGGGTGAATGTGTATTTGTTATGTTGCATTTTAATTATTTTTATGTCACTTGATGTGTTTGATAATGTGATTGCTTAGTTTCATTAGGATAGACCTACTAAAAGAAGAGAAAAGATTAGTCAAAGTCATTTATATGTGAAAAATCTAATCCAAGTATGTACAAATGTGAAAAATTAGAAAAAGGAAAATGTGCACCCAATTCATGATGAGTGAAAAGGATAGAAAATATATTGAAAATGTTTTAGAAGAACGAGTTTTTTTAGGTAATCTCACCCAATGATAGAAGAAGTGTTGGGGAGAAAGGTATATTGTTATTATTTATCCCTGATTTCTTCCCAAAATTAGACACCACTTGTAGATGTTGTGATCATGCTTTGTTCTAGTTTAATCAAGCTTGATCCATGTAGAAAAGGAATTCTAATTACTGGAGGATTGTACCCGTATTGAGAAAATAACTCTATAAAATGCTGGAAATTTTGTTGATATGAGAAAATGTCCATAACTACCCATGGTGATAGGTGTGAAGGAAAGGTCATGAGAGTCTAGGAAATAAATTTTGTATCTTGGGGATGATGTTTGTATTGTGCTTAGTAACTAAGTAGTATTTTGGGCCATTTCTATAACTAAAGACTACTATGTTTTTGTCTTTGGAAGGTCTGAATTTTAACTCGTGCTTTCTTTGAATAGGGTTATGATTCCTCCAATGTATGCCCACCTTGTTTTTGGTGCTCGTGAATTCAATAGGAGGATGCATACCAAAGGAGGGTATTAGAAATATAACTAAAACTGATACTCTACAAGGGAAAGAGAATGTGCTTGGTAGAAACCAAGGAACATGCAAACAAAGTGGTTGGAAGCATGTGTTAGTGCAAACAAGAGAAACATGTATACGAGAATACAATGTGTAACCTAACAAGCAAGAATAAAATGTATTCCATGAAAAGGGGGTTGTAAACATAGGACATTTATCACAATTTTTCAAGATAATCAAGGTTGAAGTGGCCAAAATCATACAAGCAATGAACAATCAAGACATAGGAAAAACCCGCAAATAATGGAATACAACAAATAACAAGAGAAAACAAAGTATAACAAACAACCATGGTGGAAAATAGTTCTGTGAAGAAAATGTTGCACATGAAACATCCATTAACATGTTAGAAAGATAAAAATTATGTCAATACATGTATATATAGATACAATAGTGTGTTAAGAAGAATAGGAAGTAGTATAAAATGAAACAATAACACTTATAGTGTGTATGAAAGTAGATTCCCCTAGAGACTCGGGGGAATGGTAAGAGGTATAGTGATAAAAATTCATGATACATGTAAATATATCTATAAATAATGCATTCAAAACTATAGAACAAGTGAACACGTATGTGTATATAGAAAAGGTAATGATATACTAGATATACAACTAACATAGTAAGAAAATTTTAACATTTGAGTATAAGTAAGAAAGTAGAATGTGTAACCAAGATATGTAGTATGTTTTGAATGAGAAATATGGAATGATATGTAATGTGAGTGTGATAGGAGAAGTTTTCCCCCAAGTGAATGTGTACGAATTTATATGATATGAGGTTAATTTATGAATTCCCCTCGGTAGTCAAGAATGAACCATAAAACACAAGTTCGTCATTAGGAAATGGTTTGAACATGTGTGCTAGAGAAATAGATCAATGATGTATATAGCATGAAGAGTGAATAAGGTGAGGTTCAAATTATATTTAGATCCTTATTAGTACAAGATGAATCGTGTAACTAGAGTATGTCATAGGGTAGTATGATGTGTGAAAATATGATGTCGAGAGAAATTTTTCTTGAATGCGTAGAGTGTGAAGTATGTCATGTGTATGATATGAGGTTCATGAATGTATAATGACCTCAATAGTCAAGTGTGGACAATAACATAAGAGTGCATCATATGGTCATGATGATACAAGTGTATCAAGATGTGTGTGAAAGACTAGATGTGAATCCTAAAGTGGAAAAGTAGAAATGTGAGACACCTGATAATGATAGAAGGGGGGAAGAATAAGAATGATGCTCCCTAAGTGTGTGATAATGAATAATATATTTGAAAAAAATGAAGGGTAAGGTTTCTCCACCCGATGTTTGTGGAGAGAAAGCTGTGTGACCATGCTCTAAGATTGGATATGTATGAGACAACTATTGTACCGTTGAATGAGACCTATGTGAATGAGACCTAGGAGGTGATGAAAACCTATGTGAAGGAGACTGAGGAGGTGATGTGCACCTATGTGAAGGAGACCATAGAGGTGATGTGCACCTATGTGAAGGAGTCATCATAGTGGCAGCGTACCTAGTTTGATGAGATGGACTACTTTGGACTAATGAGAATGAGATGGACAAGTGTAAATAGGAGAGTTAGGAGAGAATTATGCTTGAGATTTGAGAGGTTCGGGGGACCTACATTATCTAGTGAGTGAAATGGATACCTACAGAGGAGGCTACATCCATGGTGTGCATGGCAGAAACCATTGATAGTAATGACTTGCATGTTGTGAATGAACTTTAGACACATGTGATTCATAGAGATTATAGCTTGAGTAGCACATATGCATGAAATACCTAAGAGCATGTCACACCCTTTGATTTGAGGTGCCATAAGAAATGAGACAAGCATGGTAAGATGACCAACTATTACTAGAATATTTGTATATTGAGAAGATTTAGGAAGTAGATATGGGATATACGATAACAAATAGTCAATAAAAACAAGTAATGCAATAGAGCACACACACATATGAATTGTTGGATCAATCATTGTATAATTGATAGAAATCCAGGCCGATAGAATAATTAATATGTAATGTGTTAGAATATAATTTAGTATGATAGTAATGATCAAAGAATGCAATGAACGGTTGAGGTGCATCAGGGTGAGAAACTACAAAATCAAGATCCCCAATGAAGGAGACATTGCACAAGATGTATGATTGGATGAAGAGTCACAAGGTTTCTTGTCATGTTTAGGAAGAGGATTATTGAATATCTTGAGCTTGTGATTTTCATTGATTGGCGTAGATGTCATAGGTTCAAGAATCTCAATAGAATTTTTTTCAATAAGATCATGCATGAGATGCCTAATTTTGAAACATTGATCTATAGAATGACCAACACATTGATGATAGTCACATCAATTTATTTTTATAATTACATTTTTTTAGGGCAAGATGGATCCAGTTAAGTGGAGGTGGAAGCGTGATAATATTTCTCTCAATAAGTTATGGCAATAGAATATGTAGAGAAAAAGGAAACTTTTTGAATGAACGCTTTAGAGGTTTCCATTGAAGTTTCTTAGGATTAGAGAAAACATCAATAGCAGGTTTAACTTCAAAGAGGTTTTGTAGAAGACTTGAAATTTGATTTTCTTTAAAATCGAGATGAAGATGAGGATTAATCATGATATTTAAGCTTTCCCATAAATCAAATTTTTATTTCAAGAATCTTAAGTGTATGGAAAACATAATCGAATGATGGATAATTTTCATAAACGATGCTCTCCTGTAAAGGAGGTAAGAGACTTTGGACAAATAGATCCTGTAATTTAGAGTCCGTGAGTAAATTAGACATCTTACTTAATTTTTTCTTGTATTGTAAAACATAATCTACTAGATTCTCATTATATCCTTTTTTAAATTGTGCAAGTTGAGCATAGGATATCTTAGAGCCAATATTGATTGAAAAATGAGAAAGAAAATCATTTTCCAAATGCATAAATGATATTACCGAATGTAAAGGTAGAATGTAGAACCAATGCATAACATAGTATTTGAGACTTATAGGAAAGATATTTGATAATAAAGTATGACCATCCACATAATCTATACATGCCACATGAAATGCTTGGAGATTCTCTTAAGGATCACCATGGGAATTGAAGGTGGGAAACTTGGGAGTGAAGAAGTTTGGAGGAAGTGCATAAGTGGAAATGATAGGTGCAAAAGGAGTATGAATTAGTAATGTGGAATTGAGAGATGGATACACACAAGAAGTAACTGTTGTATTTGACAGATTTAAACTTGGAGATCATGATAAAGAGAGGCTAGGTATTGAGTGCCAATATAAGATAATTGCCAAATTTGAGAAAAAAATAGGTGGAGTGAAGTGGTTAGTGGGAGTAGGAACAAATATAGAATAATAGAGGTAGGCGAAGTTTTTTTATAGATAAAAGTTTTGGAAAGGCTCCAAGGGCCGTATAAAAAAATATATTACAATATCAACCCAACACCATCAAAAACATCTATAAAAAATCCCGGGAAAAATACCAGCTCGAGTAAAGGAGACATTGACTCAACAATAGAGCTGCAAAACAAAACAAAAAGGAACCATCCTAAGCAAGACCAAAGACCACTAGATAAAAACACATAAAATACTCGGTCACAAAAAGAGTCCTAAAATCTCCTCAAATTATTTTAGCCCGCATCCTTGAACTTGGACCTGCACAAAAGTCTTGACTAGACCCCACATATTCATCATCCGAGCTATTGGTAACATACATTCTTTTCTTCCTTCTCCCACATAAACTATCTCATAAAGCACATCAACCCTATTACTTAGCATAACTATCTCAGCCCCATGACATTGTGCCCCTCTAATTAAGCTTTTATTTTCAACCTTCATTCGCTTCACCACATCCTCCAGACTATCAATTTTATTAGCAAGAAATCTCACAAACACATTGGCTTCATTCAACCCCTCATCATTACTCGTATCCTTACTCTGACCCGTAAGAAAATGTAGAGCCTCCACCACATCCAAATCCTTCCTAGCCCTATCCTTCAAAGCCATAAGCTTACACCTATCAGCTAGACTAACATGATCTTCCCAATCATCCCCAAAATTTATAGTAACATCTTTAGAAGGAACAAGGGTATCAAATTTAAAGAGTAACAAGATTAACCCCTGATGTAGCAACACATCCACCATTTTATCCTTCAAATATTTCACTTGAAAAACATAGAGAAGTGAATAAGTAAAAGGTAATATTGACGTTCTTATTCCTTCTAAAATTATTTAACATGATGAAGTGGTGGGTATGGAGTTTTCTATATTTTTCGTCAAGAGTACTATACTTCGTAATTTTGAAATAAACCTCTGCCACCGCTAAGGTAGAGAATTATGAATAATCCCATCCTCCATGTGAACAATATTTTCATTAGCACTCAAGAATTTAAAAACCTCTTCCTGAAACCTCTTCCTATTTTTAAAAACCTTGCAACTAGTACAATCCATATCAGTAAATTTTCCTATAAAATCATCCGAGACTAAAACACATACACCATGCATAACAAAAACCCCATTCTTCTAGTCATGTGCAAATTCCTTGGAGATATTTTCATTGAAGCCCTAAAGTTTCTGAAATAAATGTGCCACACCTCCATTTCTAAAGATATCCCATATCATTGAATCCCTCTCCAAATTAGTGCATGAAGACGGTTCCACCTTACCGTGATTTCTACCTCGTAATGGTAAAACCATAATCAAACTCAACAATAACTAGCTAGAGTAAAAGGCCAACTATAAAATTCCTAATTTAGGAAATAAATATATGGGAGTCCGCACAATTGGAAATGATGAAAATGATTACAAAAATCCACCCCTCATACTTAACATTAAAATACCCATCTTTCTTTACAAAGGTCAATCTTAGTATCCGATAGAAAATCCATCTCATCAAGCCATACATGCCCATGATGGGCTCAAATTCCCACACTTACTAATGATTCAACACCAACATTAGCTTCATGGTAAACATGTACGACACAAATATCCTCAAATTTTGATACTAAAGTCCTAAATTCTTCCATGATGGGGTTTATATTAATATGATGCTTTAATTTCCTTTGTATAGATTTAATAATATACAAAGAGTCCCCTTCCACGTAGATCTTTTTAACTTGATGTCTATTAGCCCATCTTAGACCATAAAGAGCTGCAAATGCCTCAACATAATTGTTAGTTTTATTTCGATAGGCACTTTGCGTATAATCCATAACTAAGAAACCCCTGTCATTTCTAATAATACCTCCCACACTAGCCAACCCCACACTAATCTTAGCTTCTCCATCAAAATTCAATTTCAACCAACCACTCCTTGGTTTCTCCCACTTCACATTATGCATATCATTATTCATTATCACCAACTCCTGTTGACACAATTACTGACCCCAAATCTTTAATAATCTCATTTTCAACACTTGAGACCTATTTGACTTCCATAAATCTAATAATGGACATGTTTCTACTTAAGGCTCCCAATATCACATTCCCCACCTTTTGATGATTTTTGAGTTTCCTGAAAATTATTTGATTTATTTCAAGCCAAATACCCCACAAGAATTGAGGCAACACCAATTTCCATTCCATTGTTCATACCTTTCAGCTAGATTTTCTTGAAACACCCAAGAAATGTTAAAAATCCAAGGATTTAAGAGCACACCTTTTTGGCATAGGGGCATTAAAGAAATAAATGTTGAATAGTTTCATTATTATAATTGAATAAAATTCACCTATAAGGAATCATCATACCTTTTTCCTCAAGATTATCAACTGTAAGAATTTTATTCTCAGTATGGCATAGAAGTTGAAGTAGTGGGTTGAGTAGTAATAAGAATAGAAGTGGGGATAGATGTAGAAACATTAAGCTCAGAAATATTGGTGGCTTCCTCATGAGTGGAAAATAAAATAAGATCTATATCCCGGGATGTTTAACAAGATGATCATTAATCTCTTGAATGTGGGCTTCAATAAATGGTCCATAAGATTGAGCCATGATAAAAATATGACAAAATACCTAGAAGCAAGGTGGGTTTGAGTGATGGGTTCACCAAATGATATTAAAAATATTAAAATTTTGTGAAATCCTAATTATAGAGTCACAACATAATAATAAGAAATGAAGTACAAATATGACACAAGAAATAAGATAAAGAAATATTAAACCCTAGGTACAAGAGAATAGAGGACTTAGTTTATTTTTTAATAAATCTTGAAGTGTGTTGGGCTAGAAAACTTCTAAACAGGAGGAAGATTTTATCTCAAATGCACTCATAAAATTACATAACTATCGTATATGTTTGTACTAGGGTTCTTGTACTAGGTCAAGGGCACTAAAGTCTACTTCAGGGTGCTTGTGACTATAAAAATGGTTGTAATTTGAATTTTCTTTTCCTACCTCTATTTCTAGCCTTCACTATTTATAACCTATATGTCACACTATACTCACAAAATTCACCTGTAACTTGAAAAAAAATGACCTCCTTAAAAACCCAAAAACACATCAAATACTAAAAATAAGCATATGTAAATGGGGAGTCATATCGACCCTACGGTCATCTAATGGAGTGAACTTATGACCGAGCATTGTACTATAACTCATAATCCATGTAGTTTTGTGTGTGTGTGTGTAGAATCAAGCCCTATGAAGCTCTTATGCAAGATGCAAAGAATAATATGTAATAACCAGATGTAGAAATATAGATAGATGTGTGAATGTCAAAATGAGATTCCCCTCCTATAAAGTGTATGCAAAAAATGTAGTCCCCTGTCCCTTGAATTAAGCTAGATGGAATTTTTCATGCTCTTGAAATGCCTTTGGATGCAAACTTAGGTGATAGAAATAAATACTTAGAGCTTGGTACCTTATTATGATCACATATTTTTATATTTATATGATTCCCTTGTTTGAATTTTTCAATTGACATATAAAACTCTAAAAAATAAGAAAATAAGATACCTAAAAGATAAAATAGGCCCAAAGGGGATGTGGGCACCTATTCTCACGTGTCTAGAGTCAATAAAGATACATAAGTAAAACGTCGATCGTGTTTGTAGGGTGTGTGATACTAGAAACAAAAAGAAGGCCAAAGATAGTTGTTAATTACTATTTTTCTTGCTTAGGTATCATATGAATAGTAGTGGTATGTGATTAAGACCTATAAATGTACCCAAAATGCATGATTTAGTGTCTATATATACTTGGTTTACATTATTAGTTTAAATCAATTTTTTGATATGCCCTTAATCAAGGCGAAAATACGTATAAATGTTGAAGAGAAATTTTGTATGGTTAAGATATCATTCTTAGACCATATACAGAGGCATAGATTATTATTGATATGGAATAACCATACTATGCAATGGTTTTGATTAATGTTAATGGGATCACCGACCTTATATAAAGGCTTAAATTTGTATGGGAGTTGATATTTAATTCGACCATAGTCAAATGGAAAAGTTCAATCTTGAATGGTTAAAACATTAATTTTTTGAATCACGACCCATGCAAGTTAATTAGTATGTGTATTACAATATTCTTTGACTGATCAAGTTAATATTTGAGTTGGTTTTGGAGGGAATTTCAGGATTTTTGGTGGTGGTTTAGTTAACAAACACTACGTGGCACCTATGGAATTAAATGAAAATTAATTCCTTGGGAATCCCAAAGTTTCCGCCATATGTTATCATGCATACTTGGTTTTCTATTTTTATTGTTGCATGAAAAACTTTGAGCTCTTTCCTCTCCCTCTTGAGATGTTTCATGCATTTTTATTATTTCTATTTATGTTGAGATATTTTGGAGCTAATAATGGTGGAATTACTAGTTTATAGCCATGGTTTAGCTTGGGATTTTGGGCTATAATGGCACATATTTGTGTCTCGAGCTATTGGGTTTTTCTTAAAGGAGACGTGGATGAATCTTTCTTGAAATTTAGAGATTGTTGTAGAGGCTTGACAAGAATGGAAATACCTCTCCCTGTCTTGCTATTTCATTATGAAATAATGGAATATGTTTTTGTTGTTTAATGATTTATTGTTGAAGTTTTATATACTAAATTACCTTATTCGAATAATATAAATTTGGTTATTTCTTGATCTTGGTTTTTCTCACCCTTCTAGGTGCTCGATTGTATACTTGTGAACTATTATTATGCAAGATATCTTTATGCAACTTTATGGAATATGCATTGTGTATTCAAAGAAATAATTATCGATAGGGTATTCAATGCTCGTTTATTTGATTTATAGCCATGATTGGTTGGCATAAATATTTTATTGGGTGTAGGTAATACCTAAGCATGTAGGTTTTGGTTGTCATTCTTGTGGGAGATTAATTACATGAACCACCTTGATGATTGCGGGAATAAATGACCATTTCCCTATATGAATGTCACAAGTTGAGTCACCATTCTCGGTTGAAATTCGGTCTAGATGAACCTTGTTACTTGTTGGGTTTCTATAAAACACAGTCTAGCAAAGAGATTTTTGGATTTTTTTTGGCTTATAACGTCTTTTAAGTTTATTTTTTATGGTTATTTATTGTAGCGTGAGATTTAATTATTTTTCAAAGTGTATGTTGATATGTTGGTTAAGGGTTTAATACTATGTCTTAGGATTCACTAGGTTATAATAGTAGATGGGTTTGATTTGAACCAATCACATATGTAAATTTTTTTAATTAAATATAACTATGATTGAGTTTTGTGTTGAATGTTTGATTTGATTTTGAATGCTTGAGTTCAAACAGGATGAGTGACTATTGATGATATATATTCACTTTTGCATTAGATGGTGAATTGTGTTACATGATGTCTATAACATCCTTAAGTGAGCTTGATTGATGTAGTCAATTTCTAATTTTCATCATTATATCGATTTATTTAAGAAAACAAATCAATAGCTGTTCAAATCCTGTAATACGAGGTTCTTAGAAACCTAGAAGCCAAAAATATTGCTCATTTTGACCCATTTTCCTCTAAATGGAGTAATCAAACATCATTTTCTATTTTACACAATTTCCTAGCACTCTTAGAATATCATATCATGGGATCAACTTTATCATCCACCATACAAATCCTTCTTCGTTCTTACCTTTCTTGTCTTAACCTTCATCCTCTCATATTATTGCTTGAGCCCAAAAACTATCTTGACCTATTATTAGCCTTCACAAGATTCTTTTCTTACTTTTACCTATAAAGAACACCTCAAATAAGAGTTATAACAACTATCACCTTGAACTATAACAAACAATTCATCATTGTACTCTCATATTGTCTAATTCTTTCTTATAGAGTTTTTGACTAGATTCCTTCCCTCTCAAACATGCAAGTTTTTTTCTTTTTATCTTTTAGTTCTTCTCTTGTAGGATCCCATAAAACCTCACCTCAAAACATTATTATATTCATATTTTCATGCATTCAAGTAAATCAAAAAATTCATCACTATCACTTTAGCCAAAAATTCCATCAAGTCCTTAAGGCAATGTTGTCTTTACCAACTATGCACCAAGAGTTTTAGGAATGTCTAAAATGTCTAAATAGATCTCTTTCTTCATCCTTACCAGCCTCAACATGATCCTAAATTTTCATATCTTGAATCCTTATATGATTCCTTGTGGATTTCTTTCAAATTTGGCTCCTAAACCCTCAACTAGGTTTTTGAGAGATATTTGTCATGCATAATTTCCCTTATCTAGGGTTATAAGGCCTAAAATCATGGTTTGTAGACACCCTTTGATGAAAATATCCTACCTATAAAATTTAAAACCCTAAATCATAATAAAAATATAAATTCCTTTTTTAATAGCCTACAAAAATGAGGTCTTCCCCTGAATTCTATGATTTCCTCTCTATATTGTTATAAAAACAAGAAGATTGCACATGTAGTTTTCCCAAATTACTTCATAATATATTACTAGATACCACTATCATCATATCTTGAAGTTATAAGATAAAAATAAGGGGGTTTGATGTCTCTTCAAGAAAACACTAGATTAAACTATTATAATCTTCATTGTAGAACCCAAGAGGGGATATTTGGCCCGAAATTTAATTAAAAATTGATTCAAGGCTTAAAATTTAATGTGGAAGTCTATTTATATGTTATGGAGATGGTTTTCTTACTAGTGGGAAAAGGTAACCACATACAACCCTCCATTTCACGAACCTTTCCACCGTCCCGGACTATAACTATACAATACACAATCATGTTTCTATGCTTCATTAAACTCACAAGGAGAACAAAGTAAATCAATATTAATTCTTCAAGACCTCATCAAAGATGATACAAAACCATTATGCCAAGAATGACATGGATTCAACTTCTTATACAAAACACATACATGATCTTGCATACCGAAACAAAGTTTACATACTTACAATCAATATTATCATTTGTGAAATTTCAACATGCAAAGAAGACAATGAAACTCTTAGCCTCTATATATTTCTAAGTCTTTCAATGACATTCCATACATGCCTCAAAATGTGAATTCATTTTCAAATCACCAGTGTTCCTTATGATAAACCTTATTACAATCATGCAATACCATTATATATTCATTGAATTCTTAGAAGATCATAACAGGGTAACTAAAACTCTAATCTCTTGAAACCTTACTAATATGATATACACATACTCTCCATGAATTCTCAGAGAATAACTAACAATAATTAATCCATACAATTAATCAATTTCCTATTAAAGGAAAACACTTATCAAAAGAATTTTTCACATGCATAAAACTCAGATTCATACAAAAATGGCTTATTCTCATATTTATTCCCTCTTCTTCCTTGAGAAGTATCTTTTCAACATCTTTTACAAGTGGTTTTTTCCTCTCCTTCCTACTTGACTAACTTTATAACTCGAATTGTTCCTTGTAAAATTACTCCTTAGACTCATAATTGACTTCGTTGGACTTATGTGCCACATACTTAACTAAATAGCTTCATTATATTATTTTTAACATATTTATAATATCTTCCAACTCTAGGACTTGCTAATCACACACCTAACACATACATTATCTTAACAAGCCCATTCAACATCCATAAATGCCTTTAATATTTGAAATAAATTTTTGATGGAAACAAGTATTTGAATTTCCCAATCTTTAAAACTTCATCTAACACCCCTTCACGACTTTAACATGGTATATTTACTATTTTCACCTTTTTAACCTTTAATAAATGAGAATTTTCACTTGTGGATGTTCTATGATGATACTCTTACATCATACTCCCAAGGTGGAGAGAATCTTTCATATTGTTTTCTTTAGTATTTATTTTCTTTACATGTTCTTTAACTTCTTCCCTTACTCTCATTGTTCTTTCTTGCTTCATGTCCACCACTTGGGTTCCACACTTTGTTCTTTTTCCTTGAATTTTACTTGATTTATCTTCCTTTCTTTTTTATTTCTTTCTTTCTTTGGTCTTTTCCTCCCTCTTTCATCTTCACCTTCACTTCATTATTAATCCTTCTTTTGACTAAAAACCTACACAGACACAATCAAATAAAATTTTAGATGAAAAATTAGAGACTATTTGGTCTCATTCATTACTTCTTGCCTCCCTTCATCTTTGTCTTATTTTTCTTCATGATTCATTTGAATTTCATATTTAATTTCTTCACCTTCAAGAACTATCTCAAAATTCCATATCACACCATATAAATCTTCTTCAAGAGCTTTCATTTCCATCTCCAACTGTTATTCATCCTCATAAACAAACTTGTAATCTGATTTTTCTTCTTCTCCATCCATTTCCAAGCCTTCAAAATGGCCTATAAGATGCTTTATGCCTGCTATTTCTCCTTTTTCCCTTTCATTCTCAAGTTCTCTATTCATTTCTTCTTCATTTTCAAGTTATTGTTATTTTATGGAAGCTAAGAACCTTCCTATTACCTCTTCATCATCATCTATTTGTTTTCTTTCTTCAAATATGACTTCATTTTTACCTCTTTTGTTTCCTTTCTTAGCATCTTCATCTTTTCTTCTCTCGTCCCACTACTTGATTATTCTCTCCGCTACTCTCAACTACACCTTCACATGCATTCTCTTTATCTTCTTTACAAGCTCTTTTATTAACCACCTTGCTTTCTTCTTCATCACAAATTCTATCCCTTGACTTTTCTCTCTTTCTTTCAAGAGTACCATTAGATGCTCTACATATTTCTTAAGCTTGAAAATCTCTTGCTGAAACTGCCTTTCACTTTTCTTTCTCTTTTCCTCTTTTATTTTTGTCTCTCTTTGCTTATTTCTCTCCTTTCCTATGGCTAATCATCTTGGATAAATCTATTATCAACTTTTCTCTCCCCATGTTTTCCTTCTTCTTCTCTTCAGTCACTTTCTATCTCTCTACACCTCACCTAGGATTAGCAACTGGTCTTTTGTTTTCTTCTCACACTCTTCTCAGCATCTTTTCAATCTTACTTCACTCTTTCACACTCCCATTTTTACAAATACACTTCACATTTACACTTGTTTACCATAATCAAAGATCAATTTTCAAATTTCAATTAAAATTTATAAGAGTGCACACTTTTGTACCAAAATGATGTAGTCAAGTTCTAAATGTCACCATCATATCAAGTTTTTAAGAAAAAAATTTAATATCTTTCTCAAATCCTGCAATATGAGGTTCTTAAGAAACCTAGAAGGCAAAAATATTGCTCATTTTGATCAATTTTCCTCTATATTGAGTAATCAAACATAATTTTCTATTTAACATAATTTCCTATAATTCTTAAAATATTCTCTCATGGGATCAACTTCATCACCCACCATATAGTCCTTCTTGGTGTTTACCTTTCTTTTCTTAACCTTCATCCTCCCATACTAGTGTTTGAGCCCAAATAGCCATCTTGTCCTATTATTAGCCTTCACAAGAGTCTTTCCTACTTTTACCTATATGGAAACCTCAAAAAGAGTTAGAGAAACCATCACCCTGAACTATAAATAAAAATTCATTATTGTACTCTCATCTTGTCAATTTCTACCATATAGAGTTTCTTGACTAGCTTCCTTCCCTCTCAAACATGCAAGTTTTTCTCTTTTTATATTTTAGTTATTATATTATAGGATACCTTGATACCTCACCTCAATACATTATTAGATTAATATTTTCATGCATTTAATTCAATCAAAAATATTCATCTCTACCACTTCAACCAAAACGCCATCAAGTCCTTAAGACAATGTAGTCTCTACCAACTATACACCAAGAGTTTTAGGCATGTTTAAAATGGTTAAATACCTATATTTATTCATCCTTACCAGCCTCAACATGATCATAATTTTTCATAGCTTTAACCCTTATATAATTCCTTATGTCTTTCTTTTAGAAATTTGGTTCCTAAACCCTCAACTAAGTCTTTGTGAGATATATGCCATGAATAATTTCCCTTATCTGGGGTTAAAAGGTCTAAAATCATGGATTATAGACACATTTTAATTAAAATATACTCCCTCTAAAATTTCAAACCCTAACTCTTAAGAAAAAGATAAATTCCTTTGTTAATAGCTTACAAAAATGAGGTCTTCCCTAATTTCTCTGATTTCCTCTCGATATTGTTATTAAAATAAGAAGATTACACCTAAAATTTTCCTAAAATACTTCATAATATGTTACTAGAGACCAATATCATCATATATTTAAGTTATCATATCAAAATAAGGTGGTTTGATGTCTTTTTAATAAAACCCTAGCTTAAATCAAGTATAATCTTCACTATAGAACCTGAGAGGAGATATTTGGCCTTATATTTTAAGGCAAATCAATTAAAGGCTTCAAAATTAATTTGGAGGTCTATTTGTATGCTCGGGAGATGGTTTTATTACCATTAAGAGAAGGTAACAATGTAAAACCATCCATTTCATGAACCTTTCCACCGTCTCCGGACTATAGCTATACAATACACAATAATGTTTCTATGATTCATCAAACTCACAAGGGAGAACAAAGTAAATCACTTAAAAGTCTATATTAATTCTTCAAGACCTCATAAAAATTATCACAAACTAGTATTCCAAGAATTACATGGCCTCAAATTATTATAAACAACACATACATGATCTTGCACGCTAGAAACAAAGTTTGCATACTTATAGTCACAATATTCTCATTTGTGAAATTTCAACATGCAAGAAATACAATGGAACTCTTAGCCTCTATGTATTTATAAGTCTTAAAATCACATTCCATACACACCTCAACATGTTAATTCCTTATGAAAAACCTTACTACATTCATGCAATACCATTCTATATTTATTGACTTACCAAAAGATCATAACAGGGGTAACTAAAGCACTAATATCTTGAAACCTACTAAGATGATCATGTATTCTCATAGAAGAACTAATAATAATTAATCCATATAATTAATGAAGATTCTAATCAAGGAAAATAATTATCAAAACAAAGTTCCACATTCCTAAAACTAAGATTCATACAAAAATGGCTTGTTCTCATATTTCTTCCATCTTCTTCCTCGAGGAGTCTCTTTTGCACACATTTTCTAGAGGGGTTTTCCCTCTCTTCTTTCTACTAAATAACTTTATAACTCAAATTCTTCCTTTTAAAATAACTCCTTCTTATACTCATAACTGACTTACTTTGACTTATGTGCCACATACTTAACTAAATAGCTTCATCACATTATTTTTAACACCTTTATAATCTCTTCTAACCATAAGACTCAATAATCACACACCTAATACCTACATGCTCTTAACAAGCCCATTCAACATCCTTACATGCCTTTAATATTTTAAATATAATTTTAGAGGGAAACAAAATTTGAATTTCCCAAGCTTTAAAACTTCATCTAACACCCCTTCATGACTTGAACATGGTATATTCACTCTTGTTATGACCTTTTTAACCTTGAATGATTGAGAATTTGCACTTTTGGATTTTATGTGATGATGCTCCTACATCATTGAGTTGTGATTTAAATATTGAAAATGTGACCATACTCTAAATGAAATTCTTTCAAAAATTTATCGGCATTTGTGTAGAAGGAGGTTCTAAATAGTTTCCATTGCTTACATAGTTGTAATATTCTTCTATATTCCTGTGTGTAAACTTGATTACCATGAAGATATGATAAATAACTATTTTAATGAGTGTTTAAAATAGGATTTTGTCATTCATTCTTGGATTTCATAATAGGTAAATATGAAGGTTCATTTACTATTTTAATTGGGCAATGTTTGAATTTTATTAATTATATCATTGTTGAGTCTTCGAGTAATGTTGGATACATTCACATTAATGAAGAGACTATGAAATATTGCTTGGTAAATTTTTATTTTTTTATTAGATAAGGTCATGACAAATTTTTAGATGAATTCAACCTAAATATCTAAGGATTGAGAATACCCTTTAATGTTGAAGTTTTAGTGGTATTACTTGTTGGATTTTTGTGGAAATTGGAAGGTTGGAATTGTAATAAGTAATATTATCATGTTATCTTGGTTAGTGTAGATCAAGAATTTCACGCTTGTTACCTGTCCAAGTTAATGTACCAAACTAAACACAAAAACCTTGAAAAACTCAAATGAAATCAATACTTGAAAGACAATATCTTAAGATGTAGATGGAAAAGAAAGCCGATGTAGACAAGATGGGCACACACGAGTGATCCTGCAAAGTAGATCCAAGACACCTGTGAGACACAGATGCTTGACAAAAAATACCACGTTAAAAGATATTTGGGTGGACTGCCCAAAAAGAGGGTCCAGGAAGTGATAAGCTCCCTCACCGGATGTCAGTCCACGTTTTTAATTAAGGAAGGAAGCATACATGATAAAATATTTAAGTAAATGTCTATATTTTGATTAAAAATGATAGATAGAAAATTAAGCAAAGAGACAAATCCAATAAAAAATAAAAAAGTGTGAAAACAATGCTAGATTTGTGTTCCCTCAATTATTTTACTGTCTGCGGGTAGTAGATCGGCACCAACTAGGAAAATCGACATCGATCGAGAATAATCGGCGTCAACCGAGATAGGTTGGCGTTGATCGGGTACATTTAGTGTCGACTTGGGGAAAATTGTACGAAGATTAAGAAATAGACAATGGAAGCTAGATCGTCGATCTTCGCCGATCTATAAGAGCCGTAGGGATACTGACAAGGCTCCACCCGTGTTGGATGTAGGAACAGAGTCATCAAGAGATCAATGGAGACTCACGATGTAAATATGGTGGGATTAGAGTAACGATACTCCTCTCAGGGATTGGTTTAGATAGGATTCACTCTCACTTGATAGACAATGCTCAGACTTAATGTTCAAAACTCTCTTGTTATTTTTGTCTCACCGTGTCTAACCAGAACTGAATTTTGGCCTTCTATTTGTAATCGGCGCCGACCGAGATGAAATCGGTGCCGCTCCAAAAATTGGTGTCGACCGAGTATCGATCGGCGCCGATCAGGGAACAGTCTCCCGAAAATGGCCAAAAGGGACGATTTTTGGGAAGATGAAGTGATCCTTCCACCTCAAATATGGGAAATATCCCGCTGCTTAGTTTGGGAGGAGAAAAAATAGGGGGGATAGATGGATAGAATAGATACGAGATAAAACGATGTATTGATTGAAGGTGTCCTTGAAGACCACGGAGTTGCTTTAAGTTAGAAGGGGGAGGCATCTCAAGGATAGCTTTTATTTTTGTGGGGTCCACTTCAATACCTGTAATAGAAATGATAAAGCCTAAGAGTTTACCAGTGAGAACGCCAAACACGCACTTGGATGGATTTAGGTGAAGACAAAAGCGAATGAGCCTCTCAAAGAGAGGTGTAAGAGTGAAAAGATGATCCTGACGGAATTTGGATTTACCGAGGAGATCATCGACGTAATCTTCCACAGTTTTGTGTAAGAGATCATGGAAGATGTAGGTCATGGCTTGTTGATAGGTTGCTCCTGTGTTCTTAAGACCGAAAGGCATGACATGATAACAAAAAGTCCCCCAAGGAGTTATAAAGGAAGTCTTATGTTGGTCCTCTGGTGTGATGAGAATTTGATTATACCCAGAGAAACCATCTATAAGAGAAAGCATCTCGTGACCTGCTATTAAATCCACAAGTTGGTCAATATTAGGTAGAGGAAAATCATCTTTTGGACAAGACAGATTAAGATCCTGGAATTTGGTACAAATTCAATCTTCCCGATAGCTTTGCTTACTGTTACTACGTTTGAAACCCATTGTGGATAATTGATGGGTTGGATAAAGTTAGCAAAAACAAACGTTGTAACTCTTCTTTAACAAGAAGGGCTACTCGAGGGTGCATTTTACGCAATTTTTGTTTAACTAGTTTGATGTCGGGAAGAGTAACGATATTATGGACCACGATATCAAGATCGAGTCTTGGCATATCCTCATATGACCAAGTGAAGGCTTGACGATGGTTGGAAATAAAAGTAGTAAAGTCTCCTAACTCCTGTGGATTAAGAGATTGGCCAACCTTAATGATGCAAGGGTCTTTAGAAGTCCCTATATTAAGAGTGACAAAGTGGCTTCATTAAGAAGTGTAGATGTGTCGGAAGGAATGGTTTTAGGAAGATAGGAATCCTCTACTCCCGTAAAGGTGAGGACAAAATCATCATCCACACAACGGATACCGCTGATAGTAGGAGAGTTGTCTCCAACTATTTCGTGGAAGACTAATGGTATGGAAGTGGATTTTTATTAGTTTTATAGGTCAGTGGCCCTAAGGAAATGTTATTGACTAAAAAAAAAAGTTAGATGGGATAGAAATGGCATCATCCACATCAAATGATGCTTCTGACCTAGCGGGAGAAGATGGTTCCTCAATGGGGAGAGGCTCATCGAGAATAGTGATGGTGGCTTTTGAAAGAGGTTTAAATCCTAAACCAAATTTTTGATGTGGTTTGAGAGTTGGAATGGATGTGAGGTCATGCACACCTTGTTCATACTTTCCTAGGCCAAAACCCTTCCACGCGCATCGATATAAATAATTTTTTGCAAATGTGGGATTTTGTAGACAATCAAACCCTGCTGAATAGGGTTTGGCCCTAGGAGGAGAATCGGGTGATAGTGAGGTGTATCAAGACCACCGTAAATGAAGTTAGTCTGTTGATTGGGTAGACCAATGGTGATGACATGACCAAGACCTAGCTGATATTCAGGTTGTTTGTCTGGTCTACCATACTCATTAGGTTTGAGATGGGCATCAAAAGAAAGAAGAGGAAGCTCTCCTAGTGAGAAACACTACAATGTCTCTTCTAGATTTTGTAAATCTAGTAGTTTTGTTGCAGGTATGGAAGAGGATGAAGCCTCGTCAGAGAACAAGCATTCTCCTTTAGAGGGGCAGACCCTATGGTCATGTCGCACTATGTAGAAGGAAAAGGATCTCCTGGATGAGTATATATTTTTCCCTCATACTGATATTTTAAGCATCGATGGAGGGTTGATGGGACACAATTCATTGCACGAATCTAGGAGTGTCCAAGGATCATATTGTAGTGGAATTTCCCTTCAACAATGTAAAAGAGTTTGTGAAGCAGCTTCTTACCTACTCGAATGGGCAGAACCACAGTTCCTAAAGTAACTGCCAACTGATCGTTAAATGATCGAAGGGCAAAAGGCAGGGGTGACACTATGTTCTTTGGTAACTTAAGTTTCTCGAATGTGTGTGAGGAAATGACGTTAAGTGCAGCACCACTGTCAATCATAGTGCGTTTTAACATAGTGTTGTTGATTTGAACTGTGATAAAGAGGGGAGCCTCCAAATCCTTGGAAGAAAGGGAAGGAATTTCTGAATCTTCAAAAGAAATGGCGGTTGACAGTTTATTCAATCCAATAATCATCTTGAAAGGTGGGGCTCATCTGAATTCACTGCGATATGGCGCAGATTATCAATCAAATCCTGGCGATGCTGTGGGGATGATTGAATGAGGTCAAAAAGAGAAATTTTGACCAGAGCATGAGTAAGTTGTTTCATAACACTCTCCTCTACTGACATGGGAATTTGAGCCTGAGGTGAAGCACAAATAGAGACCCTAGGTCTCGAGGCTGATGTGGAAGGAGGAATGCCTTCAGGGGCTGCAAAAATGACAACCCGTGGCCGAGATGATGATAGATTATCATATTGTTGTGTTCTAGTGGTGATATGAATCATGTCAATTTGGGAAGGTGGAAGACCTTCCGATGTGGAATTAGTAGAACTAGAGGCCTGAGTAGATCGTTGAGGCTCAGATGTGGTTGAGATGATAGGAGATACTTGTTCCTCCTCTTCTTCCAGTAGAAGATCACTTTCTTCCAAAAGACTGTTAATGACTGATTGAAGGGCCTTACATCCCTCGAGGTCATGTCCTAGGGTGTGATGGTAAGCACAAATAAAATTAGAGTTATTCAGAAAGGTTTTACTCCTTTAGGATTATAGGGTTTGATCAAAGGAAGGGATATGGATGAAGAATGGATAAGTTGGCGAAGAATCTCGGTATAAAACCCGGTAGACAAAGATGAGGACAGAGATGTTGGAGGTGACTCTCTTACCTCCATGGACTACCTAGGTAAAAGAACCTACATATCTGGTTTGACAGTATTTTTAGGGATCATTTTAATTTTTCAGACATCAGAAGAAGTAGTCTTGGACACTTGAGATGGAAGAAAGTGAGGCATGATTGATTTCTGCGGAGGAGGAGCTCCTAAGATAGATTTTGAAGAAGATGAAGATGTGACAAGTGTTGTGGTCTTCAGAGATAGGGAAGGCTGCTTGATCAAAACAGATGATGATTTAGATAATGTTGATTTAGACGAGGGAGGAGCTCCCAAAATAGGTCTGATCGAAGGAACAGAAGGTACCTTAGCTTTTGGTGACGAATATGATGGCCCTAATAAAACAGGTGATGCCTCTCTAGTCTGTGAATTCACTTTACAAGGCACCAGCGAAGAAGGTGTTGTAGAAGAAGAGGATGATGGTTCTGATGGTATTGTAGAAGAATACACCTTCCTAGTTGACAAATCCAATCTTTTATGAGGCGCAGAAAGAGATTTTTGAGGGAAGGCACCAAGAGTCTTAATAGTCCAAAATATGGGTTTTCCTTTTTCAGGGATGGTGACAACTTCAACCGCATAAGGTGATTGTAGCCTTTTTGGGGAAGGAGATGAGGGGGTGTTGATGATGTAACATTAGACTTTAGTTGTCTTGGTTTGAGTCTAGGAACCAAGAGTGTAGGTGCCGATGTTATTTCTTTAGATTTTCCCTTAATAGGCAAAATAGTATCGGTGATGGAAGAAGTGGATGATGAAGGAGCAGTTCCTTGCGAGGGAGGTACTTTTGGTACAGTAATTGTGGGTGTAACTACTATGGGAAAGGAAACAGGAAGATTCAAAATTGAAGACACTTCCGTTGAAGTTGGTACAACTATAGGTATGTTTACCAATGGCATAGTCACAGAAAAGATGGGAGAAATAGAAGTAGATGTATTCACGGTGGAAACTCGAAGAGATGTAATTGCCTCGAGCATCGAAAGAATATCTAAAAATGAGACAGATGAAGATGACACTATCTCAGGAATAGACGGTAGATCAGATAAAGAGGCAGAGGGAGATGAATCTATTTCTAACAAAGTGATAATATTCAAAGATAGGGTATCTGAAAATGATGGAATCCTAGCGTCTAGCGGAGCGGCAGGAGGTTCTAATTCAGTCGATGTGTTCATAGATGGCTTAGTTTTAGAAGAATATTCTTTAGTAGAAATGAAGCTGATAGTATGAGTGTTTGGTTTTTGAGACTCTAAAGCATCATGGTTCAGGGAATGATTAGGAAAAGGTTGTTTAAAAACATCAAGCGCCTGATTTGGGGGAGCATTTGGGTTATCCAAAATGAGCTCACCTTTATCAATGAATTTCTGGACAAGATTTTTGAAGGTTTGACATCACTCAATGTCATGGCCTTTGGTTCTATGATAATGACAAAAGTCATTTTCCCTATACCAAAATGGATGTTCTTGGCTTTCATCAAAATTTCTAATGGGGGGAAGTTCAATCATGTGAACTTCCAACATTTTTTCTAAGATAGAAGCATATGATTCCCCCAACGAAGTAAAAGATCGAGACAATGAGGGTCCTTTTCAAGAAGATGAGGAGTCTCTCCGTGGTGTTTGATTAGAATTTTTATCAGCAAGTGATGTTTTTAATATGATAGCGTTAGTCGATCCCTGATTTTTGTCTTTAGAAGTGGAAGGGTTTGATTTTGTAAACCAAGAAAAATCTAGTTTAGATTTAGAGTAAATTTTTAACTTCCCTTGTTTAATGGCACGGGACTCAAGTTTACGTGCCATCGTAAAGTCTTATTTAAATGTATGAAAAGTTTGGATCCTTAAAGTAGAAGAAATATGATTAGCACAAGATCGGGTAAACAACTCAATCTGTTGAGATTGAGGAAGGAGAAAAGACAATTGGTTTATTATCCCTCTCTAATGAGTGACAAAGTCAGAATAGACTCATCATTGAATTGACGAATGTTATAAAGATTTGTAATCAAGATCTTATGTGTGATATTTATTGAAAATTTTTCAACAAACATCTAGGCCAATTGAGAGAAAGAAAACAAGGAATGTTGAGGAATGTTATTGTATCAATCTAAAGCAGACTTCTTGCTAGAGACATAGGAAAAGTACGGCGCATAAGCTCTTGATCCTGGACTATCAGGTAGTAAGTGTGTTTGAATGCTCGAAGGTGCTATTGAGGATCCTCCCGACTATGAAATTTTGAGAACTTAGGATGTTCCCATTGGGGGGGATAAGGCTTAAAAGCCACTGATGGATGAATGGGTTCATTACACACTTCTTCAAAAGAGTATGAAGGCCGAGCCCCTTTGGTGGAACCTTCTAAGTGTATGATTTTATTGAAAAGAATTTGGACCACGCGATAGAGGAAGAGGCATACTTGTATGTCCTACATAAGAAGAAAATGGTGGATTTTGTTGAGGTGTCAATGGGGGATTCATCTATTGATTAACAGGATGATAAGAGGAATAACCAAGTGTTCTGGGTGATGCCTGGTGAGGTATTTTTTGTGAAGGAGCCTGTGTATAAACAGGCTATGAGATGACAAGTGGTTGAGAAAAAGGTGGTTGAATGAAAGTCGAGCCTTGTGATTGGTGGGCTCCTACACTTGTCGACTAAATCGGAATGGATTGAGGAACATGGGTATTTATTTTATTGGACATGGTGGGGAACAAAGTTTGAATGAGGATTTTGACTGCCGGATTGGTTATTAAGGGTGCCGATGCTAGAGGATGGGTGAAGGTCACTGTCGCTGGAACATTGGAAGAAAGACCAACTAGAGGACGAGAAGCAGGAACCAACTGACTCATTGAAGGAGGTTGACTCATAAAGAGGTACTGACCCTGGGATGCAATGGATGGCATAAAATAATTAACGAAATCTATGGGTGTGCAGACGTGCCCATTATAGCTAGAGAAGAGGACTTCTCAGAAGTAGGTTGTGGAATAGTTGAGGTAACTGTGGCATTAGGAATAGGAAAGACTATTTGAGAACTAGTCGACATGGTCAGTGGAAGAGAAAAAGGAGGCACAAGTGCGCCACCCTCTTCCATGGTTCGAGGTGAGAAAAAGGATGCTAATTGTTCTACAAAAGCCTGGGATGGTTCACGAGGATAATCGTAAACTTGTTGGATTGGTGGTCCCTGATCAGATATTCGAATGGACTTATGTACTAGGTAGTCCATAAGGGCTACCGGATTGCGATCAAGGAGCACCTGAAATTCAGGATCCTGCGAGGAACATACTCTATATTAGAAGTAGATGATATTTTTGAAGGACTGGGGGAAGCTGGACGTGATGGGATTTCTTTAGACTGATAGAAAGGATTATATGACCAAGATGGGGAACCAACTAATAGCGGTCCCGAGGAAGACCCGAGGGGTGCCAAAACATCCACACTAGTGGTGATCTCGGAGGAAGAAGGGGCCAGTTGAGCCATTCTTCTAGATTGTAACCGAGTGATGACCGTCATAAACAAGCAGAAATATAGAAAAAGAATATTGACCTAACTAATGCACAGACAATTCAAGCAGCGTAGGTGATTATCTCTTTTAAGTTTTCCTGCTTTTAAGAAATAAAATATTAGGTAAGGCTTTTTAGAATAGGAACTACTCAGATAGCCAAACTAAGGATGGTTTGGGGAATGTTTTGGTGAGGAGTCCCGAAGGCACTTCAGTAAAAGACCAGTACGTGGCTTGATATAGGGGCCTACCCCGCACTTCACACACCACCGTGATAAGGAGTCGGGTGCTTTGCCAATACATACTAAAACTTATGTGAATTTATAGCGCGGCCCGAGTACCGCGTAGGCTCTTCCTCTTGGATGTCACTTCCAAGTAGGTGAGGCTAGGGGAGGAATTTTTGTTTTGATGCTTTATACCTAGTGATTTTGGCTTTGTGTGCAAGGGTGAAAAATAAAAATCAAATAGTGTCACTACCGATTTTGATTAATTTTTCCATCCTATTTAGAAAACTAGATGAATAACATACAATAGAAATGACAAAGGAAAAGTTCTTTTTAAGCACTAAAAACGAAGTGTTGGATTTCGATGAAGACAAGTAAAAAAATTCCTTCCTAGATGTAATTAAATTCTTTTTAAGCACCAAAATCGAAATGTTTGAATGTGGTAGAAGACAAACGAGTTCTTTTTAAGTTCTTAAAGAAAAGAGCCAACACCGTAAAAGAGGAATACCCGCAGATTTAGCTCTCCAAGGTGTGTGGACTTCAAAAAGTACGTTGTTGAGCTCTTCCCCTCGAATAATCCCATGAAAAATCAATTTTCTCCATAAGAAAAGGTTAAGCAAACACCCAACAAATCTAGAAAGATATATCTAGATGATAGTAGAATAAAAATTTCTATTTAAAGAACTAGAAAACTTTCAATGAAATAAAAATTTTGCAAAAAGAGATGGATCAAGAATGCAATTTTGAAATCAAATGAAATATTTATTGATCTTTGGAATAGGAATTGGAATTTAGTTTTGCAAGAAAGAAGAAACTTTTAATTTTGTGAATTATAAGTGAAAGAAGCAAGACCAAAATGAAAGAAGGAAATGCTACGGAGAACCGACAAAAAAGCAAGAAAGAAACAATGCGAAGCTCAAAACTAGAAAAGAAATGAACTTACCAATAAATTACTTTGGTAGGATCTCACCGGGTGTGCCAGAATGTAGATCAAGAATTTCATGCTTGTTACCTATCCAAGTTAATGTACCAAACTAAACACAAAAACCTTGAAAAACTCAAATGAAATCGATACCTGAAAGACAAGATCTGAAGATGTAGATGGAAAAGAAAGCCGATGTAGACAAGATGGGTGCACACAAGCGATCTTGCAAAGTAGATCTAAGAAACCTGCGAGACACAGATGCTTGACAGAAAAAGACCACGTTAAAATATATTTGGGTGGACTACTTGAAAAGCGGGTACGAGAAGCGATAAGCTCCCTTGGTGGATGTCAGTCCACATTTTTAATTAAGGAAGGAAGCATACATGATAAAAGATGTAAGTAAATGTCTATATTTTGATTAAAAATGATAGACATAAAATTAAACAGCAGACAAAAACCAATAAAAATAGGAAAGTGTGAAAATAATGCTAGATTTGTGTTCCCTGAATTATTTTACCTATCCGCAGTAGATCGGTGCCAATTAGGAAAATCGACGTCAACTGAGAAGAATCGACATCGACTGAGATAGGTCAGCGTCGACTAGAGAGAATCGGCGTCGGGTACGGTCGGCGTCGACTTGGGGAAAATTACAGGAAGATTGAGAAATAAATAGTGGAAGCTAGATCGTCGATCTCCACTAGATCTGCAAGAGCCGTAGGGATACTTGACAAGGCTCCACCTATGCTGGATGTAGGAACAGAGTCACCAAGAGATCAATGGAGACTCACGATGTCAATGTGGTAGGAGTAGAGTAACGGTACTCCTCTCAGGGATTGGTTTGGATAGGATTCACTCTCACTTGATAGATAATGCTCAGACTTAATGCTCAAAACTCTCTCATTCTTTCTGTCTCTCTCTCTGTCTCACTATCTAACCATAGAACTAAATTCTGGCCTTCTATTTGTAATCGGCACCGACCGAGATGAAATCGGTGCCGCTTCGAAAATCGAGTGTCGACCGAGTATCGGTCGGCGCCGATCAGGGAATCTCCCGAAATGGCCAAAAGGGATGATTTTTGGGAAGATGAAGTGATCCTTCCACCTCAAATATGGGAAATATCCTGTTACTCAGTTTGGGAGGAGAAAAAATAGGGGGATAGATGGATAGAATAGGATAGAATAGGGTAGATAAGTGGTTAGGATATATGTAGAAAATATAATTAAATAGTTAATATTTAATTATCTATGGGTAAAACATAATGGGGTGACATAAACTTAGGATAGATGTTTAAATCAAATATTAAATAATACCCTAAGGGAGAAGTGGTGATGTAAACTTGCCCCAGGTTACCCGAGAAGACAAATGCGCATGGGGGACACCAAATTGGATAACCAATTTTAGGTGTCTACAGTTAGTAATAACATGCAAGAAGGTTAATATTAATGGGAACAATACATTAGCATTATTTTGTTAATGGTTTGTGGATTGAATTATGTACTTAGTTTACTATACTTGTTAAGATCAAATAAATTGAAAGTAGGTATATAAGATGACATTAAGAAAAGGAACTAGTCTAATACTTATAGGATATTTTTCTTGAGTTGATACACTCATCTAAGTGATACTTGTTTGTTATCTTTAAGACAAACAATTTATATTCAATTATTTCGTAATAAAACATCTAGGAAGAGAGATATAAATTGATGTCAATTCTTAGAATCGATGTATAATATCATTTTTATCTTATAAATATCGGGGTGGATTAAGTATTATGAGGATTTAGTTGGAATGTTTACATGTCTACTCATCATGCGATAAATTTTTATCTCATTTATAAACATTGATTTTATGTATATATTAAATTAGATCATGTAATCCTTATGGAGTGATATATTGTTTCACGAAGTTGTAATGGCAGCGTTGGCTAATTATACCATTATGTAATTATTATTGCACTTTTTAAAATAAGGAATTATCCTAAATGATTTCATGACATATTTAATTATTTGACTAAATTCTTATGTGATTTAATAATGACGCATGCTGATTTCATCAATGGTAGTACTTGAAAATTATTGTGAAACAAATTGAACTTGAGTATTTATTTGTACTTTATGATATCATTTAATTTGATTTATTAAATGATAAATATTACAATGTTAATCATGACATCATTAATTAATGAATAAATTAATGAAGTAAACACTTAATGTTGTTTTGGGATAGCAAAACAAGAGTTATGAAATAAATGTATATTTCTTAGACTCGATTGTAAGAGGACAAAGTTAATAATTTCTCCATTATATAGTACAACCAATTATTACATGAATGTCTAATTGTACATTTGTTATATTAACTAGCTAAGTGGCATAATGATGTCAAAGTACAATAGTACAACATTTGCAAATCAATTATTAATGATTAAGTAAGAATGAATCATTTTTATTTATGTTAATATAGAAACTTATAAAAATGTTGAAAAGAATATATAGATATCTCATTTAAGAGGTAATTCATGTTATACATTGTTTCAGTAAAACATGACATTTTATAAGTCAGTATGGGATGAATACCTAATCTAAAAAGGATGATTTATCTGAAACTAGTTCAAATGACGGAATTCGTAAAGTGACACTTGATTTTGGAACTCTATGGTGAGAATATTTAACGTTCTAATAATAACTTGTTGTTAATCTTATAATCATCTTATGTGTTAAGTAGGAATGGAATCTAATTCCCTCCTTTTGAGTTGAACGTACTATAACCATACCATCTTAGGAGGGATATGGGAAGGGTAATGATTAATTTGACAGAGTCAAAAGTAATAATTATTTTTTCCATTTGGGTCCCAAGATGAGGCTGTTAGCGTACACTCGAGGTCAAGATGGGAGACCTAGATTTTAAGACTTCTTAATATATTAATTTTAAACATTTAAATTTTTCAGATGTGATCTAGATAACTATTTAAAATGAAGATTTTGTGATGGGAAATTTTTGAGTGACTTATGTGTGGTCATGAAACTAAGCATGTAAAGCATAACTTGAAATCTTTGGCCTAAGTAGTGTACTAGTTGGCTACATTTGTCAATTAGATGAAACTCGATGAAACTGATTTTCAGGTAGACACTTGGAACTACAATAGTTCACATACCTAATAAAATGGTTAACCAATTACAACATGATATGTAAACTTTGATATAGTGATAATTAAGGATGTTAGGTAGATTTAATGGATATGTAGACTTGAGAGGGTGATGATAAATGCTATCATGTAGATGTAATTGAACTTTACATATGCATATGTATATGATGTTATTAGATGGATTGTAAACTATATTAATTTATATATTATTACTTTTGCAATATAAAATCATTGAAGTCATGTAATAGGGATTAAGGGGTTTGTTTAAAAACCCTTATTATGGAATTGTTATAACATTGGGTGTTACAATTTATGTAATACTCTGGGCATTATTTATTGAATTTGTATAGTCCCTTTATGAAAAATACTATAAATGAACACATGCTTCCTCTGGATGTCCCTTTATTTTAAATATTTGGCTTCATTCACACATGCAATTCTGGTTTTAGGGGCATGAAGTAGTCTTTCGAGAGGTTGTTTTGTTTGTTCACTTTCTTTGGAGGTTTTTGAAGTAGATGACCTTAAGAAGATGTTTTTCTCCAAATCTAGGGTAGAACATGGAAAAAATATCATGATAAGGTGGTTAAAAGAATCATTCATCCCCTTTACATTTTCCATCTCTCCACTCTTGAAGATTTATCCCTAACCCCATTCTATCTCAAACATTGTCCCACCTGTCCTAACCATCCTACAAATCTCATCACCATCATATATTTTACATGGTATTTGTTTAAAAAACACACAAATATTGCACATTATAAGTGTGTATTAATTTATGATTCAAATTAATTTATATCAAACATCAATATACATCAAGTTATAGGTAAATTCTTGAAGATGTTTGTTTGAAACCATATTGAATTTATCTTCTCTAGTATGTGTTTGAGTTCCTAAGTGTATGAAGTGCTTCGTGCTAACCACTCTATGAAGTGAGGAATGTTTTTAGTGGATGCACCTAACCTCATATTGACCTTACAAATTGAGTTTTAGGGTTTGAAACATCTCCTTAACCCCTATTTACTTTAGGCTACACATTGGGATCTCTCACCCTTGTTAAGGAAGCTCCAGAAGATACAAGTGGAAAAAAACCCCCTCATTCAAGTGCCTCCTTGTCACTCACATGAAGTATTGGTCAAGTGATTAGGGGTAGACCCCATACCTAGCCGCAAAATGAAAAACCTAACATGTATCTCCTTCCTCCTTCCCCTCTCATTCATGTCAAGTATTCTTCCCTCCGGGGCGTTGGATAGGGAGCTGAAAACCATCGAAATTACTCGATATAAGTAATTTGTATTTATGTATAGAATAGTTTATAATAAAATTGATGAGTTATTTTGATAAATATTGGGTGAACTTAGTGAATAATGATTAAATGTGTTATATTGTGTGTGTAGGTGATGCATATTGGACCACTAGCATTGATTACTTCACAAGGAATTTAACGAGGAAAATTTCCACTAATGTTGTGGTCAAAGGGATGTTAGAGCATGTGGAATATGTTATAGGAAAGAATGCATATATTTATGATCCATTAGTCCTAGTAGAAGCTACCTATATTGTGGTGCAAATTGAATGGGTTGAGGCTCAAGATGAGATAACATGGATATTGTAGACTACACTAAAGAAAAATATTGTGCATGAATTATTGTCAAGATTGATTTACATGAAAAAATATTATGCTAATGCCAAGACACATATAGTTACCCTTCAGGAGATATTTCAATAGTATAGATCATGGTCATGTTAGCATGGTTAGGTAAATGTTGGGAAGGCCTTAAGTTCTTTATATTCTATAGAAATGTTTAGAGAGGATGATGATGATACTGATAATGTGTATATGTATTAGAGAAAGACATGGACCTAATTATATTGTGATTGATGAACTAATGATATATATACACATACATACATACATGATACACAAGCACACACACAGGCACATGTTTTTCATTGATTGCAAATGGACTCATTGTGTGATGTTATGCTTGATTTTTTATTTATCTTTACTTTTATCATATATTATTGCAATGTGATTGGTTTCTTATATAGATTGACGTGAAACATGTGTTGACTAACGATGATCTATTAGAGTACCATTTATTAATTAGATATATCGGTATTGAATAGAATAAATATAAGTGGTCATGCACCTTTAATGTTTTTGTCATAGGTAAAGATAGGGATGGGAACCCCATCTCAAAATTATGCAGAAATAAAAGTGGTGAGGAAACCTATTCTTAAGAAATAATTAAGTGTAATATTCATATTCCCTAGGTAATTGAGAAAACACAAGCATGTGTAGAAAAGAGAATATTATGCATGATAAAGGATAAACTGAGATGACATGGTAGAATATCTTAATATATTATGAGATTGTACTACTAGGTTTAAATAGAAATGTGTACACATAAAAATGTTTCACTCCAATGGAATAAAAAATATCCAAGTAATCAATAAGATTTTAATCAAAAAATAATAATAATGCATATGGAAAACAATCTACTAATTCTCATATATCAAAATAAGAGAGAACATATGGGAGTTTAATCTCACTCCCATGTCTGGAATGTAGATTGAGCAATAGCGACAGAATCTTGATTATCTTTATTAATCTCAATCAACCATTTACATATGAATGAGCTGCAATACTTATAGGTATTGAACAACTGAATACAAACAAGAAATAGAGTTGCACATGTGCAACCATATTCCTAAATACATAAGCTTCCAATATTACATCCGGGAAGCATAAAAATACAATCAAACAATTATATTGTTAAAACAATATAACAGCTCCCGTATTGTTCAAATACAAACAATAAGATGGTTATAATTAAATATAACCATATAAACAATAATAAATTTATTAATATGCAATGCATAATTAATTAGGATAATAATAATATTTTATCCTAACATTCCCCCTTAATTTTGCATTGTCTCAAGGGATGAGGAGAGGAAATCTCTAACAATAGGAACTTGTCACATGCAAGTGACTTTGTAAAGATATCTTCCCGTTGTTCAGCTATTGGAAAAAATTGAAGCTAGATGTTGTGCTTCAACACATGTTCACATATCAAATGAACATGTACCTCAATGTACTTTGTTCTCTCATGAAAAAATGGATTGTGAACAAGTTTGAGAACACCTTCATTATCAACATACATGCTGGTCAATTTTCCCGTAGTATTCTAACTCCTTCTAGTATACGACATAGCCATATCGCTTCACAAACAACTTCTCCTATAGAATGATACTTGGATTCTATGGAAGAGTGAGAAATAAAGTGTTGTTTATTTCTTCCAAATGATATTGGTCTAGATACCATAAAGAATACAAATCAATAAGTGGATTTTCTATAATTAATGTTACCAAAGATGATCTCGAATCCAAATATCCAGTCAAGAAAAAGTTGTCATTATTCTTGTATTCTAGACCAAGATCCACTGATCCTTTGAGATATCTCAAAATGCACCTTACTTCTTTCCAATGAAAAAAATTGGGCTCCTGCATGAACTTGGATAGATAGCTCACTGCAAAGCTAATATCTGGTCTAGTGTAGGTCAGGTAAATGAGACTCCCAATCAACTGATATAAGAGTGGCATTTACCTCAGGAGATGGATCTGAATGAGATAACTACAATATGTTCTCCATAGGTGTAGCAATTGGTGTGCAATCCATCATCCTAAATTTCTTGAGCATTGTCTTGGTATATTTCATTTGAGAAACAAAATGTCATTCTCTTTCTGCCATACTTCCAATCTAAGACAATAATGCATCATCCTAAGATTGGTCATGTCAAACAATTGATTAAGATATTTTTTCTTGCATCGATCATCATCCTCACTTTGAACTACCAAAGATGACTATATTGTCAATATGACAACAACAATCACAATCTCCCCCATTGATTTTTGAGTTAAATATTGGGATCGTATGGATTTATAATAAATCCATGTTGTACGAGATGCTCATCAATCTTGATGTACCATGCATGGGGTGCCTATTTAAGGCCATACAAATATTTCTTGAGTATACATACCTTTGCTTCTTTACTAGGTACTACATATCCGTCAGGTTGAGTCATGTAGACTTCTTCTTATAAATCTCCATTTAGGAAGTCACTTTTTACATCCATCTGGTGGAATTTCTAACCAAACTATGCTGCTAGAGAAAAGATAATTATGATTGTTTTGATCTTAGCTTTGGGAGAAATTGTCTCCTCATAGTCTATGCCTTCTTTTTGTGGATACCCCTTTACTAGTAGTCTTTCTTTATACTTTTCCACTATCCCATCTGCTTTATAGTTTGTTTTAAATATCCATCTGCATCCAATGGGTTTCTTTCCTAGTGGAAGATCGACAAGTTGCCAAGTGTTATTCTTCATCACTAATTGATATTCAAGAATCCATGGCATCTTTCCAAGATTTTTACTGTAGGTATTTCTTGATTGTAGAGGGCTTATCATATTCAATAACTCTACTCATCAAAGCAAAGTTAACTTCTTCTCTTGCTTTACTGCGAGTCCGTCATCTAGGGGTGGATGTATCTAGTGGAGCATCCATTCTTGCATCTCATAATGTGCTAGTACACCACTTGGGCATATGCTGAACTATTCCTGTGGGTCGTGGTTCTATCTGATCAACACCATCATCCCCATCATCACTTTCCTCATATGTGGGAACATCAACTTCAATTTTTACAATTGGATAAAGATCTACATCTGGTGAGTCTACAGAGTAAACTCTACTTCCTTCTTCTCAAAAAAATCAACATCTCTACTTGTGTAGACTTTTCTCGGTCTTAGGACCCATTAATCTGTACTTAAGAGTCTCTTCATTGTACTCAAATGAAGACGATTTTTGTGACTTCATGTCTAATTTGTTTATGTTCTTCTTGGGTATGTGCATGCTTTCTTTACACCTAAATAATCTAAGGTGTGTAATAGATGGTTTCCACTTTGACCATGCTTCTTGTGGTGTTACTCAGTAAAAAACAATCATGTGGGCACTCTATTTAAAAAATACACTGTTCTCTTTACTGCTTCTACCTAGAATTTATTTGCAAGTCCGAGTCATCGATCATGCATCACACCATTTCCATGATAGTATGATTTATTCTGTCAACAACACCATTCATTACGGTGTGTGGAGGAGGAATTTGTCGATAAATCCCATGAGTTTGTAGGTAGTTTTTGAACTCATTATCAGAATTCCCCCTCGATATGAGTGGAGAGTTATGATGTGATGACCATTTTTATTCTCAAATGCTACTTTAAAATTCTTGAAAGTTTCAAAAGCTTCACTTTTCTTGTGAAGACAAAAAATCCACATTTTTTGAGTAGTCATCAACACAAAGCATGAAGTACTGGAACCTAGAATGACTTGGTTGCATCGGACCGCAAAGATCGGTATGAACTAGGTCAAGTTTTCCATGAGCTTGAAATGTAATCTTCTAGAATGAAGCTTTGTGTTGTTTTCCTACTAGGTAGTGAGGACACTTATTTGTATCCTTTTGAAGAGATGGTAGCCCATGTACCATATTGCACTGGTGAAGTGTCTCAAGATACTTGAAACTTACATGACCAAGTCTCCGATGCCACAACTATGCTGAGGTAGAGTTCTTAGCCACAAGTGCTTGATCATCTCTATGGACAAAATCAAGCTGGAACATGTGTCCCACATTAGAGGATTTTGCAACTATTTTCAAGCCTCGTGATTTATCTTGAATCAAACACGTTTTCTTACCGAATGAATATCAAAGTCAATTTTTAGATTGTGATCATGTAATCTTCATTGTCTGATTGTTCTTGTTGCTCAAATATTTCCTTCTTGATGGGGTCTTCTTTTCTAGTTCTCCTTTTTTAGCCCGTGATTAAGGTTAGAATGTCCCTTTTAAGACTATTGTTGTTGAGGTCCAGAGTATCTAGATGAAGCTTTCTTGTAAGTATTATACCAACAATATTTTAGGTCATGTCCTCTTTTGTAGATAGGACATTGCTTCTTCCGTTGTCTCTCCCCTTGATTCTCGATATTGATTTTGGGAATTTTGATAGGGATTAGGTTTTACTTTACCTTTTCCTTTCCATTTTTGATGTGAAGATATTTCATGATCCTCTTCATCATCCTTATTATGTATGGCTTCCTCTTGTTGCTTTTGTAAGATTACCAATTTGTCAAAACTAACATTTGTATCGACACGTTTAGTGTTATAACAAAAATGTGGTGAGAAGAGGGAGAGTGCTCTCGAATAATGGGAATGAGAGAATCATTTAAGACAACTTCTCCTAGGGCTAGAAGTGAAGCCCTCAACTCGTAGCTCTTCTTAAGAAAGCTTCAATTTTATCATTTTGTTTGAACTTAAATGTGTGTAAATGACTCTAAAAATTTAGCAAAACATTCTATTTCTTAGCCTTAGATCTTGTGCTCACTTATCCCATTCTTCTTTGGTTTTGTGGCATCATGAATGTGGGGTTTCACATCGTTGGGCACTCCAAAAATATTATGAGTTTATTTTTGTGATATGCTCTATCAAACTACCTCTGTTGTGTAGTATCGATAGTTGATCTAGTAAGAGTACAAGTCGAATAGGCCAAATTTATTCAAACTCAAGATGTGTCTTAATGTTTATCTTCCATGCAACATAGTTGTTTCCTCCGAGTAGTTGTGAATCGGAAGAAAAATTTAGGGGCATTGGTGCACATTTTGGAGAGATCACCGACATGGTTTGGCACTTATCACTCCAATTATAAGGTCTCCCAATCTATATAACGTCAGTATGATATACCGAACCTTTCTATATACGCGCCCTTCCGATATACCCATCATTATGTGGAAGAGGCTCACCCTTTTGATATAACCGGCAATACATGAAAGAGGCATTAACATACGTGAAAGAGTTCAATACATGGTACTAAGACAAGATCTGAAATAGGTCTGTGTGATTATTGACACCATCTCGTAGAAATATTCTCATACATACATGTAACTTCACTATATACTCATATAATTTCTCATTCTCGATTTATGTCATCCAATCTTTCACGGAAGAATGGGATGGCTCATAGTGTGTGTACTGTGACCTTATTACTCCCTGTCAATTTAAATGGGTGATGCTCGAGATGACATTGTTAAAGGTATATTAGGCATTAAGTGCAGTAGTAGTCATGAAGGATTTACCTATAAGTACTTCCCGTGAGGCACTATATATACCGATTGCTGCGAATAAGATCTAAGATCTCGTGAGTATTTCGAACCAAATTTCACTATTTTTAATACAATTCTTTACCGAGTTTTGGGTAGTTATAATTTTTGTAGTTGACTATGACAACATGCAAATTAGTACAATACATTGAAGTATACAATAACATTCAAAAATTTGGAAAAAAAAAGAATGGTAGGCAAAAAAAAATTGTTTTGCGGGCCCTGGTGGCCTCCGGAGCCTAAAATGACCCACTACGCCAAAAATTACAAAAATATAGCTGAAAATGAAATTTTTGGATAGGCATCCTTTTGCAAAAAAATCCTGGAATGAAAAAATAGACCTATTAGGAGAATTTTTTAACCCTAAATTAGGGTTTTTCTCACTAAAATATTTGGTAGCTTGTTTAGTTGTAACTATGTTGTTTAGCGATTGTTTTTTCGCTAAATCTACCTCTAACTTTGGTGATTTCTCCAAATGTGCCACCAAATTCAAATTGTTTAAAAATACGTGTTTGGGGTGGGGGTTGAACTCCAAACCTCTCACACCCAAAGCTTTCTCTCTAACCACCTTGGTCGCTTGTGCACTTGTAACATAAAATGAATAAACTTGTATTTAACTAAAGTCAAATTTGAATCACCTTTTAAGAAAAGCATCCTGTCAGGAGGCTGAGACCACGTGGCTACATGAAGGAATTTAGGGTTTCTTATAGAAGTAGATATCACTTTACAAATATTCGAATGTCATTTTGTTGATAAGCTTGCCTCCGTGTATGCTTGGTTGACAGTATGCATGTTCTCCACCATTTTTAATTTTCTTTAGCCACTTTTTAATGTGTTGGATTTTTGGTTACAGGTTGGATATATGTCATTGTAGGTTATTTGCAGGTACAGGTCATTGGAGCCGTGAGGAGGTGATTGTTACACATTTTTCCCCTATAAGCTCTCCTTGGTATGCCTTTTTCCTTGCTGCAACATTTGTTATTAATGTAGGTTCTACTCGATGGGATCTCGGCTATGCATTTGACCATGGAAACCATGGAGGGGGGTAGGCTCAAAAGCACTCACAAAGCCATTGCAACTCGCCACCAAAAAATGATCTTGACCTTTGGTGCACAGGTCTCCAAAACACTTAATTACTACAATGCAAAGTGAATAGTGATGTGAGCTCATCCGTGGTAAGAGGTAAGGAGGATTCGTTGAATCCAGGGCTTAGTTCTCTAATGAAGATCGATCCAACTTTATCAATGTAACTAGCTCAGCCTCAATATCCCGACTCAGTGGATAGCACAACAGACCTCCAAAAGTAGAATAGAAACCTCCAATTACAGCAGCCTGCTAGTTTTAGCAGAGACCAAAGGAACCTCTAATATTAGAGGTAAAACCCATGGATGGGTGAATTTTTTTTTAAAAAAAATTCTATACCTGCAGAAAAATTTCCGGTGGTGGGTGCATCAGTGCAAAAAATAAATTTTCTTCCAAACACCTGGAATAGAAGAGGGTGTTATGGAGATGCAAGGATGTCTGGGAAGTTGTTGGAGGAAACAAAGGCTCTCATGGAAAGAAAATTCTTCTCCAAGACTCTTCTCTTCCTACTGCAACATCTCTTCAACCCTTTGCTACTTCATAGGCCAAATTCTTACTCTGGTACCAAATTTAGATTGAGCAACAAGAGCGGAATCCCGATTATAATTATTAAAACCAATACACCATTTACATATGAATGAGCTACAATACTTATAGGTATTGAACAACTAAATACAAACAAGAAATAGAGTTGCACAGGTGCAACCATATTCCTAAATCCATAAGCTTCCAATATTACATCCGGGAAGCATAAAAATACAATCAAACAATTATATTGTTAAAACAATATAACACTCCCGCTTATTCAAATGCAAACAATAAGATGGTTATCATTAAATATAACCATATAATCAATAATAAATTTATTAATGTGCAATGCATAATTAATTAGGATAATAATAATATTTTAATAATATTTTATCCTAACATGGAAAATCATTCCTTCCATGATGGAGAAAATAGTTACATTTCCCAATATGGAATGTAACTCCTATGACTCTTATGACGCATATGACAATGATAGATTCTATGAAGGAATATTTCATATGTCATATAACTCCTAAAGACCTATGACCTCACCTAAGTGAGATGAATCAACATATGAAGTGACAAGGAAAATACCTCACATAGACACCCACCTTCATCAAATATTAGGTAGAGGGATGACAAACCTTAAAAAGAAAGAGAACTCCCCTAGAAAACTAAGAAATATATGTCATATGGGTAATGAAAACTAAATGCCTAATAAGGTACCCATGTACAAAACACAATATTTATAGAAAATAAGAAGAGGAGAAGAGGAATAAAAATCCCAAAGAAGATGGGTGGATACAGAAGACCTCACCCTAAGAAGAGAGTACAAGTGAAGGAACTTGGATTTAGTGAAGGGATTTTTAAAGATGTCTATAACATGATAAAAATTATGACAATACTATAAGTTGATGACATATTCATGAATCAAATATTTTATGAAGTGCATATGGATCTTAGTATGCTTCATTCAATGATGCTAAACCAGATTTTGAAAATTTGAGATGGTGCTCATGTTGTCATAGTAAACGATAGTAAGCCAATGAAAGTAAATACCAAACTCTTCCATAATCTCCTGTAACCAAAAAATTTATGTGGTATCATTGAATTATCCCCTCTATTATTACTCTATGGAAGATATCACAACCCAATTATACTTCTTTCTCAAACAAACGATAGGACTGAACCAAGAGAAAAATGTATCCTAAGGTTGATTACTAATGATCAAGATCACCAGCCTAATCATATTCTATAAATCCAAATAGGTCAATATTTGTCCCTCCTAAGTAGTGAATTCCATTAGTATGAGTGCCACAAACATAGTGAAGGATCCATTTTTATGATCTCCAATGAAACTCATGAGTATCCTACATCAATTTTGAAATGATCCCAAAAACATACAAAATATTCGATTTAGTGCGAGTCGATATATCAAGCTCCCCTCAAACTAGCAATAAATGGTACCATCAACTAAGAGAGTGGAGGAATAAACAACTAACCTAACCCTAGAAAGTAAAGGAATAGGATATGGCTTACAATCAGTCATACGAAATCTTATTGGTAAACCAATGGCATAATTAGGTTACGATATCACAATTCCCAGTCGATTGGGTAATTTGTATCCAAAAAAGTAGTGAAGAAAACCTAAGTCAGTCATGGAGAACTTTTTGGATAAGGAGGTATTCATAGAATTAATGATCAAGGAAGAGATATCCATGACCAAAAAGTCATCGACATACAAAATGAGGATGAGTATGGAATCATCCTTCTAGAGAATATAAACGTTAGGGTCAAAGTGACACCTAATGAACCCTAACCTAAGAATAAAGGAGTCCATATTTGTTAGAGATAAAAATAAATTAGAGAGGATGTGAATCATTGAAAATTAAAATTCAAGAAAATCCCCATACAAAGTTCCTTAATTAATTGCAACAATATACCATGAGCATTTGATCAAACACATACAGAGAGATAAACACATATGACACAAGATTTATGTGGGAAACCCTTAAAGGGAGAAAAACCCACTGTGAAACCAAGGATTTATTAGGAACACCAATTCCAAAGCATACAATGATCTTGGTTTTAGTTGAGCATCCACTCAACCTATGAAGCACCCAATCTGTAGATTTAGAAAGTTACAACTTGCAAGGAGAAACCACCCCTATAATCTAAGCTTCCACTTAGAATAATATATTACAAAATAAATTGATCATATAGTATCAATATTGCTTACACAATGGATTATGATCACCTTTCTATTTCTATTTTTACACATAGATCTACACCACTCTCTCTCCATCTTCAAACCCTCTTTGGCCCCGATTTAGTATTCATAAATCCATTTGAATTGATTCAAATTCTTTGTGTTCATCTCTAGTCAACAGTTCATTAAAGATTCATTCTGGTCTCTATTTATGTCTTTGCACCTCTAGCTTGATTATAATCCCTTCATCTCATCCGCATACCCTTCACTCATTTCACCCACCCTCTCAACATTCTTATCATCAAAATTAAATCGATTAGAGTATTTTTATTTTTCCACTCTAGAACTTGATTTTTCTATTTTTCTAAGTGCATTAATTGTCCACCACCTTATTAGTGGAGAAAGGAATGGTTATAAGACAATTTTAAGAAAAAAAATTGCATCAATCTAATATTTTTCTATTTTAAGACATAGAGAATGTAACCATCTTTTGAAAAAGTCCAAGAAAATTAAATTCTAACACCTAGATATCAAGATATTCAAAAATCGGTTTTGACATTTTCATGCCACCAAAATCCCATATCATCACATCTAGTCTACAATACCCTACCTTTGATCCTTTTATCAATCTATTTACAAAAATACTTTCCCATTCGTAATGTACCATTTTGTGGATTTTGTCAAAAATTTATTTATATCACAACTTTATCCTATGTTCCATGGATTTCCTCCTTTACACGCAACTCTTTTTATTCATCCATGGCTTTCCTTATTTTCTCCCACTTTGTTCTACTATCTCGTAGCTACGTTCTTTTAAATGTAGATTTCTATAATCCTCCACAACTTCCTCTTAGACTTCAGCAACTTCATTCTTATATCCGTGGATTTCTCTAACCCTTCATGTATCTTTCTATAATTTAGCGGCTTTCTTCAAGAATTTTGTATCTTTATTATTTTATCCATGGAATTTTTATTCAATATGTGACTTTCTTTAATTTCTTTAAAAGGCTCTAACTCACCATTTGAACTGGTAATAACCCTGAATAATCTTGTAAACACTCTAAATACACCATGTACTTATCTAAGACAGTCACATACCACTAAAAAATTGAAACACCTATTATCCTTCAATGTCATCATCATGCAATCACCTATAAATTTTCTAAGAGATGGCACTACCAATCATCCTTCACATTTCTCTTGCAAAGTCTTTGTTGAACTACTTCCTAAAGCTTGTTATAGACTTCTTAACACCTATTTCACACCTGAATGACCTTGAGAAGTCTACACTCCACCTACACAACACCTTTTTCCATGAACGAAGCATGACATCAATGAAAACACCAATTATAATGAAAAATATCCAAAAACTCCCCTTTGACATTGATGACAATTGTCTTAGAAACAATAAACCCTCGATGGAAAAATTACTTACAAGATAATTTCTAATTTCACTCTCTCCCCCTTTGACGTCTATGATAAAGGGAAATTGATCCTACACAATGATTAAGAGGATCCCCCTAGGTCATTGGTTCTCACTTAGTTTTATATATTTTGGCAAACATTTTCCTCCATGTCAATAAAATTGATCCATGTGACTTGGTATGAACTGCAACACTTATCCCCCTGAGTTGATGCATATTTTGATGAAATGAAATATAACACTAGCTCCCCCTCCAATGAAGAATTAATTTAAGTTATTTAGGATCTAATATTGCATGAAAAATTTCTAAGTCTTTGGTGGGATCAGGAATGACCCCTAATTCAGTCCTGAGGTGTTCAAATGTTTCTTTTGGTAGTGGTTTTGTCATGATGTCAACAATTTATTCTTTTATGCTCACATACTAAAGACCCATATTATTTTCATTCACTTGTTCCCTCAAGAAATGATATCTAATTTATATTTGTTTATACCTTAATTGAAACACAAGGTTCTTGGAGAAACTTATTGCACTAGTACTATCACAGAGTAAAGGAATTGGGCTATTAGATTTTACCTTGTAATCCTCTAATGTCTGCTTCATCTAAAGAAATTGAGTACAACACATTACAGAAGATATATAATCTACCTCACATGTTGAGAGTGCCACTGATGATTGTTTCTTTCTCAACCATGATACCAGAAATTTCTAACAAAGAATGCATTGCCACTTGTATCCTTCCCTGTCATCAACACTTCCTTCCCAATCAACATCTGTATATTATTTTATGTGGAAGTAATTTATTTTTAGGTACTAAAGAACATATTCAAGTGTTCTCATGAGATGTCTCAAAAATATTTTGACTTCCTTAAAGTTTGTTTCTCTTGAATCTTATTGAAATATTCCAACAAGTCCCACAACTTGCATAATATCATGTCTTGACATCATGGATTACATGAGACTACCTATCATGGATCTATACGAGTTTTGTCAACTTTAAGTGAGACATGTTATTTTCTCAATTTGTAATCCACTTCTATTAATGTTTGTACATACCCAAAATTGTATGTACTTTGCACCGGAAAGATGTTACAGAAGCCCCAATGATGATTAAGATCTCTTCGCAAGGTGTTCGGAATCTAGAAAGCTTGTTGAGTATACATTTGCATCCCAAAAATCCTTGTCTAGCCTCTACATGTTTTGTCCTAGCCTTTTCTCTCTTTTTCCTTGTTGTTTTGTTGTTATTTACAAGACCATCACCCAGCCAGGGCGGCGGTCCTGTAACCGTCACCCAAGCCAGGGCGGCGGTCCTATAATCGCCACCCGACCAGGGCCGGAGGTCCCATAACCGCCACCTGTGCCGGGGCGGTCTGTAACCATCGCCCTACACAGGGCGGCGGTCCTGTACGCACTTTCCAGAATGTTCCGATGATCACGTCAAGCGTGAAAATTCAATTTTCACTCGCATTTCTCAACCACTAAAGCTTGTATTTATGTTTTTGCCAACTGAACAGTGATTTATCTTTGTTTAATGGTGGGAGAGTTCAATTTGAACTTGCCTTCTAGTCATTGCAAATGCTATAAATATGCATCTTGTTTACAAGTAAATGGTCTTGGTTCTTTGGTCTGGAGTCTTCATTCTTGAATTTCAGTCTTCAATACTCAGTCCTAGATTTATTTTATGAATCATTTTATCTTTAGCATGGATTAGAATTTTGAGTATTTAGTTATGCCTCACTGTACACCGACAACGATCCTGCTAGGAATCGTATAGGCCAAGCTCTGTTCTCTTGTGCCATCCCTCTCCTACTTGTACTTCGTTGTATTTCTCTGAAGCTGCTATTATTCATTGTTTGAGTACCTGTTGTTTATCATTTTGTTTTATCATTGCTGCAACAACCCTGCTAGGAATCGCATAGGCCAAGCCAGTTCACTTGTGCCATCCCTCTCCTACTTGTGCTTTGTGCCATTTTACTTCAAAGTAATTGTCATCCCAGTTCCTTCTCTTGCTGATGTTGCCATACTCCTACTCTTTCTGGATTCACGTGAACATGCAAGAACGAAGAGATCACTCTGAGGGGACAAGCTACAACACAACTGGATTTGCCTCTGCTCAGTAAACTCCAGGTTTAAATCATCAAAGTTATTATCAAATAGAGTAGTGAATCATTTTATTTCAGTTAAAGCTCGCTTTTAATATTGCAGGGAAGTCATGGGGGAATGATAGTTTCTGAGAAACTATGATTTGTTCCTCACTTCGAGGTAGGATTGAAGGTTTTCAATTAAGATTAATCAAATGTCTTTTATTTAGATTCACACATCTGCGCACAAGTGAATAACCACACCGGGTTATCTCACCTTTTTATTTTTAGTATAAAAGTAGTTTAATTGTTGCTTGTAATTATAATGTTTCAATCATATATTTTTTTAGATTAGTTTCCCTTTCAGTAGTAGTATAAATTGTTATTTTCAGTTTAAGTTAATTTGGAGATTCCATAACTAGATTAAACGCTTAAATTCTAGTTAGGAGGGTAAATCACTAGGGAATTTATGCTACCCGCTCATAGCCTCTAAATCTCCCCTTTTTCAGTTTAGCTACCAGAGATCAAACTACCGATCTTAGTCACTGATCCTCCCATGGTTAGCCATAAGAAAGTTGCTTGTTGATTCTCATCCTCGCTTGTAGCTTTTCTATCATAGAAAACTGACCATAATCCCGGCTGTGACTTCATCTAAGTCACCCGCATTTCAAACCACTGGCTGTCTCGGCACGACCTCGGGAGGTCGGGTACGTGGAAGAGTCACTTGTTGATTCTCACGCCGCATGTTGCTTTCCCATCGTACAAAATTGGTGAACCCGACGTGAACCTTACAATTGCTTCACCTTCTCTCTGAGAAGTTTCATCTTATCCAAATCACCTTCGCTCCTTCCCATTATTCTGCGGGTATTCATATACCCCCCGAATATGTCAGGATTCGATGCATATGGCAGACCCCTCCTGGGTCTTGAGGCATATTATGCCCAACAAAATAGGCAGTCATCACCCTCACTCTCAATGTGGGGTGACAACTATTCAACTAATCAGTTGTCAACGCAAACGCCAAGGATTAGATATAGTTCGTCCTTCCAAGCAGAGGGGTTGGAGCAACAACTCGCTCAAACACAAACAGAGCCTTAAGGCTCAAACAATATGACATTGATTGGAGATTCAGTTTCATCTCCTCAGATGCTACTTAGACCACATATTAGTAGACAATCAGACCCATACCTGGTCTTAGATGATGAACGGTCAATACATTATCCTAGGAGTGAACAACATTCTCGGGGTATGTACCCACCTATAGGAGGTTTGCGAATACAACCCGAGGTCTCTTTTCAAGAAAATGCCTCTATGCCACTGCATATAGGAAATACTCTCAGAGAAACTTGGCAAGATAGCGATCAGTTCATGACAGGATATCACATGCCTATACAACACCAGGGTATACAACAAATGCCACTCAGGCAAAGCACCGTGACTTCACCAAATGAAGTCATTTCAACGTTAGTAGAAAAAGTGAGAGGGTTAGAACTGGCTCAAGCAAGTCAAAATTCTCCGTTCATACAAACAGGGAGTTCTAATCCTCCATACCACCCTGGCCAAGTAGATCTCCTCACAGGGGTAGGCACATTAGGCATGCCGCCTCACTATCCACAACAAACGCCAGCAAGGCCCACCATCTCTAGCACTATTCCTCCCGGTCTAGTGTCAAACAATCCATTCCTTGACAATACCCCATCATACTTAAACATGTACTCCAAATCCCCACAAGGAGATATGTTCTCCTCTCCCGGCATGTTTGCTCAAACGCAAGGACCTCCCTATGCCCCTGCCAACGCATATGCTACACCGTATCAACAACCTATCCCACCATCGCTCCCTCAGCAACCACCATCAATGGTCGAAAGCTATGCGATAGGGACTTATTCAGAGTATCTAAAGGAACCCTTAGACTTCACCATACGAAGCGTCATGCTTCCAAGACCTCTCCCTGATTTTCCCAAGTTCAAGGGTGAGGGAGATCCAAACGCGCATATCAAAGCTTACGCTACAGCCATATGAGAATTACTTCCTTGGGATGGGGTTGTTGCTAAAATATTTCCCAAAACCTTAGAAGGCATCGCTCTTGATTGGTATTATAGAATACCTGAAGCTTCCATACATTCGTTTAAACAACTCATGTCAGAATTCATCAAAGCCTTTGACATGAACAAACTATTGAGAACAGGAATCAGGGAATTCTTGCATATCAAACAAGAACACAATGAATCTGTCACCCATTTCATCTAGAGGTGGTGTACAGTTCTTTATTCATCAACAAGTGCTCCAAACATGGATCAGATGGAACTATGCGATTTATTCCTTCATTCTCTCAGCAGAGAGGTGAAGGAAGAAGTCCAGAAGTTCCCACTAAGAACTTACGATGAAGTACTTGAGAGCGCTCTTCGAATAGATCAAGCAGCGATAGATAGTGGCCGTAAGACATATGGAACAAATGGGAAATTAATCACTCCTAATCAAAACACTATGACCTATCCTAATGCCGGGAATACCGATCAAGGACCCAAGATCCTTAATGAAAACCATGGGGTTACAATAGATGGAGTCACTGATCAAGTCAAAGGACCAAATATTGTGAACACCCCGGCACCTGCTAACAATCAACGCAATAATAACTTCACTCCAGCGATCAATATGGTGGATTCTAATCATCCTCCACAACAGAAAATCCAGCCACAAGTCCTTTCTCGGGGCCCAAATGGATATCAAAACCAAAGCCAAAGGCCACAACCTCGAAATTTCAACTATAACAACCAACAGCCCAATCAGAACTTTGGGCCACAACATGATTCAAACCGACGACCACGGAACTATAATCCCAATCTATATTGTGGTTTCCACAAAATCAGGGGTCATGACACTAGGACTTGCCATGACTACAATAAATTCATGCAACGCTTGCCAGAAGAACAAAAACAACTTTTCATAGATATGTTCTTGGCAGATCCTGCGTCACCAGCACCAAATACTTTTGCAGGGGCAGTTTCCCCTCAAAATGCACCTCTCAAGATCTTCAACGATCCTTTCCCAAATCATTATAACAATAACAGGTTAGATCCAAATGGGAAAAACAAAGGTATCATAATAAGAAATAACAATCAAGACGCCTCAACTCCTGACAACTCTCAGATTGCTCCTAACCTAAGTTCAAATGGTAATACAAAAATCTTGGGATTAGTTGAGCTAGAGGTTGAGTGTGAAATTAATGCAACAACTCGGACAAAGGAGTATGTTTCACAACCCCTACCCGATATTTTCTCCACACGAGATGAAGTTCCTACAAATGCTAAACCGGTAGGATCCTATGATTTAATATACGAGGTGGCAAAGACAAATAAAGATAAGTCAATTTCTGTGGAAACAGTCTCCACTAAAACCACAGCAGGAATTATGAAACTCTTGGAGAATGACGAACCGATCTTTCTCCCATTTGAACCTCAAGGAATGGGTAGTCTTCTCGATATAGCATCTCTTCCCTCCGATGACCTAAATCTAGATATAAACATGATAGAATTAACAAACGAAGAAGGGCAATTTAAAATTGAAACGATGCCTATCAAAACCATCTCTAGGCACTACCCTATTCTAAAGTCTAGCTTCGACCCATGCGTGTCTAAAGCTAAGTTTTCCCTATCCATGGGGCAAGACCTCATCATTAACACAATGCTCACTATGAGAGAGAAGGTCGAGCAGCATAGTCATGCTCACCCACATGTCATCTCTCAAAAACATGACAAAGAGGTACGCGAATGCCTCTTTCAGAAAAATGTTTTTAATAATGGGACATATAAACCTCTGGGCAAGGGTTGTAAGTTCAAACCTAGAATGGTAGGCCCTCGTCAAGAAAATGAAAAATTTGAGGATAATGGTTCTCCGCTGTGTACTTCTAGGGGTGAAGAATTCGATATTCATCAACTTTCTTCACCTTAGACATCATGACATATGGTTCCACCTGCATTTTCATATGTACATGGTTGCAGTTGCATTACATTAGTAATTTAGTTGGTTCATTTTGTTCACTCGTTTCATAAATATTGTAGTCCAGGAACTTACTCTTAAGTAATCTGTTACAAATTTCTGAAGATATTGGCAAAAATATTCAAATCACATCTCTTCAAACATCATCAAGTACTTTCAAATCTTCTCATCAAGTTTGACAGACAAACATTGATGGAAACCATACCAAGACCTGCATACTTGGCTTTGCTCTTTCTTTCTACTAGGTAAAGTTGTCCTTGCCTACGGTGCATTGCTCTAGAAGCTTCTTGGCACATCTATCCCTTTTAAAATCTCTTGGAACAAAAGGATATCCCAAAGTCATAGATCAGAAATGTCAAAATCAAATGAAATCAAAAGTGCCAAGCAAACAAAATATTTTATTTTACACACTTCTTTGCCCCATCAACCTTCGGTGATAAGCCCACATCTCTTACTGGTGATGTGAGGTTGGGAAAGGAAAGAAGTGCCCTTACTCGCCTATATCTTGCCTTTGGTGACAAACCCATGCTTCTTACTAGTGGCATGAGGCAAGGTGTGGGGGGTCTAGTCACACAAACTAACAAATCTTGGTATGCTAAAAACACAAGTCAAATTCTGTTAAAAGAAGGAAAATATCCAAACATCTAAATTCCAAAGAGATCAAATCCTCAAAACCAGATTTTGTCAACCAGGTTGCCATTTATGAATCTAAGTCTAGATAAACTGAAAAGTAAGTGGCCTTCTAAGCTTGGTAGTAGTTCTGAGTAGGGTGGGTGTGTAGGTCCAAATTTGGTTCTTGTTCTTGTTTTGTATGTCTCTCATCATTCCACTCAAATCAAACTCATACAACTTGTGCCCTTCCCAATTCTTGGTGTTGAGCCCTTGCATCTTACTAGTTGCATGGATTTGGGATTGGGGCAAGTTCATCTCTTTATCGCTACACATTCATCACATTTTGCCAACATAAGAAGAAATCACAAACATTGTCTAAAGAGGCCAAAATTTCAAAACTACAACATGTTCGTCATCACATATCAGCATTGCAAAAGCAAATAAAGTAAAAACATTCTATTTAACATTTGTTATCACTTGTCATCCATTGCATACATTCTTAAAAGCATGTGAAAGTTGGTGGCATTTCGACACACGGGCATGTCAGGTATAGCCTCTAACTCCCCATTTTGGGACCGCCATACTCGGACCCAACATTTTATGCCTCTTCATGGCTAAAACACTTCTCCGAGGGGGCAATATGTACGTACCCAAAATTGTATGTACTGCACCACCGGAAAGATGTTACAAAAACCCCAATGATGATTAAGATCTCTTCGCAAGGTGTTCGAATCCAGAAAGCTTGTTGAGTATACATTTGCATCCCAAAAATCCTTGTCTAGCCTCTACATGTTTTGTCCTAGCCTTTTCTCTCTTTTTCCTTGTTGTTTTGTTGTTATTTACAAGATCACACCCCCAGTGGCGGCGGTCCTCAGTAACCATCACCCAGCCAGACGGCGATCCTGTAACCGTCACCCAACCGGGGCGGCGGTCTCAGAATCCGTCACCCAACCAGGGCGGCGGTCTCAGAATTCACCACCTGTGCCGAGGCCAAGCGGCGGTCTCAGAACCGTCGCCCTACGCGCGCAGGGTGGCGGTCCTGTACGCGCTTTCCAGAATGTTCCGACGATTGCGTCAAGCGTGAAAATTCAATTTTCACTCGCATTTCTCAACCACTAAAGCTTGTATTTATGTTTTTTCCGGATTTGATGCAGTGATTTATCTTTGTTTAATGGTGGGAGAGTTCAATTTGAACTTGCCTTCTAGTCATTACAAATGCTATAAATATGCATCTTGTTTATAAGTAAATGGTCTTGGTTCTTTGTCCGAGTCTTCATTCTTGAATTTCAGTCTTCAATACTCAGTCCTAGATTTATTTTATGAATCATTTTATCTTTAGCATGGATTAGAATTTTGAGTATTTAGTTATGCCTCACTGTACACCGACAACGATCCTGCTAGGAATCGTATAGGCCAAGCTCTGTTCTCTTGTGCCATCCCTCTCCTACTTGTACTTCGTTGTATTTCTCTGAAGCTGCTATTATTCATTGTTTGAGTACCTTGTTTATCATTTTGTTTTATCATTGCTGCAACAACCCTGCTAGGAATCGCATAGGCCAAGCCAGTTCACTTGCGCCATCCCTCTCCTACTTGTGCTTTGTGCCATTTTACTTCAAAGTAATTGTCATCCCAGTTCCTTCTCTTGCTGATGTTGCCATACTCCTACTCTTTCTGGATTCACGTGAACATGCAAGAATGAAGAGATCACTCTGAGGGGACAAGCTACAACACAACTGGATTTGCCTCTGCTCAGTAAACTCCAGGTTTAAATCGTCAAAGTTATTATCAAATAGAGTAGTGAATCATTTTATTTCAGTTAAATCTCACTTTAAATATTTCCGGGGAAGCTGTGGGGAATGATAGTTTCTGAGAAACTATGATTTGTTCCTCACTTCTGAGGTAGGATTGAAGGTTTTCAATTAAGTTAATTAGTTGTCTTTTATTTAGATTCACACATCTGCACAGGTGAATAACCACACCGGTTATCTCACTTGTTTAGTTTTAGTATAAAAGTAGTTTAATTGTTGCTTGTAATTATAATGTTTCAATCATATCTTTTGTTTAGATTAGTTTCCCTTTCAGTAGTAGTATAAATTGTTATTTTCAGGTTTAAGTTAATTTGGAGATTCCATAACTAGATTAAATGCTTAAATTCTAGTTAGGAGGGTAAATCACTAGGGAATTTATGCTACCCGCTCATAGCCTCTAAATCTCCCCTTTTTCATTTTAGCTACCAGGAGATCAAACTACCAGATCTTAGTCACTGATCCTCCCACGGTTAGCCATAAGAAAGTTGCTTTCCGATTCTCATCCTCGCTTGTAGCTTTTCTATCATAGAAAACCCGACCATAATCCCGGTTGTGACTTCATCTAAGTCACCCTCATTTCAAACCACCGGCTGTCTTGGCATGACCTCGGGAGGTCGGGTACGTGGAAGAGTCACTTGTTGATTCTCACGCTCGCATGTTGCTTTCCCATCGTACAGTGTTCCTATATGTTTTCATTCTTTTTTCCTAAACCTTTTAAGCATTTATTTGATCTATTTGTTTTGGGATATGAATATACCTTGGTCTAACTGATTGATTTGTAAGCATAGAAAGAATGAGAGATTCCCAAGCATAAACATTTCAAATTCTTATTTCATCATATCAGAAAATTCATATGTCATCTTATCCTAATCTCCTTCAAATATAATATAATCCACATACATAATGGCAGAGAGATTATGATCTCCTTCTTCTTTAATATAGAGATTACTATCAGCAACACCTTTTCTGAATCCTTACTCAATGAGGTATTAATCCAACCTATTATACCAAGATCTAAGAGCTTGTTTGAGTCCATATAAATCCTTTTCCAACCTAAACACATAATCTTAGTCAACGATTAGAGAAAATCTATCATGTTTTTCAATTTATACCTCTTTATTTAGGTGACCATTGAGGAAAACAATTTTGAGATCCATCTGGAAAACTATGATATTCTTGTAAGCTACATATGCTAGAAATAGTCTAATTACTTCCATCCTTGCCAATAGTGCAAAAGTTTCATCAAATGTAATTCCTTCTATTTGTGCATAGCCATTGCATACAAATATTTCCTTATTTCTTATCACATATCCTTTATCATTCAGGTTTGTTTCGAATACCCATTTTGTTCCTATTACGTTCTTGTATTTTGGTCTTGGTAAAAAATCTCAAGTCTCATTCTTTTCAATTTGATCAAGCTCCTCATTAATGGTATCCACCAAATGTTGATCCTTACTAGATTCTGCAACATTCTTGGGTTCAATCATGGATAAGAGTGTTATGTCTTCATGGTTTTTCTTCTCTCTTAGCTTCCTTCTTGTGAGAATACCACCTTATTTGTTTCCAATAATCTTATTTGATGGATGGTCTCTCTTGACTTGCCTTGAGGGTGTTTTGGTGTCTTGTCTCTCTTCTACCTCTTCCACTTCTTCACATGTACTTCCCACTTCTTCATCATCTTCTTGATCTTCATTCTTGTCCTTAGGCTGAGTGCTAAATTTTGAAGGGGAAAGATCATCAACCTTTAAATTTTTATCTCAATAACCTTTTATAGCCTCTTATTATAACAATTATAGGTTGCACTTTGCTTTGAGTATCCAAGAAATATGCCTTCATCACACCTAGAGTCAAATTTACCTAGGTTTTTTTCATCTCTATTGATATAGCATTTTATTCCTAAGACTCTTATGTGTTTCACACTAGTTGGCATGTTTTTCTAAAGTTCATAGGGTGTCTTATCACTATTAATTTTAAATTGAGCTATATAGACAACTGTGTAGACTGCCTCACTCCAATAACCATCATGATGTTTAGATTCATTCAACATAGTTCTTTCCATTTGTTGTAAAATTCTATTATTTATTTCAACAACCCCATTTTTTTGAGGTGTTCTAGTATCTAACAATTTTCCTCAAATCCCATGTTCTTCACAAAACTCATCAAATTCATTAGACCAAATTTCTCCACCTCTATCTGATCTTAAGCATTTCATTTTGGTGCTCTTCTCATTTTCCATAAGTTCCATAAAGGACTTAGAAATTATCATAGCTTCGATTTGCACTTCAAACAGGATACCCATGTCATTCTGGTGAATTCATTTATTATTAGGATGAAGTACATATCTCCTTATAGGATTCTAGTTCTTGTAGGCCCACTAAGATATTTATGAATCAATTCCAAAGGTCTAGTGGTAGATTAATCCTTGGATTTGAATGATCTTATTATTTTTTTACTAGTTAAGCAAGATTTATAAAGTGTATCTACTAGTTTTACAATATTTGACATGTGTTTCACACCACCCTTTGCACTTAATTTCACTACATTTGAAAATATTATATGTCCCAATCTTCTATGCCACAACCATCTATCATCAACTTTACTTGTGAAGCATTTTTCTTTATTTATTTCCTTGAGAACATACATGTTATTCTTGGTTTGTTAATATTTTAAAACTTTCTTTCATGTTTTTCCATTAATAATATCACAACCTTTGTCATGAAATATCAAATTGTAACATTTCTTACACATTTGACTCACACTTAACAGGTTGTGCTTGAGACCTTCAACATATAGGACATTCTCTGTGATTGTTTTTCCATTATCAAGACTTAGAGTTCCTTTTCCAACAATGTTTGCTAAATTATTATCTCCAAATCTAACAGCTCTTGATGCATTGTTTGATAAAGAAATGAACTTAATTTTATCACTTGTCATATGACTGGAGTAGCCACTATCTAAATACCATATTTTATCTTCATCTTGTACATGAAAGGTAGTTTGTACTATTGAACATGATTCTTTTCTTTTGTTGGGTTCTTCCTTTACCACATACACCCATCTATTCTGTTTAGGGGTTTCTTGATTACACATTGTGGCTACATGACCATTCTTGTGACATTTTTAGCAAACAACACTATAATTCATTCTAGTGTATGCTGAACTATAGTTTCTTCCATATCCTCTTCCATTTCTTCTACATTTATCAACTTTGTGTCCAAACTAATTAAAAGAAAAGAAATAACCATATAAATAATTGTGAGTACCTCATAACATAGGTGATCTTGGGAGTATTCTTCTTCTTCTTAGTATTTTTGTGACTTATTTATTTGTAGCATGACAAGTGCTTAGTGTAGATGTGGTATTTTTCTCGTTATTATTTTTGGTTCAACTTCTTTACCTCCTTCCATGAATCCTATTCCAGATTTGTCTTTTGTATCTCTTTGAGTGCTTAAAATGTCAGTTAGAAATTTTGATCTCTTTTCCAACTTTTCATACACTTTGAGTTTTTCACTCATTTGTTCCTTTTCAGTCTTTAGGCTCTCTAAATCATATTTCAGTTTTAAGCATTCATCCTCCTTTTCCTTGTAGGATTGAGAGATATTTTCAAGATAAGATTCAAGTTCTTTGAGATCATTTGTTTCTTCCTCTTCCTTTAGGCTATGCCTCTTTTCAAAAATGATAATTTTTCTTCATAGTATTTCAATGTGCATCTCAACTTTTTATTCTTTCTTCATAGTTTCAATTCTTCAAGTGCACATACAAGTTCAACTTCTAGATTCATGTTTTCTTCTTCTTCATCATAATCTTCATACTCAGCTACATTCTTTCCTTTTGAGTTGCATTCTTTAGTGACATCTATTGCCATAAAAATCTAGACTAAGTTTCTTCACCCTCATTTTTAGAGCTTCTTGAGTTTCTTGAGTCTTATTTAGTTGACTTCTCCTTTGATTAAAAGTTTATTTTTTATTTAAGAGCTTCTTATTGCCATATTTCTTCTTGAAGTTCATATTTTTATTGTTATGTTTGTGTCTTTCTTCAGATTGAGTTTCCTTGTTCTTATTTGGACATTTTGCAGCAAAATGACCTACTTGTCCACAATCAAAGAATTTAAATGGGAACTTACCTTTGTATTTTATCTTCTCATGAACATTTCTTCAATCTTCTCATCATATTATCCATCCTCCAGATCTGATTCTTCTTTTTCTTTCTTGGAATGAGTCTCTTTCTTGGCTTTAAATGCAACTTCCTTCTTAGTAGATTTGGATCCAATTGTTCTCATCTCATATGTAGATAAGATACTTTGTAGTTCATCCAATGTTAAGGTTTTCATGTCTTTGGATTACTTAACAACTGATAAATTTACACCATTCTTTGAAGTTAGAGATCTTAGGACCTTTTGGACTGTGACAGATTCCTCTAGCTTCTCACCTAGACCTCTAATCATGTTGATCACTTCATCCACCCTCTATATGTAGGAAGCAATAATATCCTCCTCTTTCATCTTTAGGCTCTCAAACTGAGCTCTGTAGGTCTATAATTTAGCTAGCTTTACCTTGTCATCTCCTTCATAGATGCTTTGAAGCTTGGTCTAGATTTCCTTGGATGAGGTACAATGCATTACCTTAATAAATTCAGTTTCTGTTAGTCCACATAGTAGTGCATTCATGGATCTTAAGTTGCATTCATATTCTTCTTTGTCTACTGCAAAGGTGATTGGAGTGGTTGGAAGATTGTAGCCTTTCTCAACACATTCCCATATATCAAAACCAAGTGACATGAGATATGTCTTCATCCTTATTCTCTAGAATGTGTAATTTGTTCCAGTGAAGAGAGGTGATCTTGACAGTGATAATCCACCTTGTGCTTGATTTGTTGCCATGCTTGTGAAGAAAGGATCTCCTTGAAGATGTTAGGCTTCCACCAGAAGGGACAAATGTTTTAATACCAATTGTTAGAGATCACAAGCACTGAGAGAGGGGGTGAATCAATGCAAATTAAAATTTTAAACAATCCAAATAAATAGTTCCTTTATTAATTGTAAAAATATAACATGAATATTCAATCAAACACATATAGAGAGATAAACACATATGTCACGTGATTTATGTGGGAAACCATTAAAGGGATAAAAACCCACTTTGTGAAACTAAGGATTTATTAAGAACACTAATTCAAAATGATATAATGATTTTGGTTTTGGTTGAGCATCCACTCAACCTATGAATAACCCACTTGAGATTCTCTAAGCACCCACTCAGTGAGATTTAGCAAGCTACAAATTACAAGGAGGAACCACCCCTATAATCTAAGCTTCAACTTAGAAGATTATATTATTAAAAAAATTGATCATATAGTATCGAGATTGCTTACACAATGGATTATGATCACATTTATATTTATTTTTTTACACATAGATCTACAACACTCTCTCTCCATCTTCAAACACTCTCTGGCTCTATCTCAGTCTTCATGCATCCATCTGAATTGATTATGAGTCTTTGTGTTCATCTCTAGTCACTTTTTTATTGAAGATTCATTTTGGTCTCTATTTCTATCTTTGCACCTCTGGCTCGATTATACTCCTTTCAACTCATCTGCATACACTTCACTCATTTCACCACCCCTCTCAACATTCTTCTCATTAGACTTAAATAGATGAGAGTATTTTTATTTTCCCACTCTCGCACTTGATTTTTCTATTTTCTAAGTGCATTAATTGTCCAACACATTATTAGTGGAGCAAGGAACAATTATAAGAAAATTTTAAGAAACAATTCTCATCGGATTTTTCTATTTTAAGACAGAGAATGTAAGAATCTTTTGAAAAAGTCCAAGAACGATAAATTACGACACCTATATCTTAAGATATTCAAAAATTGGTAGTGACTTATTCATGGTACACAAATTCCATATCATCACATTCAGTCCACAATACCCTACCTTTGATCCTTTTCATTGATTTGTTCCCAAAACTCCTATCTTATTGATAATGTACCATTTTGTGGATTTTTTCATATTTCCTTTGTATCATGGCTTTATCTCGTGTTCCACAACTTTACTTCTTTACCCGCGAATCTTTTTAGTCATCCAAATATCTCCTTATTTTCTCGTGGCTTCGTTTTACTATCTGCAACTCCATTATTTTACTCGTGGCTTTCTCTAATCATCCATAGATTCCTCTTAGACTTTGGTGGCTTCATTCTTTTATTTTTGGATTTCTTTAACCCTCAACATCTCCTTATAGACTTTGGAGAGATTTCTTATTTAATTCGTAATATCGATCTTCAATCTACAATTTCTCTAATTTATTCGAAAGGTGCCTAACTCACCATTTAAACTAGAAATAACCACGAATAATTTTATAAACACTTTGAATACACCATGTACTTGTATGAGACTGTCGCATACCGAGAGAAAAATTGAAACAACTATTATCCTTTAATTCCATCATCATGCAATCACATTGAACTATTCTAATATTTGTTACTACCAATCAACCATCATATTTCTCTTGTAGAGTCTTTGTTGAACTACTTGCTTAAGCTTATTACATAATGTTTAACAACTATTTAACTCCTAAATGACCTTGAGAAGTATACACTCTAGCTGCACAACATGTTTTTCAATTAATGCAACTTGACATCAATGAAAAAACCAATGATAGTGTCAAAGATCCAAAAATATTTACATGGGGTAGTTTTTAAGGCCACAAAGAGACTTCTTTAACTCGTAAATGAGGGAGGAATCATAGAAATAACCTTATGGTTATTCCATATAGATCTCTTCCTTTAGGTACCCACAAAAGAAGGAAAATTTAATGTTTATCTTATGGAATTCCCATGTATTCACAAAAATTATGGTGTGTGTCAGGTCGAATGGAAGTTATTTACAATGAGAGAAAATGAATATGAATAATCAACCCTAGATACCTAAGATAAACCCTTAGCTACAACTTGTGATTTATACTTCTTGACATTCCCATCAACACATTGATTTATTTAAGTACACCCACTTATTCTCGAACTATTTTTATTCCTTTCGAGAATAGGGATGAGATCACAAGTACCATTAATCATGAGTTAGGAATACTCCTCATGTGATAAAGAATCCAAATCATGAATTCTAGAAGACTCATAGAAATGTTGTGGATCAAAATTCAAGTGAAGAAGGTGTGGGTTCTAGTGAAGTCTGAATGAGTCTATATCTAATCCAAAGGATCCCCTATGAAATCTCTATCACTCTACAAGGTATACCTAGCCCAAAAGGACTAAGAGGAGAGTCGATTATAATCTTTATATTATTCACTCAAGTGAGAAGGGAAAAATTCCTCATCATCACTACTATCAGAATCAGAAGATTCTAAATCATGAGGAGTGAGAGGAAAAAGATAAATAATAGGATCGGGAGGAGGAGGATGAGGCTCAATAATATCATCATTAGAAGAATTAGAATCAGAATTAAAGAGGGTTATGAGGACCTCAATAGATGGAGAATCGAATTAGAAGATGACTCATCAAAATTCACACTTCTCTCAATATAAAGATGATGAGTAGTAGGGTTCAAAAATATATAACCCTTCACACCATCAAGATACCCTATATAGATACAAGGTCCGAACTTTGGTTATAAGGTCTTATGTCACTTTACTGGGAATATGAGTCATAGAATTCGATCCAAATATGTGAAAGTGTTTTAAATCGGGTTTGTGTCCAAACCAGTTTTAAAAAGATGTCATCCCTCCTACTACCTTTTTTAGAACATGATTCTGAATGTAATAAACATAGTTCACAACTTAAACCCAATAGTACGGAGGAAGGTATTTAGAGTGAACCATAAAAGTGGCCATCTCTTTAAGAATTTAGTTCTTTCTTTCCATAACTCTATTTTGGGAAGGAATGTAAGCACCTCAGAGAGGGGTATAAGGATGGATGGAGAAGTGGAAGTATAATATGAATTATAAAACTTCACACTTCTCTCAATATAAATATGATGAGTAGTAGGGTGCAAAAATCTACAACCCTTCACACCATTATGATACCTTACAAAGTTACAAGGTAGGGATTGTGGTTCTAAGGTGTTGCATCACTTGGGAATATGAGCCATAGTATTTTATTTTAATACTTGAAAGTGTTCAAAATCAGGTTTACATCCAAACCAAATTTAAAAGTGTGTCATCCCTCCTACTACCTTGTGTGAAACATGATTTTGAATCTAACAAACACAATTCATTACTTCAGCCCAATAATATGGAGGAAGGGATTTAGAGTCAATAATATAAGTGATGATGTACTTAAGAAAAAAATTATTTCCATAACTCTATTTTACGAAGGGATGTAAACAATTGTATGTTGCAAAGAAATCCCTTCAAAGGTACATAAATCATTAAACCTATTACTCACATATCCACCTCCATTTCTAGTTTGAAGAACCTTGATAGATCTTTCAGTTTGTTTCTTAAGAAGAGCCTTGAAGTATTGAAAGTGACCAAAAAATTTGGATTTTTTTAGAAAATACACCTAAGTGTAATGAAAAAAATCATCAATGAAGGTAAGAATGTAAAGAGATATATTAAAAAAATGAGATGGGAAGGTTCACAAATGTCACTATGAAAAATATCCAAGTGAGAGTAAAATCTCCAAGCTTTTCCTTTGCCAAAAATTTCTTCAGGGTGTTTTTCTAGGGCACAACCCTCACAACAAACCTAAAAAAGTTTAATGTAGGGTAAATCATTGGCCATCTCATTTGGCTCAATTTTTCAAGGTAATGAGAGTTAAGATTCCTAAAAATATCATGTCATAGATTTCTATCCTCATCTTCATGAATGAGTAAATAATTGGGTATAAAATCAAAATTGAAGTGGGAGAAGGTGTATAATCATGATTGATGATGCACCTTTACCTCATCCACTATAGAGATGTTGTGAATTTCATGAATAATAATCGAGTTATGATTAAATTCAACTCAAATTCCTTTACCAAGATGAGTGATTTTCTAAACTAATAGGATATTGTTAGAGATATCGAGAACACTCAAAACTTGGTTATATATTACAACTTCTACTTCTATTGATCCACTACCGAAACTAACACTAGAGTATCATCCTCCAAAGTGATTTAGGACATTCCACATGGGTCAATATTGGAGAAATCGAGATGTGAAGATCCCATGTGGTGTAAGGCACCAAAATAAATGAGGGAGAAATTCTAGATATAAGGTCCTTTCTTCTTCTTAGATTAAGACTCCTTTTCTTTGGAAGACTCAGAGTTTAAACCATTTTATTTGTTAGACTCAAAATTATCAAGTAAATGAGTTAGGTGATTTTTTTTTCGATAAAATGATGTTCATCATGTCTAGTATTATTACAATATGAATACTTACACTTTTCCATATTCACATTAGGCTCAAAAGTAGAAGCATTCATGTTAGGTTTCATTTGGGTTTGGTTGGTCTTGGTTTCATTCTTATGTTGGTCATTTTTCTCTTTCTTGTTTTCCTATTTCTTATCCTTTCCCTTACCAATACTTTCTACAAGGCCATGTGAATTGGATTTGAGTACTCAAATTTGAATCAACTTATCCTATTCTCAAATGATATGTGATGAAAATTTGTCAAATGAGAGAATTTTACAAGCAATCTATAGATCTTGTTTCATGACATGAAAAGTATAAGTGAAGATGGAGTATTTGAGGAAAAGTTTAGAAAGGGTTGAAAAGATCAACTGAGCATTATTTTTCTCAATTTTATATTCCTATAAAAGTAATCAAGTGTGGAAAAAAATTGAGAAGAAAACATGTAGGTTACAAAAAATTCTAGGAGTTAACCCCAATAGGTTGTTCTCCAAATCATGCACTCTCATGTCATCTTGTTTTCTAAACTTTTCATCTAAATTTTTCCATGCATCATCAGGTTTTTAGAAGACTCAATGTGGAATATCAATCTTGGAAAAATGGACACATAAATAAGACCTAAGGATTTCTCACATAGGTTTAACCAATTAGATATTTAGGCTCATCATCAGATTTTTTCACTCCCATCATGATGTTATACAACTATTTACCTCTTAGTTTTAGTATCATCTTATATTTCCATTCAAAGAAGTTAAATGGAATAAACAAAGGTACAAAACTAGCACTCATTATGAAGTGAGATAAAAAAGAATACATAAATGAAAGGAAGTGCACATACACCTAGAACAATATTATCACCCCCTTCTTGCAAAATTTTATAGTTTAGTGTGTTGATTTTCAATCAGATACAAATGTGCATTATGAAACATTTAACCACTTAACTTTGAATTAGCATAAAATTACACAAGTTTGGATAACACAATCAAGTTTCAAGAGATTGTGATAATAAGCCACCATAAAAAAAACAAAATGATATGAAAAAAGGGAGAGAAAATATAGGTATGTATGACAAACAACATCACACATCACAATAAAGTCCCTTATCGCAAGATCGTGATGGATACGCTCACTAGACTACAAGTAATAAACGAGTGATGACAAGAAAAATATGACTCAAAATGAGTCAAAGGGCCTCTAGAAATGCAAAAAATCCACTAGAAGGTGAAAATCACCCCTTCATAGCCACATGGTTAGAAACACCTAATAACACTAGTTTTGCAAATATTTTCCCAATTAATCTAATTTACGATGATAATAATAAATAAAATAAAAGGGGTTTAATTTTTAAAAAAAAGATATCCTCTGAAATTTAAATGACATATTTTAAAATAAATATTTCCTTCCTTGAAAAATTAATTAATCCCTAGTTTAAATGTATTATAAGATAATCTTATAAAAACCTTGGCTTGATAAAATAACCTATGTTAAATTACACAAAGTTTTATATAAAGAAAATGTGGATTTATAAATTAAATATAGGGAAGGAAAAAGGGGTGAAAAGTGGGTCAAAGAGTCAAGGAATCCAGGTAGGAGCCACATGGACATAGGGAGGAACTGAAGGAAGAATTTTTTAGGGTTAAAATGCATACAAAGTGTTCTAAATGTCAACGAATCAGTCGGTGAGAAAGGAAGAGCCATGGATGGCCGAAGTGAAGGTGGTGTAAAGGAATTGGAATGATGGGATGGTTTTGAACATATTTCAATGGATGGAGGGGAAGGATAAAAATATTTATGGGTGATTCTAAAAGGGAAACACAACAAGAAAAACCCTCGAGTCAATGGAGACAAAACCAAAAATGAGTTCAACAAGGTTATATGATCTAGGAGGTGAGATCAACTTGATTGGTGAGCTAAACATTGAAGGAATATTGACACAAGATCAAGATTGAGAAAATGAACAACATGATAGATAAAAATTATGAATCATTGATCATGAGGAAGGAAGAGTCCAAGACAGGACCCGGAAACCTCAACAGATTTTGGTGGGTTTGTTAGAGATCCTATGTTGAAGAAAAATAAGGGATGTAGAGGTGGGAATGAACTTGAATAACTTAGACACATCTCGATGAGATGTTGTGAGAGATTGAGAGTAGAGAAGTGGTGGAGAGGAGAAGGTCAAAGGATGAGTAGGACAACATGGAGGAGAAAAAGCTGGAAAAATATAAATTTTCAAGAAAAAATAAACTTCAATGAAAGAATCCAATAAAACGAACAAATTGTAAAATACCTCCAACTTGATATTATCGCCACATGTAGCCATTTCTAACCATATCTAACAAAGAAACCCCTATAATGTACATTCAAAAATAAAACATGAATAATAAACTCCAAAACAAGAGATGTTAATCTAGATTAGCATGATAAAAAATGATTAAAAATTGCATGAGAAGTGATAAAAAATGAAACATAAAGTATTTAGAAACCGATAAATGTGAGTACATGTTTACCGAATCAAAACTATGATACCATGTGAAATTAGAATATGAGGATCCAATGGAATCATGTGCATAATAAATTATTTTCCCTCCATCGAAATTGAAAAATATTTAAGTAATCAATAAGAGAATAATAAAACAACAAGAACCATGCATAAGGAAAATAGTCTTCTCATTTTCATAGATCAAAACAAGAGGGTATATATTTGAGTGTTGTGTAACTCCTATGTATGGACAATCATTCCCTCCATGTGGGTGAAATGATTTACAATTCCCAAGATGAAATATAACTCCTATATGACAGCTTATGATGCATATGACAATGACAGATTCTATGACAAAATATGTCATATAAATCCTAAATATATATGACCTCACCGACTAGCACAGTTTTACCTTGGGGTTCGATTGATATGTCAAGGGGGTACAAATTAGCTCAACCTCGGTATGGCGGGGTTTGTAAGATACTCACAAATGTGATGATGGTGTTTTGCACTCCGTTAAGAATGTGAATAAGGATTTTTTTCCATGTAATCAATCCTGCAAATAAAAATACTTACACAAGATGGAGTTAGTCAAATATATGGCGAGATTTCCTAGAAAAGGCCAGTCCCCACAAGTTAGTGGACTTTTTAAAAAGGATATCAATCTGCATTTAATAAATTAATCTAATAATGATAAAGTGAACTAAGAACAAATGATAAAATGATGTAACTAATAATGTGAAAGAATAGGGACGAGATAAGGTCCAATGTTAGATGTGGGTCGATGGCGGTTCCTAATCCAAAGGGATTCAAGGAATCACAATATGGCTCAAAGGAGAAAAGGTATGGATGGATATGCACTCATAAAGGCAAGTGGGATGGTGTATCTAATTTAGATAGATGATGAAACATTTCGAGATGACTCGGAGGAACTTGATGACTAAAAATAAACTTGAAAGGCCGATAATAATAGATTATGTGGTTTGAATGTCTTAAACAACAAGTTTGGGGGCTAAATTATTTTTTTGATAGGAATCACCGGTGATTAGGAAATCTCCGGTGATCCTATAGCTAATAGTCAATAATTCGCAATGAATGGTCAACAATTATGTAGCGAATGGTCAACAATTGTGCAACAAATATTTAGTGATTCTTGAAATTGCCGATGATTGCTGAAAAATACACAGGTTAATAATGGACAAGATATCTTGATGGAAATGATTAATTAAAAAGATAATGATAATAATATTCAAATGAAGATGCTTACCTAGTTGCAGTAGATATATAATGTTAAATAAAGGTGAGATCATAGGAGAGGTGAAGCTTGAAGGTTATTCGAACAATGTCATTGCGTAGGCTAAATGGGGTGACTATCAACGCGTATGACGAGAGTCTCAGATGTGTTAGAAGAAAATGCTGATGATGGACTGAGTTGGGATCCTAGATATGTCAATGGCCTCCAAGAGATAAATAAAATATTAATTAATTGAAGAATTATAAGCTTCAAAAATGATTCATAGTACTCTCGAGATGAAGGCATGGGACTCATATTTATAGATTTAATAGGAGAGAATCACCGGAGAATCAGGAAATCATTGACGATTGTAGATAGGTTCAAATTTGGATGAGATACAAACGATAAAATTTATATTTTCATCTTAGTTTGTTGAATATTTAGGGGAATCATAGCTAGATAATTTAGAGATGTTGAGAGGGAGGTTTAGAGTTGTTAGGATAGAGTAAGGATAACTTAGAAGGTTTCCCAATTTAAAGTAGTCCTAACTAGTGAAGAGTAGGAGGCGGTTATGGGGATAAGTTAGAGGTACTTAGGTGGTATTTATGGAAGGTTAGTAAAGTAGGTAGTTACAACTAATGACTTAGGATGAGTCATCATAGGGATAAGTTGGAGGTGGTTAGGATTAATATTTAGAAATTTTAGTTAAAATTGTCGTAACTAGTGAGATAGGGATAAGTTGACATGGTGAGGTGTGAGGGTATAATTAATTTAATTTAATTTATTTATTTTAGGGATAGGGATGTGGTGATGTAATTAAAGGGTAGAAGTGGGTGACCTAGGTCATGGAGTATTGTTTAAATGGTTAAACGATGAGTTTAATTAATTTGATGAAGGGTATGGGTTTATAAGCATATAATGCAATATGTTGATTAATGATGGACATGGATGTGTGTATGTATGGCAACGATGTTGATGTTGATATAAATATGAGGAGTGTAATGTGATAATAAAGGAGGCCTAGCGGATGCCAACACTAAAATTAGTGGTGCTAATTTTAGGTGTCTACACTCACCTAAGTGAGATGACTCACGATGTGAGGTGGAAAATTCCCCCTGAGTGACAAGGAATGTAACTCACACCAACATATAGGATGTACAATAACTTTGGATTCCTAAAATAAAAATTCAGGGGATAACATGTTACGAGTAGTATGAATAAGTAGGGGTTGTGTCATGGTCATAAGAGTGATGCGATTGATGTCAATATCTTTCCTAATAAAATGTTATTCCTTTGGAACACATTTGGATTTATCCTTTTTATTGGATGATTAAGAATATCCTCCTTAGGAGGGTCAAATTTCTTAAGAGATTACAATATTGGTTTTCTCAATGAAGCTTTGCCATCGAATTCACCATTTTCAAGGAAGATGTTAAATATGATGGGAATAATATCTATATACATGACATGTATGAAACAATAAAATGAATTTATCTTCAATCCACTTAAATTTTTCATCTTTTTCATATAAATAGATATCATGGTGCCCATTAATACAATTTAAATTACTAAATGGTTGTCCTTTTTATAATCTAGTTGATGGAGAAGATGATGTGTAGTCTAGGGTAAAAAAATCAATTACTTATCAAGTAAACTAAGATAAATATCAAGTGGATGACCAATAATTTTTTCAAAATTGATTGGTTTGTGGTAAGGTGGCTAAGTTTTGTAGTAACCATGGTTTAAGGCCTAACATGATAAGAAGTATAACTATGGTGTAACACTTTAACCTCATTTGAAAAAGTATGTGGATCACATGGATTGATGAATTTCGAGTGTGTGGATGTAGTAGGAATAGTATCATGAAAATGTTTGAAAGTATATGTGGGAGAAAAATCACTTTTGAGGTCAAGAACACACATAAAAAGGTTAGTTAATAAATTAAATGTGCCATAAAACAAATATTACTTAAGTGGGAAGATGGGGCATTTGAAAATATGTATTACATTTATAAATCCATAGGCTTGTATATTAATTATTTCACACTATCTTAACAATATAGGATGTAATCACTAAAAATATTAGTTTTTCCTTGATGAAAAGGAGAGTGAGTTTTTGAATTTGGGCTAGCACGAAATTGATGGCGGGGAAATCCCGCCACAATCTATGAATCATGTTGCAGTAACTGTAGAAGAACGTGAGATCAAGGGTCGGGATGAATCCTTAAAATGGGTCCACCCAACAAAACTGTGGATTCTTGGACAAACCACGTAAAAAATGGAACAACCTCAAAGAACAAATTTTTTTCCTCTAGGTAGTCAAGGAGGCATCAGGAAGTGTTTTGGAAATTCAAACCCCCTTCTAAAAAGAAATACTAAAAATTTAAACAAATATTTGGTTGGAAAACTTGTGGGTGGGAGACCAAATATCGATGTTGTTAGAATGTGGACAAAACTGAAGTGAAAACCAAAAGGAAACCTAAAGGAAAGTTCTCTATCAAATGATTTCTTCCTTTTTAAATTCATTATTCAAGAAGATATGGAAAACGTTTTGGAAGAAGGATCTTGGTTCCGGGGAAAATTAGGATGGTATCTTAGGAAATGGGAACCAACTTTCAACCTAGAAAAAGAAAATATGAATTAGTTCCTTGTGTGGATTCATCTTCCTAATCTACCCTTGGAATTCTGGCATGAAGATATTTTCAAAGGAATAACAAACTCTCTAGTTCCTCTAGTCATAATAGATAATGCTACCCTACATATGTATAAACTAGTTTGAGCAATATTTTTCATCTATATGATTTCTAATAAGGATATCCCTAAAAAAATCAAGCTCAAGTCCAGCCTAGGGATTTGGGAGTAGAAGATTGAAATGGAATTTTACCCAGCTAAATGCACCAAATGCAATGATTGGGGTCACTCGACTTAGAACTATAATTTTAAGATTTCCAAAAGGTATATTACAAGTAATGAGGAATGAAGTGAAATAAGAGAAAGGTTAAGGCATCATGCAAAGTGCAGAAAATCACAAGAAATATTTTTTGATTAACTCTACTGAAGGATTCAAGCCCTTGAGAATCCAATAGAAAGATATGTCTTAGTGAACCCCTACTAAAATCCCAAAAACAGATGAGGAGGGATTTATCCTAGTGGTCAATAGAAGGAGATCCAAAAATCAGTCCTGGTCAGAATCAAAGGTTAAGGAAAAAATGAAGGATCTATCAACTAAGGATCCCCATAGGACCAAAAGATGGAGCTATTTTTTTCAAATAAAGGGAATAGTAGCAAATCCTATGGTTAGGAAATTTCTTTACAAAATGACAAGGAGTATTTACTTGGAAATTTCCTCTTCCTGGAGGAAACGATGAAGGACCGGACTTTAGTTCAAGAGGGATAGGATATGAGTCCAATTTTGGCTAACCCAAAGGGTGAAAGGATAAAATTTGGAGATTTGATTAATCTCTTCATGAAAGAAATAATGAATGTTGATTTTCTCTTAATCAAGAGAAGGAAAGAAAAGATGAGGAGCTCACTCTTGGAAAGAAGGGGGTCCACTTGGAAAATAATCCTTCAGGAAAGAGAAAAGTAGTTCATGCTTTGTAAAAGGGTGAATCCATAATTTACCCTTCTAGGAAAAGGATAATTGCAACAAGTAGAAAATCCTATTAATGTGGAAAGTACCATTAGTAAACAAGGCAGACCTAACAAATTTGAATTTAGGAAAAAACCTACCCATAAGGAAATAGACTCAGGGAAACAATTATGTTTAGACCAGAAGGTCTTTAACAAAAACAAACCCAATCTTAGAAAATGAATTACATCTCATGGAATTGAAAAGGGATCAATAGCCCTGTAAAATGGAGGATTCTTTATGACTTGATTGAAGGAAAAAAAATTGATGTGTTAGCCATGCAAGAAACTAAAATGAAAGAAGAAATTTTCCTAATTTCCTATAAATCGCTCTGAATAATTCAAAATATTTTGTTATTAGTTCCAAAGGGGCCTCGAAGGGTTAGATGTGGTCTATAATCCTGTACTTTATGAGGGTATTGTGCTAGTGAAAATAGATAGCCATATGGTTGTTATCATAAGAAATCTTTAAAACATAAAAACTATGGATCTTATCCAACATCTATGCTCCTACCCTTTACAAATGTGGCACATCTCCTACTTTCAAATACCACTCACTTGCCTTGTGTGGATTATGATGGGGATTTTAACTCCCCTTTCTCTCCCAGGGAAAAAGTGAGGCTCCCACGAGTTTACCACTAGCATAGAGGATCTTAATAATTTTATTTCTAATGCTCATCTTCATGACATAGATCTTAATGGTAGTAAATATACCTAGTCCAATAGAAGAACTAGTTTACAACATATACAAATGAGATTGGATAGATTCTTGGTTTTATAAGAATGGTTAAGCCAGGATATTACTATTTTCTCTCTTCCAACGATAGGGTCTAATCATAATCCAATTATTCTAATGATAAAAAACCCCTCTAGAATAAGAACACCTTTTCATTTTGAGAAGATGTGGCTCCATAGTGAGGATATGAAAGATATTATTAGTGAATGGTGGAAATTAAAGGTTCAGGGAATTGCAATCTATAGACTAACTAAAAACTTTAGAATTTCAAATTGAATCTCAAAATTTGGAACAAAATTTTTGGCAATATTTTTAGAGAATAAAATGGAAATCAAATATGACTTGCTAAATCTTCAAAGGGAAAATGAAGGGGGGATTGTGACCTAGAATCAGAAGACTATGATAAGGAAATATATCTTCTTTTCGAAATACCACAATATCCTTGGAAAAGAGGAAATTTTCTGGAGATAGAAATCTCGTGTCACTTGGCTCAAGGAAGGGGATAAAAATACCATATTCTTCCACCTATCTACCCTGAAGCATAGAATTTTCAATCAAATCTATAAATTAAGGAAAGAGGAAGGATCCCTTGTGGAAGAGAAGGAAGAAATCAATAAAGAGGCTATTTATTTCTTTAAAAACTTGCTCACTAATCATTGTGTTCCTAATCTAGCCAAAAAGTGATATTTTCTAAACTGAATCCCGCCCCTTGATTTTAGAGAAAGATAATTCTCTCTTTCAGTGACCCCTTATTTGGGGAGGTGGAATTTACATTTAAATTCTTAGTCTTGATAAGGCTCTGGCTCAGATGAGTTTCAACCTTTCTTCTTTTAGCTTTTCTAGGATATAATAAAAAAGGATGTATATAATGCTGTGAAAGAATTTTTCAATCAGAAAAATATGCTAAAAGATATGAATTGTACCTTCCTTTCTCTGGTTCCAAAATGTGGTAATGCCATGGAATTAAAAGACTTTAGACCTATAAGCTTATGCAATACTACCTATAAAATCTACACGAAACTCTTGGTTCTTCGTTTACAACTGATCCTTCCTTCTATCATTTCTTATCAATAAGGAGGTTTTGTCCTTGACCACCAAATCCAAGACAGGATCATTACTATTAAAGAGACAATTCATTCAGAAAAACTTAGCAAGAAGGATGTTATGATCCTAAAATTGGATATGGCTAAAGCATTTGACAAGGTCTCATGGAATTTTCTAGACAAAATTATTGATTGGTTTGACTTTGATGATTCCTTTTGGAGTTTGGTTAAGGAATGTATTTATAATTATTGGTTATTTATTATTATGAATGGGACTCCTTGTGGTTTCTTCCCCAACTCCTAAGAATTAAGGCAAGGGGATCCCCACCACCCTTTATTTTCATAATTCTGATAAGCTCTCGGTCGAAGACTCAATGTGGAAATTAGTAGTGGCTTTACAAATGGATATCACTAGTGAGGGTATGGATAATGTGTCTCATCAGCATTTTTTTGATGACACTATTATGGTGGGTGAAGCATCTGTTCCTGAAGTAAAAATTTTAAATTCCTTTTAGATAATTACATGGAGGCTTCAAGTTAGTTGGTGAACTATATAAACATTTATCTTTTTTTTCCTTAACACTTTAGAAAGTAGATGCAAGAATATTGCTGTGATTTTTTGTTGTGCCTATAAACCATTCCCTACCTTCTATTTAGGTATCCCCCTTGGGGATAAAATACCTTCTAGTGTAGAATGGAACTTTCTTATTTAAATATTTGAAAAGAAGCTTGTAGTGTGGAAAGCTAATATGCTATCTCAAGATGAGAAAATCACCTTACTCAAGAGATCACTTCAAATTCTCCTAGTGTATGCTATGTATCTCTATCAACTCCCTGGGATAATAGTAGAAAAAATTGAAAATATCCAAAAAATATTCTTATGGAGTGACACTGAAAGCAATGAAAGAATTTCGTTGGTGGCTTGGAATAGAGTCTGTAAACCTAAAAAGATAGGGGGTCTTGGACTTAGAGAATAGACTAAAATGAACAAAGCTCTTATGGAAAAAATTGTATGGAGGCTAAAAAAATAATATGGGGTATGGAAAAGAATTCTTAGGAAAAAATACTAGGTGTATGCTGATGACAAAAGGTGGATCTTCAAATAGGCGTCTTTTAATGGGTCACGTGTTTGGAAAGATATTAATTAAGAAAAGGATCTTGCTTCTAAGGGAAGTAAGCTGGGAAATAGGTAAAGACAATGAAATATGTTTCTAGACTGATAAATGGGCTGGAAACTTCACTCTTAAAGACAAATTTCCCCAAATCTCAAAATTTCTTGAAGAAAAATATGGGGAAAAATAAACAATTATATGGAAACTCAAGAAAGCTTTCAGATTTGGAAACACATAGAATTGGACATGCAGGAATTTAAAGCACATATGGTTAATCTCAATGTTTTTCTAAAAAACTATGTGTCTTCTAACAACAAGGAACAAGATCGAATTGTGTGGTATAGAGAACAAAATGGTAACTTCTCAGTTAAATCTGCCTATACGTTATTCTTTGAAGAGGAAACTAGAGAGGAAGATCTTATTGTTGGCATGGTTTGGAACAAGAATATAACCCCCAAAGTCAATGTTTTTAGTTGGCTAATGGTGATAAATAGGATTCTTACTATGGATAACCTTGCTAAACGTGGCTTCCATATGGTCAATAGATGTGTTCTATGTGAACAAACTTGGAAACAATGAACCATATGTTCTTAGATTGTCCTTTTGCTTTCCATATTATGTCTCATATCTTGGGTATGTTTTCGGTCAAGTGGGTTAATCCCAAGGATATCCAATTAGACTGGAACCAATGGATATGTCCTATTAGTAGTCAAGGGATGAAAAATATATGGATTATAATCCTTGGTCATTCATCAAGGGAAATTTAGAAAGAGAGAAATAGGAGGATTTTCAATAACAAGAAATTTTTAATAGGTTGGTTATTAACAAGTGTTTACAAGTTGTTAGAAATAATTTTCTATTGTTAAAGAAATGGAACTTAAACTAAAAACTACTCCACCTAGAAAGAGAAGTCCTAGAGTTGGGGTTAAGTGGATTCCTCTATGCGAATGTGTTATTAAACTAAACTTCGATGGTGTTGCTAAAGGGAATCTAGGAAAGGCGGGAAGAGGATTTTTCAAGATAATAAAGGGATGTTTCTCGTTATGTATTTATTTAGTCTGGGCATACAATCTAACCATGTTGCAGAGGCTGCAGCGATGTTCTAGGGAGTGAAGATAACTGAAGAGAAAGGGTACAAAAACCTTCTTGTGGAAGGTGACTCTTTGAACATAATTTTGTGTATGAGGGGGTCAAATTTCGACTTCTATTTCTATCGAATAATTCATTAACAATGCTAAGAATAAATTATCCTCCTTTGTTGAGATCTCTTTCCATCATGTTTACCGTGAAGGAAACAAACTTGTTGATGTAATGGAAAATAAGGGGGTGGAAGCTAAGGCATTTAAGGTGGTCAAGGAACTATCCTTTTTGGAAGCCAAATTCATAGATATCTTGGATTGGGAGTGTGAACCTAACAAAATTCTTCCAATGAGGATGGAAAAAGGTAATAATGCCCTCTGGGTGACGCACTATGATTTTATGAATCTTGAACTCATGTAAACCTTTATTTCCTATCATTTCAAATTTTGGGAGGATTTCCTTATTATTTTGATTCATATCCCTAAGTGTGCCGAAGGGAGATAAAGCAAGGGTGGAATTCTTCTCAGCATGATGAAGAGTAACTAAATCACTATCGGTAGATATTTAGTTAGAAGTGAACCAGAGTTAGTTCTTGGAAATGTTCAAAGAGGCGAGAGGAGCTTCTTAACAAAGATATTTTGTTAAAATAATTCAACATCTTTGATGGGTATGATAAAATATTTAGTGAATTAGTTGTGAGAACCTAGAAGGATGTTCATGTTAGGGTCGAAAAATTTTCTTTCACTATCTCCCCAAAGTTCGAGTTAAAATCTTTGGTCTAACTCAAGAAGGAAAAATTTCTTTCAAGCCCAAGTCAAACTATAGTCAAGAGATTGATTACTTCATGCAAGGTAAGGGGATGCCTAAAATTCTCCATAATGGTTATGTAAGAGGGGATCTGCCCCATCCTTTCAATGAAATTTCTCATCTTATCATGGCATACATTACCCTTGAAGGGTGTTATAAAGTCATTTATGGGTATCATTTTCCCATGTTGAATCATGTTAGGAATTATAGACCCTTTAATTTCCCCAACTTTTTGTTCCTTTCTCTGGAAAAATCAGTCACTCAGGTTGAGAAAGGAACTTTCTCCCTACCTCTACATCAAGGCCTCATCAAATCCATGATCAAGTTAGGTACCCCCTCATTGGAAAAAATGAAATATTTGGGGCTTCTACTAAATGGAATTCTACCAGTATCAAGGGGGAAAATGAGACTATGGATGCTGAGGGGGATCGTGCTAGTAGGGAGGATGTGTGGAATTTGGTGGCAAAAAGAACTAGATCTCATCTATCCAAGGAAAACATTAAGAAGCAACATCAGGAGAGTGGCACTTCTAAACCTTGTGATAATTTGGAAGTTATCTTGGACTCAAGGGAGGAGTAAGTGGATGTATTGGGCTAGGCTAATACGGGTGAAAAATAAGAAGTGGATGCTTTCCAAGAGGAAAGTATTGAGGGGAAAGAGTTTCACCATGACCATGAATCCTCAGAGGGGAAAAGATCTAAAAATACTGCAGACACCATTGAAAATTTGCATGATCTTAAAACTACTAAAAATAAATTTTTAATGCCAAGGATACTGCAGTAAATTGAATGTTTTCATGCAAGAGTTCGATAATTGTAGGTTAGACATTGATATCAATAGAAACAAGATAAGCATGGTGAAAATTGATCTGAGGGAGATGTAAGAAAAATTTGAGAAGCTCACTTCTATTGTTCTTAGTGAACAACTTAAAAATGCCAATGAAAGATGCCTGGCCATGGAGAATGATATGTTGAAGATGAAGGGGATTATTCTTCAGATCAGATATGTTCACATCCTAAATGTCAAAAGTACTATCCACCATCTTAAACTACTTGTTGAGATGATCCACTCCATGGAAATTGCGAAGAACAAAGAAAAATATGGGTCTGGTCCAAAAGTGGAGATAGCTGAACCAGATTACAAATTCTGGAAATCAACTATTGCTAGTCTGGTTAAGGAATGGAATGGATGCATGCACATGGTGGGTGAAATGATCAATGAATGATGGTGGTTTCATTTTTGGAGGATGTTTTTATGTAATTTTGGTCTTTTTGTTAGTTCCTTGTCTTTTGTTGTTAGTTATTTTGTTATTGGCCTTTAGGCGTTTGTTTTCTAGTGTTGGTTCTTTATGTGGATCTATGGATCTAAGAGGGTTTCAATGGCCATCCCTTTGACCCTTCTATTTTTATAGAAAAATTTGTATGGGGTAGGCCCCCTAAAACATCCTTTACCTATTATAAAAAAGAAACATAGAACATCCACTTATATGTATCTTTATGACCCTTTTTATTAAAAAATAAAATGAGAAAATATTCCTCAAAATATAATAATATGTTAATGGATCCTCTAGAAAGGTGAGTAAACCAAGACATTTCATTTCAAATTAGACTTTTGGGAAAGGATTTTAAAAGCATCCTATCATTATTGCAAGAATAAATTATACACCTATAATACTTGAGATGTAGATAAGGGTTATAATTCCCATAAAACAATGCGAAATTAGACATGGTAAATTGTTAGAGAAGTTGTTTGGAATATTTAACACTAAATAGTGTTGTCTTGTATAATGTTTAATTCAATTTCAAAATAATATGATTTACTTACTAAGGTTAGTATATGAACTTTACATTATAAATAAACAATTTAACGAATAATAACGAATAACTCTTGAGGTGGTGTTGCATAAAAACTAAGATGATAATTTGAGGATTTTATTTTACCATTTATAGGAGCCATGGGATTATTGTTTGTCTAGAGGCAATATCATCAAGTTTAGGAAAATTAAGAGCTAAAGGTTTTCTTTGGGTGACATGGTCTAAGGGGACCTTATCACTAATTACATCTAATGGATAATCCATAGATTCATAAGAGTGAATGAAAATAGAAGCAATTCATGCATGAGGTTTATGAGTACCATCATTAATACTATAACAAGTATATCATCACTATAGGAATTAGTTACTTTTTCATGAAAAAGGAAAAATCACTAGTAATAACATCATGTGTGCATGTTGTTGTCACCCTAAAAATTCCCCTCATTTTTCAAGTCAAGTTTTAAAATTTTTGAGTTGGTGCTTGTTATCCCAATTCCCCCAAGAAAATTGATCAAACACGACCCCACACAGAAGAAAATCAGAAGGGGTGGTTCAGTCATGCAAGCCCACATTCCAAATCCAATAATGAAGGGGAAGGGTTGGCGAAGGAGATCAAATCACGTAAGAGAAGATTGAAGAAAGGTCTCGAAGTTTTTGTACTTCGTATGTGAGTTGACTCGGGCAATGAAATAGACCCACGAAGGTTCCACATGCCCCATTAGTATAAATTCATAAGGCATGGCCCAAAGAGAGATGTAAATGAGAACCATCCCTCCACATGTCCAAGGTCTGAAAAAGGGACAAAAGTGACCATTTAATCAACTAAGTATAAGAGGTTCCGAGGAAGTTGCCATGTGCCTCATTAGTGTAAGTTCGGAAGTGAGATCCAAGGGATAGACCTCAAATGAAGCCTAGTCCCCCATGTGGTTAGAGCATTGAAAATTTGAATCAGTCGTTGAAAATTCTAAGGCAAGTGGATGGTGCCACATGTCTCATCAGCACACATTCAAGGTTCGAAGCCAAAGGTGTTTTCCCAAACAAGCGCTAGCTCTCCACCTGTCTAGGTTCCCAAAGAATTAAAAAGGGGAAGAACCAGTCATTGAATTAGCTAAGGAAAGGAGAACTAGCGGAAATCCCCATGTGTAACTTTGGTGCTCTTTTAGGAGGTGAATCCAGAAGTAGATGCCAAACGTGTGCCAACCCTCCACATGTCCAATCGGTGCACCTTCGAAGGTAAGGTCCAAATAGAGTCTCCAACTAAGTGAGAAGCCTCCACCCGTCCCAAGTCGATATAAAGCCTTCACCAAATAGAGGGATGTAGTTAAAACATAAAAATATAGAACATGCCTGCAAAGGGACACGTGGCCATGTTTCAGGTGGTGGTGGAAATTCAGACCCTTTATTTGTTTTGATGCTTTAAAAATTCAAAATCAGAGAGATGGGTTGTCGGGACACTTTAGGAATTTTACGTTTGTTTCCAAAAGTGTGTAAAGTTCTAAAGTGACATGTGGCCCCACTCATGTGAAGGGATAAAGTGAAATATTGAGCCTAGATTGAAATTTAAAGTGTGAAGGCGAGCTATCGGAGTAATTTGGGAATTTTGGTTTTATTTTGAAAAAGAGAGTGGAAAGTTATAAATTGATCCATGACTTCACTGGGAACTTGAGCCCGCATCTAAAAGTCAAAGCGGGCGGGTGGATCGGTGGAGCACTTTGAGTTTTGAGCTTTTTTTAAAAGAGTTAAAATTGTAAAAGAGAGCCACAAATCCTTCACCTCTCAATTAAATCCACATGTTAGGCCTATATTAGAATTGTATGGGTGGGCCAAATTGTTTCAAAGTGCCATTTCTCTAAAAGGCACAAAATATAAACATTTTCCCAGGCCCTGCTTTCAAGAAATCTCTCCCATGTGGACAACTCAAATTCAAAGTTTGTGGAAGTACAATAATTTTTTTGATATGATGCATTTGGTTTTGCCACTAGATATGGAAATAGCTGAGGTGTTATAGAAGTTTAGAATTCAGTTTCTTGAATTAGTTTCATCATTTTTGTAACCAAATGTAACCATTTTTGGAGGCTATTATCGGGTTCTCTACGCAAATGTTCGGGTTAGATCCTGGTACTCTTTGGATGTAATAGATTTAGAGGTAATCAATACGAAGGTTTTTCCTTTCTTCCTCTGCTAATACATCTTTCCTTGTTCTAATTTGCAAATCATCCATATTTTATGATAATAAACTTTGTGTTCTTGTTTATTAGATTTCCAAACTTTGTGTATGTGGAATTATATTTGTTATAAAAGTTACTGATTCTATTTTGCATCTCCCTAGCCCAATACGTATAAGGTTATACTATGGTATCTACATTTCTTGAAAGTATTGTTATGTTCTTCATCTCTCATCTCCTTAGTTCTTATACTCTTTCATATTGATGATCTTTCGGGCATGAAATGTTTCAAAGTATCAAGAATCCACACTTTGAAAGTTGTACATTTGTATATAATTTTTTTCTAATTTATTTCAATAAGGGAACCTATCCCATTAAAGACGAGGGACTTGTTTTCCCTAACCGTGGTTTGTTAAAGTACCATTTAAAAACCCAACATTTTTGGTGACTCTACTAGGGATTTTGTTTCTAACAGATCCTTTCTAAAAAAACAACTTCAAGATCATTTTTGATTTGTATATTCTAAGATATATTTGTGGTAAAAAGGCTCTCGGAATAGAAGATTTCCATTTTTAACTTCTGGAACAACAAAAATTCTCTCTTCTTTCAGTAAGAAGGAACAAAATAACTCGTTCTACAAGAACACCTCCTGGTAAAGACATAAATTCAAAGAATAACATTCCTCAAGAAAAACTCATTCCTAATCTTCATGCTTTGATACTTGTTAGTGATTTAGTTCCCCTTCAGTAAATTTTTCCAAAGATGGTAGCCCATTTTCCTTGGGGACAATAGGTTGGGCCTCTTGCTCTTCTTCGGCCATTGAATGGGTTACCTAGTGGTAACAAGAAAATTTTTCCTAAATTCCAGGGTGATGGGAAGGTTTATCCAAATGAACACATTGCATCCTTCATTGTTGGATGTGGGATTCTTGGGGTTGAACATGAATATGTCTCTGTCAGGATTTATATGGAGACATTACAGGATAATGTAGCTGATTGGTTTTATCATCTTCTCATTGGGTCGATCACTAATTGGAATACCATGAAAACTCAGTTTGAGCAACATTTCAAACATGTTGAAGATGTGCATGCTCTATTAGCTAAAATATTTCATATCAAGAAGGAAGAATTTGAGCTCATGAGAGAATTTGTGGCCAAATTCAACAAGCCCATTCATAAAATTCCATAGAACACTCTTCCTGTAGATCAAATCAAAAATTTCTTCTTCCTCAATTCCCAGTTACCCAAAGTGAGTTATGCACTAAGGAGATCTAACCTTGTAATTGTGGAGGATGATAAATAATTAGCTATCGGTGTTGAGGATGATTTTAATCATATATGGTAAAATAGAAAGAGAATCCTCCAAATCTAAAGCATATTATTTTTCCTCTTCCCCTGGAGCCAATTCTGATTATTTAGTAAAGAATCTTGTAAATGATCTCATTGCTATCAAGAAACAATTGGCTCAGCATAATCCTTACCAAGATATTCCAAGGAAGAATTTTCAGCCCAGGAACCATTTGCCTTATTCTAGGACAATATTGGCTATTTAAGGCCCACCCATCAAGGTTCCAGTCAATGCAACTTGTGAACTTCACAAAAATAATGATGAGGAGTTTAATGAACTCTATGAAGAACCAGAAGAAGAGGTTGATGAATAACTGGAGGAGCTTGGTGGATCTCAAGTTCATTTCCTCACCACTGAAGGTATGGATGATGAATATGAATATGATGAAAGAGTGGAAGATATGAATAGTGAGTCATATGTTGTTATGACTTGGGAGAAAATGAATAAAAAATAAACAGTTGTGTATCCTGTTAAAAAATCCAAGGAGTTTCTTATAACTTTTCTTGTGGTTGTAAGAAGAGGAGCTCCTATTCCCACTGCCTCCACACAAAAGGTGAGTAATGCTAATCCTCCTTCTTCTAATTCTATTTCCAAAACTTATTGTCCTTCAAATCCTAAAACTAATAAATCAAAAGTCTCTCAAGTTCCTAGCAATGATGCCCCATCCACCTCCGGATATTTTGATTACATTAATCACCTCAAAAGAGAAAAAAATCCCAATTTCGGAGGTAGAGTTTTACTGACCCATCCAAAATATTTTGCTAAAATGGAAAAAATTGTCAATTCCAAACCTTAAGCCTCATCTAATAATTCTAAAGGTATTTTTCCCACACCCTCTTCCTCACCTACACCAAGCCTTGTTGTTGCAGTCACTTCTCCTAATGAGAAAATTGAACAATTCTATGTGACTCTTTTCATAGCTGGCCATAAACTCACTAACTATGTCATAGACACAGGAGCATCAAATAATGTAATGCCTACAAAAGTAGCTCATGCTTTGGGCCTGAATCTAACACGTGCCTTTGGTTCCTACTATTCCATGGAAATTAGAAACATTCCTTTGGTTGGAAGAATTAAAGATGGACAAGTACCTTTTTCTGCTTTTCCAGAGAAAATGATCTTAGCCACTATTTTGGTTGTTGATATTCCTTCCTCATATGGGATGTTGATGAGTAGAAATTTCTATAATGAGGTAGGATGAAAAATTCAAATGGATTCATCACACGCTTTGATCCCAATCAATGGAAAAATGAAGAAGTTTCTACCGGGAAACAAACTGAATACATTGTATAAGAGGCTGATGATCCAAAAGCACAGATACTCTATGAAGATATATGGCATGGTAACTATATGATCATGTCACAAGATGATGAAAAACTTCCTAAGGGAGTGATTCATGATCCTAATGGAATTCAGGCTCTTGAATTTGATGGAAGTTACTCTTCAACTGGTTTTGGGGCTGGTGTGGTGATAACCTCTCCAAAAGGGAAGATTCATCCTTTTTCATTCAAGTTTTGTTTTGAAAATAAAAACAATACAACTAAATATGAGGCACTCATACTTGGATTGAACATGGAAAAAGAAATGGGAGTGAAGAATATTTGTGCTCATAGTGATGTAGAGATGATTGTGAAACAAGTCAGATATATTTTTCAAGTGAAGAATAGGAGATTGAAGCATTATAGAAATATTGTCTAGGATTCCATTGATTTTCTTGATGATTTCTCCATTGAAGTTGTGCCAAGAGAGAAGAATACTAGAGCTGATTCTCTAGCTATCTCAAGATCTCTGTTGATTCCTCACCCAGATTTCTCTCAGGAGAAATTTACCATTGAAATGATTCATAGGCCCAGTGTACCAGATAATGCAAGAAATTGGCAAGTTTTCGATGATGAACAAAATTTTCTCTCTTTCTTGGATCCTAAGGACAACTTCAACTAATTATATTTTGAAGGAAGTGAGACTTTTCCTAGAGAGTGTGTATCCTCTAATGAAGGAGATATCAAGGAAGATATGGATCAAGATGGTTGCATCAAATTGAAAGGTAACAAGATCCCTAAAGGGCTGGTGAGTTTGTAAGATTTGTTTGATAAACATGATAGGTACATTAAGTCTAAAGCTTCACAAGGTGCTCAATAGTTTGCTTGAATGTGAAAATATTAATATTGGGAGTCTTGATGAACCCAAGATGGTGAATATTGGAAAATTCTGCACTCAAGAAGAGAAGAAGAAAGTAGTAAATCTATTAAAAGTATGTTGATGTTCTTGCCTATTCATATGATGATCTCAAGGCTTTCCAGCCAAAGGAGATGCAACACTTTATCCCTCTGAAACCTAGGATCAAACCTTTCAAGAAAAAATAAAGGCAATACAATCCTAAGGTTGCTAGAAGTATTTTTCAAGAGATCCGAAGTTACTAAAGGAGAAGATTATTTTCCCTATACATTATTCAACATGGATTTCCAAAATTGTGCCTATCAGGAAGAAGAATGGTGATATTCACATCTATGTGGATTTCAGGTTTTGAATCAAGCCTCTCTAAAAGATAACTATCCTCTCCCCATGATGGATTGATTTTTGAAAGCTATCACAGGCTCGAGATGTTATCTATGCTTTGGAAGGATTACGTGGATATAATCAAGTGGAAGTCAGTACCCCAGATCAACACAAAACTACTTTTACTACTCCTTGGGGCACCTTTTACTACAAGAGAATTCCTTTTGGTCTTATCAATGATAGTGGAACCTTTCGAGAAGGAAATGGACTTGGATTTTGGAATTCTAAAGGTAGAAGCTGTATTTGTTGTGCACCTTGATGATTTGACTATTTTCTCCAAAACAAGGGCAGATCACTTTTAGCATCTTGAAGCAGTCCTCTAGAAATTCAGAGAACATGGAGTTTCTCTCAATCCTAAGAAGTTTGTCTTTTATGTTCTTTGAAGGAAAGTTTAAGGGCATATTGTCTCCAAATAAGGAATAAAGATAGATCCTAACATAGTTCAAACAATCTAGTAGATTCCTCTCCCCACAAGAAAAAAAAAGGGTGTTCACTATTTCTTTGGTAAGATAAACTTCCTGAGGAGATTCATTCCTGATTTTGTAGAAATGACTATAAGCATTGCTCACATGATGAAAGGAAATAAAAAATTTGGTTGTACTTCTGAAGGTAAATAAGAATTTGAAGGTATCAAGAAATCCATTGCTAAAACTCCCATCTTAGCATGTCCTTATTTCAACAAGGATTTTATCATCTATTTCTATGCTACAAAGAGTACATTGGCTATTGTCCTAACTCAAAGAAATTTTGAGGATCATGAACTTTCAATTTCCTTCATGAGCTATGTTCTGAAAGCTCATGAGTTGAAACATACTATGATAGAGAAACATGTTTTTGTAGTGGTCAAAGATGTCAATTAGTTTTGTTTTTATATTCTTAATTCTCACTATGTTGTGCTTTTACCAGATATAACCATCAAGTCTATTCTTACACAATAGGAGTTTAAAAATAAGAGAGACAAATTGGTAGAATAATTCCAAGAATATGACCTTGATATCAAGCTAACTAAGCTAGTTTGGGGTAAAGGCTTATATGAGCTTATTGCTGAAGGAGCTAATGCAGAATTTTCCAAAGAAGTAGTTGATGTTCTGTTGTCCTATTACCCGAGTTCAACGAGATGAATGGAATGATGATATTACACATTTTATTACTTATGGAGAGTTTCCATCCCACTTTAGTGCCAAGGAAAAGAGAGCTATCAAGTTAAGGTCTGTATAGTATGTATTATGGGAGAATGCTTTGTTCAAGTGAGGTATAGATCGAAGATTCCTTAGATGTATGGACAAGGAGCAATGTAAGAAGTTGATCTCACTTCTCATGATCGGGATTTTAGAGGAATTTATCCTCTGTTGTCACTTCCCATAAAATCCTCTGTGATGGGTACTATTGGCCTACATTGTTCAAAGATACATCAAAATGGGTAGGTAAGTGTGAATCCTGTAAGAATTTTATCAGGAGACCTAATTTGGTTTCTTTACCACTAAAACCAATAGTGATTAATGATCCTTGTAAATAGTGGGGATTGGATTTCATTGGAACTCTTAATCCACCTTCTAGTGCTAGGAATACTCAAATGCTAACTACTACAGATTACTTCATAAAGTGGGTAGAGGATATTCCATTCAAAAGCACTACTTCTAAGGTGGTGTGTAATTTCATCAAAGAGAACATCTTGATAAGGTTTTGGGTACCAAAAATATTATAATTGATAATGCTTCCAAATTTTCTTCTTCTAAGATGATGGACTTTTTCTATGTTTATGAAATTTCCCTTGCTCATTATTCGACTACTACCCCTAAGGGAATGGACAAGAAGAATAAATAAATAAGAATTTTATAACCTTCGTTCGAAGCTTGTTAATGACTCTCGGAGGAATTGGAACAATAAACTTTTTGATGCTCTCTAGGAGGATAGAATTACACCCAAAAATGAATTGAGTTGTCTCCATTTCAAGTGGTGTATGGTGTTAAAGTGCAGCTTCCAAGAATAATGGAATTAATAGCCTTGCACTTAATGAAGGCTATTGAATATTCAAGCTTTATTGGTTCCTTAGACAAGAGGATCATGCATCTCCGAAGTTGGATGAAGAAAGGTTGCAAGTTTTTGATAGAATCTTAGCTCATCAACTGAAGGTGAAAGATTTTTGACAAGAAGTCTAGACCAAGAGATTTTCAAGTGGGAGACATTGTTCTGCTGTGGGATAAAATACATGAACCTTGAGGAATCCATGGTAAGTTTTATTCTCTTTGGCTTGGTCCTTTCAAAATCAGGAACTTTGTTGGAGAAAATTATTTCTATTTGGATTATATGGAATCTGCCACTTATGGGATGAAATACATGAACCTCAAGGAAGCCATGGTAAGTTTGATAGAATCTCCCACTTCCTTACAGTGGGAAATATTTGAATTTTTTCAAGTCCTAGGTGATTAGATAGTGCTTCTATATATTGTGTATAGTGTTTTGTTTTTTGTATTTCTTTTTTGGGTTTGTTTCTTTTCCCGTTGCATGTGTTGTCTTTTGTATTGGTTTTTCCTTTGAATCTATTTTCCCAATGGATAAGGAACTAGTCTGCTTTCCCTAAGTTTTTCTATGGTTCTTGATCTTTCCTTGTTCCTCTATCCCAGCCAAGTCATCCCCAGAAAGAGCCATCTATTGTCACTCTCAAAATTCCCCTCACTTTCAAGTCAAGTTTTGAAATTTTTAGTTGGTGCCTATTATCCCAATTTCCCCCCCCAAAAAAATAGATCAAACACAACCACGCATAGAAGAAAATGGAAGGGGAAGTTCAATCATGCAAGCCCACATTCCAAATTCAACAATGAAGGGGCAGAGTCAGTGAAAGGGAGATCAGAGCGCGCAGGAGAAGATTGAAGAAAGGACTCGAAGTTTTCAGACTTCACATGCGAGTTGAATCGGTGAAAATCAACGGACCTACGGAAGGTGCATCATGCCTCATCAGCAAAAATTCAAAAGGCATAGCCCAAAGAGAGACCCCAAATTAATGTCAGCCCTCCACATGTCCAAGGTCCAGAAAAGGGACAAAGACAACCGTTTAATTGACTAAGTATAAGAGGGTTGGCGAGAATGTTCCACGTTCCTCATCGGCGTAACTTTAGAAGTGAGACCCAAGGAAAGACCCCAAATGAATGCCAACCCTTCATGTGGTCGAGCCTCAAAAATTTAGATTGGTTGTTGAAAACTCTTAGGCTAATGGAGGGTGACACGTGTCTCATCGGTGCACCTTCAAGGGTAGAAGCCAAAGGTGGTTTCCCAAACAAGTGCCATCTCTCCACGTGTCTAGGGTCCCATAGAAGTCAAAAGGGGCAGAACCAACCATTGAATTGGCTAAGGAAAGGAGAACCAGTAGAAATCCCCATGTGTCCCTTTGGTGCTCTTTTAGGAGGCAAATCTAGAAGTAGGTCCCAAACATGTGCCAACTCTCCATGTTTCCAATCAGTGCACCTCCAAAGGTCAAGTCCAAACAAAGTCTCCAAATGAGTGGGAAGCCTCCACATGTCCCGGGTCAGACATAAAGCCTTTTCCAAATAGAGGGACTTAGTCAAAACACAAAAATATAGAACAAACCCACAAAGGGATACGTGGCCATGTTTCAAGCGGTGGTGGAAACACGCAGTCCTATTTTGTTCTTTGATGATTTGAAAAGTCAAAAGTGGAGAGGTGGGTTGTCGGGACACTTTAGGAATTTTACCTTTGTTTCCAAAAGGGCGTAAAGTTATAAAGTGACCCGCCCCTCTCATGCTAAGGGATAAAGTCAAATATTGAGCCCGCATCGAAAGTCAATAAAATTTAGGAGTTTTGGTTTTAAAAAGAGAGTGGAAATTTATAAAATGATCCACGACTCTGCTTGGGTCTTGAGCCCACATTGAAAAGTCAAAGTGAGGAGGTGGGTTGGTGGAGCACATTTAGTTTTTGATCTTTTGTTTAAAAGAGTTAAAATTGTAAAGAGATCTGTGACTCCGTCACGACTCAATTAAATCCACATGTCGACCTATATCAAAAATGGATGGGAGAGCCAAAATGTCTTGAAGTGCCATTTCTCTAAAAGGTACAAAATATAAATTTTTCACTAGGCCAACTTTAGCAAATCTCTCCCATGTGGATGGCTCAAATTAAAAGTTTGCGGAAGTAGAATGAATGGATATGATATGATGCATCTGGTTTGGCCTCTAGGTACGAAATAGTTGAGGCATTAGAGAAGTTCAGACGTTGGTTTCTTGAATCAGTTTCATAATTTTTTTATAACCGAATGTAACCATTTTCTCAAGCTATTTAGCGAGTTCTCTACACCATTGTTTGGGTTGGATCTTGGTACTTTGTAGATGTAATATATTTGAAGGTAATAAATACATATTTTTTCCCTTACTTCCTCTGCTATTCCTTTTTCCTTGTTCTAATTTGCTAATCATCCATCTTTCATGATAAGAAACTTTGTGTTCTTGTTTATAAGATTTTTGAAACATTTTGTCTGTGGAATTACATCTCGTTATAAAAGTGAATGATTCTATTCTACATCTTCCTGGCCTAATATGTATAAGGTTATACTATGCTATCTATATTTCTGTAAAGTATTTTTATTTTCTTCATCTCTCATCTCCTTAGTTCTTCTATTCTTTCGTATTGATGATTTTGCGTGCATGAAACATTTCAAAGTATCATGAATCCACACTTTGAAATTTTTACATTTGTATATAAGTTTTATTGATTGCTTTCAATAAGGGAACTCCTCCCATTAAAGAGGAGGGAATTGTTTTCCCGACTATGGTTTGTTAAAGTACCATTTAAAAACCCAACACATGCATGAGAGAGAGTAGAGACACATGGAATAATGTTATAATTTTTAGAATTAAAAAAAAAAACATCATTATGAGCATCAACATCAATAGAAATAGAAAGATAACTAGAAATAACATCTACATTATTAAAAAGACATCATTCGATCAATATCATTATTAAGAGCAATAAAATTATCATGAGTAATAACATTGTTAAGAAAAATAAAATCATCACGAGCATCATGAAAATTAGGAAAATCATTTAAAATATGAAGCTTATTATCACATGGAAGGTAAACATAATTATGTACATGAACATATATAAAACTATAATAATATGCATTATAACCATCATCAAGTATATCAGTAGTAGGAGGAGTATTTGTAGAGAAACCATGTAGGTAATATCCATAGCCATGATTACAATATGTTAGGAAAACAAGAAAGATATATAGGAAATGTAAAATATGGTAATTTTGACATGAATGAATGTCAATCTAGTGTATCTGTGTCGATATAGGGGATTTATGCCTATCTCTGTGAAGATAGGATTTGAAAAAATATGATTTCTAAAGTCTATGATTTTTTATGAAAATGGAGTATTATTGAATGATAAAACTAATAATTGATGATATTAAATTTTATGATGGAATGTCATTGTTTCAAATAAAAAATACTTACATTGATGATAGAGGAACTAAGATGGTTGAATGGATGTTCGAAATACTTCTCCAAAGTGAGTATGAGACCAGTAAGAGCTCTTGATCAATTCTTGACCAACCTCAATCAAGAGCTCTTGATAAAGAAAATGCATGATCCGAGAGGTCGATGTTTGGGAATGATTTACGAATCCTTGGGTAAGGGTCTAAGATTTCTTATATAGAATCAATGTGAATTAAAAGGATCATCTCATATCTATACCAATCAACACAAATTTTGGGATAAGTTGCATTTGTTTTCAATCATTTCCTTTTACCAAGGTTTTGGGTGTTATAGTGGCTTAGGGGTTATTTTGATTTTGTGGTTGTTAGGATATTTTATTTGTTTATCTTTATGTTTTTTATTAATTTAAGTTTGATTTATGGTTGCAGGTTGTTATAGTCTGAAAAATAGTAAATGTAACTTGGTTAAAATATGAAAATGATCATGTCGGGTTACGAAGGGTTTCCTAGAGTTCATATGAATCTATGGGAATTAGGTCGACCTAATTCAGGTGTATACATTTTCCACTTTTTTTTTTTTAATTGGGTTGTGATGGAAAATCAACCGGAAAAAAAGATTGAGATAGTTAGATTTATGTTAGATAGGTGACCCCCCTCAAACTGGGGCCATTGCAAGCTAGTGTGATGGTTAGTGGTTTAAATGAATGGATGGATATATAAACGAAAGATCATGTAGGATTCTTTGGGATTGCATTTTTAGTAATTTTTACCACTCTAAAGTTATGTGCACTGGTACCTCATCTAGATATATTTTTATGCTCACCTCAAGCACATGTAGCCACCAAGTCCCTTCTTTTTTTTTTATTAGAATGCTAGCATTTGTGTTCATCATATTGATAACCAAGACATCGATTCATACATAATAATCATCATCAACATGGAATTTTGAAACACATAGAATAAGGAAACAATCCATCAAAAGTAATAACACTTAGGTCTTAACTTCCAACATAACAAAATTACATAATCAAAATATTTGAATACATACTTGGAATTACCATCATTATCCATTAAAAAATAGCATATTCAAAACATAGAAAAGTATCTCATTACAATTTAGTTTAGCAAAACCATACACTAGACCATTTGTGCACCCATAAAGACTTCAAAACCTTTCTCATACACTGAAACTATTTCATTACATAACATACTCATTTTTCATCCTTAAAAAATACGCACATCACATATTTATAGGGGTGGGGACTTTCCCTTCACCACTCATGCAATTTCCTAATAATAGGCATGCATACAAAAATAGCCTTCATGCTTTTACAATAATTTTTCATCCAAAATATAGTGTGCTTTAATTCATATTTTTAGCTTGACCCATGTGTGTGCTTTATCCTTCTCTACATGTTCTTTATTTATCCTTTCTTGAAACCAACTCTTCATGATTTTATCCGTTTCTTGATATTTACTTGGGAAGAACTCGAACATCTACTTTTATATTTCTAGCATTTGTGGAAAATTGGTGAGTCCTATTTATTATGCATGTGTACGCATGATCTTGCACATTGACCCATTATACCTCTGTGTGTGCCATGTGTACATTATATTTTCCCTCTACATGTGAATACTCTTGTATATAAATGTTTATTCTATTTAATACTTAGTCAATTTTCCTTGACCATCATTACCCCACACTAGGGATATTTTCCTTCATCGGTAATATTACATCAAATAATATCTCTCAAGAATAGAATAAAGAATGTGTAAATAAAATAATAAGGGGCATATACCCAATGAATTAAATAATATACAATCGCATACTTGATTTTATTCTGGTTTGGATGTAATAGTTCAAGAAATTCTACATTGAGGATGATTTCTAGATTCTGTCACTCTATTTGTTCTTTAACAGATTGTATTTGGGACCGCCTAGTAATCTCCGACACTGGCATGGTCCACATTTTCACCCTTCTTATTTAGCTCTAATAATCCTTGAAAGACATAATATCAATCCTTCAAAGGCATCCATCCTCCATGAAACCAAATATCTAATCCCCTTAAGGATTTTTCAAAGTATTCTCTAACAATTTTATGTGTCTCTAGCTTCTTCATAATCTTGACAATTATCTCCTCTCACCCAAATTTTTCATATTTCTTAGCTACTTGTGCCTTCTTAACCTCATTTTCTTCCTAAACACGGTATGATTTGAGGATTGGGTTAGGGTCTTAACAATTATCAAACACCCATCTTTGCCTTATTTATCCCATCCTTCAATGTTGTGGCCAATGCCTCATACTTTACTATCTTACACCCTATAGTGGCCTTACTCTTTTTTTGCAATGTAGCCAATTATTCCTATGATGGCTTCTCTACATCATTTTTTTCTGAAGTATCATTCGAACTAGATCCCGTAAGCTTTGAAGTGTTTTTGGATATTCATCTTTATCCCTTTCTTCCAATTCTTGGTGCATTGTAGTAATTAAATTTGTAATATGTTTGGCCTTAATGAATGATACCATGTGCATTTTTGTGCTTTGTATTACATCTCTGTAAGTTATTGCACTTATTTTTCTTGATTATTTTTATCCTCAATCAAAACCGTGATAGTGGACCATTTATGTAAATTCATCCGAGCCACCTCTACTACTATTTTCTTCAAGGAATTACTAGCCTTCTCATCTATTAACTATGTTGGCTTGATAGTTACATGGGTTATACTTGGTGCTTTATTCATTTTGGCCTTACACAAGCATCATTGTTAACATTAAAATTTGGCTCCTCCATGTGAGTGTTCCATACAATATGAGAGACTCTTCCTTGTGCACATGGTGGCATATTTAGGGTTGATCATTTCCCATCAATATAGTTTCTTAGTTAGCACCGTGCTTTGAAATCTTAAGTGCAACACCTTGGATATATAATCAATATAGTTTACATGTGGTTTTCATAGGATCTCTTCCCTCTTCTATTAGTGCGCTTTCCTATTAGTAACTTCTTCTCTATACTTGTGCACACAATACTTCCATTACCCTCAGTTTCTTCTTCTTATTCAGAGTCTCCTTTTTGAATTTCATGTACCTCTTCATCTTGTTTTACCTTCTCATGCATGGGCTCTTCTTCATTATCCTCCACATCATGGATAATTGGATTTTATTCATTACATGTACCCTTTTCTTTAGGCCTGTCTTCATCACTATCCTAAATGGTCATGAAATTTTGTCTCCTTATCACTAGATAATTTTTCTTCTTTGTGCTCGGCCTAGGTGGGGTGACTCTTGGGGATTTATTTACTAGATTTGAGGTCCTTGTGTTGTTGTGCCAATGTGCATTATTCATAAATTTATCTTATGGATCTGATTGAGAAAAATGCTATATTTTTATCTTCCTCTTCCTTCTCATCCTTCTTATTTTCTTCCTCTTTTGGTCTGGGATGGGAACCTCATGCATTCTCTTTGTACCCACAGTCTTCTTGAATTTTTTTGGCTATGGGAGTGGAAGGTCCTCTTCATCAACATACTTTCCATTCTTTAGGGAGTGGAAGGAAGTTTTGTGTTATTGTTTTCATTGATTTCAAGTATAGTGATGGAAAATGGTGTCATGGTGTTGTGTGACTCTCCATGAGGTGTTACTCAAAGGTCAAACATGAAGGTTGATTAGTAGTGTCAAGTTTCGTGATGTTCTATGAGGTCATAGAGCATGGTTTGGAATTCATAAACATAGTTTGAGCTCCCCCTAGATGGTTTAAGGTTTTCATGAGGTAAAACATGGTTGGTAAAATGTGTTACAGGTTTCAAAGTGTCTACAATGAGCCACCATGGTTAATTCATGTGACGTCATGGGTTGGAGTAGTCATTCTACGATTATTCGTAGTCCTGGAGCTTGCAGAATTATATGGTGACTTGATTTTTGAGCTTATAATTCCTATAAAATTATGGGAAAGGTTATGTGACATTGTATATTATGTGTATTATGAGTTTCATTTTGGTACTAAGAGGTATAGTGTTTGTATGAGTTCCTTGGGAAGCAAGAAGGTGAAGAAAATCTAAGTAGACACAAGTAAGTCATTGTGGTTAGAGAGTTATATAGTGAGTATTTAAATATAGATGATGTTTTCATGATGCTTCATGACAATTTTTAGGCCATTATGAACAAGGAATTACAAGATATGACATTTTTGGTAAAATTGGGTCTTCTAGAGTGTGGTTGAGGTAAAAGTTGACTTTCTCGATACTCATTGTGAATTGTTTTCTTTACATGGGACCCTAAGATTTTGGGAGATTTTTTTCTATGGAACTAATAAGGTTTATAAAAAATAATGAGGTGTTTTCACTTTTTATGAATGATTGTTAAGAAAGTAAGTTGCTTTGAAACCCTAGCTAAACCCTAGGTCGAGTGACTTAGAGGAATTGAGTTTAATATGTATGTATTTATTTATTTTTCAAATTTTGTGATTGGATGTGTTATAGGAATCCTAAATATTTACAAAAATTTATATTAGATCATGTGACTATATGTGGGGCCCCTTAAAAATGATTATTTTTGAAGAAGTTCAGTTTGTGAAAAAGTTTTCCAAATAAGGTATGGAATAAATTGACATTTTTTAATCTTGGGAGATTTTGTACATGTCCATAATATTTTTAGTTCATGGTTGAGGTCCTAAAGGGTAAACTGCGCACTATTTACGAAGACTAGTTTTGGGGAGGTTTGGAGTAGTCTATGGTAAAAGTGGATTTGAAGGAGCTACAGGTAGAGTTAAGACTTGGTTAAAGTTTTTTTGTGATCCTAGTTCCAATATATTTCCAATGACATATCAAACTTTTTTTTTTGATAAATGAGAAAGTTATGACCTGTTCTTTGAAGGCCAAATCTAGAGGATTCCTTTTAAGCATGGTCTTGAGTAGCTTCATGAGGTTGGTGATTTTTATGAGTTTATTCATGATTTTTATGGTTTATGCATGCTTATAAATTTTTATAATGGTTTTAAATTATTTATTTAAGTGTGGAATTGACTTTGAAGGTGATAGAGCAAGTTGACCTTATAAGACTAGTTCTTAAGTCCTAGAAGCCTAAATGAGTAGTTGCAGAGATGGACCCGGTTGAAAGCCTTCCACTTAGTGTTGGAAGAAAATGTGAGATTTTATGGAAATATTATCTTGATAGATTTATAATTGTATATGTTTTGTTTCATGAATATGTAATTTAATATGTTATCCATCACAATTTGTGAATAAGAAGATTGATTTTTTTTCGAACACGAGTATTGTTTTTGAAAGATTAATGTAGAAGATGCATAATATGGATTAGTTTATGATTGATAACAGTTAGAGAGTGAAGAGGGATAAAAAAATTTCCTATTTAATTATCTTGAGGTCTTGAAAGTGGTATCAAGGGTGCAAACCAGTTGAGTTACTAAAATTGTTTTCTCGGGAATCTCAATTTGGTGAAGAGGAAAGTAATTGTGGTTTGCATGTATGGATGTTTCTTGAGATCTAGAAAGAATGTATGTGATATATAGGTCATTTAATTTCCAATGAGTGGTTACATTCCATATTTTGTATGTTCTTGGGTGATCTAAATCACGATATGTGAAGAATGGTTCCCGGAAGCGCTTATTTTGAGAAGGATATGAGCCTTCTTGTTAGTGTTATGAAGAATCGATTCGTGAAATATAATGTACAATAATGGATGATGTTTTTAATATCATATTTGAATGTATGATCAATTTTGTGGCTTCAATAATCATGTTGGTGAGGATTTTAGTCTTTGGTGGTCTTGGTGATGGGGTTTTGAGCCATTTTTATGCTTGTTTAGTGTGTTTGAGCATGGTTGATCTACATGGGTCCATTATAAATGTTTTTATGAATTTATTATTATATTTTTATGTTTTATTTGTTGAGATAATTTATATGTACTGACATTCCTTATGTTTTTGAGTTGGAACTCATATAAAAGTGAAGTCTTGGTTTATTTTTGAACTAGTAGTGAGAGACGAAAACACGTGACCCATGTAAGAGTGTGAAACAGGTTTGAAGGCATGAAATAAGATCTGAGTATTTTAAGGCATGAAATAAGATCCGAGTATTTAAAGGAATAATTTTTAATGGAATGACTATCCTCCCTCTCACTCCCTTATGATTCCAAAAATTTGTATTAGATTAGGTCCTTGAGAAGCAAGTTTAATCACTTTAAGGAGATACTTGAAGCACAAGAAATGAGTAAGTATATAGATGTTGAGTTTGCATTAAGGATGAAGTATGAAGTTACAAAGTCATTCATTCTAATCTTCAAAGATCAAATTAGTTGTATGGATATAGAGCATGGTAAATCCATCAAGGGTTTGGATTCATAGGTTGAAAGTGTATTTATATCCATAAAGTTCAAAGAAGAAGGTGTTTCTAGGTATGAAGAAAAATTAAAAATACTAAGATCTAATTTCGAGAATGCTTCTAACAGATTAAAATGTATGAAATGTTGATTAAGATTTCTAAGTGTTATAATGATATTTTAGAGACTCAAAGCAATTCTAGTGAGAAACCTAGCCTAGGTTTCAAGGAAAGAAGGTGGAGAATGATGAAAAATATGTATAAAGATCCTAAGAACTTAAGAAGGAGACAAAGAGGGCTTATTTAAGAATGTCTAAATACTACTACAAAGTTACAACACCCATGATAACTGAAGTGTGTGTGCATGGCCACCAATGTAATTTTGATAACATGTGGTTATCCCTCAAGTTTTGGGACGTGTAAAATTGAGACAACTCTCCAAAGAAGGTCATCTTCCTTCACCTAATCCTAACACTAAGATACTCCAAATGAAATAAAGAAACCTAACTACCCCTATCCTAACAATTCTAATGAGATACGAGAGAAAGAGTGGATGAAAAGGGAAATCCTACACTAAGGGGATGGTGGTAGTACCAAGAAAAGGGGTGAGATACTCTTTTGAGGAAGGAAGAGAAGGAATATGGTGTTGGGAGAGGCTACACTAGATATGACACTAACCCAAATTCCCACTTTCCATCAAACCTCCATGAAGCATAACCTCATAAACCTACAAGTGAGAAATATATGCAAATAATACAATAAAATAATGGAGAGGCAATATAAACGCAATAAAAATGAGCTAGGGTTGAAGACACAACACAAAACCTAATTTTTATTTCTTTAAAACATGGACAGACCATTACATATGATGCAAAAAGGCATAAATATGCTTGTCATGTACAAGAGAAGGCTCACAACTCAATGGAGTTGAGGGAAATATTTTGCAAGAGTTTCCCTAGCTCCTAGAATGTCTCCCGAAAATATGTGGGGGTCGATTACATTATATAGGAAATTTTCTAACCTAAGCTCATTAAATAGGTATGGGAACCCATACAAATTATCTTCCTGAGGGTACTTCTATCAGATGAAGACACGGGCACCATACCACATTAAATATGGTTGTTGAGTTGTCATTCATTGAGCTACCTTTGCCTTGCCTAGAACTCATAAGCCTTCTAACCATATTACCTATCTAACCTCACCATATAACAGCCAAGACGTCCAACAACATGACCCATATAACCTTGTGTATCACTTGACCTCAATCGTCCAACCTAGGGGGGTTGGACACCATCTAACCCGTAGGCCACACATTTTTGGCGACTCCCAAGCTCATGGTCAAAACATTTACACCATTGTCCATCCAACCTATGAGTTTTGATGACCATTTATCCTATCAATACGCTTCAAACCTTTGACTGTTGGGACCCAAAAATATTGGCTAAGTACCAAAATACACGTAGGCATGCAACGAGAAGGCGCACAGGATAGGATTTAAGGAAGGGTTTTAGAAAACCCGTGGCATGCGCATGCAGATAGAGCTAAGGTTTCAGAATTATCCATATTGGGAATTTTGTGAAGGACATGAGAAAAGTGTGACCCGAAAGAAAATGAGGAGTGGATAAGGTGCCACCTAAAGAACGTGATGCCCACAAAAGGAATATGCTTTGCGATTGAGGATTCAAGATGAACATCATTACAAGGAGTGGAGAACTTAGATCTAACGAACCATGCTCCCATGGAGGACCACATTCGATAGTTGGCGCGCCAGATTGGAGGCCACGAAGGATGAGTTGGCACTCTAGGATGCCTATAAATACAAGCGCCCTATAGACACCTATAATCTAGCCTAAACAATTTAAATACTTAAATTGTGCTAATTATTCCCTTTCCGAAAATTGGTGACATATCGTCAATAATGCTTGTCTTCTCTTCTATCATTTTTAATCAATTACAATACATAATTAGTTAAGTCTTCTATTTAACAAATACCCTAATTAATGACCTTTCGTTAATTAATCCTTCCTTCTATCTAAACTAATTAATTAGCTTCCCATTTCATTAAACCAATAAATAATTATGTAGTTGATTTAATCCCCTTCTATAGTCTAAATCATGCTAATATTCCTCTAAAAGCTTCTATTAGCTTGCACATCTATTAATTAATCATCTAGATTAGTTAATAAACCCCCTTTATCCACATGAGTCACTAAAGGACAAGCCAAACTCTCCTAATGTTAACTCAACCCTTTCTAAACCCCGTTATCCACAACTAACTCAACATCTCTATTATCCCACATGCAAAGGGATGTAGAGAATTTTTATCAATTGGGCTATATAAATAGCCCTCCTCCCACCTTTACACTTACACCTAATTCTTGAGAAACAAAAGAAAGCATATACTACATAAACTATAAGCCATTTTTCATCCTTAAGCATTTCACCATTGGAAGAGCTAATCCTCATTCTTACATTACATCCATTTAAGATTTTGGGATATGGAAATAATCAAAGTGGTCTTGTAGCCATGCTTTGATGAGCTTCCATTCCTAATCCCTTGAAATCAAACAATCAACTTTGATTGCCATGAATCTACCTAGGTTCAATTTAGTTGTTTGGTAGTCTAAAGAGTAGAGGTTAAGATAATTAACATGTTAGTTTGATTTCATTTCAAATTTTATGATAATGTTTTTATTTAATTTTTCTTAGCTCTTAACTTGATGGTGTTTAGATTTTGGTTTAACTTTGTTAATTAAGACTACTAGGTGTTAGTTTTAATTTCCTTAACTTAGTTAAGCAAAACCATGCACACATTTGGCACACCCGGTGGGACGGATCCTTAGTCCCTTAACATTATAGCTTGAATTCTATTGTTTTTGGCTAACCTTTGATATACACATATAGTAAATAATGTTCAATTTCTTAGGATTTTTCTAGTATTATATGTGTAGGTTCTCATTTAGAGCTATCATTTTAATGGGTTGTTGTCAATTTCAAGCTAACTTACTAAAATTTTGAGTGTTGTGATATTTTTCATGTCTTTGGCTATACTTTGACTCAGTAGAGGGCCGCAGTGCACTAACCCTAGTGTAGGCACACAAACCCCGGCACAGACACCTCTCGAGTGGTGTAGGTACATTGTTAGAGTTTTGTATCTCTGTTTGTTAACCCCGACGCACATACCCTAACCTCAGCCCACACACCCTAACCATGGTGTAGGCAAACCAAACTAGTGCATACACTTTGTTCATACAATACCTTCACCGCACTTAAAACCTCACAGCTAGCTTATACTCCCTAACCTTGGTGCAGGCACCTCTCGGGTGGAACATGCACTCTATCAGAATTTGGTACTAATTTTTATCTACCCCAATGCACACACCTTAACCATAGGGCGGCACCTCTCAGTGGCACAAGAACTCTATTAGAATTTGGTACTATGTTTTATCTACTATGGTGCACACGTCCTAATCCTAGCGCAGACACCTCTCAGGTGGCATATGTGCACTATGAATCCAAAAACACAAAGGGGCACATCTTCCATAACCCGAGCACACATGCCTAAATCGGGGCACATATGCCTATCATTTTTCTCAAATTAAAGTGTTAAAGTGCTAACTTCTTTACAGGTTTTATCTAATTAATGCCTATTTTTGTAGGGTATGTTTACATGCTTTTGCTAGACTAGATAGAATTTTCATGTTTGATTATAAGAGAAAGGTTGTGTATGCTATTCCATTGCATTCTTTTTGGTGATCTTGGGAATTAGAAATGATTCTTAATTCTTGTTGATGCTTTTGAAATTGTTAAGAATATCTAAATTAGAATGAGTTAACTTGGTGTGTTTGAAATAGGTGTTTTTCCATTTGATATCTTCTTGGATTTTACAAAGACATCACGTATTCTCTTCTCTTGTGTCCTTGGACGATATTGAGAATCATAAATTATGTTTATTCCCTTTATGGAAAATTACTAACATGTTGTCTAGGACAAAAACACACACTTATAAAAAAAAGGTGGAATCAAAGCAAAACCAAAATACTAATAAAGTTGTTGTATAGATTACCAAAAGGTGTTCAAGCAAACCACATCAAAATTAAAAAATCTAAAAAGAACACCATATTCAAAACATTGTATTACGGGTTTGGAAAAGGGTATGTCCCTATCCGTTCAACTAGAACATAACCCCTTTGGCATAACACCTTAAGCTACAATAATGGGGGTGATACCAAGAACCCCAAAGTAGTCCACGCGAGAGGAACTTGGTGGATGAAATAGGAAGTAATTTGCGCAACCTACTTGAATATTTGTTTCTTGTGATTTAGCATTACCGCTGTTGTACGTATGCAGACCCCAAAGGTGATGGTACACATAGACACAAAAGTTTCCTACTATGCTTGAAGGGGGTAAAGTAAATATGATATACTCCCAAATTAGTTATTGGAAATTTTTGGGTAAATCAAGCTCACTTAAGATAGCTTTGTAACACCTAGGAAGAGAGAACCACCTACAAAGATATTCTTTTTCTAGGAGTCCACTTTTACCATTTCAAAATAGTGTTGAGTTGTGAGCCATCATTAATCCTGAAATGTGGGAAGCGTTATTTTGTTTATTTTTTCACTTTCCTTAAGGCAAGGAAAACTCGCCAAAAATAAAGCCAACATTTTGCATCCCCATTTTTATCTACTTCCCTCACGTTCTCTTGACACTTTTTTGATAAAAAGAAGAGTGACTACCTTTGCATTATCAATTGATTTTTTGTACCACTTTTTTTTTTTGTTTACACCCATCCATGTTTGTAGCTTGATAAGTTAAATGTCTAAAGTGTGTGGAGACGTATTCATATCATTGGTGGCCTTTGTGATCTTGATACCCATGTCAGGATCATCATCATAGTTAGGCATGGTTCATCATCTTGAAATTCCTTAGAAAGATTACCTTGTTTATATCGTATCACTATAATTTTTGTATTTACGTCTTGTTTCTTGTAAACTTGACCTAAATATCTGTACTGTAAGGTTACACTATACACATTTTAACAAATCTTAGTTATACTATAAGATTTTATTTTTATTCCATTACTACCTCACTTTTGAAAAGTGCTACACATTACCACTTGTGTGTGTTATATCAATATCATCTTGATATCAATACCTTACTTTCTCACAAAGTTTGGTTAACATATCTTGGCCACATTGTTGTGTCACTCACAAATAGCAATTGCACTTTTTGGGATATAGCTATTAATTGAATTTGAGTTTTCTTCTAGTATACCTTTTTAGGAGGTCACATTAACTTCTTGTTATTACTTACATCTTTTTCATTCCCTTCAACTTGACATAAGTAGGGACATCTTGTTAATTATCTTCCGAAACCAACTAGCTTTTGAAGCAAACCTAGGAAGTACTTAATTCGATTGGTAGGCTTGGGTACCAAACATTGTGTCACTATTGACTTATCACTCTATCACATTGGTACTTTAACATTTATACTCATTCATATTCTTGACATTCTTTTTGCATTTTACTTAGGTGTGATCACAAGTTTTTGAAAACATTTATAACATACCTTGATGAAACTCACACACATCACGGATCCTAAAACATGATTAGGGATAAAAATAAAACATTCCAAGCATAACAAGCACAAAATTTGGAAGCCTCAAACAAACAAGGGAAAAACCCTTTTATTGGTCATGATCTTGGGCCTTTGTTTTCTGTAGAAAAAGAGATAAAAGACATGATAGATCATAGTGGTGATGAATTGGAATCCCCACATGTGGAGTTTGATTTTGACCCCAAATTATTAGATGAATTCCTTTTTAGAAAAAAGTATAGGGTGTTGGAATGATTTGTAGAATTGGGATCTAAAATTCCCACCGAACATGAAACAATACCACCTACAAACCATGCGAATGACGAGGAGCGATATCCTATTAACATGGATGATATTTTAACATGTGGACATGCTTCTAACTCCAATGCAGAAATGTCAATGTAGTGGAACATAGAGTACCCTTAATTAAAGTGCCATGTAAAATCAAGTTAGGACATGAGGATGTTTAAGAACCTCCACAATATGAAGAAAAAGAGGAACCTTTGGAAGAAGAAGTCACTTTTCAGCAACAAATTTGTAACCTTAGTCGATAACTAGCCTTGTTAACCTCACATGTACAAAAGGAAATGAGCAATAACGTATAAAAGACAAAACCTAATGTCAAAAACAATGAAATTCATAGGGAAAATTGAGGGGAAAATACAGAGTACGGTTGAGTGTATATACCGCTTCCCATATTAAAGAATAATTAATCACACAAGAAGTGCAATCAATATAAGTGACACTCACAAGCCTTCAAGAGAGAAATGGGGGAGCATCGAAAATATCAACATGAAGAACTATGTCCCCATCTCTGTTTGACAAAGCTATGAAATTTCAACCCTTCCCTAAAAATTTGACATGCCAAAATTTGAAAAATTTAGATGAAAGGGAGACCCACGAGATCATGTAAAGGATTTATATATTCCATGTCAAGAGGTGTCCTATAGCAATAATTACCTCATACGACTCTTTCCCAAGAGTCTAGGAGTGGTTTACTCATTTACCTTGGGGTGTATCTTTACCGGCCAAAACTAGAAAAGAGGTTTGTGCGACACTTCTCATATAATATAGAAAGTTATATCACCATGGATGACTTATGAAGCACTAAAAATGTCCTAACAAGACACTATCCAACTTCCTATAATGGTGGAGAGGGATAGCAAGTCACTTCCCTTACGCATTCCCTAAAAAAAAACAACTAGCAAGTATCTTTCTGCCCAACCTAAATCTAGAAACCACTTTCCACCTTCAAATTCATTGTGTTTGCACTTTTTAGGAGGTCATTGAAAAATGTGTTCAAATAGAGAAAGCCCTTATTGCTAAAGTAACTCTTAAATCACGTGCCAAAGATAACCAAAGAATTAAACCTATGGAGAAGCCAAAAATATTCAACAAAAACAAGAACGTGGTAGGAGAAAGGATCACAAATTCCAAACGTGTGTAAATAGTTCAAACTAGTCAACCTTTTAAATTAACCAAAGGACCTATTAAACCACCACCTAAATGGAGAATGTTCACTCCTCTCAATGAAAGTTATATTGAAACAACTAGATGTGACTCACATGGTGACTTATCCCACAAAAAAACCCTTTAATGACAATGCTCCAAAACCATCATGGTAAAAATAGTGTGATTATTGTGAATTACATCATGTCAAGGGAAACAAAATAGAAAAATGTCTATGACTTCGTCACTACATCCAAGACCTCATCAACAATGGGGAGATAGAAGTGGAAAACCTGAAAAAAATCATATTCCCAATGAAAATATGGGTATATACAAAGAACCATTCCCCAAATGTGGTAAGTCATAAGAGTCAAAGCCGGATTGAGGAGAGTCATCCCGAGTTATAAAGAAATGAATCACCTATATACCAAGAAAGATAATAATCATTATGATTCACTCATTGGATGTATTCACTCTCCTAGTGACCATATGAAGATGATTTGAATCAAGGGAAAGGATTGAGCTATGGTAATAAGGCATGCCCACCTCATGATTCCCGAACCCTCTCCACCAAACCCACAAAATGGTAAGCACAACCTCTTAGAACAACTCTAGAAGACATTTGTGAAGATTTCAATCTTGGATATTCTTAAAATATAAAATGTACATAAGGATGTTTTATACTAAACTCTTCAAGGGTCAAGAGTGCCACTAAAATTAGATACTATAGATCTTCGGGATGTGGTGGAAAACATTGTACCAAATGAGCACATTTCCTTTAATCATAGGGAAATACCTACTAATAAACTAACACATAATCTCCCCTTATATATTGTGGTATTTATTACCCATTGAAATATCAAATAGGTGCTTGTGGACAACAGATCAGGACAAAATATATGCACGTTAAAGTTAGTTAATCAATTGGGACATACCAAAGAAGACCTCAAGTCAAACATCATTACCTTCTGAAATAATTCAAAATATTTTGTTATTAGTTCCAAAGGGGCCTCATAAGGGTTAGCTATGGTCTATAATCTTAGCCTTTATGAGGGTATTGTGCTATTGAAAATAGATCACCATATGGTTGTTATGATAAGAAATATTTAAAACATAAAAATATGGATCTTATCCAACATCTATGCTCCTACCCATTACAAAGAAAGGAAAAAATTGTGGCAACATCTCCTAGCTTTCAAATACCACATCACTGGCTCTGAGTGGATTGTGATGGGGGATTTTAACTCCCTTTGTCTCCCAGAAAAGAAGGAGGATCCCACGAGTTTACCAAAGGCATAGAGGATCTTAATAATTTTATTTCTAATGCTCATCTTCATGACATATATCTTAATGGTAGTAAATATACCTAGCCAAACAGAAGAACTAGTTTATAACATATACAAGTGTGATTGTATAAATTCTTGGTTTTGGAAGAATGGTTAAGCTAGGATATTACTCTTTTCTCTCTTCTAAGGATAGGGCATGATCATAATCCAATTCTTCTGATGATAAAGAACCCTCTAGAAGAAGAATGTCTTTTCATTTTGAGAAGATGTGGCTCCATAGTGAGGATATGAAATATATTATTAGTGAATGGTAGAAATTGAAGGTTTATGGAATTCGATGTATAGACTAACTAAAAACTTAAGAATTTCAAAATGAATCTCAAAATCTTAAACAAGAAAATTTTTGGCAATATTTTTCATAACAAAATGAAAATCAAATATGAATTGCTAAATCTCCAAAGGAAAAATGAAAGGTGGGATTGTGACCTAGAATCGAAGACTATGATAAGGAAAGATATATTCTTTCGAATACCACAATATCCTTAGAAAAGAGGAAATTTTAAGGAGACAGAAATCTCATGTCACTTGGCTCAAGGAATGGGATAAAAATACAAGATTCTTCAACCTATCCACCCTAAAGCATAGAATTTTCAATCAAATCTGTAAATTAAGGAAAGAGGAAGTATCCTTGTGGAAGAGAAGGAATAAATCAATAAAGAGGATATTTATTTATGTAAAACTTGATCGCTAATCAATGTGTTTCTAATCTAGCCAAAAAGTGATATTTTCTAAACGCATCTTGCCCTTGGTTTCGAGAGAAAGACAAGTCTCTTATTTTAGTGACCCCTTCTTTGGAGGATGTGGAATTTACAGTTAAAATTCTTAGTCCCGATAAGGTTCTGGCCCGGATGGGTTTCAAGCTTTCTTCTTTTAGCTTTTCTAGGATATAATAAAAAAGTATGTATATAATGCTATGAAATAATTTTTCAACTAGAAAACAATGCTAAAATATATGAATTGTATCTTCCTAGATTTGGTTCCAAAATTTGGTAATGCCATGGAATTAAAAGACTTAAGACCTATAAGCTTGTGCATACTACCTATAAAAATACACAAAACTCTTGGTTCTTCATTTACAATTGATCCTTCCTTCTATCATTTTTGATCAACAAGGAGTTTTTGTCCTTATCCACCAAATCCAAGATGGGATCATTACTATTAAAGAGACAATTCATTCAACAAAAATTAGCAAGAAGGATGCTATGATCCTAAAAATGGATATGGCTAAAGCGTATGACAGGGTCTCATGGACTTTTCTAGACAAAATTCTTGATCGGTTTGACTTCAATGATTCCTTTTGAGTTTGGTTAAGGAATGCACTTCTAATTCTTTGTTCTTTATTATTATGAATGGGACTCCTTTTTTTTCTTCCCGGATCCCAAGAATTAAGGCAAGGGTATCCCCATCTCACTTTCTTTTCATAATTATGAAAGAGGCTCTCACCAAAGAATCAATGTGGAAACTAGTAATGGCTTTATCAAAGGGATATCGGCTGGCGAGGGGTATGGAGAATGTGTCTCATCAGCATTTTTTTGATGACACTATTATGGTGGGTGAAGTGTCTGTTCCTGAAGCAAAAAAATTTAAATTCCTTTTAGATGATTACATGGAGGCTTCAAGTTAGTTGGTGAACTATATAAACATTTATCTGTTTTTTCCTTAACACTTTAGAAAGTAGATGCAAGAATATTGCGAGGATTTTGGGTTGTGCCTATAAACCCTTCCCTACCTTCTATTTAGGTATCCCCCTTGGGGATAAAATACCTTCTAGTGTAGAATCGAACTTTCTTATCAAAATATTTGAAAAGAATCTTTTAGGTTGGAAAGCTAACCTATTATCTCAAGATGAGAAAATCACCTTACTCAAGAGATCAATTCAATTTTTTTGCTGTATGCTAAGTATCTCTATCAACTCCTAGGGATAATAGTAGAAAAAATTGAAAATATATAAAAAAATTTCTTATGGATTGACATTGAAAGCAATGAAATAATTTCATTGGTGTCTTGAAATAGAGTCTGTAAACCAAAAAAGATAGGGGACTTGGGCTTAGAGACTAGACTAAAATGAACAAATCTCTTTTGTAAAAAATTGGATGGAGGCTAACAAAATAAAATGGGGTATGGACAAGAATTATTAGGAAAAAATACTAGGTGGATGCTAATGACAAAAGGTGGATCTTCAAACAGGCGTCTTTCAATGGGTCAAGTGTTTGGAAATATATTAATTGGGAAAAGGATCTTGCTCTGCTAAGGGTGGTAGGTGGAAAATAGGAAATGACAATGAAATATGTTTCTAGACTGATAAATGGGTTGGAAACTTCACTCTTAAAGTCAAATTTCCCTAAATATCAAAATTACTTGAAGAAAAATATGGGGAAAAAATAAACAATTATATGGAAACTCAAGAAAGCTTTCAGATTTGGAAATACATAGAATTGGACAGGAAGGATTTTAAAGCACATATGGTAAATCTCAATGTTTTTCTAAAAACTATGTGTCTTCTAACAATAAGGAACAAGATCAAATTTTGTGGCATAGAGAACAAAATGGTAACTTCTCTGTTAAATCTGCCTATACATTATTCTTTGAAGAGGAAACTAGAGGGGAATATTTTATTACTCGCATGGTTTGGAACAAGAATATAACCCCCAAAGTCAATGTTTTTAGTTGGATAATGGTGATAAATAGGATTCTTAATGTGGATAACCTAACTAAACGTGGCTTCCGTATGGTAAATAGATGTGATGTATGTGAAAAAAACTTTGAAATAATGAACCATATGTTCTTAGATTGTCCTTTTGCTTTCCATATTATGTCTCATAGTTTGGGTATGTTTTTGGTCAAGTGGGTCAATCCTAAGGACATCCAATTAGCATGGAACCAATGGAAATGTCCTTTCAATAGTCAAGGGATGAAAAATCTATGGATTATGATCCTTGGTCATTCATCATGGGAAATTTGGAAAGAGAGAAATAGGAGGATTTTCAATAACAAGAAATTGTTTAATATGTTGATTATTAACAAGTGTTTACAAGATGCTAGATATAATTTTTCTATCCTTAAAGAAAGGGAAATTAAACTACAATCCTCCACCTAGAAAGAGAAATCCTAGAGTTGGGGTTGAGTGGATTCCTCTATGCGAAGGTGTTATTAAACTAAACCTCGATGGTGTTATTAAAGGGAATAGAGGAAGGGTAGGAGGAGGAGGATTTTTGAAGATAATAAAGGGAGGTTTCTCATTGTTTATTTATTTAGTTTGGGCATACAATCTAACCATGTTGCAGAGGCTGCAATGATGTTCTGGGGAGTGAAGATAGCTGAAGAGAAAGGGTACAAAAACCTTCTTGTGGAAGGTGACTCTTTGAACATAATTTCATGTATGAGGGGGTCAAATTTCATCTTATTTTTATATTGAATAATTCATTAACAATGTTAAGAATAAATTATCCTCCTTTGTTGAGATCTCTTTCCATCATGTTTACCATGAAGGAAACAAACTTGTTGATGTAATGGAAAATAAGGGGGTGGAAGCTAAGGCCTTTAAGGTGGTTGAGGAACTATCCATTTTGGAATCCAAATTCATAGATATATTGGATCAGGAGTTTGAACCTACAAAAAATTATTCCAATGGGGATGGAAAAAGGTAATAATGTCATCTGGGTAACACACTAGGATTTTAGGAATCTTGAACTCATAAAAACCTTTATTTCCTCTCATTTCAAAGTCTGGGAGGATTCCCTTTTTATTTTGATTCATATCTATTACTATGCTAAAGGGAGCTAAAGAAAGGGTGGAATTATTCTCAGAATGATGAAGAGTAACTCAAGAACTATGGGCAGAGATTTAGTTAGAAGTGAACTAAGTAAGTTCCTGGTGATGTCTAAAGAGCCAGAGGAGCTTCTCAACAAAGCTATTTTTTAAAAATAATTCAACATATTTGACGGGTATGATGAAAATTTTAGTGAAGTATTTGCAAGAACCTAGAAGGATGTTCATGTTAGGGTAAAAAAATTCTTTCACTATCTCCCCAAAGTTCATAGCTAAAATCTCTGGTTTGCCTCAGGAAGGAAAAATTTCTTTCAAGCCCAAGTCAGACTACAATCAGGAGATTGATTGCTTCATGCAAGGTAAGGGGATGCCTAAAATTCTCCATAATGGTTATGTAAGAGGGGATATTCCCCATCCTTTCAATGAAATTTCTCATCTTCTCACGACATACATTACCCTTGAAGAGCATTATAAAGTAATTTATGGGTATCATTTTCCCATGTTGAATCATGTTAGGAATTACAGACCCTTTAATTTCCCCAACTTTTTGTTCCACTATTTGGAACAATCGGTCGATTAGGTTGAGAAAGGAACTTTCTCCCTACCTCTACATCAAGGCCTCATCAAATCCATGATCAAGTTAGGTACCCCCTCATTGGAAAAAATGAAATATTTGGGGCTTCTGCTAAATGGACTTCTACCAGTGTTAAGGGGAAAATGAGACTATGGATGCTGAGGGGATCATGCTAGTAGGGAGGATGTGTGGAAGTTGGTGGCAAAAAGAACCAGATCTCATCTAGCCAAGGAAAGCATTAAGAAGCAATGTCGGAGAGTGGCACTTCTGAACCTTGTGAGAATTTGGAAGTTAGCTTGGACTCGGGGAGGAACAAGTGAATGTCTTAGTCAAGCTAATATGGGTGAAAAATAAGAAGTTGAAGTTGTCCAAGAGGAAAGTAGTGAGGGTATGGAGCTAGGGCATGACCATGAATCCTTTAAGGGAAAAAGATCTAAAAATACTAAGGAATCCATTGAAAGTTTGCATGATCTTAAAACTACCCAAAAGAATTTTTTTAATGCCAAGGATACTGCAGTAAAATCCAATGTTTTCATGTGGGAGTTCGATAATTGTAGGTTAGACACCGATATCAATAGAAAAAGATAAGCATGGTGATAATTGATTTGAGGGAGGTACGAGAAAAATTTGAGAACCTCACTTCTATTGTTCTTAGTTAACAACTTAAAAATTCCAATGAAAGATGCATGGCCATGGAGAATGATATGCTGAAGATGAAGGGGACTATTATTCAAATCAAATATGTTCACATCCTAAATGTTAAAAGTACTATCCACCATCTTAAACTACTTTCTGAGATGATCCACTCGATGGAAATAGTGAAGAACAAAAAAAATATGGGTCTAGTTCAAAAGTGGGGATAGCTAAACCAGATTACAAATTATGGAAATCAACTATTGCTAGTCCGGTTAATGAATGGAATGGATTCATGTACACGGTGGAAGAAATGATCAAGGAATGATGGCGTTTCATTTTTGGAAGATGTTTTTGTGTTATTTTGGTCTTTCTCTTAGTTCATTGTCTTTTTTTGTTAGTTATTTTGTTATAGGCCTTTAGGTGTTTGTTTTTAGTGTTAGTTCTTTGTGTGGAACTATGGATCTAAGAGGGTTTTAATGGCCATCCCCTTGACCTATCTATTTTTTCTATAAAAATTTGTATGGGGTATGGCCCCCTAAAACCTCCTTTACATATTATCAAAAAAATAGAACATCCACTTATATGTATCTTTATGACCCTTTTTATTAATTAAAAAAATGAGAAAATATTCCTCAAAAGATAATAATATGTTAATGGATCCTCTAGAAAGGTGAGTAAACCAAGACATTTCATTTCAAGTTAGAATTTTGGGAAAGGATTTTAAAATTATCCTATCATTATTGTAAGAATAAATTATACACCTATAATACTTGAGATGTAGATAAGGGTTATAATTCTCATAAAACAATGTGAAATTAGGCATGGTAAAATTGTTAGAGAAGGGTGTTTGGAATATTTAACACCGAATAGTGTTTTCATGTATAATGTATGATTCAATTTCAACATAATAATATTTAATTTCTAAGGTTAGTATATGAAATTTACATTACAAATAAACAATTTAACAAATAATAGAGAAGAACTCTTGAGGTTGTGTTGCATAAACACTAATAGGATAATTCAGGGGTTTGATTTTACCATTTATAGGAGCCATGGGATCATTGTTTTGTCTTGAGGCAATATCATCAAATTTAGGAAAATTAAGAGCTAAAGGTGTTATTTGAGTGACATGGTCTAAGGGGACCTTATCACTTATTGCATCCAATGGATAATCCATAGATTTAGAAGAATGAATGAAAATAGAAGAAATTCATGCATGAGGTTCATGAGTAGCATCATTAATACTATATCAAGTATTTCACTATAGGAATTAGTTTCTTTTTTATGAAAAGGAAAAATCACTATTAATAATATCATGTGTGCATGTTGTTGTCACCCTAAAAATTCCCCTCATTTTTCAAGTGAAGTTTTAAAATTTTTGAGTTGGTGCTGTTATCCCAATTTCCCCCAAAAAATTAATTAAACACAACCCCACACGAAGAAAATCAAAAGGGGTGGTTCAGTCATACAAGCCCATATTCCAAATCCAACAATGAAGGGCGGGGTTGGCGAAGGAGATTAGAGTACGCAGAGATAATATTGAAGAAAGGTCTCAAATGTTTTGGACTTCGCATGCGAGTCAACTTGGGGAAATGCGGGACCGGAAAAAGGCGCCACGTGCCTCATTTGCACAAATTCAAAAGGCATGGCCCAAAGATAGACCCCAAATGAGCTTCATCCTGCATATGTCTAAGGTTTGGAAAAGGGACATAGCGAGCATTTAATCGACTAAGTATAAGAGGTTTGGTGGAAGGCACCACGTGCCTCATTGGCGCAACTTCAGAAGTGAGACCTAAGGGATAGAACCCAAATGAATGCCATTCCTCCACGTGGTCAGAGCCTCAAAATTTAAATTGGCCATTGAAAATTCTAAGGCCGATTGACACCACCACATGTCTCATTGGTGCACCTTTAAGGTTTGAAGCCAAAGGTAGTTTCCCAAATAAGTTCCAGATTTCCACTTGTCAGGCTCCCACAAAATTCAAAAGGGGAAGAACCAACCATTGAATCGGCTAAGGAAAGGAGAACCATAAGAAATCCCCATGTGTCCCTTTGATGCTCTTTTAAGAGGTAAATCCAGTAGATCTCAAATGTGTGCCAGGCTCTCTACGTGTCCAACCGGCACACCTCTCGAATGTAATTTCCAAATAGAGTCTCCAAATGAGTGGGAATCCTCCACGTGTCTCAAGTCAAACATAAATCCTTCACCAAATAGAGGGACGTAGTTAAAACACAAAAATATAGAACATGCCCACAAAGGAACACATGGCCATTTTTCAAGAGGTGGTGGAAAGTCGGACCCTTTATTTGTTTTGATGCTTTAAAAATTCAAAATCGAAGAGGTGGGTTGTTGGGACACTTGAGGAATTTTACGTTTGTTTCCAAAAGTGTGTAAAGTTATAAAGTGACACACGGCCCCGCTCATGTGAAGGGATAAAGTCAAATATTGAGCCCAGATTAAAATTCAAAGTATGAAGGTGAGCCGTCGAAGAAATTTGGGAAATTTTATTTTATTTCCAAAATGAGAGTGGAAAGTTATAAAATGACCCATGAACCCACTGGGAACTTGAGCCCGCATCTAAAAGTCAAAGCGGGAGGTGGATCAGAAGAGCACTTTGAGTTTTGAGCTTTTGTTGAAAAGAGTTAAAATTGTAAAAGATATTCGTGACTCCTTCGCTAGTCAAGTAAAGCCACATTTTAGGCCTATATTAGAAGCAGATGGGTGGGCTGAAATGTTCCGAATTTCCATTTCCTAAAAGGCACAAAATATAAAAGTTTTCACCAAGCATGTTTGAGAAAATATCTCTCATATGGACGGCTCAAATTCAAAGTTTACGGAAGAAGAATGAACGGTTGCGATATGATGCATCTAGTTTACCACCGGTATGGAAATGTTTGAGGCATTAGAGAAGTTTAGATGTTGATTTCTTTAATTAGTTTCATCATTTTTTTGTAATGAGAATGTAACCATTTTTGGAAGCTATTATCGGGTTCTCTACACCATTTTTCGGGTTAGATCCTAGTACTTTGTAGATGTAATAGATTCGAAGGTAATCAATACAAAAGGTTTTCCCTTTCTTCCTCTAGTATTCCTTCTTTCCTTGTTAGAATTTGTGAATCATCCATCTTTTATGATAAGAAAATTTGTGTTCTTTTTTATATGATTTTTGGAACTTTGTGTCTATCGAATTATATCTATTATGAAAGTGAATTATTTTATTCTGCATCTCCCTAGATCAATATTTAAAAGGTTATGCTCTACCATCCATATTTCTTAAAAGTATTATTATGTTCTTCATCTCTCATCTCCTTAGTTCTTCTATTATTTCGTATTGATGTTCTTTTGGGCATGAAACATTTCAAAGTAACCATAATCCACACTTTGAAAGTTGTACATTTGTATATAAGTTTTGTTTCTTACTTTCAATAAGGGAACCTCTCCCATTAAAGAGGAGGGACTTGATGTCCCCTAACTGTGGTTTGTTAAAGTACCATTTAAAAACCCAACAGTTTTTGCAACTCTACTAGGTATTTTTTTCTAAAGGAACCCTTTCTAAAATAAAAACTTCAAGATCATTTTTGATCTGGTGACTCTAATATATACTCATGGTAAAAAGGCTCTTGGAATAGAAGATTTCCATTTTTAACTTCTGGAACAACAAAAATTCTCTCTTATTTCAACAAGAAGGAATATAATAACTCGTTCTATAAGCACATCTCCTATTAAAGATAGAAATTCCAAGAATAACATTCCTTAAGAAAAACCCATTCCTAATCTTTGTGCTTTGATACTTGTTAGTGTTTGAGTTCCCCTTAAATCAATTTTTCCAAAGATGGCAACCCCTTTTCCTTGGGGACAACAAGTTGGGCCTCTTGCTCTTCCTCATCCATTGAATGGGTTACCTAGGGGTAACAAGAAAATTTTCCCAAACTCCAAGGTGATTGGAAGGTTTATCCAAATGAACACATTGCAGCCTTCATTATTGCATGTGGGATTCTTGGGGTTGAACATGAAGATCTCTTTGTAAGGATTTTTATGGAGACATTTTAGCATAATGTTGGTGATTGGTTTTATCATCTTATTTTTGGGTCAATCACTAATTCAAATACCATGACAACTCATTTTGAGCAACGTTTCAAACCTGTTGAAGATGTGCATGCTCTATTAGCTCAAATATTGCATATCAAGAAGGAACCATTCGGGACCATGAGAGAATTTTTGCCAAATTCAAAAGCTCATTCATAAAATTCCATAGAACACTCATCCTATAGATTAAATCCAAGAGTGCTTCTTCCTCAATGCCCGATTACTCAAGTGAGTTGTGCACTAAGGAGAGGTAACCTTGTAACTCTTAAGGCAAATCAACATTTAGCTATCGGTGTTGAGGATGATTTAATCATGTCTAGAAAACTAGAAAGAGAATCCTCCAAATATAAATCATATTCTTTTTCCTCTTCCCTTGGAGCTAATTCTAATCGGTTAGTACAAAATATTGCGAATGATCTTATTGTTGTCAAGAAACAATTGGCTCAACATACTCCTTACCAAGATATTCCAAGGAAGAATTTTTAGCCCAATAATCATTTCCCTCCTTCTAGGACCATATTGGCTATTGAAGGCCCACCCATTAAGGTTCCAGTTAATGCAAATTATGAAGTTCAAGAACATAATGATTAGGAGTTTAATGAACTATATAAAGAACCGAGAAGAAGAGGTTAATGAAGAACTAGAGAAGTTTGGTGGATCTCAAGTTCATTTCCTCATCACTAAAGGTATGGATGATAAAGATGAATGTGATGAAAGAGTGGAAGATATGAATAGTGATTCATATGTTGTTATGACTCAAAATAAAATGAATAAAAAAGAAAAAGTGGTGTATCCTACTAAAAATCCAAGGTGTTTCCTATAACTATTATAGTGGTCACAAGAAGAGGAGATCCTATTCCAGCAGCCTCCACACAAAAGGTGATTAATGTAAATCCTCCTTCTTCTACTTCTATTTCCAAAACTTATTGTCCTTCAAATCCTAAACAGATCAATAAAAATTCTCTCAAGTTCCTAGCAATGATGCCACATCCACCTCCAAATCTTTTGATATCATTGATCACCTCAAAAATACCAAAATCCAAATTTCGTGAGGTAGAATTTTACCAAACCCATCCGAAAGATTTTTTTAAAATGGTAAAATTTTTCAATTCCAAATATAAAGCCTCATCCAATACTTAGAAAATTCTTGTCACCACTCCATCTTCCTCACCTCAACCAAGCCTTGTGGCTGGAGTCACTTCTCCTAATGAGAAAATTGAACCATTCTATTTGAATCTTCTCATAATTCTCCATAAACTCGATAATTATGTCATAGATACAGAACATCGAAAAATGTAATGCCCGCAAAAGTAGCTCATGTTTTTGCATGACTCTAACACATGCCTTTAGTTCCTGCATTCACTTTGGAGATTATAACAGTACCTTTCATTAGAAGAATTAAAGATGCACATGTAGCTTTCGCTACTTTTCCAGAGAAAATGATCTTAGCCACTATTTTATTTAATTATATTCCTTCCTCATATGGGATGTTGATAAGTAGAAATTTATGTAAGGAGGTAGGAGGTGAAATTCATATGGATTTGTCTAATGCTTTGATTCCGGTCATTAGAAAAATGAAGAAGCTTCTACCTAAGAATTATAATGAATACATTGTGCAATATAATGATGATCCAGAAGCATAGATACTATATGAAGATATAGGGCATGGTAACTATATGATCATGTCACAAGATGAGGAAAAATTCCCAAGGGACTGATTCATGATCCTAATGGAATTTGGGCTCTAGAATTTGATGGAAGTTGCTCTTTAGCTGGTTTTGGGGCTGGTGTGGTGCTAACCTCTCCAGAAGGGAAGATTCATCCTTTTTCATTCAAGCTTTGTTTTGAAAATATAAAAATACAGCTGAATATGAGGCACTCATACTTGGATTGAACATGGCAAAAGAAATGGGAGTGAAGAGTCTTTGTGCTCGTGGTGATGCAGAGCTAATTGTGAAACAAGTCAAAGATATTTTTCAAGTGAAGAACAGGAGATTGAAGCATTATAGAAATATTGTCTAGGATTCCATTGAGTTTCTTTATGCTTTCTCCATTGAATTTGTGCTGCTATGTACCTTGGGATATGGTAATATAATATATATGGGTTGATGGAGATCTTTGACATGTGGCACACATCCCCTTAGTTAGTTATATGGGCTCACACAGAATTAATTATATTGGGGAATGGGTCGGCCTACATTGGGATTAGGTGTTACCCATCCTATTTAAAGGATGTGAGTGTCATTATGATGGATGTATGTATTAGTTAAGTCTTCTACTTGGTAGAGATATATTGGAGGTGTCCCCCTCGAAGTGGATTCCCATCTTGGGAGATTGTGGAGTTACTCCTTAAGGATCATTGTATGGTGTTGCCCTACCTTAAGGGTATTATTCTGAATATATTGATATTAGGAATCTTGGCCCCCATATATCTTGTGTTGTGTTATCTTCTGCAATTTATTGATTTATTATATGCAAGGTTCTTATCAAGTGGTATCAGAGCAGTGATCCGGGTAATTTGTGGGAGGAAACCCTAATGTTGGTGATTCGTCTATATCTGGATATCAACTAAGAATTTTTCATATTTTTTTGTGAGGAGTGGATAAATAGTTCAAGTGATCTTCCCTCAAAATTTCAGATTTTTTTGAGTTGTTTTGTAAAAGTTGTGTCCGTTTTAGGTTGAAACCCTAATTCTAAGGTTTCATCTATATCTTCCGAATAATGACGATTTAGGAAACCATTTTTTTTCGGTTGATGGTAATATATTCAGTGGCCATACCATGGAAATTTCAGAATTGGTGGATCTATTTTGACAGATTTATTTCAGTTTTATTTTTTTTCACTATTTTACTCCACAGCCGCAATTTGAGGAATTTTCCTTAATTTCTTACATTTTCGGAAATTTCTCAAAATTTTAGTAGGGGTTACTTCTTTGTGGTTTCAGATTTGAGGCTAACTAATTGACGAAATCATCAGGTAAAATATTGGTCAAAGGAGTAAGTTTGTGAAACCCTAATTTTTATGCATCATGGATATACCAATTTTCTATGGTAATGGGGAAATTGATGCAAAAAAATGGTGGATACAATTTAAAAAAATGTATTTTGAAGAATGTTTAGTATGGGTTAGTTTTTATCTTCATCTTGGTGGGAAAGCGTGACATTGGTATTCTTATTTGGATATAGATCTATTGGATTGGGATTGGGAGGAAATGGAGGATATTTTCTTAGCTAGATGGGAAACAAAAAAGAAACATATTTTTTTTCAAGAAGAAGAAGAAGAAGAAGAAGAAGCAGCAATAGAAGAAGAAGAAGAAGAAGAAGAAGAAGTTGAAGTTGTTACGCATGATAGTGCATCTCCAAAGAAGGAAGCTTCAATATTTCAGTTTGAAGGGTGTATTCAAAGAAAAAAGGTAATTGTTTCCATAAACCCTAGCAGCAAATATAACTTCATCAATATGGATGTAGCTCAAAATCTACAGGTGCAAGCCAAGCATATCAAGGAATCTCAAATGGATGGTAAGCAGATTCAGGTTTTTGAAGATTTAAAGCTTTCTATGGATAAATATGTTTTACATTCAGATTTTTATGCTTTAGATATGGATGGTATGGATATTGTTCTTGGATATCCTTGGTTAGAGAGCTTGGGAACAATTAATCTTAATGTACAAAATAAATTCATGAAATTATGGTACAAGAGAAAGAAAATTACATTACAAGATATCACACTTAGCAAAGAAAAAAGTAATGTAAAATTGGATCATGAAGATGAAGTTGAAGATGGTGAAGAAGGGAATAAGGATGAATCAAAAGGAGAGGATGAAGAACATAAAGTCACAAATAATTTCTCTACTCAAGAGAAAAAAGAAGTAACAAACAAGGTGGAAGAGGACAAGAAAGTTGAGGAAAAGGTTGATAAGGTTGAGTATACGAAGGTGGCACCATATCGACACCCACACCATCATGAGAGGAAAAAATCATGGAGACATGTTAGGACACATGAGGATAGAAATCCATATGGACATACAAGGAATCACAGGAATACTTTTGGCTACACATGGAATCAATGGAACAATAATTATATGACATGGAATCACAAGAATAATAATTATGGATATGCATGGATGCCGAGAAGGAACACATATGGACCAGTATGGAACCAGATGAGCACAATGGAATATGGAATCATGTTTGGAGCAGCATCACCCAGTAGGATTTCATATGGGTGGTTGGATGATCGAGCATGGTGACAAGTGTGCAATAATTTAAAGCGCACTCATTATATGGCTTCTTCTTATGTTTCGGGGATGAAACATGTCAAAGAGGGAGGCAATGTTATGTACCTTGGGATATGGTAATATAATATATATGGGTTGATGGAGATGCCGACATGTGGCACACATCCCCTTAGTTAGTTATATGGGCTCACATAGGAATTAATTATATTGGGGAATGGGTTAGCCTACATTGGGATTAGGTGTTACCCATCCTATTTAAAGGATGTGAGTATCATTATGAGGAGGTATGTATGAGTTGAGTCTTCTTCTTAGTAGAGGTATATTAGAGGTGTTCCCCTCGAAGTGGATTCCCATCTTGGGAGATTGTGGAGTTACTCCTTCCTTAAGGACCATTGTATGGTGTTGCCCTACCTTAAGGGTATTATTCTGAATATATTGATATTAGGGCATCTTGGCCCCCCCACATATCTGGTGTTGTGTCATCTTCTATAATTTATTGATTTATTCTATGCAAGGTTCATGTACCTTGGGTTATGGTAATATAATATATATGGGTTGATGGAGATGCTGACATGTGGCACACATCCCCTTAGTTAGTGCTATGTACCTTGGGATATGATAATATAATATATATATGGGTTGATGGAGATGCCGACATGTGGCACACATCCCCTTAGTTATGTGTATGGGTTCACATGGGATATAATATTATAATGTATATGGGTTGATGGAGATGCCGACATGTGGCACACATCCCCTTAGTTAGTTATATGGGCTCACATAGGAATTAATTATATTGGGTAATGGGTCGGCCTACATTGGGATTAGGTGTTACCCATCCTATTTAAAGGATGTGAGTATCATTATGAGGGATGTATGTATGAGTTGAGTCTTCTACTTGGTAGAGATATATTGGAGGTGTCCCCCTCGAAGTGGATTCCCATCTTGGGAGATTGTGGAGTTACTCCTTCCTTAAGGAGCATTGTATGGTGTTGCCCTACCTTAAGGGTATTATTCTGAATATATTGATATTAGGGCATCTTGGCCCCCATATATCTTGTGTTGTGTTATCTTCTGCAATTTATTGATTTATTATATGCAAGGTTCTTATCATGTGCCAAGAAAGAAGAATACTAGAGCTGATTCTCTAGCTATCTTAGGATATCTGTTGATTCCTCAACCAGATTCCTCTCTGGAGAGATTTATCATTGAAATTATTCATAGGCCCAGTGTACTAGATAATGCAAGCAATTGGTAGGTTTTCAATGATGATCAACATTTTCTCTCTTTCTTGGAGCTTAAGGACAACTTCAACCAATTATATTTTGAAGGAAGTGAGACTTTTCCTAGAGAGTGTGTATCCTCTAATGAAGGAGATATCAAGGAAGAGATGGATCAAGATGGCTGCATCAAATTGAAAGGTAACAAGATCCCTAAAGGGCTGGTGAGTTTGGAAGATCTATTTGATAAGAATGATAGGTACATTAATTCTAAAGCTTCCCAAGGAGCTCGATAGTCTACTAAATGTGAAAATATTAATATTGGGAGTCTTGATGAACCCAAGATGGTGAATATTGGAAAATGTTGCACTCAAGAAGAGAAGAAGAAAGAAGTAAATCTATTAAAAATTATGTTGATGTTCTTTCCTATTCATATGATGATCTCAAGGCTTTCCATCCAAAGGAGATGCAACACTTTATCCCTTTGAAACCTGGGATCAAACATTTCAAGAAGAAATAAAGGAAATACAATCCTAAGGTTGTTGGCACTATTTTTCAAGAGATCTAGAAGTTACTAAAGGAAAATATTATTTTCCCTATACATCATTCAACATGGATTTCCAACATTGTGCCTGTCAGGAAAAGAAGAATGGTGAGATTCACATCTGTGTGGATTTAAAGAATTTGAATTAGGTATCTCTGAAATAAAACTATCATCTCCCATGATGGATCAAGTTTTGCAAGTCATCACGGGCTCGAGATGTTGTCTATGTTCTGGATACAATCAAGTGGAAGTCAAGTACCCCAGCATCAACACAAAACTACTTTTACTACTCCTTGGGGCACCTTTGCCTACAAGAGAATTCCTTTTGGTCTTATCAATGCTGGTGAAACATTTAAGAAGGCAATGGACTTGTATTTTGGTAGTCTAAAGGGAAATTTTATTAGTACCTTGATGATTTGACTATTTTCTCAAAATAAGGGAAAATCACTTTCAACATCTTGAAGCACTCCACCAAAATGTAGAGAACTTGGAGTTTAACTTAGTCCTAAGAAGTCTATCTTTTATGTTACTGAAGGAAATTTTATGGTGCATATTGTCTCCAAAGAAGGAATAAAGATAGATCAAAATATATTTCAAGCAATCCAGTAGATTCCTCTCCCCACAAGTAAAAAAGGGTGTACACTCTTTCTTTGGTAAGATAAACTTCCTGAGGAGATTCATTCCTGATTTTGTAGAAATGACTATGAGCATTACTCACATGATGAAAGGAAAGAAAGTTTTTGTTTTAATTTCAAAGGTAAAGAAGAATTCAAAGGTATCAAGAAAGCCATTGTTAAAACTCCCATCTTAGCATGTTCTGATTTCAACAAGGATTTTATCATCTATTGCTATGTTACGGAGAGTACCTTGGTTGATATGCTAACTTAGAGAAATTATGAGGATCATGACCTTCCAATTACCTTCATGAGATATGTTCTAAAATCTCATGAATTTAAATATAATATGATGGAGAAACATGATTTTGCAGTGGTCAAAGATGTCAAGCAATTTTATTTTTATATTCTTAATTCTCACTTTGTTGTGCTTGTACTTGATACAACCATCAAGTCTATTCTTACACAACAGGAGTTTGGAAATAAGAGAGAAATTGGGTAGAAACATTCCAAGAATATGACCTTGATATCAATCCAACTAAGCTAGTCCGAGGTAAAGGCTTATGTGAGCTTATTGCTGAAGGAGATGATGCAAAAATTTCCAAAGAAGTAGTTGATGTTCCTGTTGTCCTCTTCCTCACTTTAATAGATGAATGGTATGGTGATACTGCACATTTTCTTACTTATGGTTAGTTTCCATCCCACTTTAGTGCCAAGTAAAAGAGAGCTATTAAGTTAAGGTCTGCATATTATTTATCATGGGAGAATGTATTGTTGAAGCGAGGCATAGATGGAAGATTCCTTAAATGTGTGGAGAAGGAGCAATAAAAGAAGTTGTTCTCAACTTTTCATGATCATGATTGTGGAGGTAATTTATCCTCTACTGTCACCACCCATAAAATCCTCTCGATCTTTGGGTACTATTGGCCTACATTGTTAAGAGATACATCAAAATGGGTAGGTAAGTGTGAATCCTATCAGACTTTTGTTGGGAGACCTAGGTTGGCTTCTTTGCCAATAAAACTAGTAGTGATTAATGAGTCTTTTCAACAATGAGGATTGGATTTCATTAGAACTCTTAATTTACCTTCCAGTGTTGGGAATACTCATATACTAACTATTACAGATTACTTCACAAAGTGGGTAGAGGCTATTCCACTCAAAAGCACTACTTCTGAGGTGGTGTGTAATTTCATCAAAGAGAACATCTTGATAAGGTTTGGGGTACCAAAAAATATTATAAATGATAATGCTTCCAATTTTTCTTCTTCTGAGATGATGGATTTTTTCTATGGTTATGAAATTTCCCTTGCTCATTCTTCAGACTACTACCCCTAAGGGAATGTATAAGAAGAATCAATAAATAAGAATCTTCTAACCATCATTTGAAATCTTGTCAATGACTCTAAGAGGAATTGGCATGAGAAACTTTATGATGCTCTATGGGAAGATAGAATTACACCCAAAAGATCAATTGGGATGTCTCCATTTCAAGTGGTATATGGTGTTGAAGTGCAGCTTCCAAGATATGATGGAATTACTAACCTTGCACTTAATGAAGGCTATTGAATATTTAAGATTTATTAGTTGCTTAGACAAGAGGATCGTGTATCTCGAGAAGCTAGATGAAGACATGTTGTAAGTTTTTGATATAATATTAGCTCATCAACTGAAGGTGAACAATTTGTTTGACAAGAAGGCTAGACCAAGAGATTTTCAAGTGGGAGACATTATTCTTCTATGGGAAAAAAGACATGAACCTTGAGGAAGCCATGGTAAGTTTGATTCTCTTTGGCTTGGTCCTTTTAAAATTAGGCACTTTGTTAGAGAAAATTCTTTCTATTTGGATTATATGAATGGATCTCCTCTCCCACTTCCTTACAATGGGAAATGTTTGAATTTTTTCAAGTCGTAGGTGATTAGCAAGTCCTTCTATATATGTGTACAGTTTTTTGTTTTTTTCTTTCTTTTTTTGGTTTGTTTCTTTTCCCGTTGAGTGTGTGTTGTCTTCTGTATTGGTTTTTCCTTTCACTCTATTTTCCCAGTGGATAAGGAACTGGTATGATTTTCCTAATTTTTTCTATGGTTCTTGATCTTTCCTCATTCCTCTTTCCTAGCCAAGTCATCCCTAGAAAGAGCCAGTTGTTGTCGCCCTCAAAATTCCCCTCATTTTTCAAGTCAAGTTTCAAAAAAATTGAGTTGGTGCCTATTATCCCAATTTTCCCCCCCATAAAAATTGATCAAACATGAAACCCAACAAAATAAAATTTGAAGGGGTGGTTCATCATGCAAGAAAACATTCCAAATCAACAATGAAGGGGCAAGGTCGTGAAGGAGATCGAGTCCATAAGAGAAGATTGAAGAAAGGACTTGAAGTTTTTAGACTTCACATGTGATTTGAATTAGCAAAATGAAATTTACCCGTAAAGGTGCCACGTGACTCATCGGTTGCAAATTCAAAAGGCACAACCTAAAGAGAGACCCCAAATGAGCACCAACCCTCCATGTGTCCAAGGTCTGGAAAAGGGATCGAGACGACCGTCTAATCGACTAAGTGTCGAGGGTCATCGGAAGATGCCATGTGCCTCATCAACGTAGCTTCAGAAGTGATACCCAAGGGACAAACCCCAAATGAATGTCATCCCTCCACATGGTCAGAGCCTCAAAAATTTAAATTGGTCATTGAAAATTATAAGGCCAGTGAATGATGCCATGTGTCTCATCGGTACACCTTCAAGGGTCAAAGCCAAAGGTGGTTTCCCAAACAAGTGCCATCTCTCCACCTGTCTAGGATCCCACAAAATTCAAAAGGGGTAGAACTAACTATTGAATTATCTAATTAAAGGAGAACCAACAGAAATCCCCATGTGTCCCTTTGATGATCTTTCAAGAGGAAAATCCAAAATCAGATCCCAAATGTGCGCGAGCTCTCCACGTGTCTAACTGGTGCACCTCCAAAGGTCAGGTCCAAATAGAGTCTTTGAATTAGCAGGAAGCCTCCACATGTCCCAGGGTCGGACATAAAACCTTTTCCAAATAGAGGGACTTAGTCAAAACACAAAAATATAGAATAGGAATGCAAAGGGACACGTGGCCGTGTTTCAAGCAATGGCGGAAAGGTGGGCCTATTTTGTGCTTTGATGCTTTAAAAATTCAAAAGTAGAGAGGTGGATTTTCGGGACACTTTAGGAATTTTACCTTTGTTTCCAAAAGGTCTTAAAGTTAAAAAGTGACCCGTGGCCTCACTCATGCCAAGGATAAAGTCAAATATTGAGCCCACATCGAAAGTCAAAGTGTGAAGGTAGGTGTCGGAGTAATTTAGGATTTTTTTAATTTCCAAAAGCAGTGGAAATTTATAAAATGATCCATGAATCCGTTGGGGTCTTGAGCCCGCGTTTAAAATTCAAAGTGGGGAGGTAGGTTGGTGGAGCACTTTTATTTTTGAGCTTTTGTTGAAAATAGTTAAAATTGTAAAAGAGAGTCGTGACTCCATCACCACTCAATTAAATCCACGTTTCGGCCTATATCGAAGTGGATGGGCAAGCCAAAATGTTTTGAAGTGCCATTTCTCTAAAAGGAACAAAATATAAAAATTTTCCCAGTGCTGCTTCAAATCTCTCTACCACACGGATGGCTCGATTAAAAGTTTGAGGAAGTAAATTGAATGATTGTCATATGATGCATCTATTTTTTCTTCCAGTATGGAAACAACCAAGGTGTTATAGAATTTCAAACATCATTTTCTTGAATTAGTTTCATCATTTTCTTCGTCACCAAATGTAACCGTTTTTGGAAGCTATTTAGTGGGTTCTCTAAGCTATTTTTGGGTTGGATCCTAGTACTCTATAGATGTAATATATTTAGAGGTAATCAATATAGAATATTTTCCCTTTCTTCCTCTGGTATTCCTTCTTTTCTTGTTTGAATTTTCCAATCATCCATCTTTTATGATAAGAAACTTTGTGTTCTTTTTTATATGATTTCGGAACTTTGTGTCTATGGAATTATATCTCATATGAAAGTGAAAGGTTGTATTTTGCATCTCCCTAACCCAATATGTATAAGGTTATACTATTCTATCTATATTTCCTAAAAGTATTGTTATGTTCTTCATCTCTCATCTCCTTATTTATTCTATTCTTTCGTATTGATGATCTTTCGTGCATGAAACGTTTCAAAGTACCATGAATCCACACTTTGAAAGTTTTACATTTGTATATAAGTTTTGTTGCTTACTTTCAATAAGGGAACCTCTCCCATTAAAGAGGAGGGACTTTTTGTCCCATGACTGTGGTTTGTTAAAGTACCATTTAAAACCCAACACATGCATGAGAGAGAGTAGAGACACATGGAATAATGTTATAATTTTTAGAATTAAAAACAAAAACATCATTATGAGCATCAACATCAATAGAAATAGAAACATAAATAGAAATAACATCTACATTATTAACAAGACATCATTATTATCAATACCATTGTTAAGAGCAATAAAATTATCACTAGTAATAACATTGTTAAGAAAAATAAAATCATCACGAGCATCATTGAAATTAGGAAAATCATCTAAAATATGAAGCTTATTATCACATGGAAGGTCAACATAGTTATGTACATGACCATCTATAAAACTATAATAATATGCATTATAACCATCATCAAGTATATCGGTAGTAGGAGGAGTATCTCGTAGGAAACCATGTAGGGAATATCCATAGCCATGATTACAAATTGTTAGGAAAACAAGACAAGATATATAGGAAATGTAAAATATGATAATTTTGACATGAATGAATTTCAATCTAGTGGATCTATGTCGATATAGGTGATTTATGCCAATCTCTGTGTAGATAGGATTTGAAAAAATATGATTTCTAAAGTCTATGAATTTTGATGAAAATGGAGTATTTTTGAATGATAAAACTTATAATTGATGATATTGAATTTTATGATGGAATTTAGTTGTTTCAAATAAAAAATACTTACCTTGATGATAAAGGAACTAAGATGGTAGAATGGATGCTCAGAAAGACTGCTCTAAAGTGAGTATGAGACCCTAAGAGCTCTTGAACACTTCTTGAACAAACCTCAATCAAGAGTTGTTGATAAAGAACATTCATGATCCGAGAGGTCAGATGTTTGGGCATGATTTAACAATCCTTGTGTAAGTGTATAAGCTTGTTTATATAGAATCGATGTCATTTAAAAGGATCATCTTTGATCCATACAAATCAACACACATTTTGGGATAAGTTGCATTTATTTGCAATAATTTTCTTTTACCAAGGTTTTTGGTTTTATAATGGCTTAGGGGTTATTTTGATTTTGTGGTTGTTAAGATATTTTTTTTATCTTTAGTTTTTTATTAATTTAATTTTTATTTATGGTTTCAGATTTTTATAGGCGGTAAAATAGTAAATGTAAGTTGGTAAAAATATAAAAATGATCATGTCAGGTTATGAAGGGTGTCTTACGGTTCATATGAACCTATGGGAATTAGGGCGACCTAATTTAGGTGTATACATTTTCCCCTTTTTGTTAATTGGTTTGTGATGGAAAATCCACTTTGGAAAAAAAGATTGAGATAGTTAGATTTATGCTAGATAGGTGACCCCCTCAAATCGGGGCCATTGCAAGCTAGTGTTATGGTCATTGGTTCAAATGAATGGATGGATATATAAATGAAAGAGAATGTAGGATTCTTTGGGATTGCATTTTTAGTCTTTGTTTACCACTCTAAATCTATGTGCATTGGTACCTCATCTAAATAGATTTTTATGCTCACCTCAAGCACACGTATCCACCAAGTCCCTCCTTTTTTCCTTATCATAATGCTATCATGTGTGTTAATCATATTGATAACCAATACATCAATTCATACACAATAATCATCATCAACATGGAATTTGGAAACACATAGGATAAGGAGGCAATCCATCAAGAATAATAACACTTAGGTCTTAGCTACCAACATAAAAAAATTAAATAATCAAAATCTTTGAATACATACCTGGAATTACCATCATTATCCATTACAAAATAGCAGATTCAAAACATAGACAAGTATATCATTACAATTTAGTTTAGTAAAACCATGCACTTCGTACCATTCATGCACCCATAATGACTTCAAAACCTATCTCATACCTGAAACTATTGCATTACATAAGATACTCATTTTCATGCTTAAAAAAGTACTCATATCACATATTTATAGGGGTGGGTACTTTCCCTTCACCACTCATGCAATTTCCTAATAATAGGCATACGCAAAAAATTAGCCTTCATGCTTTTACAATAATTTTTCATCCTAAATATAGTGTGATTTAATTCATATTTTTATCTTGACCCATGTATGTGCTTTATCCTTCTCTACATGTGCTTTCTATATCCTCGCTTGAAACCAAGTCTTCGTGATTTTCTTTGTTTATAGATATTTACTTGGGCGAAACTCCAACTTCTACTTTTCTATTTTTAGCCTTTCTAGAAATTGGCTAAATCCTATTTATTTTGCATGTGTACACACATTCTTACACACTGACCCATTATACCTTTGTGTGTTCCATGTGTACATTATATTTTCCCTCTACATGTGTGTACTTTTGCACATAAATATTTATTCTATTTGATAGATAGTCAATTTTCCTTGACCATCGTTACCCCACACTAGGGATATTGTCCTTCCTCAATAATATTACATTAAATAATATATCTCAAGAATATAAAATGAATGTGTAAATAAAATAATAAGGGGCATATACCCAATAAATTAAATAATATCTAGTCGCATACTTGATTTTATTCCTGGGTTGGATGTAGTAGTTCAAGAAATTCTACATTGAGGATGATTTCTAGATTTTGTCACTCTATTTGTTCTTTAACGGTGGTATCTAGGACTGCCTTGAAATCTCCAACACAGGGCGGGTCCATATTTTCACCCTTCTTTTTTATCTCTTTGATAATCCTTGAAAGACCTAGTACCAACCCTTCAAAGGCATCCATTCTACATGAAACCAAATATGTGAGATTCTTCATAATCTCGACAATTATCTCCTCTCACCTAAAATTTTCATCTTTCTTAGCTACTTGTTCCTTCTTAACCTCATTTTCTTCCTAAACACATTATGATTTGAGTATTGGGTTAGGGTCTTAGCAATTATCAAAAACCCATATTTCCTTCTTTATCCTATCCTTCAACATTGTGTCCAATGCCTCATACTTTACTATCTTACACCCTATAGTGACCTTACTCTTTTTTTGCAATGTAGCTAATTCTTCCTATGATGGCTTCACGTACATAATTTTTTTCTTGAATTATCATTCCTACCGATCCTGCATACGGTGAAATGTTTTTCGATATTCATCTTTAGCCCTTTCTTCCAATTCTTGGTGCCTTGTGTAGTAATTCAATTTGCAATATGTTTGTCCTTAATGAATGATACTATGTGCATTTTTCTACTTTGTCTTGCATCTCTGTAAGTTATTGCACTTTTTTATCTTCAATCAAAACCGTGATAGTGGCCTATTTATCTAAATTCATCCAAGCCACTTCTACTACCATTTTCTTCAAGTCATGACTAGCCTTCTCATCTATTAACTCTGTTGGATTGATAGTTAAATGGGTTATACCTAGCACTTTCTTCATTCTTGTGTGTTACACAAGCATCATCGTTAACATAAAAATTTGGCTCCTCCATGTGAGTTTTCATACGATATGAGAGAGAATCTTCCTTTTGTGCATGGTCACATATTTAGGGTTGATCATCTCTCATCCATATAGTTTCTCAATTGGCACCATGCGTTTAAATATTGAACGCAACACCTTGGATATATAATCAATATAGTTTACATGAGGTGTGCATAGGATCTCTTCTTTCTTCTATCAATTTGCTTTCCTATTAGCACCTTCTTCTCTATACTTTTGCACACACTACATCCATTACCCTCAGTTTCCTCTTCTTTTTTAGAGTCTCATTTTATGAATTTCATGTACCTCTTCATCTTGTTTAACCTTCTCATGCATGGGCTCTTCTTCATTATACTCCACATCACGGATAATTGGATTTTCTTCATTATGTGTACCGTTTTCTTTAGGCCTATCTTCATCACTATCCTAAATGGGTCACAAAATTTTGTCTCCTTATCACTAGAGAATTTTTATTCTTCGTGTGCTTGGCTTAGGTGGGGTAAATATTGGGGATTTATTTACTAGATTTTAGGTCCTTGCATTGTTGTGCCATTGTGCGTTATTCACAAATTTATCTTATGGATCTGATTGAGCACAATTTTATCTTTTTATCTTCCTCCTCCTTCTCCTCCTTATTATTTTCTTCCTCTTTTGGTCCTGGGATGGGAACCTCATGCATTCTTTTTGTGCCCATAGTCTTCATGCATTTTTTTGGCTATGGGAGTGGAAGGTCCTCTTCATCAACGCACTTTCCATTCTTTAGGGGATTGAAAGGAAATTTTTGTTATTGTTGTCATTTATTTCAAGTTTAGTGATGGAAAATGGTTTCATGGTGTTGTATGATTCTCCATGAGGTGTTACTCGAAGGTTAAAGATGAAGGTTTCTTGGTAGTGTCATGTTTGGTGATGTTCTCGTGAGTTCCTAAAGCATGGTTTGGAATTCATAAACATACTTTGAGGTCCTCCAAGCTAGTTTAAGGTTTTCGTGAGGTCAAGAATGGTTGGTACAATGTGTTACATATTTATAAGTGTCTACAATGAGTCACCATGGTTAATTATGTGATGTCATGGGTTGGAGTAGTCATTCTACTATTATTCGTAGTCATGGAGCTTGTAGAATAGTATGGTGACTTGAGTTTTTGAGATTCTAAATCCTATAAAAGTATGGGAAAGGTTATGTGACATGATATATTATGTGTATTATGAGCTTAATTTAGGTACTAAGAGGTATAGTGTGTGTATGAGTTCATTGAGAAGCAAAAAGGCAAAGAAAAGTTAAGTAGACACAAGTAAGTCATTGTGGTTAGAGAGTTTCAATAATATATAATATATATGGAAATTATGTAAATATAGATGATGTTTTCATGATACTTAATGACAATTTTAGGCTACTCGAACAAGGAATTACAAGTTATTTCATTTTTGGTAAAATCGGGTCTTCTTGAGTGTGTGTTTGAGGTAAAAGTTGACCTTTTGATACTCATTGTGAATTGTTTTCTTTACATGGGACCCTAAGATTTTGGGAGATTTTTTCTATGGAACTAATACATTTTATAAAAAAAAATGAGGTGTTTTCACATTTTTATGAATGATTGTTAAGAAGCTAAGTTGCTTTAAAATCCTAGCTAAACCCTAGGTCGGAGTGACTTAGAGGAATTGAGTTTACTAAGTATGTACTTATTTATTTTGAAATTTTTTTGATTGGATGTGTTAGAGGACTCTTCTATTTTTCCAAAAATTATAGTAGACCATGTGAATATATGTGGGACCCCCCCAAAAAAATGATTATTTTTGAAGAAGTTCAGTTTTTGGAAAAGTTATCCAAATAAGGTATGGAATAAATTAACATTTTTTTAATCTTGGGAGTTTTTCTACATGTCCATACTATTTTTATTTCATGGTTGAGGTCTGAAAGGGAAAACTGTGCACTATTTATGAAGACTAGCATTTGGGGAGGTGCAGGAGTAGTCTGTGGTAGAAGTGGATTTGAAGAAGCTATAGGTAGAGTTAAGAATTGGTTAAAGGTTTTTATGATCCTAGTTCCAATATATTTCCAATGGCATATCAAACTTGTCTTTTGATGATAAATTAAGAAGTTATGACTTGTTCTTTGAGGGTCAAATCTAGAGGATTCCTTATTAAGCATGATCTTGAGTAGCTTCATGAGGTTGGTGATTTTTATGAGTTTATTCATACTTTTTTATGGTTTATGCATGCTTAGAAAAAAATTTATATGGGTTTTAAATTATTTATTTGTGGAATTGACTTTGAAGGTTATAGAGCAAGTTGACCTCAAGACTAGTTCTTAAGTCCTAGAATCCTAAATGAGAAGTTTTAGAGATGGACATGGTTGAAAGCCTTCCACTTAGATTTGGAAGAAAATGTAAGATTTTATGGAAATATTATTTTGAGATATTTATAATTGTATATGTTTTGTTTCATTAATATGTAATTTAATGTGTCATCCATCACAATTTCTGAATAAGAAGATTGTTTTTTTAGGATATGAGTATTGTTTTTGAAATATTAATGTAGAAGATGCATAATATGGATTAGTTTATGCTTGATATAAGTTAGAGAGTGAAGAGGGATAAAAAAATTCCTATTGAATGATCTTGGAGGTCTTGAAAGTGGTATCAAGGTGAAAACTAGTTGAGTTATTAAAGTTATTTTCTAGGAAGCTCGATTTGGTTAAGAGGAAATTCGTATGGGTTGCATGTATGGATGTTTCTGAGCTCTAGAAAGAATTTATGTGATATAAAATTATTTTAATTTCCAATGAGTGGTTACACTCCATATTTTATATGTTCTTGGGTGATTTAAAACATGATACATGAAGAATGGTTCCTAGTAAGCGATTGTTTTGAGAATGATATGAACCTTCTTGTTATTTTTATGAAGAATTTGATTCGTGGAAGCTAATGTACGATAATGGATGATATTTTTATTTTCATATCTGGCTTTAATAATCATGGTGGTGAGATTTTTAGTCTTTGGTGATCCTAGTGATGGGGTTTTGAGCCATTTTTGCGCTTGTTTAGTGTGTTTGAGCATGGTTGACCTACATGGGTCCATTATAAATGTTTTTATGAATTTATTATTATACTTTCATGTTGTATTGGTCAAGATAATTTTTATGTACTTACCTTCCTTATGTTTTTGAGTTGGAACTCATATACAGTGAAGTCTTGCTTCATTTTTGAAATAGTAGTGAGAGAGGGAAACACGTGACCCATGTGAGAGTGTGAAAAAGGTATGAAGGCATGAAATAAGATCTGAGTATTTGTTCAAAAATTTTAGGAAGGTTAGCGATCTTTAATGTAAGAGTTTGAAGCTGTTAGGAAATAAGGGATAAAATATGCGGAATAATCCCTTACGTAATCGCAACATGAAACTAATATGCAAAAATATTACAAATCTCAAATAAAAGTGTAGAATAAAATAACATAACACAAAGATACAATATTTAACATGGTTCACCCAATTTGGGATATGTCCACCAAGAATCACTTTCTCAGATTTTATTACAAGCCACCACTCTCTTAATACAATACCCAGATCTGTTTGGAGCTATGCTAAAAAAACTCTCTGAAATTCACACCCAAATTCAAAACACATCTATAATGTTACTATACTTCTATCATATGCATAAAACCATATAAATAGACAACTGCTTAAGCAGTTTTACAAAACCGTGGGTATCAAAACCATGGGCAAAAACCGTCCCATAAACCTATGGGTCAAAATCCCACCCATATGAGAAAATCACATTTCTTGATATATCGGGCACGTTTTAAGGCCCAATTTTTTTTTTCGGGGGCTGCGCCTTGAACCACTGCGAGGATACATGAAAAGTGTATAGTACTCTTAGTGTACAATCTTCAACACTTTCACACATGAAAATAGGATCCACAACCTAATAGAAGCCAAATAAAGTCCATGAAAGAAGAAGACATATCGAGTTAGGAGAATGAGGGTTTGAGGAGTGTTTGAATTAGTGTGAGCTAAATGTGTGATATCTATAAGTTGTGGTACCAAAATAGTTAGAGATATTCATCTATATACATTTTAGTTTGCATTTTATCATCATAAAGGGTTGTAGCTTGCTTATAGAGTGGTTGCTTCACTAAATTAGGGGTTGGTGCTCCTTGTGCAGTTAGTGTTTCACTAAATATATTTTATTTGTATAATATAAACATGATTTCATTGAATTTTATTCCGCTTGATTTTTTACCAACTATATTTTATGTTCTTGTGTACTCTCTTTCTCTAACTCTTGTGTGTGGTTTTTTCAGTTCTTAAGTAAACACAAACATGGTTAATGTTTGATTGAATCGTTGTATCATTTATAGTCAACGATGAAAAAAATGGAATAATTTTTTAATGGACTAATTATCCTCCCTCGTACTCCTTATGATTCCAAAATTTTGTATTAGATTAGGTCCTTGAGAAGCAAGTTTAATCACTTTAAGGAGATACTTGAAGCATAAAAAATGAGTAAGTATTTAGATGTTGAGGCTGCATTAAGGACGAAGTATGAAGTTCTGAGTCATTGATTCACATATTACAAGATCAAATTAGTTGTATGGATATACATCATGGTAAATCCATCAAGGGTTTGGATTCATATGTTGAAAGTGTATCTATATCCCTAAAGGTCAAAGAAGAAGGTTGTTCTAGGTATGAAGAGAAATTGAAAATACTAAAATATAATTTTGAGAATGCTTCTAATAGATTGAAGATGTATGAAATGTTGATTAAGAGTTCTAAGTATCATAATGATATTTTAGAGACTCAAAGGAATTATAGGGAAAAACTGGCCTATGTTTCAAGGAAAGAAGCTAGATAATGATGACAAATATGGATCAAGCTCCTAAGAACTTAAGAAGGAGACAAAGAGGACTGATTTAAGAAGGTCTAACTATTATTACAAATTTACATCACCCATGATAACTCAAGTGTGTGTGCATGGCCATCAACGCAATTTTGATAACATGTGGTTATCCCTCAAGTTTTGGGACTTGAAAACTTGAGATAAATTTCAAGATAAGGCCAACTTCCTCTACCTAATCCTAATGCTAAGATAATCTTAATGTAATAAATACACCTAACTACACCTATCCTAACAATTCCAATGACATAAGGAGAGAGAGTGGATGAAAAGGGAAATCCTACACTAAGGGGGTGGGGGTAGTACTAAGAAAAGGTGTGACATACTCTATTTAGGGAGGACCAAAAGGAATATGGAGTTGGGAGAGGCTAGACTAGATATGACACTAACCCAAATTCCCACTTGCCATCAAATCTCCATGAAGCACAACCTCATAAACCTGCAAGTGAGAAATATATGCAAATAATACAATAACACAATGGAGAGGTAAGATAAACACAATAAAAATAAGCTAGGGTTGAATACACATCACAAAACCTGATTTTTGTTGCTTTAAAACATGGACAGACCATTATATGAGATGTAAAAAGGAATAAATATGATTTCCATGCACAAGAGAAGGATCACAACTCAATGGAGTTGAGGGAAATTTTTTGCAAGAGCTTCCCCAGCTCCTAGAATGTCTCTTGAAAAAATTGAGGGGGTCGATTACATTATATAGGAATTTTTCTAACCTAACTTTGATTAAATAGGTATGGGAATGCATACAAATTATCTTCATGAGGGTACTTCTATCAGATGAAGACATGGGTACCATACCACATTAAATATGGTTGTTGAGTTTTCATTCACTAACCTACCTTCACCTTGCCTAGAACTCGTAAGACTTCTAAACATATTACCCTTCCAGCCTCACCATATAACAACCAAGACATCCAACCACATGACCTATGTAACAATGTGTGTCTCTTGACCTCAACCATCCAACCTGGGGGGTTGGGCACCATCTAACCTATATGCCACACATTTTTTGGTAAACTCCCAAGTTGATGGTCAAAACATTTACACCATTGTCCATCCAACCTAGGAGTTTTGATGACCGTCTAACCTATCTATACACTGCAAACCTGTGACTTGTTGGGACCCCAAAATATTGGCCAAGTACAAAAAGGCACATAGGCACACAAGGCCTAGTTGAATAAGGGCACGCAAGGAGAAGGCGTGCAGGATAAGGTTTAAAGAAGGGTGTAAAATAACTGTGGCATGCACACAGACAAAGATCAGGTATCGGGACCTAGGAATATTGGGAATTTTGGGTAGGACACAAGAAAAGTGTGACCTAAAAGTGAATGAGGAGTGGATAAGGTGCCAACCTGGTAATGTGATGCCCATAAAAGGAATATTCTTAGCGATAGAGGATTCTAGATGACCATCATTACAAGGAGTGGAGAGCTCGAATCTGATGGAGCATGCTCCCATGGAGGACCACATTCAAAGAGTTGGCACTAGATTTAAGGCCATAGAAGGATGATTTGGCACTCTAGGATGCCTATAAATACAAGCGCCTTATAGACACCTATAATCTACCCTAAACAATTTTAATACTTAAATTGTGCTAATTATTCCCTTTCCCATAAATTGGTGACATATCGTCAATAATGCTCCTCTTCTCTTCTATAATTGTTAATTAATTACAATAAGTAATTAATTAAGTCTTCTATTCAACAAATACCTAATTAATGACCTTCTTTTAATTAATCTTTCCTTTTATCTAAACTAATTAATTATTATTAATTAATTATCTTCCTCTTTCATTAAACCACTAAATCATTATTTAGTAGATTTAATTCCCTTCTATAGTCTAAATCATGCTAATATTCCTCTAATAAGCTTCTATAAGCTTGCACATCTATTAATTAATCATCTAGATTAATTAATAAACCCCCTTTATCTACATGAGTCACTAAAGGACAAGCTAACCTCTCCTAAAGTTAACTCAACCCTTTCTAAACCCCTCTTATTCACAAATAACTCAATATCTCTAGTATCCCACATGCAAATGGATGTAGACATTATTTTATCCATTGGGCTATATAAAGCACCCTCCTCCTACCTTTACACTTACACCTAATTCTTGAGAAACAAAAGAAAGCATATAGTACATACACTATAAGCCTTTTTCATCCTTAATAATTTCACCATTGGAAGAGCTAATCCTCATTCTTGCATTACATCCATTTAAGATTTTGGGTCATATGGAAATAATCAAAATGGTCTTGTAGCCATGCTTTGATGAGCTTCCATTCCTAATCCCTTGAAATCAAAAATTAACTTTGATTGCCATGAATCTACCTAGGTTTAATTTAGTTGTTTTAGTAGTCTAAAGAGTAGAGGTTTTGATAATTAACATGTTAGTTTGATTTCATTTCAAATTTTATGATAATGTTTTTATTTAACTTTGCTTATCTCTTATCTTGATGGTGTTTAGATTTTGGTTTAACTTTGTTAATTAAGACTACTAGGTGTTAGTTTTAATTTCCTTAACTTATTTAAGCAAAACCATGCATACATGTGGCACGTCGGGTGGGACCGATCCTTATTCCCTTAACATTCTAGATTGAATTCTATTGTTTATGGATAACCATTGATATACACATATAGAAAATAATGTTCAATTTCTTAGGATTTTGGTAGTATTATATGTGTAGGTTCTCATTTATAGCTATGCTTTTAATGGGTTGTTGTCAATTTCAAGTGAGCTTACTAAAATTTGGAGTGTTGTCGATTTTTTCGTGTCTTTTGTCATACTTTGATTTGCAGGAGGAGTACATGCGCACTAATCCCAAAGCATAGGGACAATAACCATGGCACATTCACCTCTCAAGTGGTACAGGTGCCTTTGCTAGAGTTTTGTATCTCTATTTGGCAACCCCGGTGCACATACCCTAACCATGGCATAGGAAAACCAAACATGGAAAAGACACTTTGTTCATACTTTACCTTCACTACGGAAAAAAACCTATCAAGATAATGCATATGCCCTAACCCTAGTGCAAGCACCTCTCAGGTGGCGTAGGCACTCTATAAAAATTTGGTACTACTTTTTATCTACCCAACGTACACGCCCTAACCCTGGTGTAGGAACCTCTCGGGTGGCATAGGCACTCTGTCAGAATTTTGTACTACTTTTTATCAACCATGGCACACACTCCCTAATCCTAACGTAGACACCTATTGGGTGGCACAGTGCACTTGTGATTCCAAAAACACAAAGGGGCGCATCCTCCCTAACTTGTGCACACATGCAGGCCCGGGCACATGTGTATTTTAGTTTTCTCAAATTAAAGTGTTAAATTGCTAACTTCTTTACAAGTTTTATCTAATTAATTCCTATTTTTTCAGGGTATGTTTACATGCTTTTGCTAAACTAGATAGACTTTGCATGCTTTATTATAAGAGTAAGGTCATGTATGATCTTCCCTCACGTCCTTTATGGAGATCTTGGGAATAAAAATGATTCTTAATTCTTTTTATGCTTTGAAATTGTTAAGAATATCTTAATTGGAATGAGTTAACTTCGTGTGTTTGAAATAGATGTTTTTCCATTTGATATCTTCTTGGATTTTAGAAAGAGATCATGTATGCTCTTCTCTTACATCCTTGGATGATATTGAGAATAAAAATGATTTGTATTCCCTTTATGGAAAATTACTAACCTTGTTGTGTAGGACCAAAACACATGCTTATCAAAGAAAGGTGGAATCAAAGCAAAATCAAAATACTAATACGGTTGTTGTACTAGTTACCAAAAGGTGTTCAAACAAATCACATCAAAATAAAAAAATATAAAAAAGAACACCATATTCAAAACATTGTATTGTAGGTTTTATAAAAGGGTACATCCCTATCTATTCAACTAGAACATAACCCCTTTAGCATAACACCTTAAGCTACAACAATGGGGGTAGTACCGGGAACCCCGTAGTAGTCCACATGAGAGGGAACCTTGTGGACAAAATGGGAAGTGCTTCGCTCAACCTACTTGACTAGTTGTTCCTTCGATTTAGCGTTACCATTTTTCTATATGTAGACCATAGTGATGGTACACGTAGATGCACTAGTTTCCTACTATGCTTGAAGGGGTTAAAGTAAAGCCAAGAAACTCCCAAATTAGTCATTGCAACTTTTTGGGTAAATCGAGCTCACTTGAGACAAATTTGTAACACCTAGGAAGAGAGAACCACCTAGGAAGATATTCTTTAGCTAGGATCCAACTTTGACCATTTCAAAATAGTGTTGAGTTGTGAGCCATCATTCATCACGAAATGTAGGAAGTGTTACTTTTGTTTATTTTTTCACTTTCCTTACGGTGAGGTGAAACTCTACCAAATTAAAGACAAAAATTTTCATCCCCATTTTGATCTACTTCCCTCACGTTCTCTTAACACTTTTTTGATAAAAATAAGAGTGACTACCTTTACATTTACAATTGATTGTTTCTGCCACTTTTTTGTCCATTTATGCCCATCCATGTTTGCGACTCGATAAGTTAAACATCTAAAGTGTGTGGAGAAATATTCATATCATTGGTGGCCTTTGTGATCCCGATACCCATGCCAAGATCATCATCATAGTCAGCGTGGTTCATCATCTTGAACTTCCTTAAAGGTCACCTTGTTTATATTGTAGCACTATAATTTTGGTATTTACGTCTTGTTTCTTGTAAACTTGACCTAAATATCTCAGTATTGTAAGGTTACGCTATACACATTTTAACAATTCTTAGTTATACCATAAGATTTTAGTTTGATTCCATTACTACCTAAATTTTGAAAATTTATACGCATTACCACTTATGTGTGTTATATCAATATCATCTTGATATCAATACCTTACTTTCTCACAAAGTTTGGTTAACATATCTTGGTGACATTGTTGTGTCACTCACAAATAGTAACTATCACTTTTTGGGATATAGGTACTAATTGAATTTGAGCTTGCTTCTAGTATACCTTTTAGGATGTCACATTAACTTCTTGTTATTACATACATATTGTTCATTCCCTTTAACTTGAATAAGTAGGGACATCTTGTTAATTATAATACGACACCAACTAGATTTTTGAAGAAAACCTAGGAAGTACTTCATTCAATTGGTAGGCTTGGGTACCAAACATTGTGTCACTATTGACTTATCACTCTATCACATTGGTACTTTAACATTTATACTCATTCATATTCTTGACATTCTTTTTGCATTTGACTTAGGTGTGATCACAAGTTTTTGAACACATTTACAACATACCTTGTTTGAACTATCATGCATCATGGATCCTAAAACATGATTAGGGATCAAAAAGAAAAAAATTCAAAGAATAACAAGCGTAAACTTGGGAAGCCTCAAACAAACAAGGGTAAAACCCATTTATTGGTCATGATCTTGGGCCTTTGTTTTCTCGTAGAAAAAGAGATAGAAGACATGATAGATCATATTGGTGATGAATTGGAATCCCCACGTGTGGAGTTTGACCTTGACCCAACCTTATTACATGAATTCCTTTTTAGAAATAATGATAGGGTTTTGGCATGAGTTATATAATTGGGAGCTAAAATTCCCATTAAACATGAAATAATCCCACCTATAAACAATGCAAATGACGAGGAGCGACCTCTTATCAACATGGATGATATTTTAACACATGGACATGCTTCTATGTCCAATGTGGGAAATGCCAATGTAGTGGAACATAGAATACCCTTAATTAAAGTGCCACGTAAAATTAGGTTAGGACACGAGGATGTTTAAGAACCTCCATAGTATGAAGAATAAGAGGAACCTTTGGAAGAAGAAGTCACTATTCAATAACAATTTTGTAACCTTAGTTGATAAGTAGCCTTGTTAACCTCACATGTATAAAAGGAAACAAGAAATAACGTCCAAAATAGAAAACCTAATGTCAAAAACAACGAACTTCATAGGGAAAACCAAGGAGGGGACAATACGGAGTACAATCAGTGTTTATATACTTGCTTCCCCTATCTTGAAGAACAATTACTTGACTCAAGAAGTGCAATCAATGAAAGTGACACTCATAAGAATTCAAGAGAGAAATAGGGGAGTATCATAAAATATCAACATGAAGAACTATGTCCCCATCTGTTTGAAAAATCTATGACACTTCAACCCTTCCCTAAAAAAATTGACATGCCAAAATTTGACAAATATAGAGGGAAGGGAGACCCACGAGATCATGTAAAGTATTTCTATATGGCATGTCAAGAGGTTTTATATAGTAATAATTACCTCATACAACTCTTTCCCAAGAGTCTAGGAGGTCAATCCTCTGATTTGTTTACTCCTTTACCTTGGGGGTCTATCTTTACTTGGCCAGAACTGGTAGAGAGGTTTGTGTGAAACATCTCATACAACATAGAAAGTGATATCACCATGGATGACTTATGTGGCACCAAAAATGTCCTAACGAGACATTCGCCAGCTTCCTTTAATGATAGAGAGGGATAGTCAGTCGCTTCCCTTGCGTATTCCCTGAAAAAAAGCTAGTAAGTATCTTTGTGCCCAACCTAAATCTAGACATCGCTTTCCACCTTCAAATACATTGTGTTCACACTTTTGAGGAGGTCATTAAAAAAGGCATTCAAATAGAGAAATCCCTTATTCCTAAAGGAACTCTTAAATTACACACCAAAGATAACCAAAGCATTAAAGCTACGGAGAAGCCAAAAATATTCAACAAAAAAGAACGTGGTAGGATACGGGATCACGATTCCAAACATGTGTAAATAGTTCAAACTGATCAAACTTTTAAACTGACGAAAGGACCTATTCAACCACCACATAAATGGAGAATGTTCACTTCTCTCAATGACCCTTTTTGTTTATATCGAAACAATTGGATATGGCTCACATGGTGACTCATCCCATGAAACAACCCTTTGTGAAAATGCTCCAAAACCATCATGGTACAAAGAGCATGACTATTGTGAATTACATCATGTTAAGGGACACAAAATAGACAAATGTCTATGACTTTGTCACTACATCCAAGACCTCATTGACAATGGGGAGATAGAAGTGGACAACCTAGAAAAAATCATATTCCCAATGAAAAGATGGGCATATACAAAGAACCATTTCCCAAACATGGTAAGTCAAAGGATTCAAATATGGATCGAGGAGTGTTATCCTAGAGTTATAAAGCATGGAATCACCTATATACCAAGAAATATAATAATCATTATTATTCACTCATTGGATGTATTCACTCTCTAGTGACCATGTGAAGACAATTCAAATTAAGGGAAAGGATTACACTTTGTGGTAATAAGGCATGCCCACCTCTTGATTCTTGAAACCTCTCTGTCAACCCCACAAAATGGTAAGTACAACCTCTTAAAACAACTCTAGAAGACATCTTCCAAGATTTTGATCTTGGATCTTCATAAACTATAAAATGTACATAAGGACTTTTTTACCAAACTCTTCGAGGTCGGGAGTGCCACTAAAAGTAGATCATATACATCTTCAGGATGTGGTTGAAAACATTGTACCAACTAAGCACACTTCCTTTAATCATAGGGAAATCCCTACTGAGAATCCAATGTATAATATCCCCTTATATACTTAGGTATTTGTTACCCTCCGAAAGCCATAAAATGGGTTCTTAAGGACAACGAGATCGGGACCAAATATATGCACGCTAAAGTTAGTTAAGTAACTAGGAGATACCGAAGAAGACCTTTAGTCAAACATAATTACCATAACCACTTATGACAACGTGGAATGAGAGTTAGCTGGCACAATCAAATTACCCATGGAATTCGGTCCCACTTGTCATCACACAAAGTTTCATGCCCTGGACTTAGAACTCCGATAAAATATGCTTCTAGGTCAACCGTGCATTCATACCATCAAGGTCATTCCATCAACGTTCCATCAACGCATTAAAATGAAGCACAAGGGACACACTTTGTCATGATACAAGGAGATTTAGATCCCTTCGCTCACTACAGAGCTCTCAATAGTTTTACACATAAGGATACATATATGTATCCCTCTACTTGATATAGATGATCCTCTTCAACGAAGCCATGGAGTTTCGAGTAGATTTAGATTCTCTTAGTTATTACACCCATGGTGCCTCTACATCAACTTCTCCTTTTAATTCATGGGAGATGAAGGTTTTGGAAAATATAATGTGCAAAAATCCCTTTTAGTTTCAGACCTCTCATTGTCACTTAAAACTAGAGGTCGACCCAGCTATCATTTCAAACAACCTAGAGATGAGATAAATATTAGGTCATTCTTACCTTGAGGCTTACTAGCTGAAGAGAAATTATTGGATCCACCTATGACTTGGGTCCTGGAAGATGCTCAACTAACTTGCTACCAAACCCCTGAGTATGAGAAATCTATCCAAATGATGTATTCCATGGGTTACAAAGGTCTAGGATGTGGAAGGAATGAGCAAGGACAGCGAGAACCAGTTCCTCTCCCACATTTTAAAATAGAAAGGTATGACATCAGAATTTTCCCTTATGGGGCACATCCCAATGATCAAGATGCTACCTACTCGAACATGAAGATAACTCGACTATTTAGACAACGATCTGATTCCCACTATAGCCATTATGAGGATCTTGACTCCACGGACTATTCATGAATATCATTGTCCTCACCATAACCCCTACGGAACCTACACTTGAATTAATTTACCCTTTCTTTGTTGAATGGGACCAACAACATCATATGTCACCGGATATTTTTGAAAATGATGAAGCTATTTCAGAATTCATGGGCATTCGGATACAATCCCATTAGAGATCACAAAGGGGATTTTATATTGACTTAAATACCTGCACCTACTTCGGAGAATAACTTGAGCTTCGTGGTCGAAAAATTTAAGAAATAATGAGGGAAAAAGTTCCAATGCAAAGCCTCAGCAAATGTCAAAGTCCAAGTCACACAGTGAAAACCTCTTTGATGCGCTGACAAAAAAACAGGTACAAAAATCAAAGGACAATAAAAGTGACCACGCCAAGGATGAAAATCTCATGGAGACATCCTTGGATGAAGATATCATCCTTCATTTTGATCCTATGAGTATGGAGGATTTGTCAAAGCTACTAGTAGAAGAGATTATTGATGTAAAGATTGGCACATAAGAGGACCCAAAAATAGTCAAGGTGGGAGCTTCACTCTCAGCATAGGAATAGAAAACATTCACCATGTTGCTATGAGAATTTATAGATGTGTTCACATGGTCCTATAAAGATATGTCAAGCTTGGATCCAAATTTGGTCATGCACAACTTAGTTGTACATGCAAACGATAAGCCTATTAAGCAAAAGCTTAGAAAGATGTACCCGAGGGTGGCTCTCCTAGTTAAGGAAGAATTAGAAAGATTGCTTGTGGTAGGATTCATTCGACCCATTTATTACTCTAAATGGATATCCAATATCGTTCCTGTCCAGAAAAATCTTGTTGGGATCAAAATCTACATAGATTTCAGAGACATAAATAAGGCATGCCCTAAGGATGATTTTCCATTACAAAATATTGATATGATTGTGGATTCAACTGCAGGATATGAAATGTTATCTCTTATGGATGGATTTTTAGGCTACAATCAAATCAAGATAGCTGATGAAGATCAACACAAGATGACTTTTACAACTCCTTGGGGTACCTTCTGTTATCATGTAATGTCGTTTGGTCTTAAAAATGTAGGAACTACCTATCAAATATAAATGACGGTAATTTTACATGATATGATCCATGATATTATGGAATACTATGTGGATAATATCCTCATGAAATCTGAGACACGGAGGACCACCCTACTATTTTACAATGTATCTTTGAACGCCTATGAGAGTACAAGGTCCGTCTGAACCAAAATAATTACATGTTTGGCATGTTATCACAAAATTTCCTTGGTTTCATCATATAAAGAAGTGGAATTGAGGTAGACCTCTGCTAAAGTGTCTTCTATTACTGATATGTCTCCTCCTAAAAACACTAAGCAACCGCACAACTTGCGGTAAAAATACGAGCTATCCATTGCTTCATCTCCTATCTTGCCGATAAGTGTCATCCGTTCACTCACCTAATTAAAAAGGATGTTGTATTTATCTAGGGAAAAGAAAAAAATATTCCTTTAACTTACTTAAACAATACTTGGTCAATCCACCTATCCTCATGCCTCTAACTGTTGGTGAGCCACTCCTTCTTTATATCTCTTCTACTTCATTTGATATTGGTGCACTACTCACCTAATATGACCTTTGTCACAAAGAAGAAGTGGTATACTACCTCGCCGCACTCTCATCTCTTATGAGCTCAACTATCCCCAAATTGAAAAGGCTTGTTTGGCTATAGTTTTTACCTTTCAAAAACTTCATCATTATTTGTTGAATACCAAAACCAAGCTTATATCAAAAATTGACCCACTCAAATACTTGCTATCTAAACCCACCCTCACCAGTAGAATGGATAATTAGATCATTCTAATGAGTGAATTTGACATCAAATTTGTGAACCAAAAGTCATCACGGGATAGGTACTTTCGATCAATTAGCGAAGAACCTTTACAAGGAACCGAACTCGTGAATTTGGATCTGCCAGATGCCTCATTACTATACATTGAAGAATCTATCATGTGGCAGGTACACTTTGATGGGTATTTTAATTTTCATGGTTTAGGGGCAGGTGTGGTCCTCATTACTCCTTCTAGCGACCCCATACCTTAGGATTTTCACCTTGGTTTTCCTTTCATAAACAATATCACAAAGTATGAGGCACTCATCATTGGGATGAATCTCACCATCAAATGGGACATTCATCATGTTAATATTGTTGGTGACTCTCACTTAATCATCAAGAAATTTAATGAAGAGTACAAAGTTAAGGATGAGAAACTCATCCCATACAAGAAGCTAGTAGAAACTCTGAAATATTATTTTGTGTACATCACATTTGAATAGAATCCAAGATCACAAAAATATCTCGTAGATTCTATAAAGCAACTATGGGTTCTATGCTCCGCATTCCACTGGAAAGTAATGATATGCCATTCTTTGTGGAAAATCTACGTCAGCCTGTATATGACATGCCAAAATCATTTCTGTCTTGTGATGTTCTTGGTCCCAATTCCCCATGGTATGAGCCCTTCTTCACCTACCTTAAAGATAACACAATCCCTTCCAACATCTCCCATTCCACAAAACAAAGCCTAATTCGCGAGATAGCCCACTATACCCTTTTAGGAGGTACACACTATCACTATGGAAATGATGGGAATCTATTACATTGTCTCGATATGATAGATTCAATCCAAGTGATTAAAGAGGTGCATGAATGGGTGTGTGGGGCCCATACTAATGGAATGTTTCTAGCCAAAAATTGTTGACAAAGGACTATTATTGGCCTAACATGGAAACCGATCACTGCAACTATGTAAGGAAGTGTTTACTTTGTCGAAGTATGGAAATTTCATCCATGCTCCATCACAGCCGTTACAACCCATCGCCACCCCATAGCCATTTTCTAAAAGGGGACTTGATTTAATAGGGAAGCTTACCCCTACTTCATTTGATGGCCACACCCACATCATTACAGCTATTGAATACTTTACCAAGTGGGTGGAAGTTGTCCCTTTGACCTATGTAATGAGTGCTCATATTTCTAAGTTCATCATGAATAATCTTATTTTTTAGTATGGCATTCCTGCAGCCATTGTTACTGATAACAAAAAATCATTCAAGAATAAAACCGTAAAGGATGTCTGTCACCGGTTTCAAATAAGGTTAAAATGGTCTACACCATATTATCCCCAAGGCAATGGACAATTCAAGGCCACTAATAAGACTTTGGTTCGAATCATGGAGAAGATGGTAAGTAAGATAGGTCGTAATTGGAATTTGTAAATACACCCAGTTCTTTGGTCTTATAGGACCTCTATTCATACCCCTACTGGTGTGACACCATACTCCTTGGTATTAGGAATGGAATTTATCATCCCATTAGAAATTGAGCTTCCTTCCCTAAGAATCTCTCTTAGGGATTATCTGAGACAAGGATGAATATTACCGAGTGGCTAGATTGACAGAGTTAGAACTCCTAGATGAGAAGTGCATCCATACCCTAAATCACCTTAAAGTGTATCAGAACAGAGTTTCTTGCAACTACAAAAAAATAATCATACCTTTTTAGTTTGAGGTTGGTGATTTGGCCATGAAGGAAAATCAATTTAACATAAGGGTAGAACAAGAGAAGAAAGGAAAGTTTGAACCGCATTGGTTAGGACCTTATGTTATTGTGGCCAAGTATGGCATAAGAGCATACAAAATTTCCCACCCCAATGGTGATGAGCTCCATGAGCCGATGAATGCCATGCACCTTAAGTGGTTCTATGCTTAAAAATGGTGCAAAAATCGGAAAGAAAACCAAAAAATGGGTAAAAATAATCAAAATACAAAAAGAAGAGAGAAAATTTGAAAAAGAGAAAACAAGTTGTCCATATTTGAAATCCATGAAATTGTGGCACTTTGGATAGGTCCTTGGGTGAAAACTAGTTTCTGACGCCTTGGGAGGATTCATTGTTCACAAAGATCTTGCATTAGAGAGTACTTTTACTTAGCCTAGGGCTACTTCCACATCCGCATCTGAGATTCATTGTGAGCCTAATCCTATCAAGCCTTGATCCAAATTTTTCTCCTATTGTTAATCTCTGAAGGCATGGTCTTTTTCTATTCCTTATCTCACACTGGGGGTACTTTTGCGACTTTACCTTCTTGTTTATAAGCGTGTGGAATTTTCCCTTATATATTCACCATCTAACACTAGGGGCATCCACGCTTTCTTGGTTACCTGTACATAACTCTAGAAAACTATTAGAAAAACACAAAAAAATTCAAAATGTGTTAGAAAATCAAAACAATAGAAAATTGTTTCACAAAAATCTAAACAATAGAAAATTGTTTCACAAACTCTGTAAACAATAGAAAATTGTTTCACAAAACAATATTACAAAACATTCACTTTAGTTTACTTGTGTTATTTTGTTTCTTACTTTTATTGATTGCTTATATGGTTACTTCATGTTTGTACATTTTTATAGTTTTTGGTTAGACATACTTTGTTAGGATTTATCTTTTCTTATTTAGATCAGATTTATTCTTTCTTTTACATATTGAAGTGTGTTTTTGCATGTTGGTGAATCATGGTACATTGTTGTATTGGTTCATTATGTTATTTTTTAGAATTTGATTGTGTTTTCCTGTTGCATGTGCATCTTTTTGTTATCACATCATCATGTTTCCATCAATATCATCACGTCTAACATCATCTATACATCATATTTTAAGAAAAAGCTAAGTATACATCATACATGAATATTAAGCTAATCATCACATATTGTATATCAAATGGGGGCAAGAGGGATAAAAAATATCAAATCTATCCCCCCACACCCATATCATCATGTCATCCCATCCACTAAATCTAGCACATCATGTGAGCAATGACATTTGATATATGCTATAGATCTATCATCTAAAAATTAAATCGCATGCGATACATCAAAAATCAGGATACATATACATGTGAAATCAAATAAGCTAACATCATAACACATCCATATATTCATGTAATGAATCAAAAATAAAAAAATATCCATCATCTCATAACACATATGTCATGTCAAAATTTCCATATATACATATACATGTGTGTGGTATATCTGTATTAAAAATAGATATACATCACTACTATACATAAAAAATTCCTTCATTTAAGGCATACAAAAAGGATGATATACATCGATCAAAGAATACAACTTCCTTTATCAAAGGCTTATGTCAAAAAATTTGTATATAAAGAGTGTTGTACATCGAACACAAGATGGTCATATCCTTCATCAAGAGGCACATGTATCAATAATATATGGATCGGGGTGACTCGAGCCCTCATATGGGCTGGCTGATCTGTCCCGTGGTGGAGGTATAGCTTGAGCACCGCTTGATCCTATAGGCTACCCCCATGGCTTCTCAACTGAATCCTGAGGTCTCTCTGACCTCGTCACTCTACTGAAATGTTGGCTATAAGAAGGTGTCCTCTCGATCAGCTAGAACTACCTCATAATATAATGATATATAGTATAATTCTCTTCCCTCTATTGTAGCTAGAGATCTTTGTGAGTCCAGGATGTCACCACCGTGTAATCTATGCATCGGAAGGACAATTATCTCTGCTAATACTTGGGAAAGCTCGGCACGGCCCATGACTCACTCTACTCTTAGCCCCTTTCTTCTCACTAGGATAATTTTTATTGGTCTTAGGATATTTTTCTTCTTATCCACACTCTATCGAATACTTTTTTTTAAAAATAATTATTTTATTAATTTTGCCGCTATACAGGAACATTATTTGGCACTTGTTTATTCTTTCTTCCCCTAGGGGAATTTTCTTTTGCATCTAGGCAATTCATTCTATTTATTCTATTTTCTTCTACGCATTCACTATCCATCCTATTTTAGATAACACAAAAACTATATATATATATCACTTCAAAATCCAAAAAACAAGGCAAAATTCTCCACAAAATCCTAAAAATTAGAAAACCTCCAAAAATAAGTAGCCCACTTATTACATCTGAAACTTTTGTCTTGTGCATGGTATTATTTTTGTATCCTATTGGTTTGTTTCACATCTTCATCGATCAACACGAATTATGGATCACCGATTCACAACCATTCACAAAGCTAGCTTCTTGCTTCGTCTGTACTCTGAGGCACATCTCATTGTTAGGTGTTATTTCGTTGTGCACAAAGATTTTCCTTGGGCTGAATGTCCATTATCATTTCCCCTTGCATGTATCCTTGCTCAGGGCATCATTTTAAACCCTTTTCGTCAATCACAAACATGTAGACCTCTTCAAATTGATAACAAAACATTTGTACAACTATCTTCACAGTTGTTGGGTTGGATATGTGCATTCGTACTTGTTTTCCCTATTAAATGACCTTGTTTTCTTCTCATATTACATTGCATTGTGTATGTTGCATGGGGTTTGTGTTTTCAGCAATGGATAGTTGTTCGTAGTATGGATTTTCATGCCATCCTACTTTTTTCGTATGCTTATATTTTTAATAAGGACTGATGAAGTAGATCTTTTGTCAATATGATGACAATAAAGTTGTTTCAATACAATGGATGAAATATTTCTCTTTTTCTTCCGTCTTCATTTCTTCTACATCACCCTCCTATCGACACTATTCTTCTACTTCACCCGGGTCATCATACTCATCTCCTTTCTTCCATCCATTTCTCACCTTTTTCAATCGTTGATCATATTCCTTTACCACCCCATCGACACTCGATGGAGCATCTCTCACTTCTATTAATTTTTCTTATACCCCTTCAAAATTTTATCCATCTACTATCTTTGAAGTGGCGTCGCTTATGCCACCTCAAAGAGGGGAAAATATATGAACCTATAATCTATCCTGAACAATTTAAATACTTAAATTGTGCTAATTATCCCCTTTCCCACAAATTAGTGACATGTCGTCAATAATGATCGTCTTCTCTTCTATCATTGTTAATTAATTACAATAAGTAATTAATTAAGTATTTTATTCAACAAATACCCTAATTAATGACCTTCCATTAGTTAATCCTTCCTTCTATCTAAACTAATTAATTATTATTAATTAATTAGCTTCCCCTTTCATTAAACCAATAAATCATTATTTAGTTGATTTAATCCCCTTCTATAGTCTAAATCATGCTAATATTCCTCTAAAAAGGTTATATAAGCTAGCACATCTATTAATTAATCATATAGATTAATTAATAAACCCCCTTTATCCATATGAGTCACTAAAGGACAAGCTAAAATCTCATAAAGTTAACTCAACCCTTTGTAAACCCCCTTATCCACAACTAACACAACATATCTATTATCCCAAATGCAAAGGGATGCAGAGATTTTTTTATCCATTGGGCTATATAAAGATACCTCATCCTACCTTTACACTTGCACCTAATTCTTGAGAAACAAAAGAAAGCATATAGTACATACACTATAAACCTTTTGTCATCCTTAAGCATTTAACCATTGGAAGAGATAAGCCTCATTCTTACATTACATCCATTTAAGATTTTGGGTCATATGGAAATAATAAAAGTGGTCTTGTAGCCATACTTTGATGAGATTCCATTCCTAATCCCTTGAAATCAAACAATCAACTTTGATTTCCATGAATCTACCAAGGTTAAATTTAGTTGTTTTGGTAGTCTAAAGAGTAGAGGTTTTGATAATTAACATGTTATTTTGATTTCATTTCAAAGTTTATGATAATGCTGTTATTTAACTTTTCTTAGCTCTTAACTTGATGGTGTTTATATTTTGGTTTAACTTTTTTAATTAAGAATACTAGGTTTTAGTTTTAATTTCCTTAACTTAGTTAAGAAAAACCATGCACACATCCCCACATAAGAAAAATATAGTAGATCGGATATATGATAGAGGATAATATAGAGAGCGGAGCTCTATAGAAAAACTACGAGAAATTTGTTGGATTGGGTAGAGGCTATATAACGGAGTAATGTATTAAGGTTTTTCTTTGTATGGATGAAGGACATGATCCCTACTATGATGTATGACTTTGGTATGATCAAGATGTGGTAGTCTAATGGATCCATTGAATGTAATGAGGTTACAAACATGAATGAGTATGAATGTAATTTATTCGGTTCATATCTATATATTTTCATTTCTATTTATGGATGTTATGGAATAAATGTAAATCCTTATGTATTTTCCTTTCTACTGTAGTTCTACTGTTATCCTGTAAGTACCCTCTATTTGGAAAGAATACATTTGTCTAGAGGATGTTCTAAGCCCAATGATAATTGCATGTCTCATTTCTACCTTTATTCATTAAGTTCCTAACATAGTTGATGGTTTCCCACTTAACTCACATAAAGAGAGACTCGGTGCCCACACGTGACTTAGGTGAGTGCCCAATTACCACTAGGTGAAAGGCTAAATCGCATGGGATTCCCTTGTTCTTTGGTGGGCATAAAAATGATTACATCTTGGTTCCATTGTTGGGACCTCTTTACGAATTTGTAGTTTGAAAAGGTGTGCATCATGGTCCTGGATAATGAATCATGACAAAATTTCTAACTCTTGAGATTGTTGAATCTTGGTTCGAGGAGCACAAAGGATGAGTTTGATAAGAGATTCAATACTAGGCTCAAGTTTTATACATGGAGGTTGGTGGAAGAGAATCTATACCATGGACTATATGAAACTTTTTGTTGTTGTTTCATGGTAGAGATGTATGAATGGCTCTCAACATATGCATCCAAAGAAAGTTGGTTCTATAGAGCACACGTGTGGACACAAGAGGACTATAAAAAGATATAGGATGTAGATCTGACTTGGACACGTGTTGTTGATCAGTGGTGGAAGAGAGTGTTAGCTAGCTACACTCTAGAGTATACTATTTCCACATATTATTATCTAGAAGTTGTTGATTTTGAGTTTTGTGGGATCCCGAGAGGATCATTTCTACATGCTATTACTATGAAAATAAATATCTTGATTGCTACCTTGATTTTAGAGGAATTTCCAATGACCGGTGAAACCATTGTGAGCATTGTGTGAGGAAACTAGGGTGGAGGATGATGGAATATATTACAATGGAGAAATAAAGGGTGGAGAGATGAATCAAGTATAGTGAAGCACGGGAAAGGGAGTTTGCTACACAATGTAAGGTTACAAGTGTGATGGATCTATGGAGGTAGATGTTGAGGGAAGGAGTTGAGGTTCATGAAGAGGAAGTGGGACTTGAGCGATCTATACTACCCCATTTTGGAAAGCGTGTAAGAGAGACCCCTTTAGTTTCTTATGAGAATTCATTGTGTGGAGAGAGAAGAGTCATTGGTGCACATATGAACCCACCTAGTGACTAAACCTTGGCGCTTGGTTTTCCAAATTATGGAAGGAGTATCACTGACCCAGTTGGTATTAGTAGAAGTGACTGATCTGCACCCAAGAGATATGATTTCTCATTTCCCACTTCTATGGCTACGCATACTATTCTAGTATTCAGAGGAATTTTTGGACAAGGAGAAAGTACATAAGCCTTTGCGATCTTGTGTCCGAGAGTGCCATGGGGTACACTAGTTGTAGTGGGGCATTATCACGGACCATCGGCGTGTAGTTCGGTGGAGCTTTTTGGGACCCTTGGCATGACCACTACAAGACCTAATGGACTTAGTGGACCTTGTGGGCTAGGAGGAATAGGACCTGGTGGATTTGGTGGATTTGGTGGCTCATGAGGCACATGACCTAATTGATCTGGTGGTAGGGGAAACACCAGAGGAAACCAAGGCTCTAGCTCGAGAGGAAAAGAGCCCCAGCCACCTCCTCAAGTCTTATTTAACATGTCTTTACATTTTCCATATTACAATGGTATTAAAGATGCAGCAGAACATGTTCACAAGTGTGAGTTGCTATGACATGTGAAAAGGATCACTACCCCAGAGTTGAAGGAAAGCCAGTTTGTAACTACGTTGCAAGGGTACGTGCACAATGGTATCAAAAATATGACCGTCATCAAACGGAATTGTATTATAACGCTTTAAAGAATGCCTTTTTGGAAGAATTCCACATCTCTGAGTTTGAACAGAAGAGCATCAGTGCCCTGAAGGAGATTAAATAGGGAATGGTAGAGAGTGTATGAGAGTATGATGCATGGTTAAAAACCCTCCTGTCAAAATTTTTATATGACATTCACCCTTCATAGTATGCTCGGTAGTTTATTGGGGGTTGATAACTCCATTTAGAAGAGCTTTATCTAATACAACTTTCATAGACCCGCGAGGAGTTAGAAGCCGTTCTACGCACCGAAGTTGTTGTAAGTGTTGATATTAGTGTTAGCCCATTTTTGGAGGCTGAAATATCTACTATGGCTAAGTAGATAGAGAATTTTTCTATGAACTTAGCCCATGAGACTCACAAATGGTACATGGCATACATATTGTGAAATAGAGGAGCATGTCAAGGATAGTTTCCCCAGAGGACAATATGCGCTGTAATAGTAAACTATGAATTTTTTCATGGGGACCATGAAGAGAGTAGATGTCCCTTGTTACACCACACAATGTGGAAGAATGTGTCTTTCTACTATAAGATTTAAATCTCTAAGACCCATGATACTAAGGATCATAGGCTTATTAATCGGATCCATGAGGCCATTGATCATGGTGTGCGCCAAATTAGCCTTGCAAGTAGTTCTAAGAATGATGACCACCATTATAAGGAGCATGTAGATTTTGTGGTCATTGTAACCATGGAGGAGGAAGAAGTGATTTCCCACATGGAACTTATTTTTATCGCGGGTCTCTGGAGACCACTACAAGCACAAGTGCCCATACTTTTGCAGTGCTCATGGTGCGGGAAGAAGCACAAGTATGAGTAGTGCCACTGAGTTGTTTGAGCACATGAATAAACATCATCGAAAGACAAGGGTGCTGCAATGGTAAGTATCAAGAAGGTTGATATGCAGTGGATGCCTAGAGTGGCGTGTGACTCGGGATTAGAACCTATCATGGTCAGTACTCAAGCGGAGGCTACACACACCCGAGAGGTACCAAAGAAAAGAAACTTAGTTTCAAGAGAGGAAGTTTTGCATGGGAAGTACCCAGACCCTACCCATCAAAAGGAGGTATACCAGGAAACTATGGACATTATAAGGAGCTTGCAGGGAGAAATCTAGTGTCTTAAGGAGTAGTCTAGGTAGTAGGAGCATAGGAGAAGTGTTGAGGCTCCACAAAAGGACATGGATGAGGTTAAGGAAGTGTGCAAGATGCTAAGGTAGGAGAATATCATTCCACTTTTAGGAGAATGGCTTTAGGAGAAAGTACCACATGTAGGAGTAGAATGCAAAGGTAGGTGTTACATGTAAACCTCCCCGCCATAGCTTGGATTATGGTAAGGAGATTACATTGAATGTAGTCGTGGATGGATGGCTGCTAAGTAAAATAATGATTGACATTGGAGCTGAGGTCAATGTTCTAACATTGGATCCATGGCATCAAATGGGAAGGCCCACATTATAGCCATCTTCGAATGTGTTGTACATGGCTAACATGACCAAGGACATGCCTATTGGGGTCTGAAGGATGTCGTGATCACAATTTAAGGGGCCAAGTTTCTTTGGGATTTTTAGGTCTTGGCACTCGCTGAGGAAGATAATTTCCCAACATTACTTGGGCACCCATGGTGCTATAAAATAATGTTGACTGCGGTTCAATAAGGGGTACATCAACTTTGATAACAAGGAAGAAAGGGTTATCATTCTCCTTGTAGATTGAAAGTTTATGCCATATACTGAATCCCTTAGGAGAAGAGGTCCTTGATAAGATTTATGTGTGTTTTATTTGAGACCTAGAGATAATCCATCCTACCAACAGAGTTATCTAGTTTGAGGATGCTCAGTTAGTAAGTGACACCACTAGTCTAATATGTGGCAATTGGGTTCACATAACTTAGGAGTTGGTTGGGTGATAACTGAAGGGGCTTGTAACCAGAGCACCTAAGGTGCACTCGATTTTGTGCCTAGGAGGAAGGATGTTACCTACATATTCTAGAGGGGCTTACACTTAGACCTTATTATAGGAAATGGAGGCCTAGTGGAGAAACAAAAATGAAATAAGAGAGATGCTAAGCTATGTCTTCCTTGGCATTGTAGCATGATGGTGGGTGACACACCACAAGAGCTTATCAAAATGGCACAATGTTAGAATTACCTTCTCTATTTGGTTCTCTATAAGTGACGTGCCCACCACCATCAAAGACTACCATGGTAAGGAGCCTACCTCTTTCCACATCCAATCCTGTGAGAGAGCCTAGAGGGAAGGTGCAGAAGCTTTTCCACCATCCCTTTGGGTACACAAACTGTATTCTACACTATAGGGTTATGCACACATGGTACATCCACTCTAAGATATGCAACCAAATAGGGAATTGGAAAGAGCTAGTGGATAATATCATCCAAGCATTTGAGTATCGAAGCACCAAACCATTTGTGGATAAGGAATTATAGGAGGTCAAGCGCCTTATGATGGGGGATAGTGCAAAGGAAGAGGATAGGCTTATAGAATTTCTAGGAGAGCCTTGCTTAGATGGATAATTTGGTGAAGATGGGTCTGATGAGGTGTAGTTTGAGTGTGTGTGTGTAGAAAAAGAAAAAGGAAAGATGGTCTATGTCATAGACAATGTAGAGATTAAAAATTTGGAGGTTAACCATTCTCAAGGCTCACGCGAAATGATGGATATTGCTGATGAAAGAACGCGAACCTACCATGAGCCCATGAAGACTAAGAAGGTAAATACTGGGTCGAGGTGGAACCCATGGAAGCTATCATTGGAGATTAATAGTCGAGAAAGGAAGTCTCTAAGATCATTGATCTGTTGCAAAAATTTTAGGACCTGTTCCCACGTGGGTACCATGAGCTCACCATTCCCTGGGGATATGTGGATAAAAATCAAGGAAGGTGCACAGCCAAATAGGAAGAGACCATATAAGATGAACCCTAATCTACACATGAAGGTCAAGGAGGAAATAGACAAGATGATAGCATCAAGAATCATAGAGGTTGTGGAGGAGTCAGAGTGGATAAGTCTAATGGTGATTAGTATAAAAAAGGATGGAAGGATAAGGATATGTGTTGATTATAGGTTTTGAATGTAGTTTGTGTCATTAATCCCTTCCCAACCCTGTTCACTGAAGAAATATTGGAAGGAGTGGTAGGGTGTGAAGTCTACTCTTTCACGGATGATTTCTCAGGCTATCACTAGGTGAGGATTGCAAAGGAAGACTAGAGAAAGAAAACCTTCACCATTGAGTGGGGAATTTTTTCCTATATATTCATGCCTTTTGGGTTGAGTAACGCACCTGCTTTGTGTTCTCATGCATTGTAGTGTAGGCCTTCTAGGAATTCATCCACAAGTTTCTCCAGGTGTACCTTGATGATTGGACCGTGTATGGACTAGTCAAGGACCATTGTGACAATATGAGATTGATGTTTGAAAGGTGTTGGCAGTTGAGGATATCCCTCAACATCAAGAAGTGTGTATTTGCTACCCGTTTGGGACCTTGTTGGGACACATCATATGCAAAGAAGGATTACTTGGTGGATCCTACCAAAATTGTAGTAATTGTGGGATTGGGGGAGCCAACTAGTCAAAGTGTAGTGCATAGGTTTCTTGGACACACAGGCTACTATCAAGTTCATTAAGGGGTATGCCAAGATCGTTGCACCTTTTGAAGAGTTGCTTAGACATAAAAGTGCCTTCCATTGGGGAGAGTCCCAATAGAAGGCATTCAACACATTGAAGGATAGAATTGTCACCTTGCCTATATTATGTTTCCCCTCTTTAGATAAGCCCTTCCATATTCATGTGCATGCCTCCAAAATGGCCATTAGGACAGTACTTGCACAACTTGGTGAGGGAATTATTGATCACCCCCTATGCTTTGCAAGTAGGAAGTTGACACCAGTAGAGTAGAATTACACTATGACCGAGCATGAGATGTTTTCATGATCTAAGTGCTTCATAAATTCATACAACATCTGTTGGAAGCTCCCTTTATCTTCTACACTGACCACATGGCATTAAAATATTTGGTGAACAAGCCCATCCTACTAGGGTTCATATGTCGGTGGATGCTATTATTCTAAGAGTTCAAGTTCACTATAGTTGTCAAACTAGGAAAGAGTAATTATGGACTTGACCATTTGTCTAGGATTGATTCGGGGGAGGATGGGAAAAGCATTGAAGAAACCATGCTAGATACGCAATTTGTTTAGGTTACGGCATGCACCCTCGGACTTGAAGTATATTCTGTGTTTCTTAAAATGGGTATGGTGTCGGAAGGGATGAAAACATTATAAAAAAGTAACTAGCTATATGCATCATGTTGTACATGTTGATTATTGGGGACTTATAAAAACTAGGGCGTGATAAGTTTTACGCAGGTGTATACTAGATCATGAGTGATTCGCCATCATAGAGGAAGCACACAGAGTAAGTGAAAGTGGAAATTATGTAGGAAACACTACAAAACGTAAAATATTAATGGTAGGATTGTTGTGGGAAACTCTGTATAAATATTACAAAGAGTATTGTAAATCATGTGACCATTGTCAACTTGTTGGCAAGCTAGGACAGAGAGATGAAATGCCTTTGCACCCTATACCTATCACGAACCTTTTGAGAAATGGGAAATAGACTTTGGAGGCCCTATTGAACTAGTAGTGCATAGGACTAGATCATTCTATGTAATCACTTACATGGACTATTTGACAAGGTGGGCGAGAGGCAGCCTAACTAAATAATTTACAATAGCTACATGAGAAATATTTTTGAGGGAGAACATTATCATGAGGTATGGATTCCCTTTAATTTTAACTAGCAATAGGTATACATTTCTTGAATGAGACTATGAGGATCTTGTTAGAAGAGTTCATGGTGGCTCATCACAAAACTACACCTTATCACCCACAAGAAAATGGAATCACGGAAGCATTTAAAAAAATACTGAGTCATACCCTGACAAATATTTGTGATGTTAGAAGACAAGATTGGGATGACAAGGTATCAGTTGTATTATGGGCTTATATGACAACTTATAGAAGGATTAAAAAAGCCACACCATTTCAATTGGTGTTTGGCATAGAGGTTGTCCTTCCGTTTGATTTCATGTTACCTTCTCTATGAATAGCACGCACAGGAGGGATGGATGATGAGCAAGTGTTTGAAGAAAGGATTGATGAATTAATGAATCGGATGAAAGGCTATCATTAGAAAAATGGAGCCAAATAGCAGAAAAATAAAAGTAAGAAGCATACCGTGATCGCAACATTAGGAACAAGAAGTTTGAGATTGGCTAGATGGTGTTGCTATATGATTCAAAGTTTTTATGCCATCCTAGGAAGTTAAAATTGCATTGGTTGGGTCCCTACACCATCTCGTACATTATTGATTCGAGCATGTGCTAGTTCTAAGAGTTGGATGGGATGAGATTGCCAGGACACTTCAATGGGATTAGGTTGAAGCCCTACTATAAATAAGTCTTCTTGGTGTTTGTAAATAAGGTAGTATTGCCAGTTAGTTTAGGATTTCCCTTAATGCATTTTCTTTTCTTGTGTTTCCCTTTCTCGTTGTTGTTTTGTGTTGCACCTTGGGTGCCGGTAATATCATTACTTTTTGAAGGTTGTAACTACACAGAGGACCGTAAATCATTTTAGTGTGGGGTAGAGTAAGGTGGAAGAACTTGAAGTGTGAATTGCCAGGAAGAATTGCATTAGAAAGCCTAGTTGAATGGCCCTGTGAAGGAAGTACATGCAAGGAAAGGTGAAAAAGGATTGTTTGTGTCAGGATAAGGCTATATTAGGGATCCACATACAAGAGAGGAAGAAGAACAAAATTAACATGAGGTAGGCGAGAGAAAAAATCATGATAGAAGAAGTACCTTTAGTGCTGGTTATGAGAACACAAGATTCTCCTGTCAAGATAGGTTGCTTATGCCCCAAAGGTTGTAGAATTTTCCACGCAAGGTTAGGTGGATGAGAGAGGGTGCTAAAGTCTAGATTTTTAGAAAAATCTACAATAAGTGTTGAATTATGGTGGTAGGTGAAGAAGAATTTAATGTGAAAAAGAAGGAAAAACTATAAATAGAAGGTTGGGAACTTCATTATTCACTTTGAGAATATGAAGAGAGAAGCACTTTTGCATCATTGAAAACTAGGCCTTTTAGAACTAATCCGTGTGAAGAAAAATTTGAAGAGTTTGAGTGTGAGTAACTAGTCTGAATTTGCAAACCGAAGGAAGGTATTTTCAGGCGTAAGAGCAATTGTGAGAAGGTGTCATCTTGTGAAAGAATTATCCTAGTTAGGGTTTGAAAAATTGGGGCATGGGTTTAAGAGGTTTTCTTCACAAGTTTGAGATCTAAGGTTGGAAGGATTGGAAGAGAAGAGTAACAAGAAGATATTGAAGTGATAAGAGGACCTAGAAAATGGCACCCAAGAAACCAACCATGTCACCCAAGAAGTCCAAGGACAAGGGCAAGGGAAAAGAGCGAGCCAAGCAGCCACCACAAGCATGAATGAGGAGTGGTATGTAGAAACACAAGACCCCAGATGGAGTTTTTCTTGGAAAAGTGTGGAATCCCATTTGAGAAAGATGGCGGTGAGTGATTATAACCATCACACAAACACAATAGAGAAGTAAATGGCACTGGAGTTAGTGCGCTCATGAACAAAAGGACACCAGAGGGTTTTCCCATCTATAGCGATAAGGTAAAAGTGAAGTTGCGAGAAGAAGACAGAGGCTTATTATAACTCTATGAGTTTCCCTACTTTGGAAAGGCGAGTGCCTCTACCAGTGGCTGATGTCGTGCATGCATGAGGACCACTTTTACTTTGCGGGGCATAAGATGTGCATAACCCCTCAGCTGATTTCAAAGTTTACAAGCCTCATCTATGAGGGAGAAAGCATAGATGATGACCTAAGTGATAAGGATGCCATCAAAGCAACCATCACTACATATGATTACAAGAAGGGGTCAAGGTATTTTGATATTATGGAAATCCCAGATCCTGTCATGAGAATGGCCACACACCTGGTCATAAAGTTAAATGATCAAGAAAGGTGGACACAAATGAATAAGGCCTGGTTGAATGTATGTAAAAAAATATCGAGGGCGCAATCTACATATTATCGACCTTCATTTTAGATGAAATAATCAGCATTCCACATGAAGGAGACAAGATACTCTATGGAAATATCCTCCGAAAATTTTATTTTTAGAGATAAGAGTGCACGATGTGGGAGAAAAGTTTTTTTAGGAGTATCCAAATGAATATCCCTTTCTGTGAAAATATTTGCAAATCATACATGTTAAACAATGACAACCTCTCACAAGGCACACCTATAAAAGTGGTAAAAGTGCTTAAGGGATGTGTTCGGGGTAGAGTGGATAATCCCATAGCAACTACTGATTCTTACAGGTGAGAAGTTGAGTTTGTTGTGTACTAGCACTTCTATATAGGCGATTCAAGTTGGTGGATGAAACCATGAGCCCATGGTGTAAAATTCCATAATTCTTCACCTCCCAGTACTTCCAAATGAGAGTTAACAATCTCAAATAAGCAAAGAGACTAAGTGTTGAGCTTAGTGAAGTTGATCAGGACCATAGGGAGATGCGCAAGATGCTGGTCTACCCCAAGAAGCACACGTACGTGGAAAAGTACGTAGCGCATGAAGTTAGAATGATGAAACCCATAACTTTTCCAATTGGAGGAAAGTCTATGGCATGTGTGTATCTCCACATTAGGCCAAAATGTGAGAAAGGAACATACTTGGAGAATTATGTCTCCATACCTAAAGATCCCATGGGTAGAAGAAAGCCCACACTCAAGAAAAGGGAGAGAGAAGAAGAAAAAGCACCAAGTGTGCAGACTACCTAGCTAGTAAGCGTGCTAGTGGCAAGCACAAAATCTAACACCTATGTGTGTAGGAAGAAGTCCCTTGTAAAGGAGAAGACCACTGGAGAAGAGGTGTCGAGTAACCCCTTGCCAAGGAGAAGTTTCTAGAGAAAGCGAGAGAAACCTCGATCCCCTATAGAAGAGTCATCTCTCAAAAAGAAGCAAAGGATAGTAGAGGAGGATGACTTAGAAGAAACTGATAGCACTGGAGACATAGATAGGAGAAAAGGATGATGAAGATGAAGAAGATGATCCTAAAGGAGATCAAGAGCCACTTGTCTTCGATATGCATGATTCAAAAGAAGAGGGTGAAGAAGAAGAACATTTGTTCCTTTTAGTGTCATGCAAGAGCAGCCGGGGAGGAGGAAGGAGCCTAGGACATGGGAAGAAGTGAGGAGGTTGGCGTACAAGAGTAGAAAACTCCAAGCCTTACGCAAGAGAAATTAAATGAGGTGGTAGAAAGAGAAGAAATGAAATTAATCAAGGCCTTGGTATAACAAGAATTGGAGAGCAATGGTGACATAGTGATGGAATAGGATAATGAGGAAAGCATTGAGAAAGAACAATTCATTGTGGGAGGAGGTCCTAGTCTAATGGTGAGTTTCCCCAAAGCCACGTGCTTAGGAAGGAAGAGCCTTGATACAAAATGAGGACAGGTCATGGGATATGTTGCTGACCTAAGGAAGGTGTTACGCGCATGCTTCCATAGCACTATACCCACGAAAAACTTCTAGCTATGACATCATTTGATGAGGAGCACACGTATCCTAGGACAAGGAATATTCTCTCTTGGGTGTTTGAGTCCCATATTGATGAGCTAGAGTGTGAAGTATACCAAGGGGAAATCATGCTAGTACCAGAGTCTAAGGGAGCCAACCCCTTGGTAAATTCCCAACAACTCTCGGATGAGCAGTTATGTAATGTGCTCAACAAGGTTGTGGTTGAGGCTGAGCCTAGGATCTTTGGAAGAAATGACAAAGTAAAATTTATAGAGGTAGAGCTAGAAAAGAAGGAAGAGGAGATGCATGAGAAGACTAAGGGGTTGAAATAATAAGCGTTGATCAAGCACACACAGTGAGGCATGAACTAAGGGATGAGAAGGTGAAGGTGTGTGAAATATATTAAAAGATGGATTTTATCACAAGTGCCATTATGTTGAAGCATCCATACCTAACACCACCCACACAGAAGTACGGATCCACTCTTGAATGCTTAGAAGATCTGACACACATCCTCAACATGGAGAGACAACCATTTTCCATGGAGTCTGCAAAAGAAGTGGCAACATGCTTGGTGAGGGAGGACAAATTGAAAGTTGTAGCAATCAATGCTAAGTATAGCAAGGTACTTGTAGATGTCAATATTGCTACCCAATCTACTAAGGCTGCGTACGATAATTGTGCAGATAGGGATAGAGTGGCAAGCATCTTGGTCTCCACTCACGAAGTAGAGTTGAAGGAGTTTCAAGAGAAGAATAAGGGAAATAGGGTGGAAAGGGACAAAATCCTCGCCGAGGTTGAAAATAAATCCGAGGCCATTGAAACCTTAAGGGGTTCAAGAGAAAAATGGTTGAAGGAATTGTACTTTGGAAAATCACAAGAAGAATGGACACACTTGAGGAGATGGGAAAACAATCGGAAGGGGTAGTTGAGACTATGAATACCTAGGGAGATGAGTTAATCTTTAAGGAAGTGAGCACCTTAGTCAGCAACCTCTGCCGAGAGTGCGAGAATGAAGTAGATGCCCTGGAACAAGGCTGGAGTATGACCTAAAAGGGATTTCCCACTCCTTTTGTAGTAATAATTACCCTTTAATTCTTTTATTCTTTCCTATTCATTCATCCCCTTATTATTACTCTTCTCAAATTCATTCATTATTATGGAACATATTGTAATTCTTTACTCTTGAAAAGATGTTTCCAAGGGTGGAGAATAGGTGAAGTGTGGGGTGATGTTGGGAGCCCAAAATATTGGCTAACTACAAAAAGGCACGTAGGCACATAATGCCTAGTTGAAGAAGGGCACACAAGGAGAAGGAACACAAGATAGAGTTTAAGGAAGGGTTTAAGAAAACTCGTGGCACATGCATGGATAGAGATAAGGTTTCAGGACTTAGCCATATTGGGCATTTTGGGCAGGACATGAAAAAAGTGTGACCCAATAGCGAATGAGGAGTGGATAAGGTGCCATCCTAACAATGTGATGTCCATAAAAGGAATATACTTAGTAATAGAGGATTCCGAAGACCATCATTACAAGGAGTGGAGAGATCCGATTTGATGGAGCATGCTCCCATAGAGGACAACATTCGAGACACTTGGCTCCGGATCTAAGGCCGTAGAAGGATGAGTTGGCACTGGGATGCCTATAAATACAAGCACCCATAAAATAAAAAGAGAGCAGATGAGATATATGATAAAGGAGGATGTAGATAGAGGTGCTTTATAAAAATACTATGAGAACTCTGTGGGATTGGGTAGAGGCGATATAAGGGAGTAATGTATTAAGGGTCTAGGATATAAATTTTTCTTTGTATGGATGAAGGGCATGATCCCTATTGTGATGTATGAATTTGGTATGATCAAGCTGAGGTAGTCTAATGGATCAATTGAATGTAATGAGGTTACAAAATTAATGAGTATGAATGTAATTCATTCAATTCATATATATATCTTTTAATTTTTGTTCATAGATGTTATGGAATAGATGTAAATCCTTATGTATTTTCCTTTCTGCTATGGTTCTATCTTTATCCTGTAAGTACCCTCTATTTGGAAGGAATACATTTGTCTAGAGACCATTTTGAGCCCTATGATGATTATATGTCTCATTTTCATATTTATTCATTAACTTCTTGACATAGATGATGGTTTCCCACTTAACTCACATAAAACAGAGACTCGGTTCTCGTGCGTGCCTCGAGTGAGTTACCATCACCTGCTGGGTGAAAGGTCGGTGAAATGGGATTCCCTTGTTCTTTAGTGGGTGTAAAAATAACTACATGACCCAACAAACCCAATTTTCCAACCCACCGACTTGACTAACTTAGTATTCATACACATCCTTTCGACCAACCCCTAAGCCGTCCATCTTAGCTAAGAAACCCAAACCAACCCGGTGACTAACATGGTTGTGCATCACACTTTATATATGATGCTTCACTCATCCAATTGAGTCATATAACCCTAGGTACTCCAAAAAAATTGACCAACCACTCGACCAGCCCAAAGTGTGCCACCTAACCAACCAACCACTGTTTGATAGACTCACCCATCTCTCTCTGTAGCTTGGCCATCATACAACTTGATTCTAACTTGCTGGAAATCCCCACCAACTCAGTTCTCCATGACTTTCCATCTCATCACACATAATGATTAACTTGATTGATCCATATTTATCTATCTTTCTCTTTGATTTATATTTCTCAATTTGATGGTCTTCCACTCGTCTAAAAATTATCCAAATTAACACGGGGTAAATTTTGGATAATTTTTTGGTGACCTCTCAGGGACATTTTCCTACTAAATGAAGAGACCAGTAGCCTTGAAGCATCCATTAGGCGTGGAGTTAATCTTACCTTGAAGAATTGATCTTTCATTTAAAAACCTCTCCCTAAACTTGTGTAAACTTAGCATCAAGATAAAACCTTCTTGGCCTACTTTTAAAGATGATTTTTATTTTTGGATAAAACTTGCATATTTTCTCCCCAAACTGAAGATTGAACCAAGGAAAGGGCACAAAGAACTTGGACTTGTAGCTGATTTTTGGGGCTGATAGATACACTTTTGAAATCTGCCCCAAAATACGATTTCCTTCATCAACATCGCCACCGGCTGAAATGCTTTGGAGATACGAATTCCCTTACAACTAATTTTATGATGTAAGAAGGGGCATATGAGTTCAAATGTGACTAATCTAGAGATATGTATAAGATGAGATCATTGAAGACTATCTCTTAATTTGATTTGGCTACTTTGCATTTGGATTTACTTGAAGTCAACAATTTTTTCTTATAACATTGAACCCCTTACTACAACACATTTCTCTCTTGGAAACATGATGAACTATGAAAGAGAAACTACCATGCAAAAAACTATGTAAAAAGGATAAAATCACACATGCTCTAATTAGAGTCATGCAGAGTGTTCATACACACTTCTTCTAGTGAAAGAAAACCTACCGCTCTACTCTAACTAGAGGAGTGGGGAACTTCACATGAACCATGACATTGGAAAGGCAAAATAGTTTCCCTTCCTCAACATTTTAGACCATGCAACTGATTTTACAATGGGCATGGTCATGGATGAGAGACTAACATGGAGACAATCTTCCACCCAACCTGCCAAGGTATCAACAAATAAATAAAATACCTCCTTCAACTAATCTATATTTCGTGTGAGGTGTTGTTGTTGACTCTTGATGCATTGAAAATCACCCCCATTCTCTAGATTGAACATGGTTGGTTATGGCTACTCTAACCCTTGCTCCAATAAATCTAGGTATTTGATTCATTAAGGCTTGATTCTTGTGATTTGCCTACTCATTTGTTTCTCGGCCGCACAACTAGGGATCTCATGCAGATGTTCTTCCTGAATATGGATGTTTGCAGGCTAATCTATACTTATTTGTGCCTATACAAAAAAAAAATTCCACCTTATTAGCTGCTTTAGCATTTCTTGGGTCTCCTCATTCCCTACTCCATCATGATCTTCTAATAAAAGTGCAGCTAGTTCCAGACAAGTAGAACAATGAGGATCATTGCATTCTATAGGAATGTCCTACTCACCTTACAATTTCTCCTCCTTAAGGCCTTGGGTGTGAATAGTGTTTAGAAACACTTTCTCCTCCCCAACCTTTCCATTATAAGATTCCTTATAACCTAATTTCTTCTATTGTTGGCTCAACTCCGTATTTGGGACATTTTGAATTTCCTCATCCTCCCAATCTGAATCAGACCAGTCACCTATTGATACAAAATTTTCATCTAAAGTGAGATTGGTTATGGGAGAGGTATAAGAAAGAGGCTGATGTTTTACTTCTCATCTGGGCCTAGGTGTTTGATGCTCAAGGGATCTAATTTGATCACTTGGGAAGCCAAATGAACCTCTAAAACACATCCCATACTCTACTGATATGTTTCGTCTGAAACAACTATATGATTCTACCTGAACCCTTGTTGTTTAGGGCATTGTATGGGCATATCAATCTCTCTAGAAGAATTATATGTCTCTCCCTACCATCCTTGTTGGATAATCTAGTTTGGTGATAGTCTGGGTAGAATGTATATACAACATATGTAATACTACAACTTTTAGGGACAATAGTGTATGGCCTAAGGAAGTTAGGTAGTTCCCGAGTAGATATGGGAGGGATATTTGTAAAGCTTGGGGAATGCTCTAGGAATAAAAAACTTGTGAGACATCAAATGAAGGATAAGGATGTGAGGGAGATTCCTAGTCTTCGAAAGGAATGATATATTTTTCTTGGTCTACACATGGCAAAGAAATAACTTGAGGTGGTGAGGGAGGGATTGGAGCAGCATGGATGGGCTTTATTTTGCCAGCCTGAATGAGTATCTTCTCAATTTGGGATGCAATTGAAAAATATTGAAGAAGACTACTTCCCCTAGAGACCGAATCAATAAAACTAAGTCGAGTGTCAAAGGACATCAAATAGTATAATAATGACGTACATTATGGGTGTGTGTATTATTTTGGGATTCGGTGCCATGTCCTCGTGAATCTAAGGTTGAAATTAGGAATGGATTCATTTGGAGTCCATTGTATTTTGCTAAGGTGTTCCATGAGGAAAATGACATGTGCATCCTCCTTGAGTTAGTTTTGTAGTTTTTCTCATAGTTAATTCCATGTGGAAATGGATTGTGGTTATAAACAATTGTACCAATATTTTTCTTTTCCTTTGAGAGATGTGACCAATATTCTAAGACAAACATTCTTGATACAACCTAGAATTCTTAGTTAACACCTAGACATGTTTTGGCCCATGACCCAGCACCTAGGTGAGTGCTCACCGAAGCATGCAAAGGTCTTTGGTTCCTCTTAAGAGTTATTGTAGTAGAATGGTAGCATGATAAAGCAATAAACATATATTTCTAAGTAACTAATCGATTTATTCATCATTATACTTGAACTAGATATATAAGCGCTTAAATGTAAATCATCATGATAAAATATACATAAAACATACCAGATCCACTATTTTATAGCCAATATTCTTTATATATTCATCACACCAATAATATAAAAGCTTCATACAATACCAGACATGCATGGATGGATCTACTACAATTATCCACTCTCATGTACTCATGTATTTCTCATCCTTCAAAGCATGTGTCTTTGTATATCTATTCTTACTAAGTAATTCATTATATATATATAGGGTCGAACTAGCCCTTCACCACTTAACTCTACCAGAAATAGGTCACATGTTAATAAAAACCACATGCCTTTTACAACTATAGCCATACATGCAAGTATGTTATCTATAGATTGCTGATAGTTAACTACAGTGGTGGATCTATTCTTAGCTTATGCCCATGCAAGAGTGAGTTGACATGTCCTTCAAAAATATTCCACAAAGAGTGGCGCACAAGTACCGGCATCATTTTGTGGGCTCCACACACCAATCTCTAAGAATAGACTTGATCTCCAAAAATCAGCTAAGTCCTGAAAGTCTAACTCTACACCTCCACGTGTGACACCTTCCTATACCTTCGCGCCTTTGCTCTTGTCTTTGTTCTCGCATGGAATGTGTGAAAATTCAACTAAGTGTTTTCTTTGACCAACATTACCCCACACTAATCTCATTGTCACCCCAAGAATGGCGATTTAAACAAAGAATGGATAAAATAAAGAATGGTTGAATAAAGAATTCCTAATCATGTATACACAATTAACAATACTATTAAATCCCTAGGCCCCTCCGTTTCATCCTGAAGTAGCAACTCTGGATATTCTTCTTTGATATCTACTTCCAAGTTCTCCCATGCCATCAACACCACTCCTGCCACCTCAGGCATGTCTGCAATGATAGACTACAGCTCTTCCATAGTGAGTTTCCCTTGCTCATTTTGTATCACAAGCATTACGCTTGACATAGAGGTTTACACCCTCCAATACATCCATCATTTGAGAAATGAGCTTTCTAAGCTCCTATAACCTCTCCTTATGCGCAGTACCTATCCCGCAACTAGTGCCTCGCACTTTTAATTCACCAGAACTAACCATTTAGCACAGCCTAGGGTAGCATCCTTCGTAGCCTTATGGACCTGATTTTCCTCCTCCAATGTTTTCACTGTGATCGGCACATCTGGGGCATGCATATCATTAGTGCATGATCAGATTTCTTTAGTTCATCATAGGTGGTTTATAGTAGGCCTTCGTAAGTAGCAATCTTCCTTGCTACTATAGCCTGTGCCTTCTTTTTCTTTCCCCAGAGTCCTTGGGCTGTGTTGATACACGCACCTTTTCATCTTGTAACACTAATGTTATCATTGTTTTCACATAGTGCATCACAGAAGGAAATTATTTTGGTGCCTAGGATTCTAGATGTGGGTGTACCTTTAGAACATCATCTCCAATTTAATCTACCATATGAAAAAAAGTGTCATATTTTCTTTTGATCAAGTCCTTTTCCTGTACTAAGAATGCTATCTCCACATCCTTGGCTTTCAATTTCTCCAAAGAACACCTTAATGGTAGTTTATCAATGTTTATTCTTGCTACTTCTAAAGATACCTTTACTAGAGCATTGCTCACCTGCTCATCTGACATCATCATTAGCTTAATTATCATGTCGTGCATTTCAGGTGCCTTCTTCAACCACCTTGACACACATGATTCTTCACCGACATCAAAGTATGGCTCATCCATATGTGTGTGCATAGACCATGAAAGCTACTTCCTTGTGTGCAGAGTTGCCTTGTCCTTGTCCATGAGCACCCATCTGAATAAATCCTTTTTCTTGATGGTGCTCTAAAACCGAGTGTGAATAATCAGCTTTGGGTCTTCTACATACCCCATGGTATGTGCCTTGGCATCCTCCCCTATTCGACGGGATCGGGGCCCTCTGGGAATGGCTGCATCAAGGTTAGGAATACTAGATGTATCCCCACCCTTGTCCTGTGTAGCCTCTGATTGTTCTCCTTCTTCTCCTTCTATTTTCTCCTCCTTATGTTGAGGCTCTTCTTCTGCTAGAGATGAAGGCACCTTCTCCTCAGATTCCTCTGTCTCCTCACTTAGCCTGAGTTTTCTTCTTTTCTTCTCCTCTGGCTCCTTCACTTGTGGGGTCTCTCCTTATGCCCTTGTGTGCTTAAATACCTTCTTAAACCTTTGGTCTCCTGTCTCCTCCCCCGTAACCCCCTCTCCCCAGAATTTATCACGTACTACTTCTCTTGGCTAGATGGCTACTTCCTCCTTCACACCAAGCCGCCACTATCCTCGTGTTCTTCATCCTCTTCCTCATCATCTTGCTTGGGTTCGAAGGCCTAGGCACTAGAATGTTCTCCATGGTATGCTTCCCCTTTGGTGGCCCTAGAAGTGCGAACTCATTTTCCACATACTTGTTATTCTCCATTTTGGGCTTTAGTTGGAGATATATTACCATGGCACCATAATAATCGCAATAGCCAAAGTTTCGGCTTGATGCTAAAAATATCTAAGATATTATTCTTGTTGTATGCATTCCTTCCTTGGATATCTATATGTCTTCTCGTAGGGTGTGGTATTCACAGTCCACCTTGTCTATATTAAACACTAGCCTCCATGTATTGGTGAACTGATGAACTACAACTTGGAAGTATTTCACAGGAAATGCGTAAGGAAGTTTGCACCAGGGGCTCCATGACCCATCTACCATTAGAAAGCATGTAATAGAACAATGCTGGTAGACTACAAACTGTACCTACTTCCTTAGGACTAAAGGAAAATCCTTGGGTATGTATCATTCCTCTCCAAATGCCACGCAGAGCCTATCATACCACATCTTTGTGCTCTCCTTCACCTCTTCCATCATTGACCCCTTGCAAAGATACTTGTTGAATCGTTCAACTAGAGACTTATGATTCATGGGGTATTCCCATATGTTCTCTTTTGGGCCATCTGCTACCCTAATCTCCATGAAGACTAGACTTAGTAAGATATAGCCAAAACTTATTTATTTCCCACGCGTGCTTCCTCTACTATTTGTTCTATAATGAAGTCAGCAATGTTATAATTGGTTCCTTCTGACATGCACTTTGCCACATGCAACCACATAGAATTAACTTGTGACAAACATTCTTGGTCATTCAATTTTGTGACCAGGTGTGTTGTTGCCTGTACTACTGGACAATTTTTCAGCTTGTCAATGTCCATTCCGCGTGGTCCTTTCTGATAGCCCAACACTTTCTGTGTCTCCAAGATGGCACTTTTTCAGCTAGGTCAATCTTAATATCTTCACCTATTGCCCTTAATCCAGTTACTATGGCAATAAGGATGGGTGTCAATCTTACCCTTCATCCTACAAAGTAGAAGAAGTCCTCATGGACTCGGCTCATCAGCCATCTATACAATGGTGCATACTTTCCAAAGTATGGGAGCTCATATAGTTGGTAGACACCATTCCCTTTCAGTAGCTTTTCCCGGCATCATCATATATTGGCATGCCGTCCTTAGTTTGCCTGTTCATTTGAGAAGTGAGTAGGTCATCTAGTTTCTTCTAGTTTTCATTGGTCTGCAGTGATTATATTCACTTATCTTACTCTATCGGATGTGGGTCTCCCATTCCTAGCCCACAATAACTTCCTCAGGATACTGCATTTCGGAAAAATTACTTTCCGGGGCCATCTCTTCTTCTTCCTCCACCACCACCTTCTTTTTCTCCTTTACTGGTGTTGCTTTCTTCTTTAGTGCCATTCTTCTCTTAGGGTTTTGTTTTTAGACCATTTGCTGTGAGTTTTGAGTAGTTTGCTTCAAACCCTAACTCGATTCAACCGTGCCCTAATTTGCAATCGTGAAATCACACACCCTAGCTCTGTTTCTATTACTTTGCTTCGTTCAAACCCTTTTCCTAGGGGATTCAAGCCCTTCCAATAAATAGATCTATCTTCTGTGCCTAGTTCGCTTGCTTCATGCCTTGAATCAGTTAGCTTATGCTCTTCACGTGTAGGCTCTTTGTCGAATTCTCATAGTCGCAAGGGTAAAAATGAAATCACATCCTGTCCTTATATAGATTTCTACTTTTCACTTTGCATTAATTACTCCTCCACCTACCAAATTCTCCTCATTTATGACCCATTTTTATCATTTTCCACACAATATACCTTCGTGTTGAATGTTATAACCTTCTAGCACACCTTTTTACCCTTTGTTACAGACTTCTCTTTAACGTGCACTCTAGTGCCCGAGTACCTCATCACTGCATCATCTTCTGGTAGTTACCATGGCTGCCGCTTACCTTGCATTATACGTTTCATCATCCATCTTCATCCTTTCTTATCTTGAGAAGTAATCTTTTGTTAGTTACCCTTAGTAACCTTCTTTCTCAACACTTTCCGTATGAAATCTTTGCAGCATACACCTAAGAATCACCAGCAATCCACCCCACATGAAAAGGATGTGCAGTCCTCTACGCATCAACATGCTTCATATTGTAGTTAGCTTCATGCGTGTAAGTGCGCTTATTACACAACCAAGAGCTAAATTGACAAAGCATAGCGACGATGAAATAAATACATGAAGGAAATGCATAAAGGGAAACTTAATTTACTTTCTGCAATACCGCCTTATTACAAACACCAAGAAGACTTATTTATAGTAGGTCTTTAACCTACTCCCATTAAAGTAACCGGGTAACCTTGTGCCATCAATTGACTCTAACTTGAAATCACCTGACTCAAGTATATGAGTGATAACATATGGCCCCAACCAATGCACCTTGAGCTTCCCTGGATGGCACAAAAACTTTGAGTCATACAAAAGTACCATTTGTCCCACCGTAAGTTTCTTATCTCTAATGTGTCGATCATGCCACGCCTTTTGGCGTGCTTTCTCTTATTTCTTAATCCATTGTGTGATGTCTTGGCACTCATCTAGTTAAACCATCTTCTCAATCCATTTTTCCAGGGCTTACTCATCAGCTAGACCTCCAGCGCGTGCAATGCGCAAAGAAGGTAACATAAATTCTATAGGAAGAATAGCTTCCATGCCAAACACCAATTGAAAAGGTGTGGCTTTGTTCAATATTTTGTATGTTGTTCTATAAGCCCAGAGAACAACAAATACTTTATCATCCTAATCTTTCCTTCCAACATCACAAATCTTGGTCAATGTGTGGCTCAAAATCCTATTAAAAGCCTCAAGCAATCCCATTTGCCTAAGGGTGATAGGGTGTAGTATTATGGTGAGTGACCATAAACTCTTCTAAAAGAATTCTTATTGTCTTATTTAGGAAATGTGTGCCCCTATCACTTGTTAAAATTAAAGGACAACCATACCTCGTAAGAATATTTTCCCATAAGAACCTTGTTATTGTAGTCATTGTGTATTCCTTTGTAGGTGCTTGCTTCACCCATCGGTGAGATAATCTGCACAAGTGATGATATAGTGTGATCCAGTCCTACTACGCACAACCGGTGAAATAGGCCCGAAAATTCAATTTCCCATTTCTCAAAGGGTTATACACTCATAATTAGGTGTAGATGCATCTCATCCATTTTTCCCGGTTGACCAGACGTTGACAATGGTCACAAGTCTTACAATACTCTTTACAATCCTTGTACAATGTTTCCCACCGCAAACCAACAATTGGGATGTTGCGTGTTGTTACATCACCTACATAGTGGCAACCTACAATACCATCATGTGCTTCTTCCATTATATCCTTTCGTTCATGCTCCAATACACAATGACATAACATCTTGTCTCTACCTAACTTGTATAAATCACCACTGATTAACATGAATGGTGTCGCGTTGAAAGCAAGTTACTTCTTCTATAAGGCTTTCATGCCTTCGGCACCATACCAATCCTCATAAAGATAGTAATGTCCTCCAATTCCGATGACGCGTGTTGTAACCTATACAACTGTGCATCAGGCATGGTCTCTTCTATTGTTTGTGCCTCTTCTCCTGACTAAATTTTAGACAAGTGGTCCAGTCCCGAGAATTGCTTTTTGGTTTTACCACAATCGTAAAGTCAAACTCTTGAAATAAGAGTATCCATCGGCATATGTGCCCCTGTAAAATGGGCTTGTTCACCAAATACTTTAATGCCATGTGATCTGTATAAAACACAAATGGTGTAGCCAATAAATACTGATAAAATTTGTGCAAGGCATAGATCATGGACAAGGCCTCATACTCTGTAGTGGTATAATTCTATTTTGCATGGGTCAACTTCCTACTAGCAAAGCAAATGGGATGATCCATAATACCTTCTCCTGGTTGAGCTAAGACAACACCAATGGTTGTGCCAGAGGCATCCACATGAACATGAAAAGGTTTATCCCATGAAGGAAAGTGCAAGATAGGCATGATAGTAAGTTTCTTCTTCAATATCTCAAACACACACTGTTGTGACTCCCCCCAGTAGAATGTACCTTTTCCCCTAAGAAATTCTTCTAAGGGTGTGGAAACTTTTGCATACCCTTTTATAAACTTTCTGTAATACCCTGTATGACCCAAAAATCCATGCACCTCGCATTGATTGGCTGGTGCTTTCAAGCCTATGATGACTGAAACTTTAGCTGGGTCAACCAACAACCCTTCCTTACAGATAATGTGTCCTAAAAGTGTTCCGAAGGGAGTAGCAAAGATGTACTTCTTGATGTTCAATGAGATACTCAACCGTCTCAATCTTTCAAACCTTAAGCACGATTGTCACAATGATCCTTAATCAGCCCATAGATGGTCCAATCATCAAGATATACCTGTAAAAAGTTATGAATAAAATCCTTGAAGGCTTGTACCACTATTCTTGAAAATACAGTAGGCGCATTCTTCAATCCAAAGGGCATCACATTATAGGCAAAGCTTCCCCATTTAGTAGTGAAGGTGGTATTCTCTTGATATTCTAGGGAAATCCTAACTTAATGATACCCTGAAAACCCATCTGTGAATGAATATATCTCGCACCCAACCACTCCTAATATTTCCTCCATGAATGGCATATGAAAGGGATCTATAACACATGCTGCATTCAACTCTCTATAATCAACACAAATTCAAATCCTACCATCCTTTTTTATGCTTATCACCATAGGACTGACCCATTTTGATTCATCGAATGGCTGAATGATCCCAAATTTCAACATCTTGTCAACATCCTCCTTTACTTTGTCACGTAAATTGGGATTCATTTGATATGGTCACTTCCTAAAAGGGCGTGCACCTTCCTTGAGCTTTATCTTCATCTCTCTGAGTGAAATGTGCATGCCTTTAAGTTCATGGTATCCTCTTGGAAATAAGTTCTCGTAGTCTTGAAGTAACTCTATGATCTTTGTTACCTCTATTCGACCAAGAATCCCCAATGATCACTCCTTAGGTTTAGTTTCGTGCTTGTATTGAACTTTGTTGTCTTCATAGGTTTATGATATACACACACATCTACATCCACACTGGTTAACAGTTCACATGTTCCATGTGAATGATCCACATCCAAGTGCTCAAATTCCTCCTCATCAATTATGTAAACCATCTTCCCCTTATATTTTTCTAGCGAAGCATGCTCAAGTAGTATGACATCATCTTCTTCATCTGAAAAATGTGCCCTTGTCTCAGTCTCACCAAATAATTCTTGAATAAGTTCTTATGCTTTCCCACTGTCTCCCATGGTTAAGAGCTTAATAAAGCTTAACGTTGTGTTCATTGGTGGTGTAGATGAAAAGAAGTCAAAAGTTTTGATCATCCCTATAGTCAAATTTTTCCAATTGTTAGTGTCGTGATGTAATTTAGTGTATACATACCAAGCACATGGGAAACCTTATAGAGTGGAATAAAACCATTGCATCCAAAGTGAGGGCGGTAATGCTTCTTGTCCTACTGTCCAGAGTCTCTCACACTACTAGATATGATGCTGAGCAGGTTGATCACCATGATAAGGGAAAATATTTGTAGGGGCATTATTTCTTGAAAACCTAGTGGATAAGGCGGTCCTAATCATTCCCCACTCTAAGAGATTATCCCTATGGACCACCCACCAGTGTGTGGTTTTCCGACCAAAAGTATAGGACAACATATCTCATCATTTAAGCTAGTCAGCCCAATTTCTTTCCATGTCCTGTAAGAACCCAACCAAATCTTTAGATCCAAAGATAGCGGGTCTTGAGTCACCTATACACCGAACATAGTGAAATCCATTTTTTCAAGCAACCACATGCTTAACTTTTCACCCCACTAGTTCATAAGTTCCATGAGCCCAATTATCACAAGCAAAACTGGTAGTATCACCGATTGACTAAGAATCTCCCCAATGAAGGATTTTTCCTTAGATGGATCCTGGACCTATGGGTCCCAACTAGCACGTATATAGATTATGTTCAAGTCCTCTTCACTTAAAGGTTCCACGTATGGCATGGATTTCCCATCTGTTAACTGTATTATAACCCTTTCCTCCTTGTTCTCCAAGCTAATATACCCCTTGTTAAACCTTAAGTCAACATTATTCTCATAAGACCAAGGGCACCCAAGCAGGCTGGGAAGCTATCTACTTTTGTAAGTGCTAGCACTTCGAAGTCTTTTGTAAACTTGGCCCCTTGTATAGTGATAGATGCATCCTTTAAAACACCTATGGGAGTAGCTTTCATTATGTTGGCCATGAAAAATACATTAGATGATAGCTGCAATGGGGTCTCCCCATTTTTTCCCATGCATCCAATGTAAGTACATTTACTTTTGCACTGTTCAATCAAAATATTGCTCAACAAATAACCATCCACAACAACATTCAAAGTGATCTCCTTATCGTAATCAATGCTCTTAGGGGAAGATTCACATGAAGTATTTTTATTTTAGTCTCGGTTCCTACACATGGACTATTCTCTTTTAACCAATTTCCAAATAAAGGAATAATATTGTCCTAATGCAACGCTCTACATACCTCTCGATGTCATCAATATTCGATGGGGCCGGTGTTGTATCCTTGTGATCCAATTTCCAAGACTACTTTTTTAAACCTTGTATCTCACCTTGGACACTTCTAAGGACCTCCATCATTTCTGATAGAATTCTTTCGATGAGCTAGATCTATATACCTAGCATGCAAAACCTCCTCCCTAGTGATTATCGACTTCTTTTATAACACCTCTCTTGCATGTGTCACCTCATCTCGTGTGGTTATCTTAATTGTTACCACCTTAGGTTATGGTGTTAACTTGGGCATCCACTAATTCTCTATCATGCACTAGATTCTAACCATCCCCGCACCCTTGTTTTCTTGCTTGTGCTGCTTACTGAGATGCTCATACAAGTCCGGACACTCTTCATAACTATGCCCCTTTCCACAAAATGAACAAGAAATATTATGTGGGCATTTACACCTATAATGGTCTCAGTGAACCACATGTATAAAAATTTCCTCCGTGGAATTCACTACTTCCTCCACCTTGGCATCATCCTCCATATCCGCCTCGATATCCTCATCCCCTTTCACGAACCCCTTCAAACCTTTTGTCATTCCTGTCATAGCACATTTTATTATAATCCCTATCCTGATGCTCATTCTTCCCTTTAGAATTATCAGCCACACTTGCCTGTCTTACCCCAATATCAATGGCATCATGGATCTGGCCAATCAATCTACAATCCTCAGTATCATGGGTTGTGGACCTACAAATTTTACAAAAGGAGGATACATTCTTTCTGATCACACATTGTAGTAGGGGGAAGTGACTAGCATCATGATTTAAATGGAAAATCTCATAGTCCAATAGCAACAAATGTACAGTTCTATAGGGAAACTATCCTTGGTGTGGCCTTCCACTTCACAATCTATACACTAGATTCCTGAGCACATTTCATGAGCTGAGTTTACCGATAATTTCTCTAATTGTTTTACCATAGCTATTATCTGAGCTTCCAAAAATGGACTAACTCCAGTGTCAATACTCCCAACTACTTCAGTGCGTAAAGTGGCCTCCAATGCTTCGTGCAGATTGGTATAAGTTTTATGTAATAGTGCTCTTTGAAATGGGGTCATCAATCCCCCGAAAAACCATTGTGCATGTTGACTTGCATGCATGTCATAAGAGAGTTTAGATAAAAGTGTTTTAAAATGGGCATCATACTCACGTACACTTTTAGTGGTGCCTTGCTTTATATCCTTAAGTGTGCTTATACTCTTTTGCTCAAAATCAGGATATGGAACTCTTTTAAGAAATCATCTTTTAATAATGCATAGTCAATACAAGTTTGATTGGGATCAAACTTCCTATACCAGTTGTGCGCGCGCACCTGTAATGTAGTAGTAAATTGACTTGCCTTGCGCTTAGAGGCCGTAATACCTTTCATGTGCCACAATATTTCACACATATGAACATGTTCAATAACATCCTTGATACCTCTATACTTTGGGAGATGAAGGGACATCTCCATATAAATGTTCTAGGATTGTTGCGGGCCTTGACCACCCAACCCAGAACCTCGTTGGTTTCCTCTTCCTCCAAAACCACCCAAACCACCGAACTTGAACTCCCCAAACTACCCAATCCTCCTCCGTGGATTTGGAATAGGGCCCATGGATGCACTCCCCATGTCCTAACAATGGTACTACAATGGACCCCTATAGCCTGTGAAGTAGTCCCACTTCCATAGGTGAATCCCACACTCAGTGTGCTCATATTCTATGCAGATGATGAGCCTAAAAATGTACCCCCAAAGAATAATGAATTTTTCTGTGATGCCATTGATGTACTTTTTTCCGACCTATTTTTGTGCTTTCACTTCCTAAATTAAAAATACTTTTACATGTTGTACTAGATACTAGAAAACTAAGGACAAACGATAGGTCAACAGGGTTGGCTGAGATGATGTGCATCCGAAACCCAGTCATATCTCTGGCGTGCTTCCATGTGAGGTCGAGAGAGGTTCTCTTTCATGCTTTCCTAGATGGGGAGTTCCCGATGCTCTTGTTCTTCTTCCTCCCCATGAGCCTCAAATCCTTCGTGAAGCCATCTCTCTGCACAACACCATCCATTCTAAAATTTCTTGTTTCTTGCATAATTCCCTCTCGTGCATGCCTCATCATACTTCATCCACCTCTCTTCCCTTTTTTGTGTTGCCGCTAGGTATGCCATCTTCCACCAATCCTGTTCCTACCCCCACACATGGAGATTCTTTTAGCTTTCCATGGGTTTAGCTTCCAAGTTCAACATTACCATTAGTATTTTTATTACCAGTGGAATACCTTGCAAATACGTCCCTCTAGGATACCATAGGAACTGGAACTCCACTACCTCCAGGCATGAATAATTCAAAATTGAATACTCCAAAATATAGCTATTTAGGACACCATGAAACTAGGTATCTACCACACGAGTCCAACTCAGGTTAGCATCATATAGTGTTTGAAATTCCTCCTATGTCCAAACAAGTGTGCGATACCTCCAATTCCACTTAGATGCATATGTAGTCAACCATTCGTATAATTCTACTGGAAAGATAGCAAAGAAGCTTTTGTATAAACTGTCATATAGATTCTGCTCTACCCAAGTGCGTGTGCTAAATCCAGATCTAGTGTCAAACCTCTGTGTGTATTCTTCCTCCAGATCATGAATCCATTCTTCAACGCTCGCCAAAGTTATCTCGGTATGTATTCATCGTGAACCATTCTAAAAAACAATTGAAAAAGAGGTCCCGGTAATGGAACCAGTGATGCAGCCTAGAATTCTTAGTTAACACCTAGATGCGCTAGCACATCACTCAGCCTAGGCTAAGCACTCACCCGAAGCATGCAAAGGTACTGGGTCCCTCTTAAGAGTTGTTGTAGCAAAATGGTAGCATGATAAAGTAGTAAACATATATTTCTAGTAACTAATCCATCTATTCATCATTATACTGAACTAGATCTATAAGCGCTTAAATGTAAATCATCATGATAATAATATACATAAAACATATCGGTGACTATTTTTCAGCCAATATTCTTTATATATTCATCACACCAATAATACAAAAGCTTCATACAATGCTAGACATGCATGCATGGATCTCACTGAATTATCCAAATCACATGTACTCATGTATCTCTCGATCCTTCAAAGCATGTGTCTTTGTATATCTATTCTTACTAAGTAATTCATTACATATATATAGGGTGGGGAACTAGCCCTTCACCACTTAACTCTACCAAAAATAGGTCACATGCTAATAACAACCACATGCCTTTTACAACTATAGCCATACATGTAAGTATGTTATCTATAGATCGTTGATAGTTAACTACAGTGGTGGATCTATTCTTAGCTTATGCCCATGCAAGAGTGAGTTGACATGTTCTTCAAAATATTCCACGAAGAGTGGCGTGCAAGTCTTGGCATCACTTTGTGTGCTCTGCACGCCAATCTCTAAGAATATACATGATCTCCAAAATCGGCTAAGTCCTGAAAGTATGACTCTACACCTCTGTGCATGACACCTTCCTATACCTTCACGCCTTTTCTCCTGTGTTATTCTTCCACGTAGACTCTGTGTGTAAATTCAACTAAGTGTTTTCTCTGACCAACAATTCTCCTTTGTGATGGTGTTAATGGAAAAATGGTTGGCAACACCTAGAATGTGATCAATATAGGATTAATCTCCATTTCCATAAAAGAGAGGAAAATTTTCTAGGGTGGCCTTGGGAATGAAATTCAACTACTGTTGGTGTAAATCTATTAAATTACACCGCATAAGCTCATGTAGAGAAAAGAGTTTTATTTTGTTTAATTAGGAGAGTTTTTTCTAACTCATGTACACTCATTGTTGAGATATTATCTCCAACTCCTTGTATGGAATTAGTTATCTCCTAGTTTATCTTGACATTCCTATTATCTAGGAATGTCAAACTACCTATTATTCCTATTTAAATGATTCTCCCAAATGGTGAGTATATCAAAGATTAATCTATTTTCTCTGTTTCTAATTATTGAGTTCTTATTTATTTTTCTCCTCTGAGTTATTTTTCTTTGCTTTCTCTTCCTGTACTAGATCCCTTTGCATGATATTTCATGGTATCGATATTTTTTTGTTACGGAGAGTTGAGAGCTAGCCACTATCCACTCAGAAGAACGTTCCTACATTTTTTTGTTGCTATGTGTGTGTTTTTGTTAGCTCATTGGTATTTTTGGATGTTCCTTTGTGGGCATGCCTCTACTTTATGTTGGCTCTAGCCATGCCACAACCTTGAGCATAATTGATCCTTCACCTTCCCATTGGGTGGATGTTTCTGGTATCCTGGTGGCCTATGCGGGTTTACAGTTCTTGGATGATACAGTGAGAACCCCACTTCTGTCATGAGACTCCTTGGAGTGAAATGGAATGCACGTGACATCAGATAATGTCATATATATACACAATTGTGCCTGCGTGTTGTATCTGCTTACTCCTTTTTTAACATGCCTTGATAATATTTTTTCATTTCATTCTTTAGGTGGTTTTATGTACCCACCGCCTTTACTCCATTCTGTCACCTCTTTCTCCTTGCTTGCACACAAGTGGTTTGCTCTTTCTCTTTGGATGGTGTTGATTTTACGGCCTACATTGTTTTGGTGGCCTTTTTCTTGGTAACACCTCAGCTCTTCCCGATAACGGCTACCTTGGCGACCATGTTTGTATGAATGGCCCATGCTCTTTCTAACTACTCATGCTCTGTTCTCTCTCGTGGCTCTACCATTCTCGCCACCTCTATTTTTTAACCCGTGCTTGTAAATATTTTCTATGGATAGGACATGGAGAACACTGAAGTTTTAGTTCTTTGTAACTAGGGATGTCCTCTTCATCTTTGCAGCTGTACAGCTTGTGATTTCTTATAATCTCTCAGAAGTGACACAGCTGCCTCCAACCTTATTCTAGTATCTCATTATTGTTGGGTGGTTCTATATTGAAAACATGTCGAGATATTTTCTATCCTCTTCATCTTCTTCCCACAATGGATATCTACGACTATTTGAGCCACTAAAATCAACCAAATATCATGCTTGGAAACTGAAAATTCAGAAACTCTTGCAGTCTTATGGCTTATGAAGAGTCTTTGATGATATATTTCTTCCATTCACCATGAAGAAGGATAAATATTTGTATGCATCGAAACAAGACAAAGTTCTCGAGTTGATCTCTTTTAATGTAGTGGATAATCTACGCCCACATTTCCTTAGAACAACTCAAAAGAGGTATGGGAAAAATTTGAATCATTGTTTGGCAAGATAAATGAGTTTAAATTAATTTAACTAGATCACGAGATAAAATCTTTGTCACCTTCAAATTTTCCTTCCATAGAAGAATTTCTGTTAAAATTTAAAGATATTCCCAGTTATTTGAAATTTGGTGGTAGAAATAAAAAGGATGACAAATTCATCTATCCAATCTTAACTACACTAAAATGTCCCTTTTCTGTATTTACGTCAACCTTCTTTTCTACTATGAATGCACTAGGAACTCATTTAAAATTCCTTCATTTGAATAATTTTTTGAATGTCTCTCATCAGACACCAAATTCGTGTCTCACGACCCCTCGTGACCCGCATCCCATTTCGCAACCTAACCTCATTACCTAAACTTCACACAATTATTTATTAATTACCTTGTAATTGATAAATCCACATCACCTTACCCGCCACCTCACTGTGCCACCTCATCATGACCTAGCCCTAACCCTAAAATTAACCTAATTAAGACCCATGACTTGGTCTAGACTCACATCCATAACTAATGCCTCCTTACTCGCACCCAAAGCCGACCTTCTAGCCACTTGACCAAGCCCGCAACGATCTCTCGGGAGAAAGCGGGGAAGGTGGGCTATTTTACTAAAAATAGCCTACTTTTTCCTAACCGATGCCGGTTCTACTGACCGCCGTCGGTTACGCAACCGCCATCGGCCTCGTAAATGGGCTTCCCAAACCAAAACAACGGATCGGAATTTCATTTTTGGAGATCACCGAAGGATTTTTGAATCAAAGGAGAGTCCAAAGCGATTAGCGAGTCCGAACTTCACTTAACCAAGTAGAGACGAGTGAAGAAACCAAGAGTTGCAGCAAGGAGATCAACTGCACCTTCATCAAATCCAAGTAAGTTACATCTTGCATGTCCTCCATTATAACATTTCTCTTGCCTTTGGAACCACAAATCCTCATAAATCCATCCTCGAATCCACTACCCAACGTGCTATCAGCATCGAACTATCATTCCTTAGCTTCTAACCATCCCATTTCCCAATACCATCCAAAAATCAGCCATTACAAACTCCACAAGCAGCACAAAGATCCTAGAACCCACTGGTATTTATCGCAGAATCCGCCATCGGTTATAGGTAACCGGCATCGGTTCCTTTGATCAAAACTAGGAAAAACAAATTTTTCCTACCTGGCCTACTAAACAATTTAATTGGTACTCTACGATGTATTTTGTGTTAGATCATATTAGCAGGAACTCGACCACCTTCGAAAGGAAGTTTCATACTTCCCGGCCCAAGGCAGTTCCCTCATTTATTATCTAATCAAAATCTTGTGGTCTTGTGTTCTTATTTGCAGTAGTCCTTCCAAGACAAAAAGGAGTTCTTCGCAGTTTCACCTGATCTTTCTCTGGTACGCGCACATCATCTCGACATTCTACGGTGTATTCCTCCTAACCCTAATCTTATCTGCTTCTATAAGGAACGAAGCATTTCCGAGTGAAACATTTTGCACGACTTCTATGGGACCCATTTTGGGTTTTTCTTTATTTCTTGCTTGCTTTTATTATAGGGAGCATACTTGTCTGTTTTCTTCTTCTAGAGATATTCACAGGGTATTTTATTATTCGGTAAAAGAACTTGCTTTGTTTTTGCATTCGCATTAGTAAAAGTCATCTCTTTTGCTTCATCGAATATCACTTTCGATTTGGGTTTTAAAACACATGCATCGTGCATTCCCGCTGTTGTTTTTCAATTCTAGTGAACATAGATTAAGTAACAGGTCGTACACGTGGGGGTGATATCCACGGTATTGACAGGAAATTAACCTTAGTTTCACTGCACAACACATACTGAATCACTTCACAATTAACACAACATCTCAAACATCCCCCCTTTTCCGCGGTATTCCTCCGCCCGATTGAGGTAACCTTATAAGCCAAAACAAACTTGACATTTCCCCTAAGTCTTGTTGTTTAGGATTCTGACATCATCTTACGTATAAAGGCATAAGCCCACAATAATTAAAATTAACCCTAAGGTTAATCTCTGGATTTGCATGTGCATCTTGCTTGTTTGCTGTCTCGCTTTTCTCTGTCATACTTTGTCTTCTATGATCAATAAGTTGCTAAACATACTCAACGTTACTAAATCAAATCAGCGCTCTTTTATATCTTCTTATCCTAAATTCTCGACACCGACATCGGTTAAGAGACCGACGATGTTTGATTCAGAATCGACACCGTTACTAAACCGATATCGCTTCATCGTCTCTCTCACTTCGACAAACCAAAGAACTTGCCAAATTCACCATTCCGAGGTTGTTTTTGTCCTTGATAGATTGAAACTTTCCTTTGTGTTCTCGGTCTATGGTTGTCATCACTGGAAGCAAGCCGCCATGGTTTCACACGCTTGCTCTGCTTTCTTTGCCCGAATCACCCTTCACATTCTATAGAAACCCTACGGACACCAGGTGAGATCCCCAAATTCCTGTAGGAGACAAGGACTTTGCCAAATTTCTCGGATGCTAATCCTAAATACTGCATGCAATACTATTTGTCTCATACCCCGACCGTATGCCCGATGGTCACTCTTATGGGCATGCCTATTAGTATAGCTGCTCATTTAGCTCCTACTCCTCCCGAGCAATAATACCTTACTTCCCGCATCACTAGCCCTGTCTCCCAATCCGACAAATGCAGAGGTTCATACGACCCCGATTAGCTTTCCTTTTGTTAATCTTGACCCCACGTATCGCCACCACCAACCGCCCTATCTCGTCTCTCTTCTGACCACTCCATTCATGACTTACTCTCGCCACCTATTCAAACGAGCTTTCCTTCTCAAGCTCCGCCTACCTTTTCATTCCCATATACGTATCCAAAGAACCTCAACACCTTATATGGGACATCCTTATTCTCGTGGCACCATCATCTCATCCAACCACAGATTTCATCAAGCAAATGATGGACAAAATGCAAAACTGAGGCCTCTCGCTTTAGGAAGTCGTAGCGCTTTGACATACGAGCAAGTTTGTCGGGAGCCCATTCACCCTTCTCTCCCCTTCATTCATATCCTCCTCAATGGGAGTTGCCAAAGTTTACTCGTTTTAACAGTAAAGAGGATCCTCAACAACACTTGCGATCATTTAGACATGCTTGTTATTTGATTGCCCATGATGATGCCTTGTTACTCCGCACCTTTCCCATGTCCTTATCAGGGCCTGCCTTGGAGTGGTACAGTGCTTTAACCCAGCACTCAATCTTCTCTTTTAACCAACTAGCCCAATCTTTCTTGGATCATTTCTCCATTAACATTGCCAAGAAAGTATCTATCATCACTCTATGCCATCCGACACCAAGACGAATCTATCGCAGATTTCGCTGGACGATGGCGGGCCTTATCAACCAACTTACGTATGCCTTGCCTCAAACCGAACTTATCGAATCTGCTTTACGCGGGCCTCGCGCTAAGCACATCTCCCCTACCCTCCAAATTCAAACTTTCCGTACATTCGACGAGGCCTTTACTATGGCTCTTAAATTAGAAATTCGAGCCTTAGAGGAAGAGAAAATCATGTCACAACAAGAACTCCACTTTCCGAACTCCCGATTCTACCAATAAACCAAATACCACCACTCCTCACGCGTCCCACCTCTTCTAAATCAAAAGGAGCTGTCCACGCGGTAATGGTCAAATCCCAATCACCGTCCCAATACTCCACCAAAACCACCTATAAATACAAAGTGAGCCCACCAATTACACTCCTTGGGAGAAACTTATGGCGTCATCCTAGAGAAATTGCTCAAAGTCAGCTATCACCTTGCCCCCTGTAAACCTCACTGGGTTTGACTCCACCCGCGCAATACCTTCCCCGGTACAAAGAAAATGACTTTTGTAACTTTCACCGCGTAAAGGACATAGTCATGAAAACTACAAGATGTTGAAAAACATAGTGCGGAAATGGTTGATGCAGGGGATATAACACTCGATAATCCTAACGCCCCTGCTAACCGAAATCTGAAAATTTTCAACAAGCCATTCCCGAATCACTCGTCCAACAGCAACGTAAACCAAGATATCTTAGCTGAGGAGAGTGTTCATGAGATCCATGCAGTCTTCGATTCTCACCCAAAGCCTCTATCGAGAAAATTTTGAATCAAGCCTCTTCACTAACACAGAGCCCCGAACCTCCTTTACCACCATCAAGTCAAAGCGAAATCATTCCTATACCCATCGAAGAGTTAATCTACCTGTGCTTCTCTTCTCATCAATGAGTCTTCTTACACCACATCCCTACAAGACTGTGAGCGGATGCTATCTAATTTATCTATTTCCCAAACGTCCCCTTCTACCACTCTTGCTACACAAGAGGAAGGCTCACCACTCCTTTTGACATCCTTAGACGAGAAATCTCTTACACTAACATCACCACATTCTTTTAATGTGACAGATCTCCTCGAACACGCCTCCTACCTATTAGTCCCTCATCACCTAAATCTTTTCAACAACCCGTCGACCTCTTAGCATCTACTGATACAGTGCCTCATCCGCCTCCTGTGTCACACCCGCAATGGATTGGAATTACAACTCACTTTTCCTCTGTACCAAAATTACAAATTACACCTGGAGACTGTCATTCCACAGAAGATAGACAGGCCCTATGGGAACGTTTGAGTACTCCTGTTTCTACTCAAATGCAAATGACTGATCCCGATGTCTCCACCATCTACCCGAAGTGCTTACAGAAGCTTAAAATGCCCCTGTTCTCGCCTTCACCCCCCTCACCTCTACCAAATTCCCCGTCCACTTCTATCAACTTAACCAGATCTTCCCCTACGCTTGGGACCTCACCAATGCCCAGTCTAACACACCCGCCTAAGCGACTCGATTTATCCCAAAATAAACCCGCCCCGCCACCTAGGAGACAAACGCAATCCGGGCCTCTATCAAAACCCTCATCTTCACACCCACCTTCCATATTGGGACCTCATCCCTCCACCTTACATCAATATATCATACCTCCTTTGTTTTCTGCAAAACGACCTACGCCTTTTACACCTATACAGAGATCAAAGGGTATCACAACATCGTTACCCCGCGTATCCGGTCCACCTATCAACCCTAAACCAATCCCATCATCAAAGGATTTATTTTCTGTCACTCCCCTTTCTCCGTGGTTGTTTCCCGCTACCATGCCATCTGTAGCCTCATCATCTAACCAGCTGAACGTAACTTCTGTGTCCAAGAAACCACGTTTAGTGAAAAACATGTGTCAGCACCCCTCGACTAAACCACCACCCATACGAACTAAACACGCCCAAACATTACCACAACCCACACAATCAATACCCTCATCTTCTTCTGATTTTGACCCACTCAAAGGATCCTACGCCAAAATCCTTGCTATGTTGGTGGAGAATGCGACCATCTCCCTACCCCCACTTAGACCTTATGACCCGTCTAAGCCCCGACCTGTGGATTATGATGAGTCTAAAATCTGCGCCTATCACCGCACACCTGGACATGATGTAGAAGGATGCAAAGCTCTAAAAACCATCCTTCGCGACTCACCTCTTCCGGATCGAAAGATTAAGAAAGACAACTTACGAAGGGAGAGACTCTAACGCCAATTCCCTCTACTATACCATCTCGTCCCGCCTCACCAAGATCGATCATTATTACAACCCCACCTCTTGAAGACCATGAATTATCCCAACCATCTTCTTCATCGCAGGTCTACGAGATTAATATGATTAGTGTCGCTTACTCGAGGACGAAAAACAATGGGAAAGCGAAAGAAAACACACCTACGACATCTCTTTCTCCTTCAACCATCCCGATTACACCACCACCTAAAGTGGTTATTCGCGACCCACCTATCCCGCCTCTAATGGAGTTGCCCACCGAACCATGATCAAATAGCTTCATCAATCGCCCGTAAAAATGACACTATATGATCTCATTCGGACTTTCCTCGAATCTCATCGACAAGCTCTCATTGAGATCCTTCAAGGGATAGAGGTTTTACCCAATGAAACCCTGCCTGTTACCTCCATTCTAACACCCAATCACGTTGCCTCTCTCACCAAACAATCCATCTCCCCACCACTTCGTCTCAAAACAACAAGCCACCGCGTGGTTAGTTTCTCGGAAGATGAAATTATCGACTTTGCATGTAAGACCCCGACCTCGCCTTTTTCATTTCCGCTTACGTCCGAGACATTCGAGTACGCCGGGTTATGATTGACGGGGCGCTTAGCCTAAACATCATCTCTTCAAAATCCTTCCAACAAATGAACATCCTTCTAGTTGCATGTGTGCCAACCCCATCATGTCGCGATCATTCAATGACGCTTATTACTTCTACCTTAGGCACCGTGATCCTCAACATTCGCGTAGGCCCACATACTTTGCCCGAACTCTTCTATGTCCTCAAGGAGAGTTCCAATATAATATATTCTTTGGTCGTCCCTGATCCGGCCATGGGATGCGTTCCTCAACATTACATCAATGTATAAAATTTGAGTACGAGGGAAGTCCTACACCGTAAAAGCTGATCCTCCCCTTCAAAACTTGCAATATGTTATACCGCCCAAACGATGTGCTTATACCAATTAAGACACCCATACATTCAACCCAACCTTCCTCTTCAAATGTACCTCAACCATCCACCTCAACTGCACCTACGCCTTCAACTGATGAAACCACCATCGCACAAACCACTTCTCTTCCCGCAGCTAACATCCCAACCTCCGACCCCTTAGTAGATGTTTTTCATCGCCTCACGCTGGGGGAGTACCGCCTATATAACGTTAGTTCTTTCCCTACCCCGCAGGAGTACGGACAATTACATGCGCATCCCACCTACGACTGTCGCGTGGGGGAGGTAATCTCTTACGGACCACCCCATTGCCGCACTAACCTAACGTATGGGGGTGTTGACGCATCCTCCATTACCCCTGAACCTCCTCTTGGTGTGGTTCCTTTCCAATCCGATTTTCAATACTTGACAAATCGTCATTTCGCCCTCACCTTCTTGACTCGCTGTGCGTGGAAAGGCTTTGGTTTTGGCCTTTACGAACAAGGCCGACATACACTCATTCCCGTGACCACACGCAAACATAATGATCGCAGCGGTCTCGGTTTTCCAAACACCTACACAAGAGACACCTCCCCAGCCACCGTATCCGGAAGAGGAAGACGTTGCCCCTACCGAAACATCATCACCTACTTTGCCATCATCACCCACAGAATCGATGGACCCTGAATCTATCCCTCCTAACTTTTTTTTTCATAAATGCTATCTTCGTAGGTCCTCTCACTTATCAACGCGATAATGAGGACCCATCTTCTCTTCCCCTTCTGTATCCAGACATGATCGAAGAGGATTCGCCTTTGATTAATGTTGTTGAATGCCGGATGATTTACTCCATACTCACTTACCTAGCGCGGATGATTCTTATATTCAACGCGCCCTACCATCTCAAACCCAAACTATGCTTTGAATGAATCTACTATAGAAATCAACATCCACACGGAGAAGATCCTCACATAGTGAAGATTGACAATCCCTTAACACATCGTAACAAGCCGCCTTTACTACCTTTCTCCGTGCTTTCGCAACCAAGCTTTCGCGTGGTCTTACGCCGACATGCCAGAATTGATCCTACCATTGCCGTCCATAACATCACCCTAAACCCCGATTCCAAACCAGGCCAAACAAAATTGAGAAAATGCATCCACGCATTGCTCTCTTGGTCAAAGAGGAACTCCAATGACTCCTTTCTATTTCCTTCATTCTCGCCTATTACTATCCTCAATGGATTTCCAACATCGTGCTGCACGAAAGCGACGGGGACTTCTGATATGCACGGATTTTCGGGATCTTAACATCGCTTGCCCTAAGGATGACTTCCTCCCAAGTATTGATCAACTTGTTGATCTCACTGCGGTCATGAAATGCTTTCTCTCATGGATGGCTTTTCGTGATACAACCAAATTTTGCTGCCCCGCCGATCAACACAAGATCCTTCATAACTCCTCGGGAACCTTTTGTTATCGTGTCATGCCATTTGGCCTTAAGAATGCTGGTGCTACCTATCGTCGGGCTATGACCTACATTTTTCATGACATTATGCACACTATCCTCAAGACTATGTCGACGATCTTCTTGGCAAGTCTAAACATCGTGAGTGAACATCTCGATGTTTTAACCATTATTTTTGATCACTGCTATAATATTCTCGCCCACCTTCAACCGAAAAATGTGTCTTTGTGTTCTTTCGGAAAACTTCTTGGCTTTATCGTCTCTTTGCGTGGCATTGAGGTCGATCCATCGAAAGTCAAAGCTATCCTAGAAATGCCCCCACCCAAAATCTCAAACAATCACAGTAGTTTACAAGGTAAGCTCCAATCTATCCGACGTTTCATCTCCCAACTCTCGGATCGGTGTCAACCTTTCCATCACCTCCTTAAAAAGGATATTGCATTCCAATGGAGCGAAGAATGTCACCAAGCCTTCAAGCTCTCAAAGCTTATCTCTTACAAACACCCGTGCTTATCCCACCCCAAGACAACCGCCTTTCTACCTTTACCTTTCCGCCACCGACCACGCCAGTAGGAGCCATGCTTGCACATCGTGACTCGAGAATCACGAACAAGCCGTTTATTATATAAGTCGTACTTTGGTGGACTATGAGACTAGGTACACACATGTAGAAAATTGTGCTTGCCCTATCATTCGTGCCACCAAACTCCGACACTACCTTCTAAATCACAAGACTTTCGCATCACTAATACTGACTCCCATCCATTACATATACGCCAAACCTCATCTCGAACCAACGCATTGCTAGATGGCTCATGCTTCTCGCCGACCTTGATCTTGAGTTTATCCACCAGAAATCAATCAAAGGACAAACCATCGCAGACCAACTTATGGACGCTCCGTACTGGGAACAATTTACCAATTTCACATTTCCCGACGAACTCATCGCTACTCTTTCCCTCATGGAGGAGTCGTACCCAATGACCCTCTTCTTCGATGGATCTAAATGCCAGCCCCATGGAGGAGCTGGCGTTGTTCTCATTCCTCTCAACGCTGAACCTATGCCTCTTTCATTCCGACTTGATTTCCCTTGCACTAATAATACAGCGGAATACGAGGCCCTTGTTCTAGGTCTCCAAGTTGCGTTACACTTAGGTATCAAATCTATCAACATTTTTGGTGACTCTCAATTGGTAGTCAATCAAGTTATGGGCGTCTACCAATGCAAAAACGAGGAACTTCAAAAATACAAACACTATGTGGATTCACTTCTAGCTTTATTTACCCACTATTCTATACAAACCATCCCCGCTTCCACTAACAAATTTGCATGGATACTATGGCTTGCTTAGCCTCGCAAATTCCCGCCGCGCCAATCGACTCAATTATTCGTCCGTGGTCCAACAACTTTTGCCCCATCCTATTCAACCCCGGTAGTTTGTATGATAAATACTGTGTCTACTAATTCACAGGATACCTGGTACCACCAATTTCATGACTACCTTACAATCTCTGTCCTCCCACCTGATCTTACTAGTAACGGCAAACGTGCTTTTCTTAAAAGTGTTTCACGTTATGTTGTCATGGGGGGACTCCTCTATAAACGTGGCTTTGATGGTATCCTCCTTCGTTGTCTAACTAGCATGGAGGCCACTCATACCGTCCAACATGTCCATGACGGTATTTTTGGTGGACATTTTAGTGGCCTTGCCGTGGCCAAACGAATCCTTCGCCTTGGTTATTATTGGCCTACTCTCAATAACGACTGCTACGAATATGTTAAGCGTTGTGTTATGTGTCAGCAACATGCCAACCTTCAACATACTCCTAGCCACCCGCTCCAGATCGCTCGAGATCTTTGGCCTTTCTCACAATGGGGTTTAGACCTTATTGGTGAGATTCACCCAACCTCTTCACAACGTCACCGTTGGATACTCACAGCGACCGAATATTACACAAAATGGGTGGAGGCTATTCCACTCATTTCAATCAAAAAAGAAAAAATTGTCGAGTTCATTAACCACCACATTATCTGTCGTTTTGGTGTTCCTCACCGCCTGATAACAGATAATGGAAAATCTTTCAAAAACAAGTTGTTGCGAGACCTTTGTGACAACTTTGGTATCAAACTTAGTTTCTCGTCACCTTACTATCCACAAGCCAATGGGCAAGCCGAGTCTTCTAATAAAACACTAACCAAAATCCTCATGAAAGTTGTCAATGAATCTGGAAGAAATTGGCACGATCACATTCCCTTTGCCCTTTGGGCTTATCGTACTAAGATTCGTACATTTCTACTAATGCCACACCTTTTTCTTTGGTATACGGCACCGAGGCTGTTTTGCCTCTCGAAATACAAATACCCTCCCTTAGAATATCTCTTCAGGATATTCTCACCAACGATGATTTCCGCCAAGAGCGGTTAGCCCAATTGGAGCTTCTTGACGAACGCCGCCTTACACTCTTGATCACCTTCAAATCTATCAAAAACGCATTAAACGTGCTTATGATAAGCGACTTCATGAGCGTACCTTTAAGATTGGTGATCTTGTTCTCAAAGAGAATCAACATGTAACCAAACTAGAAAAGAGCAAACGTGGAAAATTTGCTCCCAATTGGATCGGGCCTTATATAATCACTCATACCTATGGATCTCGTACTTATCATTTAGCTTCGCTCAATGGTAAACTCCGAGCTCGAACCCCCTTAATGCCTTGCATCTTCGACCATTCTACTGTTGAAATTAGTATTATATCACTTCTTATCTACCTGTCGCTCGTCCCTTGAGCTCACTTACCACTACATACATCCTGTTTCCTAAACTTCATAATAACAATCAGGCTCACATAGTTTGATCCTCACCTCCCCATGATGATGCCTTCCTTCTTAGTCTAGTCCATGACTTCAAAGTATTAAAATAAGCCGTATTCTTATGGGATTTTCTTGAGTCAAACTTCCTACTAAACTAGATGCTTCACGCCAAAAGAACATCTAGTTATCTAAAATTAAATATAGATCTGCTCCTCGAAGGACTATATGCCAAACTATTGCAAGCTATTATAAATAGATCGCTCCTCAAGGACAGCTATGCACTAAAATCATCGCTGCTACATATAAATAGATCGCTCTCCCCGAAGGACAGCTTATACACACAGCCTTTATCGAAGCTTCTCGCATTGATCAGCTTCGTGAAGACCTCAAGAATAAAACAATCAATATCCCCGTAGACTTCCCACATCGATCGCCTTCTACATTCAATAAAATAAAAGCCTCACTCAAAAGAACTTTTTTTGGGTCATGGACTTGTCTATTTTAGGGTAGGTTCTCTTTCGTTGTAACAAGTTCTTTGTACCTCAGCTATATCATCCACCTCATCTCACCATTTGTTTCAATTCAAGGGACGTAACGCACACCCGATATATTGTGATCATACAACTCTTTTCAACTATGGACTTCTGCCTATACACTACAGTACTTAGGGCTTCAGTGCTCGTTCTACGTTGTGTGGTTGTTTAGCTCTTTTCACCTATGGAGCACTCTTTCCGCTTTGCCTCGCATCTAGAATTGTGTGTTGATCTTAATCGTGACACTATTCCCTACTACTTGGGGTACGCTAACCTTTTCTTTACCTATACCTACACCAACAACATTATCCTACCAAAGATAAAGACCAACACCATTACCCTACCAACATCAAATTTTTACCAAACGACAAAATTGCCTAAAACCATACCAAATTGCCTAAATTCACCCCCTCCCCGATCCTAAGGGAGAACTACATCACCGAGGCCCTTCCTTGCTTTGTGCAATGGGCTATGTAGGCAGCACTTCGGAGACATGGGGTCTCCCAAGGTTAGCTCGACCATCCCCTACCATAACCTATCTTGTATGGTGAATATGAATATTTTTGTGTATTTTTATTTTTTTCACATTTCTCTTTATCCTTTTTTTCGAAACACCGAAAATCAAAACACCGACAATCTTATTATTATCATAACTCAAATCAACATACATATTCAGTTTTATTTAGATGTTAAACAAATACATCTTCTCTATCATCGACACGCAGGTCGGCATCCTTATTCTTATACCTCGCTAACATATACTCAGACCATCACAACTCATCCCGAACTAGGTGATGATCGTGATCGCGACCCTCTCGCCGGGCCTCTCTGTCCTCAAAGGTACCGCGGCTATTGGTACCGCCCACTGATCTGCCAATCTCTCCTGTAACATATGAATACGCCCTCTCGCATGGAGAACTCCAGCCTCTAGTCTCGCCGCCCGTGACTCCGCAACCACTAACAATCCTCTTGTCTCATTCACCTGCGTTTGGAGCTGCTGAACCAAACGCTGCAGACGATCCCTCTCTGCTGTAATCACCACTGTGTCAGGGCGCTCACGTACACCTCGCAGTTCTGCTACCCACCATAATCTATAGGCCTCTGTCATTCCTACATCCATTACCCTGCGATCGGCTGCTATCTCCTCAGGCCCTTCTGGAGGTGTTGGCCGGGGTGGTGAGAATGCTGCCTCGGCATCGATCCTCATATATGGTCTATAAGCCTGTGGTATGTCCTGCACAAATCCAAATTGTCGCCGCACGCGATCTATAGGAATCCTCTCATATTCACCTGGCCTGTGCCCCGCGATCCACCTCAATCGCTCTACACCTCTCAACTCCTCAGCTATGATTTCGTTACTATATAGTTCCCGTAGGGCCTCCAATGATATCCGCAAATCGCTACTCTCTCCCATACCGCCTGTAATACTCAATGTCGCCGGCACGGCTCGAGATCTTGCCTCTTGTTCTCGCTCTGACCCATCATCTAATCCCAACCTCTCGTACTCCGGTCTCTCTCCTATCAGATAGATCGGCTATTGGTCGCACACAAACAATGTGCTCATAGGCCCAACAAAGGTAATAAGTATGAGCAATCCAACGTTGTCCTGTGACTTCGCCTACAAGCCCATAAACCTCAGTATAGCTCCGCCAAATATGCAGTGCCTATGCAAACGTAATGCCTTTTTCTATCATCTCCCGGATAACACACATCAATGCCTTTGAAATTTTCCCTTCTTCGCCCTCGTAATGCATAATACCCTACTGCTATCATTAATATCACTGCTAACCTTGTCTCCTCAGGGTGTGCTGCATACATTACCCCATATGTAAACGATAAACCTCGCTGTGTCAAATCTCGTGCGTATGGACCAAATACTGCTGTTATCGCTCCCCGTGCCATGCTAGTAGTGCTCGATATCTGGTTCTCCGTAATAGGGAGTCTCAAAATCCGAAACACATCTTCCAATGTTACTGTCATCTCACCTGTTGGCAGATAGAAGGTATTTGTCTCAGGATTCCATCTCTCAATCAGCGCCTGTAACATACCATGGTTACGTGCGATTCGTGAATAATAACGGATTCCACTTAACCCCAAACGATTTATCAATGTCCATTCCGCTAGTGTTACATCCGCTCGGATTCGCGATGATAACAGCCACTGCACACTATCATTCATCCTCAACCCTGTCTCTGCCTGCATACACCAAAACAACAAACAACCATTCAACCCGTTAGGGTCTTTTTCAAACATTCTGGAAATTTCTCCAAGAATCGTACACGGCTATACGTAATCGATATCGGTTATGCGTAACCGATACCGTTCTCCTAACCGCTACCGGTCCACCACAATTTTATACACCTTCCTTAAAAACAACCACCTACGACAATAATTTGCTCGTTTCTTCGTTTTTATACATATAAACATACCTGGAACCCCTGATTGCCTACCCTGTAACACTTAGCTCACCTGCAACCCTTGTTATCATGTTTTCTCTCTCATATCTACCCACCTACTCTCCCCCATCTTACTCACGAAACATGCAGTAATCAAATCACAAACAAAACAATACCTCTTGAGTTGCAGCAGCTTGAGGTGGCCTCTTGTCGCCTCCCCCTGCTCGCTGCTCATGGATGCTTCTCCTCGTTCGGCCATGATCACCACCCTTTTCAACTTTGTCTTTCTCGCCTTCGAACCTCGGATCACAATTCACTTTCCTTGTCTCTTTCCTTCTTCTCACCCAAATCTCTCATGCAAATACTGTCTCGGCCAAAAAGCGTCACGTCACAGTATTTAACCTCTCGTATGGCTCTAAAATTAAAACTTAAGGGTGCACACCCTAGCTTTTCTATTTTTAGAAAAGCTCATACCTAAATAACCGGTATCGGTTAGTTAACCGATATCGGGATCTATGACTACCGATATCGGTTCCCTAACCGATATCGGTTACGCACCGCCTTTTTTGAAACAGGTTCTTTTCTTCATTTCTCATCTAAATTTTTGTCGCGCTTCACCTCTTTACCTCGCATAAACAACATGACTTTACCACATTTGTTTATCCACCACACATAGCATTATAATTTCATTAAACATCATTTATACCAATACACAACCATCAACTACAAATATCAAAAACTATCAATCTATACATCATTTGATCCAACTCATCGCTTATATATATCACATCACACAAAACCACCAATTTATCACATAACCTGTCATTCATATATACGCACAAAAACATCAGCATCATCTATCTATCAACATGTCAATTAAACTCATCACACATTCTATATATTACCAAACCATTAACAAAATATTTCAACACATTTTAAACACAGCATGTGGATCAAAACATCATCTATATATATATATACAATTTTCAACAATACAATGTGCCCTACATCGGGGCCTCTGTGATCGCATAATATACCAAAGCCGGCACGCAGGCCGCAATACCTACCACAAATCTCGACTCGGCTCGCAGGCCGGTCTCTCATATCAAAAATATACTCGGCTCGCAGGCCGGTATCAAATGTACAACCCGTACTCGGCTCGCAGGCCGGTATATAATAAATAAATAAATCAAAACAATGAATAAATGTAGGCACGCAGGCCTCTATCAATACAACCGGTTCGCAGACCGGTGCCCGTGTCCCTATACAAAACCACGCTCGGGATCTATCGCCTCCCCACCGCCTCGCACCTCTCCCCGCTGGTCCTCGTGCGCCTCTCGCCTCCGCCTCGCCATGACACACGCCAGCTGTGGCTGCCCCTCCCTGAGATCTCTGGCTGTGCGAGGTCTCTGCTCTATGCGCTGCATATGCCTGATACTCGACTCCGGTACTATCAAGAATATCCTGATAATAACGGGCCTCTGCTCTAACCTCCATATAGCGATCTCGCGCCACTGAAGGAACTGGGGCTGGTCCCCTGGCACCTAACACCACTATCCCCTGAGCCTGTACCTGCACCTGTGGCTGTGGCGCTGGTGGAGGTGCTTTGCCGTGCTCGTACTCGCACTCGTGGCCGTGGTGGTATTCGGGCTCGTGGCTGTGCAGCTGCTGTACGGCCGCAGTACTGCACTGCACTCGCACTCGTGGCTGCAGGCTTTGGTGGGTGGTCGCCGTGCTCGTTTCCGAGCTCAAGCTAGCCCTTCTCGTAAAACCCTATTCGTGCTCGTGCAGCAGCCTAATCCGCCCTCGTAATAGCTGCACTCGCCTCGAGCTGATCTCTCTCTGCAGTCACCGCTGCCAAGTCTGGCTGTGCGGGCTGTGCTACCCTCGCCGCTCTCTCGCCCAGCCTCTACTGCACTCCAGATGCCGCTTTGCCGGTGCACTCGGCATCATCCACACCCTCACTCGCCGGTCTCTCCGCTACCTGGCCTGATCCTAAGGCTGTGGTGCTGGCATGGGGGGCCTCTACATCATCCTCTCCCGATCGAGGGAAGGGAGGTGGCTCGCCCCCGTGGCAGCCCCCATCTCGCTGCGTGCACTCTCTCTAAGGGTATCCACTCAGTACTCCCGCCTCTCGCCTCTGCTATCCAAAATGTATACTGATCAGCGCAATGTATGCGGCTCTTCTCCACAGCCGGTGACCTCTCGTAGGGTCTCCATATAATGTCTACTGCGGTAAGGCCCTCTAGCATATGTCTATAGTAGGCCACATCCCGACCTGCAACAACTGCTCGTGGCTGGCCCACAACCCCCAACCACCTCTGAAAGCCATATCGGTATACGATCTGTGGCCCTGGCTGCTGGGGTAGCCCTACTGGCCTGATGCATACGATGTGCTCGTATGCCCAACAGTGCAACAAAAAGGTCGAACAAATACCAAATCGCCTCCTCCGGCGATAGCCCCATAACTCCCTGTATAATTGCACCAGATATACTGGTGCCCATGCAAAATAGGTGTGCTCCTCCACCATCTCCAGTAGCACCCCCATCAATGCCCGTGGGAAGCGACCTCCCTCTGAATCCGGGAGGGCGAAGCAGGTGACCCCTATCATCATCAACACGGCAAGCCATGTCTCATGCGTCTGTCAATGCGCGGTACATGTCCCTCATATCCAATGCTCGCGCTTATGATATGTAAGAAGCGCGCGCGCATCCCCAAAACTCGCAGATGCTATCCATGGCGCTTCTCGAATCCACTCGAAAATGGCCTCTCCTCGATTGGTAGCCGCAGGATGCGATACACATCCTATAATGTGACGGTCATCTCCCGGTCCGGGAGATGGAACACATTGGCCGCCGGATCCCATCTCTCGATGAGGGCGACCATCGCCGTGATCTCTGCCGATCGCTCTGTACTCTGGACCCCGCCAGCCCCACTCGCGCGCATGATGGCCCAATGCGCCGCAGATATGTGTGGCCTCATCCGACTGGGCATAGTGGAGGCATCCTATCACGCATCGTCAACTGCTGACGTGCCTGCAAAATCAACCCACATTCTTAGACCCACTCGTTATAATAACATCTACTTTACCATTTACCCCCTTTTTTAACACCCAAAATCTAACCCCAACACCCAAAATCTAACCCCACCTAAACCCAACCCATACGCTACCTTACCCACCCGAAACCCAACCTAAAAAACACTAAACCCCATCCTAAACCCAACCCATACCCCGACTCTCTACCTACCCAACTCAACCCCACCCCAACACGCTACCTTACCCACCCGAAACCCAACCTAAAAAACCCTAAACCCCATCCTAAACCCAACCCATACCCCGACTCTCTACCTACCCAACCCAACTCAACCCAACCCCACACAACCCACCCCACCAAGCCACCCTACCCACCTTCAAACCCTATCAACCCAAAACCCTAAACCCCACCCATACCCCGGGTCTCTACCTACCCAACCCAACTCAACCCAACCCAACACAACCCACCCCACCAAGTCACCCTATCCACCTTCCAACCTATCAACCCAACACCCTAAACCCCACCCATACCCCGACTCTCTACCTACCCAACCCAACACAACCCACCCCACCAAGTCACCCTATCCACCTTCAAACCAACACCATACACCCTAAACCCCTAACCCAATCCCCTTCCCCACTCCCAACCCAACCCACCACCATACACCCTAAAAACCACTCCCAACCCAACCCAACACCCCAACACCATACACCCTAAAAACCACTCTCAACCCATCCTCCCCCACCGATACTGGCGATACGAGACCGATGCCGGTCCCCCTTTAAACCTCACCTTCGCTTTGCGACCGATGCTTGCCGCCTAGTGACCGACATCGGTTCTGTTTCTTGCCCGAACGAACCACGCGCGCCCCCAAAACTCATTTTTTACCTATTTCTACCCATCTACCCATCCAAAAACCCTAAAATTTTATATACCTAGCTGCCTTAAGATATCTAACCTATCTACCCTCCCCTTTCTCAAATTACCTCCATTTACCCATTATTTCCTACAAACTACCAATTCCTACCCAAATCCCAAAAACAACATAACTCAACCAAACCACCAAAATAAAGAGTTTAGAACCTACTCTGGTATGACAACACGCATGCCGTGGTGGGATGGGTGGTGGTGGTCCAGCCTGCCCAGCCCTCCAGCTCCTCCTGCCGTGCTATGGCTCCAATCCGATCTCGCTGGGTCCCGCCAATCACTTGCTTTGCCTCTCAACTATTCGGGCCCACTATCAACTCTCTCCGCCAATCAAATAGCTCCACCTCACTCAATACCCCTCCAAATCAACTCTCCACGTCAGACAAGTCAATTTGGATTACAAATAACAACAGTGACAATGACAGGCCGTATATTTCTTTTTATAGGTTTTTCGACTTAAACCGATGTCGGTTTCCTTTTGCCCTAGGAAACCGGTATCGGTCCCTTAACCGATATCGGTCATGATGAATCGACATCGGTTTGATACCTCTTTACCCCATTCTTTGCCGTTCCTTACTCCTTGCCTCTTTTTCACCAATATCACCTCTGTCCACCTTTGTTGCACAACATTTGTTCCCTGGTCCGGCCCAACCCAAGGCCTCGCCCTACCAATTGGCCCGACCCAAGGCCTCAACCTACCTATTTGGCCCGACCCAAGGCCTCGCCCCACTTATTTGGCCCGACCCAAGGCCTCGCCCTACCAATTGGCCCGACCCAAGGCCTCAACCTACCTATTTGGCCCGACCCAAGGCCTCGCCCTACCAATTGGCCCGACCCAAGGCCTCAACCTACCTATTTGGCCCGACCCAAGGCCTCGCCCTACCAATTGGCCCGACCCAAGGCCTCAACCTACCTATTTGGCCCGACCCAAGGCCTCGCCCCACTTATTTGGCCCGACCCAAGGCCTCGCCCTACCAATTGGCCCGACCCAAGGCCTCAACCTACCTATTTGGCCCGACCCAAGGCCTCAACCTACCTATTTGGCCCGACCCAAGGCCTCGCCCCACTTATTTGGCCCGACCCAAGGCCTCGCCCTACCAATTGGCCCGACCCCAAGGCCTCAACCTACCTATTTGGCCCGACCCAAGGCCTCAACCTACCTATTTGGCCCGACCCAAGGCCTCAACCTACCTATTTGGCCCGACCCAAGGCCTCGCCCTACCAATTGGCCCGACCCAAGGCCTCAACCTACCTAATTGGCCCGACCCAAGGCCTCGCCCTACCACCGCCGACCCAAGGCCTCAACCCACTTATTTGGGCTGACCCATGGCCACCACCCAACAACTTGGCCCGACCCAAGGCCGCATCACTTCCATACTATACCCACAATCAACGTTTTATTTTATCCATCCATCCTGTACCTTGTGTTCCATCGAGCTCACTTGTTCGTGTTTTAGCATGATTAGGGTCCTTGACTTGATCTGTCGACCAACTTTGCCTAGACCTAGACCGTGACGCTTATCTCAACCAAACCAACCATTTGAGTACCGCCGAACATGCCTAAACGTTCTCGTACCTTACCTCGTTATATACCCCGGAGCTACTTCCTATGCCTTGATACCGTGGATTATATCACCCTTGTTTGGATAAACTATCGACCTTTGCCTATACATTGCTGGTTTACTCACAAATCAGTAATTCTAGTCGTACTATTTACATTTCAACATGCGTCTGCTTCCTTGGACCTACACCATCACCTTACCATCCTCTCTACCACATATACCCTTTATCAACCCTATCCCTGATTTCCCGTTCACTCAATCTGTGATAGATTTGAGGGGGATTACCTATATCTTTAACATGAGAAACCACTTCATATTATTGTCCGCGCAGCTTACCAAACAAGCTACACGACAATAAGGGGCTAATGTAGACACCAAATTCGTGTCTCACGACCCCCTTGTGACCCGCATCCCATTTCGCAACCTAACCTCATTACCTAAACTTCACACAATTATTTATTAATTACCTCTGTAATTGATAAATCCACATTACCTTACCCGCCACCTCACTGTGCCACCTCATCATGACCTAGCCCTAACCCTAAAATTAACCTAATTAAGAACCATGACTTGGTCTAGACTCACATCCATAACTAATGCCTCCTTACTCGCACCCAAAGCCGACCTTCTAGCCACTTGACCAAGCCCGCAACTGATCTCTCGGGAGAAAAGTAGGGAAGGTGGGCTATTTTACTAAAAATAGCCTACTTTTTCCTAACCAATGCCGGTTCCTTCGACTCGACCGTCGCTTACATGCAACCGCCATCGGTTCCTCGTAAATGGGCTTCCCAAACCAAAACAACGGATCGGAATTTCATTTTGGAGATCAGTCGAAGGATTTTTGAATCAAAGGAGAGTCCAAAGCGATTAGCAGAGTCCAGAACTTCACTTGACCAAGCAGAGACGAGTGAAGAAACCGAAGAGTCAGTTGGCAGCCAAGGAGATCAACTGCACCTTCATCAAATCCAAGAAGTTACATCTTGCATGTCCTCCATTATAACATTTCTCTTGCCTTTGGAACCACAAATTCCTCATAAATCCATCCTCGAATCCACTACCCAACGTGCCATTGCATCGAACTATCATTCCTTAGCTTCTAACCATCCCATTTCCCAATACCATCCAAAAATCAGCCATTACAAACTCCACAAGCAGCACAAGATCCTAGAACCCACCGGTATCGGTTATCGTAACCGCCATCGGTTATAGGTAACCGCATCGGTTCCTTTGATCAAAACCAGAAAAACAACCTTTTCCCTACCTGGGCCCACGAAACAATTTAATTGGTACTCTACAGTATTTGGTGTTAATTCATATTAGCAGGGGAACTGACCACCTTCGAAAGGAAGTTTCATACTTCCTGGGCCCAAGGCAATTCCCTCATTTATTATCTAATCAAAATCTTGTGGTCTTGTGTTCTTATTTGCAGGTAGTCCTTCCAAGACAAAAAGGAGTTCTTCGCAGTCAGCCTGATCTTTCTCTACGGTACGCGCACATCATCTCGACATTCTACAGGTATTCCTCCTAACCCTAACCTTATCTGTTTCTATAAGGAACGAAGCATTTCCGAGTGAAACACTCACGAGAACAAGAAAATTAATCTCTCTGGATGTTATGCCTACCTCGAATCATGCTCTTGTGGCCAATTCTCCTAAGAAAAATTGGAAAAAAAAACCCAAGAAAAGTTATGATAAGCTTGTATCTTCTCACAATGTGGTTTCTAAACCTTCATTTCCTTCTGTTGATAATTATAAACCACAACATAATGGAAAATCAAAGAAACCATTTCAAAGGGGTGTGTTTGAACCTTGTGCCTTTTGTGGGGGGAAAAATCATCCTAAATCTAGATTTTTAAAAAATTGGAAGCATTAGAAAAGGCTTTAAAACAACACAAGATCACAGTTCCATCACCTTCATCTGCTTCAAATGCTAGCAAGGGTAAGGCTCTTTCTACTATAGCTTCTTCTCCTTTGCAAGACCGGTGGATTCTTGACTTAGGGGCTTCTCATCATATTACACATTTCATGTATTTGTCAACTTGTATTTTTTCTTGCTGCACTTCATAGATTTTAGTGGGTAATTTTGCTTCTATAGATGTACTTTGGGTTCGCATCTGTAAATATGCCAAATGGTCATCTAAATGATGTTCTTTATGTTCCCCATATGTCTAACAATTTTCTTTCCATATATAAAATTTGTAATTTTGGTGAAGGTAGAACTATTGAATTCTCACCAAGATAGGGTTGTAATCAAGGAACTTCATGATCATGATGATATTGTAGCTACAGGATCTGTGGATCCAAGTTCATGTTTGTATGTATTTGAGAGTTTTGATAACTCTACAGGATCTTCACTAATTTATCATGTTGATTCTTTGAGAAAATTATGGTACGAGAGGTTTGGTCACCTCAATTCTGTATATCTCGTAGTAGATTTCTTTGTAGAATATGGTCATAGGACTTTCAAGGTAAAATCACAGGATGGTGTCTCGCCCTAGTTATATGTTGGGTAAGAAACACTTGGATCCTTTTCCAAAAGAAAAAGTAGAAAGAGATAAGGCTTGTCTTGAATTGGTACATATTGATCTTACTTATTTTCCTCATAGATCATTTTTAAGGTGTTAAGTATGTACTCACATTCATGGATGATTTTACTAGGAAAACATGGGTGCACTTTCTTAAATTTAAAAGTGACGTCCTAGATCATTTCAAATTTTTTAAAGCTATTGTAGAAAAACAATCTGAACATTGTATTAAAATACTCCACACGGACAATGGGGAGAATATAAAAGTAATGAATTTACTTATTTTTGTGCTAATTATGGAATTGTGCACCATTATATTGTTCCTTACACCCCTCAAGTAAAATCGAGTTTCCAAACAAAATAAAAAACACTCAAGGAAATGTAAAATTGCATGGTCTAGTCCAAGAACATGGCACCTCAGTTTTGGGTGGAAGCAGTCAACTGTGTAAGAAAAATTCAAAATAGAATGCCACATAAAGAAGTGTAAGGGGTTATTCCTAAGGAGGCATGGTTGGGTAAAAAACCTGATGTATCAAAATTCTGGGTCTTTGGATGCATGTCTTGGGCTTTTTTCCCTAATGAAACTCAGAAAAACATGGAGAAAAAAAGAAAAGAAATTATTTTTGTTGGTCATTGTGAGCATGTGAAGGTATATCAACTTTTTGATCCTACTACTAAAGATGTTTTATTTTAGCGGGATGTCCTTGTTGATGAGACCGAGGCTCCTTTTGATTATACAGTTATTCCTTCTCCATTATTGTCTCCTACTCTTACCACTTGTGATGTTTTTGATGGGCCACTTGATATTGCTCCTACTCCTACTCCTACTTCTATTTCTCCTGCTCCACAATAGTTGAGATCTACATTGGCTACAGCAGGTGATTTGGCGGGTGATTCATGAGATCTATGACACACTAGAGTTGACACTTCTAGTGTTTTTTATCATCGTCCCTATTCTGGTATGGCTCTTATGAGCCAAGATATTTCTAATGATGAAGTTTTTTTTTTTTAAAGGATTTAGACAACTAGAATGGGATTTAACAATGTAGGAGGAATATTCTTCACTTGTGAAGAAAAATACTTGGGAGTTGGTTCCTCTTATTAAGGGAAGAAAGATTGTAAGATGTAAATGGGTCTATAATACCAAATATGCAGCTGATGGATCAATTGAAAAATGCAAGGCACGTCTTGTCGCTAAGGGGTATTCTCAAGTTAAAGGATTAGATTACTTTGAAACTTTTTCTTCATCACAAAGATGGATTTTTTTAATCTTTTTCTATCCCTTTTTGCTTCTCATCGATGGTCAATACATCAGATGGACATGAAGAGTTCTTTTTTTCATGGTGATATACATGAGGAGATTTATATGGAGCAACCTCAGGGGTTTTTGCATGACTCTTCACTGGTTTTTAGACTTCGACGTTTAATCTATGGTCTCAAACAAGCCCCTCGGGCTTGGTATGAGAGGATGGATGCTTTCTTATCATCTATTGTTTTTCATCGTTATAAGACTGATTTTACAGTTTATGTTTTGAATCTTGGTGATGAATTAATACTTTTGGTACTTGTATTTTGATGATCTTCTCATTACTAGCAGATTTGGATTCTCTACAAAAGAACATTAAATGAAAATTGAAAGAAAAAATTCACATGATAGATATGGGATTATTGCACTACTTTCTTGGCCTACAGGTTCACTAGTCAGTTGCAGGTATCTCTATTTGTCAAAAGAAGTATGCTATAGATTTGCTTCATAGATTTCATATGGATGATTGCAAGCCATCTCCCACACCTTACCAGTTAGGTATTAAATTGACTATTTCATGTAAGTCTAAATAAGTAGAGGCCACTTTGTATAGACAGTCAGTTGGAAGCCTTTTGTATCTCACTCATACTCATCCCAATATCACCTTTGATGTTAATATTGTCTCTCAAATTTCACATGAGCCTCATAAGATTCATTGGGAAGAGTCCAAATGTATCTTGATATATCTTCAAGGGACTTTGAGTTTTGGTATTCATTACACACCTCAGACTGTTCCCGATATTGAGGGATTTACAGATTCTGATTGGGGTGGATGTCATGATACTCGTAAATCCACCTCTGGATTATTTTTTCATCTTGGTTACAGTACATGCTTGCATGGTCTTGTAAAAAATAGAATACAATTGCATTATCATCCATTGAGGCCAAGTATTGAGGTGTTGTGACAATAGGGCAGGAGGTTCTTTGGCTTCGTCAGATTCTTGGTGAGTTTGGTTTTTCATAGGAGTCTCCTTCCATTCTTTGGTGTGATAACCAAATTCTATTCACATTACATGTAATCCTATTGAGCATTAGCACACAAAGCATATAGAGATCCACATGCACTTCATTCAATAGTTGATTCAGGATGGGGTCGTTTAGATGGAGTTTGTTCCTACGGCTGATCAGCTCGCAGATATCTTCACTAAGCCCTTGGCTTCTCCTCACTATTTGGAATTGTGAGACAAACTTGGGGTGAAGGAAGTTGTCCTTGGGGGAGCTTGTATATTCCTTCCTTCCTTCTTTTCTAGTATTATATCAGGTACCTTATCAAACATAGTAGTAAGGACCCTTTATTTTCTCCCTAACATTTGCTTATGGGAGGGTGTTGGTGTAAATCTATTAAATTACACCAAATAATCTCATGTAGAGAAAGCATTTTTATTTTTTTTAATTAGGAGATTTTTTTCTAACTCCCGTACACTCATTGTTGAGATATTATCTCCAACTCCTTGTATGGAATTAGTTATCTCCTAGTTTAGCTTGACATTCCTATTATCTAGGAATGTCAAACTACCTATTATTCCTATTTAAATGATTTTCCCGAATGGTGAGAATATCAGAGATTAATCTATTTTCTTTGTTTCTAATTATTGAGTTCTTATTTATTTTTCTCCTCTGAGTTATTTATTTGTGCTTGCTCTTCCTGTACTAGATCCCATTGCACAATTTATCAACTAATGCTAGTGAAGATGAATGGAACTGAAATAAAGAAATGGAAAAGCTCCTTGAGAGCCATGGATGAAGTGAAAAAATTAAAAAAATTCAAACATGGATGATGGGTTTCTTCAATCGTGGAATTGAGAGATATGATGGAAATTACCTCCAAAGGCTAAAACCTTCACTAAGAGAACATCAAACTTGATGAAGTGAAGTTGTAAGGTGTTTTCAACCTATCCCACTAGGCACGCAAAAATTTTTATTGCAAAATTACAACACCATTAATAACTCAAGTGTGTGTGCATGGATCATCAACGTAATATACATAACATGGGGTTATCCCTTGAATTGTGGGACTTGCAAACTTGAGATAACCCTGTAGATAAGGTTAGATTCCTCTACCTAAACCTAATGTTGAGCTACTCCTAAAGAAAGAAATACACCTAACTACACTTATCCTAACAATTCAAAGGAGATAAGGAGAGAGAGAGTGCATGAAAAGGGAAATCCTACACTAAGGGGATGGTGGTAACACCAAGAAAAGGGCCAAGATACTCTATTGAGGGAGGAAGAGAAGGAAGATGGAGTTGGGAGAGGCCAGACCCGATATGACACTAACCCAAATCCCCACTCACCATAAAATCTCCATCAAGAATAACCTCATAAACTTGCAAGTGAGAAATATATGCGCATAATATAAAAAAATGGAGAGTTAAGAGAAACACAATAAAAATGAGCTAGGGTTGAAGAAAAACCACAAAACATAATTTTTATTACTTCATGCACAGACCATTACATATGATACAAATAGGAATAAATATGCTTTCTAGGTGTAAGAGAAGGCTCACTTTCTCAATGGAGTTAAGGCAAAAATTTTACAAGAGTTTCCCCTACTCCCGAAATGTCTCCTCAAGAAAATGAGGGGTTTGATTACATTATATAGGTAATTTTCTAGCCTACCCTCATTAAAGAAGTATGGAAACCCATAAATAATTACTTCCCAAGGGTACCTATGTCAAATGAAGACATGGGTGCCATACCACATTAAATATGGTTGTTGAGCTATCATTTTCCCACCTACCTTTTCCTTTCTTCGGACTCGTAATTTTTCTAACCATTTGACCCATCTAATCTCATCATACAACAATGAGGTTGTCTAACCACATGACCCATCTAATCCTATGTGTTTCTTGACCTCAACCATATAACTTGGGGGGTTGGACTCTATCCAACTTGTAGGCCGTAAATTTTGTGGCGGATGCCCAACTTTATGATCGCCACCTTTACACTATTCACCATCTAACCTAGGAGGTTGGATGACCATTTAACATATCTATACCTATCCAACCTATGACCTAACCAACCCACTGACCCAACCTTGTGTTCATATGCATCATCACTGACCAAATCTTGAGCCATCCATCTTGGTCAAACAACCCGATCACCAACTTGGCCATCCATCTCTCTTTCCGTACAACATTTCACATGTCCAACCCATATGTCAAACCCCAAGCCATCCAACCAAGTTGACCAACCACCGACTAACCCAAAGTGCCTCGACCAATTTACCCAACCATCATCCAACCTTGGTGTCAAATCCTAGGCCATCTAACCAAGCCAAACAACCATTGACAAACCCAATGTTCTACTTGACCAACTAACGAATCGTATTCTAAACTAGGCATCAAACCTAGGTTGTCTAACCAAGATAAACAACCACTAATCAAACCAAAGTGCTTCTTGACCAGCTAATAAACCATCATGATGGACTCACCCATATCGCTCTCTAGCTCGACCATCATCCAACTCAATTCTAACTTTCTATAAATCACTACCACCGGTTCACCGTGGAGAATGATCTCGCCATGTATGTATATTGAATCAATCAAGCCATCTTGATTTGTCTTTCTCTCTAATCTCTAGGGTTGAATTGTATGGTCATCCACACATCTCATAATTTGAGTGATAAAGTCCATTTATAATGAATTATCCAAATTAACCCAGTGACGTAAATTTGGGATAACACTAACCTTATTAAACAACCTAATACTACTAGGTATGGTGCTTCCTTTAATGGTTATTGATATGTTTGTCATAATTTTTGACACGAGCTAGATATTGCAAAATAAGGTCTTATAGGAATGGTGAAAGTATTTTAAAAGTTACATGTTACTCATATTGTGAGTTTGCTAATAGAGCTAAGGATTTTGGTTAGAACATAAGTATTTTATATCCTAGAAGTTGGAAGGGTGTTGTGTATTTCAACCAGAAAAAAAAAGGACACATTACTATATTGTGTCACAAAGGTGAATCTCCAAGAGCTATTACCATGTTTCAAACATCCAAAAGGTAAGAAAATAAAGAGTTCAAGAGGAAAATAAATCCTATGAATGAATTTGAGATATTTAGGTTTTCTCGTATGGTCAAAAATGATGTTGTTCAAACTAATGATGTCAAGAGAGATGATTCATATTCTAAAATGCATATTAGGAAGCCTAATCGAATGAATTTTTTCAAAGATGGATCTTGTGCCATCAAGATGGAAGATAAGTCAATCATGCCAAGTTAAAATAAAGGATTCATGTTTACTTTAGTTGAAAATATTATAATTGAGGAAATCCATATGTGTCTAAATGTCATGCATTGACAACTTCATGAGAAGATGAAGAAGCTAGGTTTTGGGACACCCTGAAAAGTGATAAGGTATATTTCATGACTATGGTATTATTTTATGAACTTAGGAGTGTTTTTGATAGGTTTTTGATATGTTAAGGTTTGTGTTTTAGGTCTGTATGTCCTAGATAAAGTATGTTTGTGTCATATAAGTGTGAAACTATGTTACAAGATTGCATCTCTCATTTTTTAGAACCGTGGTTCATATGGTATGGTTTTGATATGAAAAATTATTTTTCACTCGATCTAAGGGTTGCTAGGTCTATGAGCTTGAGAAGCATAAAATATTAAATTAGTTGAGGTCCTCATTGGTGGATTCAAAATTCCATGTAATGATTCAAGGTAAGGGAAATCAGAGAAGAGGTCATGCATGATGGAAATGAAGTTCAAGTTATTGTTGATGGTCCTATTGTCCTAATATTATTTATCTTGGTATTTGTTTTTTTAAAGGTCTATTCTTAGTCTTTATGTTTTTATAATGAAAGTGGAATGGTCTTCCTTAAGCATGTAGTCATAAGTATCATGATGAGTGTCTTGTATTCATGATGTATGTCATGTTTTTCTTACTTGTGTGGGTGGGTCTCAAAGTTCTCAATCATGTCTTTGAAAATGGGATAGGAGTTTCTTCATAGGTCTTAATCCATATATGAAACTAGCCATGATCAATATGGAAAGTGGTAACTTAGTGATAGGTCTACATGACAATACAAAGATGATGTAATGAATTTATATGAAGATTTGAGAAGGATGAACATTATAGTCTATTTATGGTTTATAAGGGTATACTTACATATAGTGAAGGGTTTAGAGAATGTTTTCCCAAGGGGAGTTTGAATGACATGAAAATTTGGTACAATTATTCATAGAAGACTAAAATGGGTGTATATATGTATGCAAGTTTAGTTGATCAATTATGAGTGAAACAATTAACATGAAAAGTTTGTGATCTTCATGTGAAGTTTTTCACACGAGAAAGGAAAATGATTCAGATATCAAGGAGTAGGTTAAAATTTTGAACAATGTGTCGATGTGTTGTTTGATCAAATATAAATATAGAGTACAAGATGGTACATAGTGTTATAAATGGAGTTATCATAACATTTTAGGAATATATAATGTTTTAAGATGAGATAAGCCTCAAAATTTCCCTTTAAGTCAGTGTTATTCTTAAGAAGCAAGAGATGTCTATTATTTTACAAGGAAATATGGGTAACAACATATGTATAGTTATTGTAAAGTATCAACTTGAAAGAGGACATGAAGATGAGTTAGCTAAAGTCATAGGGATATGAAATAACAAGGAACAATGCTTAAGGTGTGAAGATAATGTGAGTTATAGATCATGAGTGTCACAAATAGGTCCTACAGGTGATTTGAGAACAAAAGTGAAGTGTCTTTATGAATGAAAATCTATGTAGGGTCCATTGATAATGAATATTTGTCTCAGTATAGAGTGTTGTTTCCATGTAGGTTTGTTAGAAGAATGATAATATATGATGTGTCTTAACCTTTGAGATATGATATGTATCATGTAATACTAAGAGATGATGATGGTAACATGAAAAATATTATTCAATGACTAACATGCAATAAAATCAAGGGTGTTCTTAATCCTAGAAGGGTGATGAATCCTATAAAATATTCATATCAGGTTATCATCTTCAATAGTTATTAAATAAAATAATGACAAATCTATGTCTTGATCATCCATGATTTGAAAATTCTAAGTTTTTATATGTCTATCAAAGCCCTATATTGCACCTTGGGTTTGTAAAGTAGTCCTAAAATGTTGTAAAGTGTTGAAAATATATCTTATACCCGAGTGGATGTTAAAAAGTGTCAAAAATATTGTGTAATACATCTTTTGGTTTCATGGAGGGCTTATCTCAAACATAACGAAAGAGTTATAATATGATCAACATAAAAGTGTAAATATAAATATATAAGGTTAGGATTGATGAAGTGTTGAAGGTTCTAAAATTCAGAAGAGCTAAATTAAGGATAAAGGTGAAGGATTGATTGGTTTTAAGAGCCAAGTGATTGAATTTTAAGTCCGACTATCTAAGAAAAAGTAATATTAAACCTCACAGGTATGTGGAATTGTATCAAGTGATTTTAGGCATCATGAAGGGTTTCATTGTGAGTATGTTATGCCATCATTTAAATAGAGGTACATGTATTAAGTCATCTCAAAGGGTTACAAATTCATGTGATGTCATTAAGGATTCAAAGTTGCTTCTAGAAGAGTTATAAGGTATGAAGAGTAATCTTAGTCTCATCATCTATTCTTGAGTTCATCACGAAGTTCATTACACTTTGTTGCATGACCGTGATTGGGGAATTGGAGTATACATTGTTGTTATAGACAAGAGAAGGAAAAATAATTATCAAGTGAGATAGGAAAGTATTTAATTTAATATGATATGTTTCAAGGAAGTAAAAGTTTGCAATAACAAAGATATATATATGTACAAGGCAATTTAGATAAAGGGTGCTTGATTTATTTTAGAGTCATGAGTGAAAGGTGTCTAGGAGGTGTGTATGGAAATACTAGTATTTGTTACGAGTACAATAGTTGATAGTGCATTTCATATTTTAAATACGGGTGTAATAGGTCACCAAAGAGTATGAAAATGCTGATGTAATGATTTAGGACAAAGGAAATGAAATTGAACCATCTATATGCCATGGAAACAAGGTAACAACTCTAATTTTTATGTATTCAGTTAGAGATGGATGTAATGATCCCAAGGGGAGTTATAATGGATTGTTTCATGTTGTGTATAGGCCTTCAAGCATGGTAAAATTTGGTCACTCTAGCATTGAAGAATAGGTTTAGGGAAATTACTAATAATTTGTCTTATTAGCTATGAAGGTAGATTTGGTGCTCTAAAGAATTGGTCAAGCCTAAAAAGATATTGTATGCTAAGATGAAGACAAATTGAAGAGTATATAATTTTAGGGGGAGCTAGTTTACATGTTTTATTAGGTCTATGGATTTTGGGCCCCTAGAATGTTAGCTAAGTACAAAAGGCGCATATGTGTGCAATTCCTAGTTGAAGAGAGGTGTGCAAGGACAAGATGTGTAGTACAAGGTTTAAGAAAAGGGTTTAAGGAAGCTCATGGTGCATGCGAGACAGAACCAAGGGTTCGGGACTTAGCCAAATTGGGTGTTCGGGATAGAACACGTGAAAATCATGACCTGACTATGCATGCTTTGAGTGGATAAGGTGCCATCCTGGTGACAAGTTGGCCTAGGAAGGAGCATGCCTGTATGGTAGAAGCTTCTAGAAGCACATCATGGTGAAAAGTGGAAAGCTCAGGCCTAGGAGAGCATGCTCGCATGGAGGACCACATTCAGACACTTGGCATCAGATCTGAGGGCACTAGAGGATGAGTTGGTAGCCCAAAAAGGCTATAAATACTAGCACTGTCAAGTAAACAAAGAGAGAACAAAAAGAGGGTGGAGCTCTACAAAAATACTGCAAGAACTCTGTTAGTGGGTAATGGTATTTGGGAGAGAATGTATAATGGGTATGGGGATTGAAATTTTTTATTTGATATCCTAGCTACATTAGTCCAAAGTGAAAAGCATGATCATGGTCTGCATTTCTCGTGACATTTTATAATGGCTTTATGGATGTAATGAGGTTACCCGTTATATGAATATGAATATCAATGATTCTAATGAATACATCTTTCTCATAGGTTATCTTTCATTTATGTTTATGCTATGGATGATTATATAATTCTCTCTACTATGGTGTAAGTTATATAATCATTAAGTGCTTTCTGTGCCTGTAATGACCGCAAGGATCTATAGGCCGTTTTGATCTCTATGGTTCTTGAATGTCTTAACCCCATTTAAATATCTTAAGAACAAATCATAGATGATGATATTTCCCACTAAACTCACATAAAGAGAGACTCGGCACCTTCTCATGCCTCAGTGAGTACCCAACATCTTGTTGGGTGATAGGTCGGCATAAATGGGGTACCTTTCTTTTGTGATAAGGGTAAAAATGACTACATCTTGGTTCCATTTCTGGGACCTCTTTTCAAGTTGTAGTGGGAAATAACATACAACATGATCTATGTAGTGAGTAATGATAGAACGGTTAACTTTGGAAAGTGTTGAATCATGGTTCAAGAGCATAGAGGATGAATTTGCTAAGAGATTTAGAACTTGACCTGAGTTTGATGCACGTAAATGGGTAGAAGAGAACCTCTACCATGATTTATATGAAACATTTTTTTGTTGTTTCCCAGTAGAGATGTATGAATGGCTCTTAGTGGATGCATCTAGGTCAAGTTGACGTTATGGATCATGCATGTGGACCCAAGAAGATTTACAAAGGTTGCAGGATGCATATTTGATGTGGACCCGTGCTGTGGATCATTGGTGGAAAGGAGTACTAGCTAGCTACACTTTGGAGTACACCATTTCCACATATTCTTGTCCAAAGGTTACTAAGTTTGAGTTTCTTTGGGAGCTTAGAGGATCATTTCTACATGCTATCCCTCTAGCAATGAAGATCTTGGTTGTTGCTTTGGGTTTAGAGGAATTTCCAATGACCGGCTAGACAATTTTGAGCACTGGGCGAGGGAGCTAGGGTGGAGGAAGATGACAGATATTATGACGAAGAAGGAAAGGGAGGAGATACGGCTCAAGTATAGTGAAGAATTTGAAAGGAATATTTCTAGATGATGCGAGGCTATAAGTTTGATGGATATATGGAGGCATACATTACAGGAATGAGTCGAGGTTCACGTGGAGGATGTGGAACCTAAGCAGTCTGTGCTACCCCATATTGGAAAGTGTGTAAGAGATACCCCTTCATCTTCTAGTGAGAGTTCGTCATGTAGAGAAAGAAGATTCATTGGCATGTATTTGAACCCACCTAGTGACCAAACCCTGGTGCTTGGTTTTACAAAACTAGGAAGAAGTATCATTGACCCAGTTGATATAAGTGGAAGTGACAGATCTGCACCTAGGAGGTATAAATTTTTAGTTCCCACATCTATTACTACACATATTTTAGTATTTGGTTCATTCTTTGACAAGGAGCCATTATACAAGCCCTTGGTCTTATGTCCGGAAGTGGTGCGGGGTACAATAGTGGTAGTGGGACACTATCACGAGACCATCGATGCATAGTTCGGTGCAACCATGGGGACATTTGACATGATTAATATAGGACACGGTGGCGGGAAACACTTTGCAGGGAACCAAGGATCTAGTCAAGAGGACAAGGGCCCCACCACCCACTCAAGTCTTCTTTGAGATGTCGTTACCCTTTCCAAATTACAAAGGTATTGAGGATGCTTTGTGTAACATGTTCACAAGTGGGAAATACTATCATGCACAAAGGGTATCACAACCCTAGAGCAGAAAGACAGTTAGTTTTTAACCACATTGTAAGGGCACACACATAGCTGGTATAGGAAATATGACCCTCATCAAATAGTGGTGGATTATACTATTTTAAAGAATGCATTATTGGTAGAATTCCACATCCCTAAGTTTAAACAGAAGAGCATTATCACTTTAAAGGAGATTCAACAAGGAATGGTAGAGAGTGTGTGAGAGTATGACGTGCACTTTAAAAATATCTTGTCTAAATTATCATATGATATTCACCCTTCACAACATGCTCAGTGGTTTGTTGGAGGATTGATCACACCTTTTAGAAGGGATTTATCTCATAAAACTTTCACAGACCCACGTGAAGTGTTAGAAGGTACTACACACCGAGGATGTTGGTAGTATTGATACTAGTGTTAGCCCATTCCTGGAGGCTCAAATTGCTGCTATGGCTAAGCAGCTAGAAAATTTGTTTGCAAACTCAACCCATGAGACTCATAGTGGTTTATGGTGCACAGATTGTGAAGTAGAGGGGCATGTCAAGAATTTCCCCGAAAATGGTATACACCATGACAATAGACTATGAAATTTGTCATGGGGACCATGATGCAAGTAGATGCCCCTTATTACAACGTGTAATCTGGAAGAATGTGTCTTTCTACTGTAAGATCTACACCTCTACAACCCATGATACTAAGGACTGTAGGCTCATTGATCATATCCATGAGGCCATTGATCATGGGGTGCACCAGACCAACATTGCCAATAGTTCTAAGGGTGATGATTGCTATTATGAGGAGTGTGTATATGTAGGCACGCACGAAAGGGGTGTTCGAGGAGGATTCCATGGTCATGGTAGCTCGTGGGGAGAGGAAGGACTGAGTTCCCATGTGGAAGTTGTTTCAATTGTGGTTCTATAGAGCATTTCAAATGAGAGCGCCTGAGCCTATTGCAGTGCTCATGGTGTGGAAAGAAGCACAAGTATGAGGAGTGCCAGGATTTTTTTAAGCACATGAATCAGAAGCACCAAAAAGATAAGGTCACTGCAATGGCTAGCATTAAAAAGGAAGACACCCAGTGGATGCCATGGGTAACACGAGATGTGGGTTTGGAGCCAGTTTTGGTAACAACAAGAGCAGAGGCCGCGCATGTAAAATAGATACTAAGGAATAAGAACCTGGTTTCGAGGGAGGAAATAGTTCATGGAAAGTACGTAGATCCTACACATCAAAAGGAGGTATATTAAGACACCATGTATGTCATTCGTATTTTACAAGGGGATATCTAGTGTCTAAAGGAGTAGTCCAGGAGGGATGAACAAGGAAGGAGAGTCGAGGTGCCAAGGGATGACATGGATGAGGTCAAGGAAGTATGTAAAATGCTAAGGCAAGAGAATATTATTCCCTTGCTAGGATCATGGTTGAGAGAGAAGGTACCACATGCCAGAGGAGAGTGTGAGAGGTAGGTCTTGCACAAAAACCTTCCCCCTCATAGCCTTAAATATGACAAGGAGATCACATTGAATGCAGTTCTAGATGGATGGTGCCTTAGTAATATCCTCATTGACATAGGCATAGAGGTCAATATTCTAACTCTGGATGCATGGCATTAGATGGCAAGACCTACATTATAGCCATCTTTGAATGTGTTGTATATGGTGATTAAGAATAAGGAAATTCCCATTGGTGTCTTAAAGGATGCAACTATCACTATCCTGGGAGCTAGGTTTACTTTGGGGTCTTCAAGTCTTGGCACTCATTGAGGTAGAAAAGTTTCTAGCACTCCTTGGGTGCCCATGGTGTTACAAGAACAATGCGGACCTTTGGTTCAAAAAATGGTACATCAGCTTTGAAAATAAGGAGGAGTGAGTCATTATACCTGTGGGTCGATGGGAAGTCGACGCTCTATACTAAACCCTTTGGAGACGAAGTTCTAGACAAGATATATGTGTACTTAATTAAGGACCCAGAGATAATACATCCTACCAATAGAGTTATCTAGTTTGATGATGCTCAGTTAGTAAGTGACACCACCAGCCTAACATGTGATAATTGGGGGCATGGGACTTATGAATTTATTGGATGGAAATTGAGAGGATCAGTAACAAAATTATAAAAGGCACGCATGGTCCGACACCTAGGAGGAAGAAAATTACCTAAGTATTTAGGAGGGGCCTTCCCTGAGATCTTTTTACAAGAGATGGAAGATCAGTGAAAGGAGGAGAAGGAACAGAGAGGGATGTTAAGTTATGTCCTGCTCGGCATAGCAGCATGGTGGTGGGATACACATTAGGAGAGCCTTTTGGAATAATGCGAGGTGAGAATTGCTCTCTCTATTAGATTTTCTAGAAGTAACATGCTTGCCGTCATCAAGGACTACCATGGTAGGCATCACACGTCTTTCCATATCTAGGAGTGTGAGAGGATCTCAAGAGAAGGCGTGGAATCTTTTCAGCCATCCAAGGCATGCCGCCAAACAAGAAATTGGCAAGAGCTAGCAGTGACCTCATTCAAATGTTTAAATATCGAAGTACCAAGCCATCAGTTGATAAGGCATTATAAGTTGTTAAGCACCTTACCATGGGGGATAGTGTCATGGCAGAAGATAGGCTTTTAGAACTGCTAGGTGAACTAGGTTTGGATGTATTCTTTAGGGAAGAAGTAGAAGAAACAAAAGAGTTACAGTTTGAGCACACGTGTTTGAAAAAGGAGAAAGGGAAGTTGGTGTATGTGATTAATGGGAAGGAAGCATAAATCTTAGATGTTATCCATTCTATAGGGATGTGCGAGGTAATGGACAGTGCTAATACTCTCGCACGTGCCTACCATCAGCCCTTAAAGACAAATAAGGTTAACATCGGCTTAGAAGAGGAACCTAAGGAGGCTATCATTGGAGATTACTGGTTAGAGAAGGAAGTCTCTAAGGTCATAGATCTGTTGCATGAATTTGAGGATTTATTCCTGTGTGGGTATCATGAGCTCAAAGGCATCCACCATTCCTTAGGGGAGATGAGGATAAATTTGAAGGACGGTGTACACCTGGTCAAGAAGAGACCCTACCAAATGAATCCCAATTTTGTGTAAGGGTTAAGGAGGAGATAGAAAAAATGATAGCTTCTAGGATCATTGAAGCGGTGGAAGAATCAGAATGGATAAGTCCGATGGTAATCAACATCAAGAAGGATAGGTGGATTACGATATGCGTGGATTATAGGGAGCTGAATGCAATTTGTATCATTGATCCTTTTCCAACCCCTTCATCAAGATATTTTGGAAGGAGTCACTGGGCACGAAATCTATTCCTTTATGGATGGATTTTTGGGGTACCACAAAGTCCGAATTGCAAAGGAAGATCAAGAGAAGAAAAATTTCACCAATGACTGGGGAAGTTTTACATACACAGTCATCCCCTTTGGTTTGAATAATGTGCCTACTATTTTTTCACACATAGTGGTACAAGAATTCCAAGACTTCATCCATAAGTTTCTTCAGGTCTATTTGGATGATTGGATAGTGTATGGACTAGTAAAAGACCATTGTGACAATTTGAGGTTAATGTTTGAGAGGTGTAGGAAGTTGAGGATATCCCTCAACATTAAGAAGTGTGAATTTATTACACCCTTTGGGACTTTATTAGGGCACTTCATATGTAAGGAGTGCTTACTAGTAGATCCTTCCAAGGTTGCATTTATTTTGGGATTGGGGGAACCTACTATCCAAAGTGCAATGCACGGATTTCTTAGGCGTACGGGTTATTACAAAAAAATTCATCAAGTGGTATGCCAAGATAGTCGTTCCTATAGAAGAATTGCCTGAGACATAAAAGTGCCTTCAATTGGGGAGAGATGGATGAGAAGGCATTTGACACATTTAAAAATAGACTGATCACCTCGCCTATATTACATTTTCCCTCTTAGGAAAATCCCTTCCATTTCCATGTAGATGCCTCAGGAACTGCCATTAGAGTAGTGCTTGCATAGCCAGGTGAAGGTATTGTTGATCACCCTTTATGTTTTGCAAGTAGGAAGTCGACACCAACAAAGCGAGAATTACACACCGACCGAGCATGAGGCATTTTCAATGATCTACGTGCTTTTCAAACTCAAGAAGTATCTGCTAGCATCACCCTTTATATTTTACATCGACCACATGGCATTAAAGTATTTTGTGAACAAGCCCATTCTACAAGGGTGCATATGTCGGTGGGTATTGTTATTTCAAGATTTTGAGTTCACGGTAGTAGTGAAACCTGGGAAGAGTAATTGTGGGCCTGATCATCTGTCAAGAATTGATTCAGGGGAGGACATGTAGAGTATTGAGGAGACAATGCCAAATGTGCAACTATTTAGGTTGTGGTGCGCACCCTCAGATTTGGAGGAGATTGCAGTATTTTTAAAGGAAGGTGTGGTGCCAAAAGGAATGAAGGCATTAGAGAAGAAGTAGCTATCCATACACGTTGCGCCCTACATGTTGATCAGTGGAGACTTATACAAGTTAGGATGTGATGAAGTTTTGCGTAGGTGTGTATTAGAGCATGAGTGCCTTGCCATCATGGAGGAAGTGTGGGTGGGAATTATGTATGTGACCCCACCATGCGTAAGATATTAATGGAAGGATTATGGTGGGAAACCTTGTATAAGGATTGTAAAGACTATTGTAAACTATACAACCATTGTTAGGAATTTGGAAAGCCATGAAAGATAAATGATATGCCTTTGTGCCCTATACCTAGCGCAGAACCTTTTGAGAAGTGGGAAATAGACTTTGTAGGCCCTATTGCACTAGCGGCACATAGGACTGGGTCATGCTATGTCATCACTTGCACAAACTATTTGACAAGGTGGGCAGAGGCAGCTCCAACTAAAGATTGCATAGTAGCCACAGCTGGTAAGATTTTTGTGGGAGAACATTATCACAAGGTATGGATGCCCTTTAAGTTTAACCAGCGATAGGGGTACACATTTCTTAAATGAGACCATGAGGATCCTGTTAGCAGAGTTCATGGTAGCTCATCACAAGACTACCCCTTATCACCCACAAGCAAATGGAACCGCAGAGGCATTTAAAAAATACTTGAGTCATACCCTAACCAAAATTTGTGATGTTGGAAGACAAGATTGGGATGACAAGGTATCAGCCATATTATGGGCTTACAGAAAACTTATAAAAGGAGGAAAAAATCCACACGATTTCAAATTGTTGTTTGGTGTAGAATCCATTCGACAGTTGAATTCATGTTACCTTCTTTGTGAATAGCACACATAAGAGGTTAGGCGATGAGAAATCACTGGAAGAGAGAATTGATGGGTTAATGAAGTTGGATGAGAGAAAATCACTCACCAGGTGGAGTCAAATAATAGAGAAAGAAAATCAAAAATCATGGCATGATCGCCACATCAGAAACAAGAAGTTTGAGGTTGGTCACATTGTATTATTATATGATTCTAAGTTTTTGCACCATCTTGGGAAGTTGAAAGTCCATTGGTTAGGTCCCTACACAATCTCATACATCCTTGATTTAGGTGCATGCTAGTTAAAAGTGCTGGATGGAACAAATTGCTTGGACACTTCAATGGGAGTAGGATAAATCCCTACTATAAATAAGTCTTCTTAGTGTTTGTAAATAAGGTAGTTTTGCTAGTTAGTTTAGAATTTTCCTTTATGCATTTCTTTTCTTGTGTTTCCCTTTTACATTGTTGTTTTGTTTTGCGCCTTAGGCGTCGGTAACCTTATTACTACTTTTTGAGAATTTTTGAGTGCGTAGAGGACCGCACATCATTTTAGTGTGGGGTGGAGTAATGTGAAGGAGAGCATGGTTAAAATGCCAAGGAATTTTGTGTTGAAAAACCCAATTGAATGACCCTGTTGAAAGAGTTTCTTGAAAAGAAAATATGGAAAAGGGATGGTCGGTGCAAAGATAAAAGCTACTTTTAGATCCCACGTCTGACAATGAAGGGAAAAGTGCATAAGCAACATGAGGTAGATGAGAGCAAAAATTAGGACATAATAAGTGCCTTCAAGATCGTTACGTGCATGCAAGAGTATCCTATCATGTTGGATTGGTTGCACACCAAAAGGTTGGAGGATTGTTCGTGCAGGTTTGGGCACGTGAGGGAAAGCAATCGAAGTCGGATTTGTTTGAAAAATATGCATTAAATGTTAAAAGTACAGTGGTAGGTGAAGGAGCACTTAATGCTTAAAATGGAAAAAATATAAATCAAGGGGCTAGGGAACTTCATTATTCACTTTGCATATAAATAGAAAGAAGATCTTAATGCACCTTTGCAAACTAGGGCTTCCAAAAAACTGATCCGTGTGAAGAAACATTTGGAGAAATTGAAGCATGAGTAACTAGTTCAGATTTGCAAACTAGGAGGAAAGGATTTCACGGGCGTAGGAAAAGTGGGAGAAGGCACCATCTTATGAAAGGAGTATCCCAGTTAGGGTTTAAAGAACTAGGGCACGGGGTTAAGGAACTTTCTTCACAAGTTCGAGATCTAAGGTTGGAGAGAGCAAAGGAATAGAGTAACACAAAGTGATTGAAGTAGACCTAGAGAATGGCACCAAGGAAACCAGTTAGCACACCTAAGAAGGGAAAGGGAAAGGGTAAGGGTAAGAAATAATAAAATGATGCACATGAAAATGAGGAGTGGTATGCAAAAATGCGGACCTGCATTGAGTGTTGTTGTGGAAGGAGTGGGAGTCCCATCTAAGGAACATGTCTATGAATGACTACAATCATCGAGAAAACACAATCAAGAATCATATGGCATTGGAGTTAGTGCACCAAAAAAAAAGGACACCAGAGGGGTTTCCCATTTATAATGATGATGTGAAGGTTAAGTTGGAGAAGGTAGGGTTATTACAACTCTTTGAGTTTCCCTACTTCGGGAAACTTGAGTGCTTATATCAATGGCTGATGTCATGCGTGCATGAGGACTACTTCCACTTCATAGGGCACAAGATGTGCATAACCCCTCAACTCATTTCACATTTCATAGGCCTCATATGTGAAGGAGAAGGTTTGGAGGATGAATTGACCGACAAAGAAGTGATTAAGGAAACTATTGCCGCTTATGCATATAAGAAGGGGTCAAGGTATTACGATGTCACAGACATTAAGGATCCGGTAATGAAGATGGCCGTGCACTTGGTGTCAAATTTAAATGGCCAGGAGAGATGGACCTAGGTTAATAAGCCATGGTTGAATGTTTGTAGGAAAATTTTAGAGGGCACCATCTATAACTTGTCTACATTCATCACGGATGAGATTATCAGTTGTGTGAAGGAAGGTGATAAGATCCTTTTTCGAAATGTCTTATTAACCATCATGTTTTTGGAGATCGGGGTACCAGACTCATCGGAAAATTTCATGTGGGAGTACCTTCTTTGAAGACCGCTCACCCAAAAAGAGGTTTGGGAAATACACTTGTGACAACATGACAACCGTACATAAGTCATACTTGGAAAAATTGTATATGTGGTCGGGGTGGAGTGGAGAATTACTTAACAATTTCTAGTAGCCACATGGGGAGAAGTTGAATTTGCTATGTACTAGCATTTCTACTTGGGAAGATTCAAACTGTCAGATGAAACATGGAGCCCATGGTGCAAGCTCCCCTTTTCCTTCATAGCTCAATACTTCCAAGCAGGAGTAAATAGGTTTAGGGACTCCAAGAGGTTTAAGTTGTACCTTGGTAATCTGGACCAGGACCACAGGGAAATGCACAAAGGGTTTTTGTACCCCGGAAAGCATACATATGTGGAGTGGTACATATATCATAAATTTCAAATGAAAAGGCCCATGAATATTCCAATTACAGATAAATCTATGTTGTGCATGTACGTCTACATAAGACCTAATTCTGAGAAGGGAACATATCTAGAGAATGAGGTATCTATACCTTAGGATCCAACTAGTAGGAAGAGACCCACACCCAAACAGGAGGAAAAAGAGCCAGAAAAAGAAAATACCAAGTGTGGTGGAGACACAGGCAATAGGTTCCCCCAGGGACAAGTGCTAGAACTAGTATGTATGCGCACAAGAAGAAGCCCATAGTAAAAGAGAAGACTCCAGAGCTAGAAAAGCCATCAGATAAGGAGTCATTAGGAGAGGAAGAAACAGAATCACCTACACTAGAATCTCCAATTAGGAAGAAGCAAAGGGTAGAAGAAGAGACTGTCTCAAAAGAGACTGAGAGTTTGGACAAGTACATAAGAGAAAAATATGAGAGCAAAGAGGACAAGAGTGGAGAAGAAGTAAGTGGGGAAGAGGACCTTGGGAAGGATCGAGGACCACCCATCTTCAATATACATGATTCAGAGGAGGAAGGAGGAGAAGAAGAACAGGGGTTCTAGTTCATATGGCGGAAGGATAGCCAGGTAGGAGAAGGCACCCAGGACATGGGAAAAGGTGAGGAAGCTAGCACACAGAAGCAAGAGTCTCTAAGTTCTACACGAAACAGACAACCAAGGTGGCAGAAGGAGAAGAGACCAAGAACATTAAGACCATGGTGGAGGAAAATTGGAACACAATGCTGAGCCAGTGTTGAACAAGGAGAAGAAGGAGAGCGTAGAAGAGGAACTCGATAGCACTAGAGGCCTCATTTTTACTAGAGCATCATTTTTACTATAAGTATACCTAAGGGTACGTGCATGGGAGGAAGGTGTGTAGAGGGGAGAGGCTAGAGATGGGTTATATTGATGACCCCAAGAAAGTGTTCTCGCGCATGGTTCCAAAGTACCATTTCGGTAGAGGAGCTTGTAGAAATGTCATATTTTGACAAGGAGGCTACATATCCATGGACAAGGAAGATGCTCTCATGGGCTATAAATTCCAACCTTGATGAGCCAGAGTTTGAGGTAAGCCATGGGGCAATAATAACATTTCCAAGACTAAGAGAAGATAACCCAGTGGTGGATACCCAACAACTCTCGGATGAACAACTATGCAATGCACTCAAAAATGTTTCTGTTGAGATTGAGGATAGAATATTTGGGTGGAATGATAGTGTCAGAGATCTGGAAGGGGAGATAAAGAAGAAAGAGGAAGAGCTAGCTGCTATGACAAAGGAGCTAATCCAAGAGAAGTTGATCAGCACCCAGTGGCAGTGTGAATTGAAGGATGAAAAGGCTAAGGTATGCATTGTGTACAAGAAGGTGGAATCCATCAATGAGGCTATAGTATTGAAGCATCTAGACCTAGCATTACCCACGTAGAAGTATGGATCAGCCTTGGGATGCCTGGAGGATTTAACAAGGATCCTCACCATGGAAAGACAGCCGCTAGCCTTGGAGTCTATAGAAGAAGTTTCTGCATGCCTAGAGAAAGAGGATAAGTTGAATATTGTAGCGCTCATTGTGGAATACAAAATGGTTATTGCTGATCTAAGGGATTCTTCCTATACTTCTAAGGCCATGTATGACAATTATACAGATAGAGATAAAGTGGCAGGCACCTTGGTCGCCACTCATGAAGTAGAACTCAAGGAGTTCCAGGAGAAGAACAAGGGAAATAGGGTGGAAAGGGATAAAATCCTTGTTGAGGTTGAGAGGAAATATGAAGCCATTGAAACCTTAAGGGGTTCAATAAAAAACTGGTTGAAGGAACTATATTTGTGTATTACATGAATAATGGACATGCTTTGGAGGATATAGGCAAGGAGTTGGAGAAAATCATTGATACCATGAGCACGCAAGGAGATGGACTAAATTTTGGGGAGGTGAGCACCCTAGTCGGCGACCTCTGTTAGAGAGCACAGGAAGAAGTCAATGCCTAGAACAAGTTAGAGGCCAACTTGCAAAAGGATTTTCCTAGCTTGTTGTAGTGATTCCTTCACTCTCCCATTATTTCTTCTTTCCCCATTCTTTCATCCCCTTATTCTTGTTCCAAGGCATAAGCCTGTTGTATTCTTTCTTTCACTAGAGAAGTGTTCCCACGGATGGAGAACATGCATAGTGTGGGGTGATGTTGGGCCCCTAGAATGTTGGCTAAGTACAAAAGGCATGTATGTGCGCAGGTCCTAGTTAAAGAGAGGCACGCAAGGACAAGATGCATAGGACAAGGTTTAAGAAAAGGGTTTAAGGAAGCTTGTGCCATGCACAGATACAATCAAGGGTTCAAGACTTAGCCAAATTGGGAATTTGGGATAGAACACATGAAAATCCTAACGACTATGCATGTTGAGTGGATAAGGTGCCAGCCTAGTGATAGGTTGGCCCAGGAAGGAGCATGCCTATGGTAGAAGCTTCTAGAAGCACATCATGGTGAAAAGTGGAAAGCTCGGGCCTGGGAGAGAATGGACCACATTCAAACACTTGGCATCGGATCTGAGGGCATTGGAGGATGAGTTGGCAGCCCAAAAAGGCTATAAATACTAGCACCTGTAAAGTAAACAAAGAGATAACAAAAAGAGGGCGAAGCTCTGTAGAAATACTGCAAGAACTCATTAGTGGGTAATGGTATTTGGGAGAGAATGTATAATGGGTATGGGGATTGTAAATTTTTCTTTGATAGCCTAGCTACATTAGTCTAGTTGAAAAGCATGACTGTGTGTTTCTCTATGACATTCTGTAATGGCTCCATGGATGTAATGAGGTTACCAATTATATGAATATGAATATCAATGATTCTGATGCATACATCTTTCTCATAGGTTCTCTTTCATTTATGTTTATGCTAAGTATGGATGCTTGTATACTTCTTTCTATTATGGTGTAAGTTATATAATTTGTTAAGTGCTTTTTGTCTGTAATGACTGCAAGGATCTAGAGGCCGTTTTGAGCTCTATGGTTCTTGAATGTCTTAACTCCATTTAAATATCTTAAGCAAAATCATAGATGATGATATTTCCCACTAAACTCACATAAAAGAGATACTTGTCACCCATGTGTGCCTCAGGTGAGCACCCAAATGATGCAAATGTGGTACCTTTCTTTAGTGATAAGGGTAAAAATGACTACAATGGATTATCATATGTTGTTTTTGAAGTCAAAGAAGACCAAGTTCTATCCAAGGGGGAAGTTGAGAAAGTAAGTTTGTCTAGTGCATTGTTTCCATTGTTTAATGTTGTGTGATTTCATTTTCCATGTAGTTTCATCAATGTGTCCTTTTTCATACATGTTAAAGGGGAGTTAAGCATCAAAACCATGGAGAATAGGTGTAGTAGGTATGTTTGGTCTTGTTGGATGCCATTAATGTGTTTAATGGTGGTAGACATCAATGAGAAAGGGGAGATTGTTTTCCATTATGTGTTAGTGTTTTCATTGATGTCAAATCTATTTATGGAAAATAGTGTCTTGGTGTTGTGTGACTATCCATGAGGTGTTATTCAAAGGTAAAACACAAAAGGTTGATTGGTAGTGTCATGTTTGGTGATGTTATATGAGGTCTTGGAGAATGGTTTGGAAGGAAAATTCATATTATGAGCTCTTCCAAGATGGTTTAAGGTTTTCATGTGGTCAAACATGATTAGTATAATTTTGTACATATGTCTAAGTTTCTACATTGAGTCATCATGGTTGATTTATGTGATTTTAGGGGTTGTAGCAGTCATTCTAGGCCTATTATGAGTAATGGAGCTTGCGAATGGTATGGTGACTTGAATTTTTGATCATATAAGTCCTATAAAATCATGTTAAAGGTGATGTTACATGATATAATAGGTTTATGATGAGTTTTAGGTCAGTACTCAGAGGTATAGTGCATGTATGAGGTCCTTGGGAAGTAAGAAGGTGAAGACAAGCTAAGTAGACACGAGATAAGTTACTATGGTTGGAGAGTTTTAGGAATATTAAATGTATATGTCAAGTATGGATGGATAGAGGATGTTTTCATGATGCTTCATGACAATATTTTGGCCACTCTAAAGAAGGAATTGCAAGCTATGTCATTTTTTATAAAACCCTCTATTCTAGATTGTGTTTTTCAGTTAAAGTTGACCTTCGATGCTCGCTATGAATTGTGCCACTTGCATGGTACCCAGAGATTTTGGGGATATTTTTCCATGGAACTAAGAAGGTTTATAAAAATAATGAGGTGGTTTTATAGTCACATTTTTATGAATGATCATTATAAAGATAAGTTTCTTTGAAACCCTAGCTAAACCCAAGCTCAAAGTGACTCGAATGAAACTGAGTGTACTAAATGGGTTTTGATTTATTTTTAAAAATTTATGATTGGAGGATATATAAGACTCCTCCATATTTCCATAAACGTATATTAGAGCATGATACTATATCTCTGGGCCCCACCTAAAAATTCATATTTATGAAGAAAATTTTGTGGAGAAGTTATCCAAATAAGGTGTGAAATAAATTGAATTTTTTTAGCGTAGAATTTTTCTAAATTTCAATGATAGTTTCAGATCATGGTTGAGGTCCTAAAGGGAATTTTTCCCCTATTTATAAAGATTTTTTTGGGGTAGTTTGGAGCAGTCTATGATAAAAATGGCTTTATAGGAGCTAGAGGTGGAGTTAAGACTTGGTTAAATTTTTGTTATCTTGGTGTTGATATATTTCCAATGACATATAAAACTTGTTTTTTTGATGAGAAATGAAGAATTTATGACTTGTTCATTGAGGGTCAAATATGGAGGATGCCTAGTTAAGTATGATCTTGAGTAGCTTCGTGACGTTGGTGATTGTTATGAGTTTATTCATACATTTTGAAGGTTTATGAGTTCTTATAAAACATTTATAATGGTTTTAAAGTATTTTTTAAGTGTGGAATTTACTTTCGAGGTGAGAAAAAAGTTGACCTCAACACTAGTTCTTGAGTCTTAGAAGCCTAAATGAGCAGTTTCAAAGATGGACTTGGTTGAAGGAATTCCAATTGGATTTGGAATGAAATGTGAGATGTTTTGGAAAGAGTATTAATGTATATTTACAATTGTACATGTTTTTTCATCGTGATGTGATTTTATATGCCATTCATCTTAGTTTGTAAAGAAAAAGGTTATTTTTTTAGGACATGATTGCTCTTGCTGAAATATTGAGGTAGAAGATGCATGAGATGGATTATTTGATGCTTGATATAAGTTGGAGAGTTAATAGGGATTAATTTTTTTCCTATTTAAGGATTTTTAGGACTTTAAATTTGCATCAAGGGTGCAAACTAGTTAATTTTCCTAGAATTACTTTATGAGAAACTTAGTTTGGGGAAGATGAAAGTCATTATGGTTTGTATGTATGGATGTTTCATGAGATCTAGAAAACATGAATGCGATATAAACATTAGTTTCTTTTAAATTAAATACACACTCCATTTTTGTATGTTCTTAGGTGATCTAGATCATGATAGGTGAAGACTAGGTCCTTAAAGCGATGTTTTGAGAAGAATATGACCCGTCTTGTTAGTGTTATGAAGAATTCTATTGGTGTAAGCTAATGTATTACAATATATTATGTTATTATGTCATATTAGATATGTGTGAGATATTTGGTGTCATTAATAATCATGGTGATGAGGTATGTGGTCTTTGGTTATCTAGGTGATGGGGTTTTGAGCCATTTTTGGGCTTCTTTAGTTTTATTGAGCATGACCGACCTACATGGTTACATTATAAATGTTTTCATCAATTTATTATTATATTTCCATGTTGTATTTTTTCACTATAATTTATATAGGATGACCTTATGTTTTTGAGTTAAAAATCATATAAAGGTGATGTTTTTGTTTATTTTTAACTAGTAGTGAGAGAGGGAAAAGTGTGACCCATGTGAGAGTGTGAAAGAGGTTTAAAATAATTAAATAAAATATGAAGATGTGTGAAAAAATATTAATAATTTTAGAGAGATTGAATAACTAATTTGAATCCAAATCAAGTCCATGAATGAAGAACAAAGAGCGAGTTAGGAGAATGACAATTTGAAGAGAGTTTGAAGAAGTGTGAGTTGAACATATGATGTCCATCAGTTATGGAAGAAATAATAATCATATATATTAATCTATATATGGTGGAGGTCAAGCTTGATCATATTATGGATTTTTATCCTCGTGTAGTGATTGCTTCACTAAATCATGGCTTGGTGCTCCATGTGAGTTGGTTCTCTACTAAACTATGGGTTGGTGCTCCTTATGAAGTTGGTGCTTCAATAAATATATTTGATTTGTGTATTATAAGAATATTATTAGTGGTTTTTCTTCTCCTTGAGGGTTTACCACTTATATTTTTGTTCTCTCTTGTTGTTTCTCTTGTGTATGGTTGTTTCATTTCTTATGTCAACACACATATGTTTAATGTTTTATTGAATGGTTGTATGATCGATAATAAATGATTAATGGAAATGGAAAAATGTTTTAATATACTGATTCATCCCCCTCTCAGTCCCTTGAGATTTTAACAAACTGGGGTTTTAAACTCATAAAAATCAACTTGCCTTCTTAGCATTCGTTCATAAATTTTAGGACCTCATTTTATCTCATTACAACTCTAAGATATTCTTAACTCCATTCCTTAAAATTCTTGAAGGGGTCATGGTACCATGAAAGCCTTACACATGTCATGATAAGTTGATTTCCCTCACTTTGAGATGGAAAACTCACCTTCTTGGGATCGATGTGACCAAAAACCTCATATCTTACAAATTATTCTTCATGCTGATCTGAAACCTTTCCCACAACACTCGAAAAAGTTTTCTAACTTCTCCAATGTTAAACTTCTCATAAATAGACCTTGAACTTCTTGACTAATAGAAATTTCCTATCTAGGTCATGTAAATCAGTCATGGTTGGACTAAAACAGTATGAAAACCAAAAATCAAGTGAAAACCTCTAAAAAGGGAATTAAAAACCTTGAGACATCATATCTCACTCACCTTCATGCCCTCTTGGACTCATATATTTCTACAACTGATGATCATTCATCATTAGGCCTCCAAGCACCTAGACTAAGTCTAGATGAGCACCTACAAAATTTGTTCTCATCTTACAATCAACCTATGAATGTATATGAATTACTAAAAAAATATCCTAATGCTCTTCATTCCTTGAGCATGTCCTAAATCTACCTCATGTCTTAAACCATCATGCTCTATCACCCATGCAGAATAGGCAACCTAATTTGGCCATATTAACTAATATAATCTCATTGTTTCCATTCATGCACATTTACACACACCATACTGATTTTACCACATCATTACATACCTTCAGAATCTAGGAAATCATCATGGCACCCTAGCATATCACTCACATGATTCTATAAGTCACCAAATTACTCAAGAAATTGTGCCTTATGAGGTGATCTTAATATTAGCATCATGAACTCATGCTACACCTTGTCTTACCACGTCACAATCATTACAAAATTCCTCTTCTACTCCTTAGATAACCCTTTTTCAGTAATGAGACTCTTACCTCGGTGATAACACAAGCACATACATGCCAACAATATCCCCCTTTGTAATGATGTAAAAAAACTAGTACTCATCCCCCATTTTACATTAATTACAAATAACATATGTATATCACACATTATTCATCTTCATAAGATTATTTATATCACATCTTGGCTATAAAAATCAATCAAGATCATCAATCAATCTCAAGAACTTGTTTTCCTTCTCTAAAACTTTTTTTTGGCTTCATCATGTCTTGAGAGAACTGTAGCCCCTCCTAGGAAGAAGCATCTGTGCCAACAATATTGAAATTTCATCATATTGGTTTTAAGAAAATACTACATGCATGATTCCTTCTCAAACTTAAATAAACTAAGGAAATTGTTAAAACATACCTAAATTTCTATATACATTCATGAAATTTTTTGAGTAAAAAGCCCTAAACTTTTCCTTTAGACCGAGAAGTGTCAAACTTATCCTTTCTAAAGGATCATGCCCATCCCATGAAGAATAAAATATTTTATGACCCAAGTAGGAAATCATCACACTCTAACTGGAGACACAAAAATATGATCTCTTACTTCAAACATATGCACTAGAGATGGATCATGCAAATCTTCATGGTCCTGAGACAATCCTTGAGTGTTCTTAGCCTTATTTGTATGATGTTATGAACTACTTGGCTATAAAACTTTCTCCTCCTATCAATGTAATTTTAAAAACCAATAAATATTCCTAACTAACCTCCTTGACCATTATGCACCTAAAATAAGATCAATACCAGCTTTACCTGCTTGAAGAAGCCTTCATAGACCTCTAACTCACTAATGTAGAGCTTTAACAACATAAAATACCATGATATAGTGCATTTGTTCAATGATACAATACTTTTAGTATTACTATCTACATATCTCAAGGGTATTGATTTGATTATCTCCCCATTAAAATTATTAACCAATATAACACACCTTGAATCTTCATGTACATGTAATAACATTATATACTTTCCCTTACAACAATGTAATCACTTAAAGAGTGAACTTAGAGACATACCAAGTACTTGAATGTATCTATTCAATTTTTACAAACCTTCATCAAACTTTAAATCTCCATTCTAGGCATAAATAGCCTAGAAAACCTCTTGACACTCTAAACTCTTGCTTTAGATAATACTAGAAACCCCAAGAAACCATGCACAGGCTTAGCACAATGCATATCATCTAAGATACTTTGATCTTGACAATCCTGACCATTCTTCAAACTTCTCCATACAATATGTATGATGCATAAACAACTCTTAAGACATCTCAAAGCATGAGTAGATAATTTAAGCATAACATACATACCCATTCAACTCACATACATACATTATATTCTTAATTTATCCTTGTCTATGATGGTCTGATCAAGTCATCATACAAAATGAATCTTTCCTCCATGAATCCAACATTATTGCATTATGAAAGTGTTTAAACCATTTCAAAAATAGATTCAATTCCTTAAAAAAATATAAACACACCTTTACATCTTGACATCACACCTATAATGTTATACCTCAAACCATTCATGCCCCTCCTTCAAACCATGCTTCATATCGGTGGTTATGCCTCTAAGAATCCTAGTGGAGACATACATATTCATGAGGAGTCTAAAAGAATATCTCAAAGAGGTTCCATGACCTCTTAAATACCCGAGAATCACCTTTTACTCCTTCATTTTCATCAAGGACCTGTAATTCTTCTTTCTTTGCATCAACATCTTCTCTATGTGGTATGAAATATTTCATTCTTGGCTTCCATATTCTTCATTACTTCTTCTCTTAAATTTTATAACTCTGAAACCTCCTATTTTCCTTGAAGCACCATAACAATCCCTAGTGACATGTCCAACCTTGTCATAGTTATAACAAACAATTGTATTCTTACCTCTAGCACCTTCATTCCTCCAGCTTATGACATGGTTCATAAAGACAATACCTAGAAGTATGACCCTTTTCTTGACATTTGTAGCACAATACATTCCTTGATTTCTAAAATATTCTATCCCTCCATGTGTGGTAGTATTTGACAAGATTCTTACACTCCTTTCCTATATGCCCAAATCCATTAGAAGTATAACAATAGACATTAAAATATTTTTCATACATTGATGAATTAAGTTTCCTAACTAAATTTTTCTTCACATTATCTTCGAAGTTGTACTCCTTATGCTCTCCTTTGGTGATTGGAACTTCAATCTCCTTACCTGGAACACTATCTTCTTGCATCACTTCTTTGACTTTGTGATCATTCTTGAATCCAAAACTTGTTCTATCTCCTATAGATCTCTAATTTTCCAAAAATTCATCAAGATTCTTGCTCCTTTTTTCAAATTTATGGATTGATTTAGCCTTATTTTGTTCTTTAGAAAAATATTCCCTTAGGAACAACATATCTTACTCAATTTTAGTAAATTCATTCTCTTTGGATTGCATGCTTGTAACCAAGAAAAATTTCTTTTCTTATAACCTCTTGATTGTCTCATCTAGGATAACTCTTTCGACCAATGGTTCATGGTATTACCTTCATACTCTTTGACTAATGCTTTATGCTTATTTTTCCTCTTCTCAAAGTGTTTCATCTCTACTTGAACAAAAATAAGCTCAGTTTATATGTCATATTCTTCTTATTCTATCTCGGAATGCATGTATCAAGAATAAACACTTTGTGGAGTATTATTTCTTAAATCTCATAACATACTTTTCCATGAAAATCCTCAACACCATAACCATAATTCTCAGATTTAGAATCAAAATCAAAAACACCACCATAACTACTTGTTTCACATGAACAAGCTTCTTCTTTTAGTATAAAATCTTCTTCAAATTGTTATTGTTGTCAAACCTATTGAAATTATTCTTCACTTTATTAAACCAATGAATATTTTTTCATAGTATTCATAATGTTCATGCTCTTATTCATATTCATATTATTTCTTGTGAGGGAATTATTTAGAAATTACCTATTTTACCAAAGTTAAAACATTTAAAGGGAAAATTTCATCTATACTTACATAATCTTGGTTTCAGTCCTCTATAACACATGACACTCAGTTCATCATCATCAATCTCAGGAGAAACACCATAATACTTATCCTTCTTTTCCTTTTCCTTAATTTCAATTTTTATAGTAATATCCTTCTTGATAGGTCTGGAATCCATTATCCTCATCTCATATGTAGTTAAGATGTCATGAATCTCATCCATGAGAATGACCTTAAAATCCATAGCTTCATCAATAATATACATATTCGAATCAAAGTTGGAAGTAAGAGTTCTTAATACCTTTTGAAATACTACCTCTTCCTTTACTTCTTCACCTAAACCTCTCATGGAGTTGACAACTTGATCAAATCTAAGTAAATATGCAGCAATTAATTCTTCTTCTCTCATCTTTAGGCCTTCAAACTGATTTCTAAAGTTTGGAGATTTTTCATCCTCACCTTGGAATATCCTTCGCAAATGACATGAATTTTCTCCCACATAGCTTTAACTAATGCATAGTGAATGACCCTCACAAGTTATGATTTAGGTAGACCACACATAATTGCATTCATTTCCCTAGAATTTTCACTACTAAGCTTCCTATCTACAGTATTGGTTAGAGGAGTTTGAGGAAATGTATACCCATCTAACATGGATTTACAAATGTAAAACCATAAGGACATGATGTGAGTCCTCACCCTTATACTCCAAAATGCATAATTTGTTCTATCAAACAAAGGAGCCTTGATGGAAGAAATTCCACTCTACTGACTACCCTATTTATTACTTCAATTGATATCCTTCAAGTGATTAAACTTATTTAAAAGGACCAACTCTAATACTAATTTTTTGAAGAATAATGACATGAGAGGGGGTTAATCAATTCTTTAATAAATTTAACCGTTTGTAATTAACTTGCATAAACCATTAATCACTCAATCTTCCTTTAATGTGATCTTAACAACATGCACCACTCATTCATTTAAGTATGACCTAGAGAGAGTAAAAATGAACACAAGATTTAATGTGAGAAAACTCAAGGGAATGAAACCCACTGAAATTCATTTTTATATTACACAAACCAAAATGCATGCATGAATATGACATATCACACAAGAGTTATTTAGTGAAGCACCCACTTGGTAAGGAGAACCCACCCCTATTTAGTATATAACCCACTATAAAAGGATTTTAATATCCCCAAATATGATCAAGAACCCAATAAAACACTTGATTATTATGACCAATGATGTATGTTACTCCTACAATAGATTATGATCCCAAATTCAACTTAGAAACCTCAAAACCTTCTTCAAACACACTCTCTCCTACTTCACTCAATTCTTATTCTTCATGGGATGATTAAATAAATTTACCTTCTTTATCTCCTCCTAAAATATCCTTAATAATTCATACACTCTTTCATATTTTTCTTTCTACGCTTAAACCTCCTTCGCACACTCTTTTAGGATCATACTTTCCCCCTCTCTCAACAAGTTCAAAATTAACGAGCACATTTATATACATAAATCATCTCCTAAACATAACTAATTCAGATATGACCAATAATTTCAGTCATAAAAACATAAAATTATACCTAAAAATCAGAAAAAATCATGACAAGGACACATATAGGTTGGCAATGCACCACAACAAGTATAACACACAACTAGGCCTAAAAGGCTAGTTTCTCCTTGAATGATCACTCCATGACCCCTAGGAACATCAACCAGATTCATCATTCCTCCAAAGGAATAAAAAAGTTTAACACATCCTCCAAAATATTAGGGAACTCTTCTTCACTTATTCATCTCATAATACCTCCAAGTAGGACTGTTTCCAACTCAAACTAGGCACCTCTAGGAACAAGTCTCCAATAATGAAGTCAAAAACCATACCAAAACAATGAAACCATGTCATGTATCCATTAAAAGGAAATAAATTGGCATAAATAACACTTATAGTCATTATAGAGCACACGATTCAACCTACAAATCTAATATAACAACTTCTCCTCTCAAGCAACACATACTACCAGGAAACCAATTTTGCAAACTTAAAATTATTGCACCCTTTATAACACTTTCAAGCTCTCTAAATTCATGTAATAATATAAATTTCATCCCTCTTCATTATCCAATGTATATTCTTCATCAGATAATTCAAGATATTTTTCTTCCAGACTAATCTTCAAACTAAAGCAATGTTGTCCTGAACTAGTCAAACTAGGTCAACATGTGACCTCAACTATTCCACCAAAATTGACCTACAGAACTTAACCAATGCATAAAACACATCATATGGGATGTATAAAACACCCCTAAGGCCACATGTCATCATCACCATGTTTAAAAGTTCTCATGCACTTTAATTCTCCATGACTACTATAACTTCCTTCTATCCCAAATATACGTCCTACTATTTGGGATTGTCTAGACCATAAAATAACTTTATCAAGATCTGAAATCACTCTGAAAACTTATCATTGTTCCCCAAAAATCATAACACCAATTTAGTTCATAGGTCAAATGGAAAACTTGATATAAAACTGAACTTTCTTGAAACACATACTTTGAGTGGGCTCCACTAACTGTCATGATATCAAACCACCACCATCTAAAATATAGGAGAATCCTATCCATATTTAAATCATAACATTTATTCATTTAATGAAATCAGGCCACACACCAAGAATATTTTCTCCATCAATTAATAATTAGGGTTTCAAACTCATAAACAACATCTTACCTTCTTAGCAATCATTCATAAATGTTAGGACCTCATTTGATCTCATTCCAAGTACGAGATATTATTAACTCCATACCTCAACATCCTTTAAAGGATTAAGGTCCCATTCAAACCTTACATGTTTCATCTAAGTCAATTTCTCTCACTTTGAGCTAGAAAACTCACCTTCTTGAGATCGATATGACCAAATACCTCATATCTTACAAAATATTCTTCATGATTACGTGAAATTTGGTGCATAGCACTAAGATGACATTTTATAACTTCTCCAATTTTCACATTATCATAAATAGATCTGAAACTTATTTACCATTAGGACTTTCCTAGCTAAGTCATACAAATCAATCATTTTTGGACTAAAACAGTATGCCAACACCAAAAATTGATAAAAACCTATTCGAAGGCCCTAAAAATCTTTATACATCATGTATCACTCTCTTTCATACTCTCCTAGACTGATATAGGTTTGCAAGTGATGATCATACCTCATTAGGCCTCCAAACACCTAGACTAGGTCTAAATGAGCACCTACAAACCCTATTCTCGCCTTAGAACCAACCTATGAACCTATAGGAATGCTTAAAAACAATATCTTCATGCTCTCCATGCCTTAACAATTCTCTAAAACATTCCTCATGTCTTAAACCATCATGCTCAATCACACATGCAGACTAGGCCACCTGACAAAGCCATCTTAGGCAAGTAAATCTCACTTTTTCTATTCATGCACACTTTTGCAAAACATAAATACTATACCGCATCATCTCATTCATGATAAAGCATCATGAAACCCTATAATATCCCCATTATGCTTCTACAATTCACTATCTATTCAAGAAACCATGCCTTGCAAGATGATTTCAGATCATGACATCATGAACTCATGCCACACCTTGTCTTTCCATGATGTCATCATTACAAACTTCCTTGTGTACTCCTTAAATCACCATTTATCATTAACGATCCTTATACATCACTGATAATAGAAGCACACACATGCCAACAAAATCAACCTACAATTGTGTTATGTGATGGTCAATTTTGTCCTCTACTACTATGATATGCAACTCAACTCGGGAAATTATTGTGTATGTGTCTCTATATTTGGAGTTTTCACTTAAAAATCTTCAACCACACTTATGTACCTACAAAATTATTGTCTCTTTTGTTAAAAAATTTGTAACCTAAAAGGATTAGTTTAATGATAACTACTAACCTCTCCGATCCTCATAATTGCTAAGTGTTAACTACATAACACTACCTTGAAAAGGCCTCAAACCTACGTAATTCCCTCTCTTGGTGGATGTGTCCAAATTTACACAAAACAATGTAAATTTGTAATCCCTAATAAGGCATTAAATAATTGGAAATGAAATTTGGCTTCATTTTTGGTGCATGAGAGTGATCTAGGTCATCAAATTAAGATGTATTCATATTTGTAGCTCTTAGTATACTATAAGGAATTAAAGCTTCAATTATTTAGGCACAAAATTCCTTAGATTTTTCTTGAATATTTGATCATTACATGTACCAAGTAGGATAGGGTGTAAATTCTTATATCACTAACTTTTCTAATGGTTTCCTAGTCAATCGACCCTAAGATGACTAAGGTAACTTAGACATTTGAAAATATGTATGCTTTGAAAGTACAATAGATAGATTAGGTGACCTTATACACAATTATAACTTTATTTTATCCTCTATCGATGATCCCATCAAGGATTAGGATGAAACTTGATAAAAGACAAGATACAAGTAGTTAATATTTTTAATAGGTGTTATGTATAGGGTGAAATTGTTCCAAAGGTGCTAAGTTAAATAAAAAGTGGTGAACTATTAGACTCAAATTAGGGAGTCGATAGAGATACACTAATATGAAGTCAATAAATTAATAATTGGGTTCATATTGAGATAAATGCCAAATGTTTATTATAAATTTCCTTGGGACCTAATTTTTTATACTACAATCATAAAACATTTTTATCAGGCCATTTGGAATACCTAAGATAACATGCATGTTCTTTAAGGTAAAGGTTGCCTCGATAATATATCCCTAAAAAATCCACCTAAATATGTATAATATGATCTTATAATAACTAATAAACATTTTTACTAGGTTTTCATTTAGTGGGATGTAGCACATTTGCATGATATCTCCAAATCCTATTGCAACAAACATCAGTCTATCCATATCGAAATATGAATTTGGTAAGGTAACAAAAGAGAAATATTTTTCCCACCATAATAACACTCATATTATAATCTAAAAAATTAACAAGATGCACCCATCATACTTAGTCAAAGAAAAGTTGAGAAATCAATTAAATCATCAAAAACTAAGTAAAAACCTCACATTCATATTTTGCCACACAATTATAATACTAAAAACGCATTTAATTACACTAATTTCCTGTCATCATTAATTAATTAATAACATTATTGTAATCATCTAATGTTTTCCTTTTGGATGCAAATTAATAATGATTTTTTATTACAACACCCTTTTAATTAGTTAATTACCCATTATTAACTAATTACCAAAAACCTCATCTTTAATTTAATTAATTACGCTTTTTTAATTAAAAGCTACACTTAAAAATCTAAAATCCCACTAATTTTCCTCTACGATGCCTCTAAATAGCTTATAAAAGAAAATCATGACATATTAATTAATCCCAAATAATTAATTCAGTCCCCTATACTTATCATGGGTCATAATCATAAATAATTACTTCTAATCATGCTTATCCACTCCTAATCCTATATATCTATTATCCCACATTCATTACTAGGTATGTATTTCCCAAAGAGGAAAAATATACAAGTAACCTATTACTCCCTTACCAAAACATGCCTACTACTTTCTCATGCTAAGCTATTGCAAAAGAGCTTAAAGAAGAAGGGAGAAAATATTTTCTTGTTGAAGTAATAAAAGAAGAATCAAACATGGATTTGGCCATTTTTAATACATCTTTTACTTCACCAAGATACCTCTCCTTTAATTTACACCACTTTTGGCTTGCACTTGATTCACAAGAATAACCACTCTTCCAAATAAAATCTACAAGTCAAAGGGATGCTTACATTTATATGTTTATGTTTATGTTGTGTTTGTTTTCTTCCCTTTCTTCCTTTATCTTGATGTATTTTCATTAGAAGTAGATTAGGATTTACTTAGTATTAAAGATCTTTATTTTCTACTTTCATCTACATATGTACATATGAAACACCTGATGAGACACACCTTTTCTCATGTGCAATGTTTCATAAAGTTTCTAGAATTTGGTTAAAATTTTGTGTATTTTCTTACCTTTTCCTGTATTTGGTAGTGTTGAGTGTTGTTTGCAGGTATTAAAGAGGATAGGTGCTGCAAATTTTTGTCTTGATAAGGAAATTTTGACATTTTTGGATTTTCATCTTAGCTTTTGTGTCTGTGTGTGTTTCAACGAAGTCACTTTGGTTTTCAAAAATTCTCTCTATTTTTAGTGACCTCACATGCCCTTATGGAAGACTTTATTTGGGTTTTTCCAACACTTTGCGTTCATCTTTTAGAAAAAAATTATGTTATACATTGAAGTTACATCTTTCAATGAATTCATCACTCCATACAAAAAAATTTTAGATATCAGCACAATCATGATATAACTTAGCATATTTTTAGTGGAAATGGTTTCATGTCACATAAAACAACATTTATAGGCATAGTGAGGGTGATTGGTTATTTGTCTATCTGGACCCCTGGGTAAACAAACTAATAATATGGCTGAAGCTAGAGCCCTCCTTTGGGGTGTTTTGATTGCTAAGGAAAAAGGCCTTAAGGATATTTAGATTGAAGGCGATTCCTTAATTATTATAAAATCTCTTCTCAATAAAAGTAAGATTAATTGGCCGATTAAAAATATTATTCAAGACATCAAGGAATTGCTAAAGTCCTTTGATAAGATTTCTATCAATCATATTTTGAGGCAGGGAAATAAATGTGTAGACAAGATGGAAAATGTGGGAGTCCTTTGTAATGAATACAAAATCTGGTGCAAAGGGGAGAGATTACCCTCTAATATTAATGATGAAATCATTAAGGAAAAAAGGTGCTAAGTTTCATGATGCCGGCACAAGCGGGGGCAAGTATTTCAGGCACCAAGATAGATTATACAAAAACCACTATGTCTTTTCGAACTTAGTTTGGAAGAACAGTTTGTGGTTTGTGATAAGTTTTAGCTGGAAAGGCAACTTTGATAAAGTTTAGATGGGTGGTGATAGGATTCATGTGGAACCCGCTAGTCAGAATATGGAAGAAAGCAATAGGGATCTGTGGAACAAGTTAAAAGTTGGGGGATTTAGTAATTTTATTGCTAAATTACATGGTCACGACCCTACTCTTTCCAAGGATTTTGGTCAAGCATGGAAAGATGGGGTTTTTACTGTCCATGGTGTGGAGGTCGAGGTCTCGGAGGCCAATATTTCTAGGGTGATAGAAATGAAGATGGAGGGTTTAAAATATACAAGGAAAGAACCTGTAGAGATCTTGAGATTGAGTGGTTTTTTGTTGGCAAGGAGACTTGTTTTTTCTTGACTAATGGTATTGCTCACTTATGTATCCTTGGTATCGGAAGGATGTCTACCTTCAAGTTATGAAGTATATCACTGGAGGCTAAGTATAGAAAAATCTATACTCATCACATTACCTTCCTCAACATGTTTTATCAAAATTTTATGGTCAACATTCCTTTTTTCCTGGCTACCTCACTTTCGAACTCGTTCTTTAGCATTCTAGAACAAGAAAGCCGAGATGCCCCTTCATGAGGGTTTGATTCTTCTTCTGTTTGAGAATGGTAAGCCAGTTCTGGATCACCCTTTGGTCTCTATCCTGGAGGAGCATGAAGAGGATGATGACATTACCTTGGTAGAATGTCTTACAAAGATGAAAGAGGGAAAACTATCCCCAAGGGGGATGGAATTGACAGAGATTATAAGGAGGGTGTTGTTGGGGAAGCCAGTGCTTCCAGGAAGAATGAGTGTGTGGGTGATCCCACTATTTTCGAAGAGTGGAATAGAAAGATGGTGTACTTAGAGGGGGTCCTCAAAGCTATGGAGGATATGAATGAAGGGAAAAGGGAATCCATCTTGAATATCATAAATATTTTGAAGAAGATGGTTTCGCACTGTGTTCGACTAAAAATCGATGCGGGAGCTAAAGACTCAAGTAAAAATTCTTCCTGGACAAGAGTGGAGGAGATTGAAGGAGAAAAGAAAAGGAGGAGATTCAACCTCCATATCAGTAGCTCGGAGGAAGATTAGATGGTGGCTCTTTCTGGTTTCCTAGTTGGTTTGTTGTTGGATGTGGTCCTCTGGTGGTTTTTTGTCTCACTTGGTGGGTTTGTAGTTTCCTAAACTTTTGCTAGACTATGGGCAAACTATGATGCCCTATTTTTTCAATTTCTTTTTTTTTCCTTTTGGGGGTCATGATCCTACATTGTAAGAGTTAAGCCTGTTTAACTCATTTTATGGGACCTTCAAATTTGGATGTGCCTTTCTTGTTTTTCTCTCTTGGGCTTTGTTTTCTTTATCTTTCAAACAGTATAGGCTTCCCGATCCCTTCAAAATTTATTTTTACCGATCTAATAAAAACAACATTTATAGGCATAAAAACTCACACACCTCATGGTGAAGGCACCCTATTAAAAAGGTGAAATTTTCTTCCTTGAATTCACTTATTGTTTCTAGCTTTTTAGCACTTGATAAGTTATTTTTAACATTATTTAGAATGTTTTATTGTTTTTTTAAGACATTGGGATTTTATTTCTTGATTATATTCATATTTTTTCCATCATGGTTATTAGTGTGTGTTTATACCTTGGAGGTACATGTTGACCATGATTAAGTGGAGTATAAGTAAACTATAACAAAGACAATGGTAAAAATTTTCTATAAAAATTAGTTCTTTAGGAAGAAAAACTAAGTTCCTTTTATAGAGAATTCAATTTTATGTTCAAAAAAACTCTCTATTTTTATAGTGAACTCATGATATTGCGTAATAAACTCTTTATAGTGCATGATGAATTCTCTTTATTTCAACACCTTGAAACACCTTAGAGAAAATTCACTTTTAATGAACTCACTCAAATAAAACTAAACTCACTTCGAAAATAAATAAAATCACCTTGTGTTGTAGCATACTTGTGATAAAGAACTTGGGTTTTACTTGTCTCTCCTTTTGTCAAGCTTCATTTCTTGTTTTGATTTTTTTGTGTTGTAAAAACTACTAAAATCAATGTGCGAGTTACCATATTTACTTATCAAATATTATCATTATAAAATAAGTAAACAATTAAAAAATACAAACCAAATTTGATTGTTTTGATTGGGAAATAACACTTTTGTTTCAAATGCTTGTGTAGCATATTAGGCAAATAATTTCACTAAGGATCTATGTTTCTTGCAAAACTAGTATATATTGTTTTAAATGTTCTCTTAAACATATTTACTAGGGTGTTTGGTTCCCATATATATCTTTAGTTTCTTTTTGTATCCCCATATCAATTGTGTATTATATTTCATCACACTAAAAGGTGATCTTAGAAATTACAAATAATGAGGTGGTTTTTATTTTAGTATGGTTTAGTGGCTAGGATTTCATCACCTAGTCATTTTTTAAAGCTCATGTGGTAATAGGTTATATAAATTTTTGGGAATATTATTCATTTTTAGTTAAATAGGAGATCACTTTTACATGGATTATATGAAGTGAGGTATGCATTTCATCCAATAATCGATCCTAGACAATATCCCATAGGAATCATCTATCTTTTTTTTTCAAAGATCTATTGAATTAGCTAGAGTAAAGGGGAGGGAATTTGACACTTCAATCCACACCATTAGACAACAGTTCCTAATTTCATGGACTTATGCATTATGTACCAAAATTTATATTGATTTCACTCTTACAAACCTTATTGATCATAGCGAGGTTGCCAAAATTAGTCTAGGTTGTGCTTGATTGATTAGAATGCACTTCCAATCCAACAATTCAAAGTATCTATTTCAATATTTAATTATGCTATTGTGTAAAATTTAAAAGTTGTACATTAACGATGAAATAAAGGAGACAAGTAAAATGGGTGAAGAAAACAAGGATCGTGACTATATTGAAGAAAAAGTTGAAATTGAAGAAAAAGTTGAAAAAGACATATTCGATCAAAAAAAATATAAGCATTTGTGGGTTTTATGCGAAAATTGTGAGAACGTTACATATACTAAATCGTTAGTAGAAGAATTCAAAGGTGTTTGTCCACAATGTGGAGAAACTCTGCTAATGACTAGTTCAGATCGAATTGATCTTTTAATTGATTCTGGTACTTGGTTCCCCATGGATGAAGATTTCTCTTCTCTAGATCTTCTAGGTAAAAAAGATAAGATGCATTTTTTTAACATTGTAGCGGTTCGAGAGATTTCGAAATTATTTTACGACATAATTTCTCATAAATATTATAATAATTCTTATAAGACGTTTAAAACGTTAGTAGGATTCAACAATACTATTGTTAATATCCTTAGGGTTGTGATAGATAAGAAAAAAAGAGAATATTTGACACGTTATGTTTATGTTGATTCTCAATCACCTCTTGAGATGCTGTAAGACATTATTTGTCGAAGTTTGGAAATGGTTAATCTCTTAATGATTGAAATATTTATAGAAATAAAAGATGGAATATCTAGGAGGAATGAACTATATCAAAAGTATATAGATATTTTTAAACTATTATTATATACATACTTTAGATTTTGTTGATTTTTTTGGATATAAATAAAGTTTGCTTTATTTTAATTTTAATGGATATAAAGAGAATTTTCTTGATAAAGATAGTTTACTTTCTTTTAAAGGTTTTAAAGATTTTGATTCTATTCAATCTTCCTATATAAAAAGAAAAGCGAAAAATATACATATACTTTGCGAATTACGTCAAAAATTAGCTGACGTAGGGTATGAATTGCAGGTAATGATGATAAATTTATTGAAAATAAAACAAGACTATAACAAATTTATTAATGACCCCTATAAGTTTTCTAAGAACACAGACGAATTTAGAACGCTTCGTGAGGATGTATTTCACGAAATAGAGAAATCCTATCTCCATAATATGGGTTTTGAAATCGAAAAATTTCTTGACCTTTTTGAAGAAGGGCTCTTCGAGTAGTCAAATTAGACGAAACAATTGGGTCTAATAATTCAGAAGTGATAGTGTCGGAAGTTGAGGACAATAGTATACTTTGTAAGAAGGAAGAGCCTTCTATATATAATTTAGAAGAAGAATTGTGTAATATAGGGAAAAAAATTGTAATATAGAAGAATTGTGTAATTTAGAAGAAAAATATTGTAGAGATTATAGCCATCTATATCAACAAGAAAATCATCAAAATATATATCAAAATGTATATACTAATAAAACTCTAAATAAAGATACTATAAAAGATATATATTATGAATTGTTAGGAAAATCCTATTTAGCGCTCACATTATCGTTGGATTAATATGGTTGTTGTAGTGAGTTATAACAACTCATATATTAGTATTAGCATATAGTTAACATAACAATACGATTAACGTATTGTTATTATAATAGGCTTGGAGATATTTTTGAGGATATTACGGTTGAGATAATATCCTAGAATATAGGAGACATCCTCTTATATATGTAATATGTCCACATGGACAATAATATAAAGATAATATTATTTTTTTTTCGCGTATGCTTCCTAATTACCAAGATTTGGTATCTAAGCGATATGATATTTTGAGATTTGTAAGGGGTATGTATAAATTCTAATTGCCCCATTTGATGAGATATTTATTCTATCAAAATTTTTTTGTTGTAATGTAAGCGTAGTTCTGTTGGTATTTTTATCTTATAGTCTATGATTCACCGATGTCCATGTGCTCATACATTTATACCTACACAAAATTTACACATGTTTATTATTCACCTAATTATTCAATACAATAGTCCCAGTCTGTCATATCCTTCTCTGATCCTACAAATTTCTATTGCACTGGATAGTGTTAGTAGTCAGAACTGGATCTAGCGTCAAATTTGGTTCAATGAAGCATTCACATAGTCTTGGAGAGCTTGGTTGATCGTATCAACTTTGTTACATTTCCTTCGCATAGGAAACATATAAATAAAAATCAGTTTTGGCTCATATCAATTGTCTTATATTATAGGACCATGTACATTACCACAACTCATATTCCTCCTTCCTACTCACCACTCACAGCTTTTCCATCTAAGGTGTTTCGATTCCATAGTCATCCTTCATGAACATCAGCTCACGATGTTCATTTTGCATTCACAGAATCTCACAATTGCCACCATATGTCGCAATCTAAACTTGCCACATAATTTCTTTCTCGTGCCCATTGGAGATTCCACATGTAAATATTAGTGGAAGAAATGAGAAGCACTAAAGGCATCATCAAATTATTGCAAATTTAAATTTCCACATGGTTTTATGAGGAAAATACGAGTTTTTTTTTTATTAGAGGTAAAAAAGGGTTGAGGAGACCCTACCCCATATAAAATGTTACCAGTTCCTTACAAAAAGGCCAAGGGATATACCATTGAAGCCCAACCACAAATGTAAAACAACACAATATCAACAACAAATAGAAACAAACATAAAGGAAAGTATCCAAACAACAAATAAATCACCAATAACTAATAGTAGCGAAGACTTAAGAAAATAACAAAAAAACAACTTAGAACTAACATCAAAAAACCGATATCCCATTTTCTTTGTCACTCTTTTATCGGTTCCCCACCGCGTTCATACAATTGTTCCATTCTTTGACAAGGGAATTGATGGTAGCTTTCCAATGCTTATAGTTTGGCTCAGGGATCTCCATTTTGGGGCCTTTTCCTTATTTTTCTCTTTCCTTAGCTAGTTCCATGGAATGAATCATCTCAGCTAAAAGCTTGAGATGGTGGATGGTGCTCTTAACATTGAGGAGATGGACATCACAAATCTAGAACACAACTTATTTCATCTTCAACATATCCTTGGCCATCTCCAGACTTCTCTCATTGGCATTCTTGAGCTGTTCACTAAGGACCAAAGAAGATAACTTTTCCACTTTATCAGTCAAATCCTTTAGATCCATGGAGACCATACTAATCCTATGTTTGTTAATATCAAGGTATAGGTCATGTAATGATCAAATTCCCAAGAAAGTATGAGACTTAACAACGAGACTCTGGGAAGTAAACAATTTAGATTAGGTAGTTTTAAGAGCATGAAGGATCTTAATGGCATCCTATGAATTCTTGGAATGTTTATCATTTGTAGAGTCCTAAGATTTCTTACTCACCACCTCATCACTATTATCCCCTTTAGCAAAGAACCTTATCCTTATTGAAACCGACAAGTCTAGATTCCCATCTTGGTTTTCACCCGAATCTAAAATCTCCACTTCCTCAACCGGTTTAGGATCCTCCTCATCCCTGCTACATTTGTTGATGACACCATGACTCAGATTGGATCTAGTTCATTTAGCCATTGGTTTTCCAAATAGATCTTCACTAAGACTGTCCTCCTTGGGTGCTGAGCCTTCAGCGACAGATGCCCCAAATTTTTCATTTTTCCCCAAAAGGGGAGTTCCCAGCCTAAGAAGGGATTTAATGAGGCCATGGTGCAGAGGAAGGGGAAAGGTAATCGCTGTTGTATATATTTACCCCTAGGTAAATATAGATAAACACAAGCAAATCAGGTTTCGGAGGTAGAAAAGCATGGCACAGAAGCATGTTGGAGAGGCGGATGAACCCGACATCAAAGACATGTCGGAAGGGTTGGAAAAACCCAACACAAGCAAATCGGGTTTCAGAGGCAGAAAAGCATGGCGCAGAAGCATGTTGGAGAGGTGGATGAACCCGACAGCAAAGACATGTCGGAAGGGTTGGAAAACCCAACACAAGCAAATTGGGTTTTGGAGGTGGAAAAGCATGGCGCAGAAGCATGTTGGAGAGGGATGAACCCGACATCAAAGACATGTCGGAAGGGTTGGAAAACTCGACACAAGCAAATCGGGTTTCGGAGGCGGAAAAGCATGGCGCAGAAGCATGTTGGAGAGGTGGATGAACCCGACATCAAAGACATGTCGGAAGGGTTGGAAAACCCGACACAAGAAAATCGGGTTTCGGGTTTCGGGAAACACGAAACATGAAGCATGCAGATCGCAAAGGATGTCCCGATGCTCGAGGGTTCCGCAAACCTGAAAACACTTACAAGGAAATCAGGTCTCAGAGTCGAAAAAATGGCGGGGAAGCACGAGGTGAAAACATGTCAAGGCATCCTCCAAACCTGATGCAGATGTGAAGGAGAAACCCGAACCCGACTGGAAACAGACCCTGACGTGGGAAATATTCAGATCACCATAACTTTTCACAGGGAGCTCAGATTCACACAAGGTTGGACTTTTCAGAAATCTCTCGAGTGTCCTCTACCCAACTACAACTGGATATATTTAATTGGGTGGGAACAAGTTCTTAAAAATGTAAAATACACTTCGCCACTGTTGGGTTGTTGAGATTCTCACCTACCGCCATAATATGATGGGTTAGGTGCAGTCTTGGAGGTGGTTGGGGGCAGAATTTGAATCATTCTCTTCTCCCTCATTTTTTCCTCATATAAATTGTAAAGGAGGGGATTTTTCTCATGGTTGGACATTCTTGTTTTGGCCCCTCCCTTCTTCTCTTTGGCAAGTGGAGTTGTGGAGCTCAAACCTCCCATTGTAAACTGTAATGCAACCTTTGCCTCTTGGCATTTTTGCAGTGCATTGTATCAAACCTTCGGAGCAAATAAATGCATGACTGTGGATGTTTCTTAACCCCCTATGTGTTTCATTTTGCATCCTCCTGATCTTTCACTGTGAATATGTTTATCCGTGCATGATATTGCATTGCATTTCTATGGTTTGTGTTTATTGGCAAAACATATGTTCTTCATTCCTCGGTGCATCACCTCCATAGTTTAGGTTTTATTTTTATGCATTCTCTACCCTGTCTCCTTGGAAAGTTAGATTAGGTTTTTGGTAAACCCTCTGCATTTTATTGGTGCATCTGAATAGAGGAATAGGAGCCGGCCTTCATCTGGAGAGATTTTTGATTTTGCAAGGTCCCACACTTGGGAAAAGCTCCATGTTGTGCAATCGCACCGAGTCTCGACCGATCACGTTGTAGAGTCCCATGGGTGCTTTGTGATTCGACACCAACAAGAAATTTCTTGACCATTCCTATAGATTTCACAAAGGAAGTATACATGAAGAAAGGGAAATCATAGGGCTTAGCATTATGGACGTTGTTCAACATGGGGAAATGGTAACCATATATCACTTTATACCAAACTTCTAAGGTAATTTATTACATAAACAAGCGAGAAATTTCATAAAAAGGATGGGGCAAATTTCCCCAAGCATAACCATTATGGAGAGAGACATGCACTCCCTTACCTTGCACGAAGTATTCAAGATTATGTATAACACATCTGTGGATATATTATGGAAACAAAGCCTTATATTTATTGTTTCTTTCTCTAATTAATGCACGTATCATGAGAAGTATTCAAATGTCCAATATCTTTATTACACTTGTGCTCCCCCATGTTATTTTATCTAAACGTCTTGGTTATAGGTCATTCTCTCTCTCTCTCTCTCTCTCTCTATCTCTTTAAGAAATAGGTCCAAGCTATTATTATAAGGTTTGCGTCATCTTTTTAGATTCTATTGTAAGTTTATACACTTGAGTAATTTAGTTTATTCATATGGTTTAGTAAACATTGTGTTAGTTGTAAGTGGTTATGAGTTTGAAACCTTTAGATACATTTTAGACTTGTCCATATATTGAAATCATGAAATAATATTTATAAGTCTAGTGTCATAAAATTATGTCCATTATATCATTATAAAGAGTTTTGTGTCTAGTATCATAAAAATTTGTACTATCAAGAGTCGGAGTCATAAGTTAGTTTACGTCATCAATATTATTATTTTCAAGTGTCTTTTAAAGAATCCAGGTTATGTAAAAGAGTTTAAACGTTTTTTGGGTATTGTAATTGTCAAATTCATTTTCATTTAAAAAATTAATCTCGTTTTATTACTTATAAATTTCTAGTCCAATCCTCATATTGTCAAATATTGTAAAATTTCATAAAGTCATCATTTTTCATTGTATTTAAATAGTTTGAAAATAAAAATAATGTCTTGCAGATGCATTTTCAGTGTTACCCAAAATCCGAAAAATAAAGTGTTTCACATTACAGGAGGGAAGAAAAGAATAAGCTCAATGTGGAAACAAATGTACTTTATGTTCGCATCCTGCTAAGTTAGAAAAAGGTACACTAGAGGAATGAGGAACATGAGGCTGGAGGTCAATCAAAAACCTCTCATTAGTCACCAACTATGGGGCCACACAAAGCTATGGTGACAGTGTGTGATTATTTTATTTATTTTAGAGATGCGATTTACTTGATTGTGTGTGCAATATGATTTCATATTTCCTGTTTTGTGTTGAATAAGTGAAAAGTTCACATTGATGGGTGTAACATGGTTTCAATGTTCCATTTTCACTTTTCCCTCTTTTTCAGATTTGTATTCAGTAAGCAAGTTTCGTACATAATTCCTCGATGAAAAAACATAGTCGATAGAAGAAAGCACAAAGGAAAAGTAGCATCGGGAGATTTGGGTTGTTGCTTGTACTTATAAAACCATCCTTTGTTGAGTTTTGTTGTTGTCTTGTAAAACTATCCTTATTGAGATTGTTGGTTGTCCTATTAAACAATCCTTTTTGAGGTTGTTAGCTTTCCTATTAAACTATCTTTGTTGAGGTTGTTGGTTATCCTAAAAAGCTGTCGAAATCATGAGCACACACGGGTGGAAAGTTGCGAAAGAAGTGTGATTTTTTCTCTCCATGTTTTCATTAAGGGAGGAATGTTAGGAAAATCATATTTAGAACTTACATTATTTTTGGATTGATAAGGTTGTTGTAGTGAGTTATAAAAACTCATATATTAGTATTAACATATAGTCAACATAACAATACGATTAACTTATTGTTATTATAATAGGATTGGATATATTTTCAAGGATGTTATGATTGAGTTAATATCATAGAATATAGGAGACATCCTCATATATATATGTAATATGTATGCATGGAAAATAATATAGAGATAATATTATTTGTTTACTGTGTAAATATTGCGAGAGATTATAGCCATTTATATCAACTAGAAAATGATCAAAATATATCAAAATGTATATACTAATCAAACTCTAAATAAAGATAATATAGAAGATATATCTTACCAAGATTATGTTTCTTTAGAGTTTGATCGGAATAAAAATATAATTAGAAAAGATACTTCTATAGAAGATATATCTTATATAGAAGATATATCTTACGAAGATTATAACGATTCCTATCAAAAAGAAACAGGTTTACCCGACGCTATTCAAACAGGCATAGGTCGAGTAAATGGTATTACTGTCGCACTGGGAGTTATGGATTTCAAGTTCATGGGCGGCAGTATGGGCTCGGTAGTAGGTGAAAAAATAACCCGTTTAATCCAGCATGCTACTAAGAATTATCTTCCAGTAATTCTCGTATGTGCTTCTGGCGGAGCGCGTATGCAAGAAGGAAGTTTCAGTTTAATGCAAATGAGTAAAATAGCTGCTGCCTTGCATACACATCAAAAGGAATAAAATTTGCTATATATTTCTATTCTAACATCTCCCACAACTGGTGGAGTGACTGCTAGTTTTGGTATGTTGGCTAATTTCACAATTGTCGAACCTAATGCATACATTGCATTTGCAGGTAAAAGAGTAATTGAACAGACATTAAATCAGATAGTAGAGGAAGAATCTCAAACGTCTGATTCTTTATTTGATTTTGGAATGTTTGATGTCATGGTTCCACGAGCTATTTTAAAAAAGTTTTTGAGTGAGATAGTTAAAATAATAACTTTTGGAATTGAAAAGTCTGAATAATTAAGTAGATCCCAAAAACAAGTCGAACTTTTTTGGCTTGTACATACTTAAAAATTTGATCAAGTTTTTAAGTATGTACAAGTGTTATTATAGGCGCACAACTAATATCAGACTCTCGTTGTTAAAGAGTGACTAATGACTATTACATTGATAATATATCATTATATATAAATAGGAGGAACAGTCTATTATGGCTACAGAGCCAAGTATTCCAAAAGTACCATTTCAAGTACCTAGTGATGAAGAACCAATTTGGGTCGAAGTATTCTATCAGCTATTTCGCGGGGGAGTGCTTTTTTTAGGTAAGCCACTCGATGAAGAGAGTGCGAGTCTAATAATGAAAAGTATGGTCTATTTAAATCAAGAGAATAGGGGAGAAACAATAATGTTTTTTCTTCACTGTCGGGGTGGAGCAATGGCATCGGGAGTCGCTCTTTATGATCTTATGCAATACGTAAAACAAGATATAACTACAATAGGGCTCGATTTAAATGCTTAGGTGGGATATTTTATCCTACACGAGGGACTCGTAGTAAATGGGAAATAAATGAAAGTGGTAGAATTGTGATTCACCAACCTCACATGTCTTCTTATGATAATAATGAGGAGTATGAATTCAATTTCAAGTTTGAAGATCCTGGCTTCGAGGCATTTTATCTGCGCTATTTGCGGCAGTATATTACAAGTACATATCTAGAAACATCAAAAACATATTATGCTATGATTCATGCATTAATGGAAAGAGATCATTAACTTGGATCCACATATAGCACTAACTTAGGGCCTTATCGACTAAGTTGGCACATAATGCCTTTTCCTCGACATAAAGAGAAAGATGAAGATGATGAATATTATGAATTGATTATGATTATGATCATGCAAAAAACTATTTGATGACAAACTAAAATGTGTTACTCTATCCAAGTCAAAACTTGATTTTTAAACCCCGCGAGGTCAAACTATGTCCAAGTTAAATATTTTTTTAGAAATAAAATAAGGTGAAACTATATTTGATTTTAAATAAATAGATCTTACATAAATACCTTACACTCTATATAAATTTACCGCCATTTTTCAAATACGATACCCATTAACTCTACCAAAATTAGACTATCCTTTTGGACATCCAAAGTTAAACTTCCCAAAAATGGTTTAATGATAAAAATATGTCATTAGGGTTTTGAATTTTACCTAGAATACTTAGTAATTTTTCCAAAAATATTAAACTAGGTCAAACATTTAATTTATAGCCATTATGTTGTTTGATTTTACCTATATTTCCTTAGGAAAATTTATCAAAATACAAAACTAGGTAAACCATCCATTTTATAAGCGATTATGTTGTATGATATAAAAATCCAAAACTAGGTAAAGAACCCATTTTATAGCTATTATGTTATTCGATTTTACCTATATTTCCTTAGTCAATTCAATTCAAAATCCAAAACCTAAGTAAAAAAACCATTTTATTGTCATTATGTTATCTGATTTTACCTATATTTCCTTAGGAAAATCAATTCAAAATCAAAACATAGGCACATCTCGATTTTAAAGTGATTATTTTTTCTTATTTCACTTATTTTTCCTTAGTAAAATCAATCAAAATATGAAACCTAAGAAAAATATCCAATTTACAGTGGCTATGATTGCAAAAATTGTCTAGGCATCCTTAATAAGAAAATAACTAATCCGAAACCTAGATAAACATCAAAATTGTAGTTGTTATGTTACCTAATTTTGTCTAAAATCCCTATCAATGATTAAAATATTCAAAACCTACACTCAATCCCATGTTTTTCATCCATTACACTAATTAAATTTACCCGTGACTTCATTCAATCTAAAGAAAATTCAATGAAACAAACTAGATCAAGTTTCAACAAAGTAATGATACCTATTACATAGTTAGTTCATAGAATCTACAAGAAAGTAACCCATTCCTACATGAACATTTAAATCATTTGTACAAAAATGAGCTTAGCCTCATCGATCATAGTGAGGGGGAAGAAGGGCCTCATGACATTCTTGAACATAATTTTTCTCGAATAGATAAATTCTTATATCAAAACAAAGACAAATTCCTTCACTTGGTAAAATTAGGTCCAAAACTCCCATTTTAATTTTATCTTACTTTCATTATAAGCATGATAGATGTGGGGATAAAAATAAGCATGTTTCATTTAATTGTCTTGATGATGTCTTAAACCCAAGAAACATATTTACGTCATTAAAGAAAGAAAACAACAAAGATAAATTTTATGCTGACATACCTCATAAATCATCTAAATCTAGGAATTGTATACCTTTTATAAAAATAAATGATGACATGAGAAAGGAGGGTTAAGATCAACCACACATAGAGATTAATCAAAGGCATATGGTCCAAGATTAACTGTAAACTCGAGTCAAAAATCTACGATCTTAGCTTCTCATATACGTACATAAAGTTCTAAGGTCACTCACACTGAAAAAAATAAGGTGACCTATGAAAGATATTACATACAAAATCATGGAGGAAAATAATCCAAATCAAAACACGCTTTCATATCATATATTCCAAATAATGAGGTAAGTATTTAAAGTATGAAAGGAAATATTTGAAAGAAATATTTAGTGTTTTATATGAAATTAGTGAACATCAAAATAAATATCACTTTGAAGAGCTATCTCCCTACCCCTTTGATAGAGAGATGTTATGCATACCCTTTCCATCCAACTTTAATCATCATAAATTAGAAAAATATCATGGGAAGGGTGACCCTCAACATCACATTAAATATTTCTTCATGGCTTGTCAATATTTTTACGGTGAAAACGACAACATTTGATTATTACCACATATCTTAGGAGACCAAGATATTTAAGAGTTTTTCCACCACATAAAGTGATCAATTTTCACATTTAAAGATTTATCTAAGATATTCATTAGACACTTTTCCTTTAACGAGAAAGTTTTTCCATCGTGTCTTATTTTTTTCATTGATGTGAAGTCCATTGATGGAAAATTATGTCATGGTATCATATCAGTCTCCATGAAGAGTTAGTCAAATGTTAAACATGAAGGTTGTTTGGCCGTGTCATGTTTGGTGATGGTTTTGAGGTCCAAGAGCATGGTTTATCTCGCATTGTCACAATATGAGTCCTCCTAAGGTGGTTAAATGTTTTCATGAGGTCAAGTATGGTCTAATAGGCATGTTATAGGTTTTAATGAGCCATCATGGTCAATTCATGAGGTACATGGTTTTAGTCAGTCATTCGAGGCCTATTCCTAGTCCTAGAGCTCGTGGTTTGGTATGAAGGTATGATTTTTGGAACTAATAGATCATGGTGAAGCATGGTATCATCATGGTGATAATGTACACGATATGTATGATGAGTTATAAGTCTATTTTTAGAGGTATAGTACATGTATGAAGTTCTTGGGAAAAAGCGGTGAACACAAGCTAAGTTGGCATAGTAAGTTTGATGTAGGAACACTATCAATACACATTCCAATAAAATTATTTCCTATCTATATGGTCAAATGAATAATTCTAAGGTGTGTGGAGTATGAGAGAGAGTTTGAGATTTCAAAATCTCAAATAGGGACTCAAGCTTGTCAAGTAGATAGTTGAGACTATAATAGGTGTTACTATGTGTGTTAAGTGGTATTAAGAGTTTGTTATGGTTTGAAAGTGTCTTATTAAGTTCTACGGGGTGTAATGAGTATTTTTGTGCTATTGCATCATTAATATTCTTGTAATAATGTAGAGAGTAGCAATTATATATCTAGGAGGTGACTGGAATTCCAACATTCACAAAATGTCGAGTCTTAGGGATCAATTAAATTTTGAGAGTAAGAACTTGCATGGAGATTTCAAGTATAGTGATCATGGTAGTGAGTTTGTAAGTTAATTCCTTGTATGGAGGAAGAGAAGAATGAGGTAGCAAAGAAGGTTTAAGTATTTTTTTAGTAAAGAAGATTTAAGTATATTTTTGAAGACCCACAATTGAAGATGCATATATATATATATATTTGTGTGTTTACTTTGTGTTCTTGATTTTATAGAAATATTACACGATTTATATTCACCTTGTATGGATGTTTCACTGGTAAAAATGTGGATGTTAATTTTTATGTGCTTATCTTAGGATTTGTAGTGTACTCATACTCTGTTTTGATGGTATGCAATTTTCATAATTCAAGAAAAGACTATGAATGCTTTGGAATTGTATATTGTGAACTCTTCCTTGTATAGCATGCATGAGATGTAAATATTTAATCTCGATATTGAATATGATTTGATAAAACGTGAATTTGTTACTCTATTCTAGTAAGAAAACAAAGATTGGCTGCCTTGGTTTCTTGATATGACTGAAATGGTTTTGTAAAAAAATTGAGAGGATATTTCACGTGTTAATGAATGTAATATATTTTTTTATATGGGTTGAGGGTTTATAGTCATGGTTCAAGGAAGAATGTTTGATGTTTGTGATATAGATGACCGATATTGTGACTCTGTATATGAAACATACACGAACTTATCTTGTCCATCAAGAAGTTGACTTGATATGGTGTATGGTATTTCAGATTGGATGAAATAGAAGGATTTCAAGGAGATAGGGGTGAGGTTGATCGAAGGAAGAGTCTATGTTTAATTGTAGGAGAGTAGGAAATACATTAACTAGTCTTACACCTATATACGATACAATCAACCTTAAATAATCATTTTGCATGAGTTTTCATAGCCTACTGGTAATGTGAGATCATGAAGAGACTATAGATCAACATGCTAGAGAATTTTGAAATAATAACTCAAAAGGAAAAAAAAAATATAACCAATTTCATTCTCTTGGGACTGTATTGTTGAATATAGTTGAGTGAGGCTAGGGTTTACTTTTTGAGAAATGTAATCAACTCCAATTTAGTTGAAACTTTTAATAAATAATTATAAGGGACATACAAAGGAGAATACACTAAAAATTTGAATAACTAAGGGTTAACTTTCAAGATTTTCATGAAAATTTGGGGAAGGCTAGCCAAACATTTTCAAAAGGCTAATCTAGAGGGTGTTTTTGCATCGGAAGTGGTATTTCCCTTTGAATATGAAGCTTTAAAATTCTAGGATAGATAAAATGACTTAATGAGTGCTCAAGTATCTACTCATTATAGCTTGAAGCCATCTGCATTAAATTGTATGCATGAAAGTCATATTTCTCGTCCTAGTTGAGGGTTTGTAAGATTAAGAAGAGAAAGTGGGACATATAGAGAAGAAAGAAGAGTTAGATCCTCAAATTTAGGGTACACCATATATTTAACAAGATATCACTAAGGAAGTAGAAAGGGTCTTCTAGGTATATATGGTTTCCTCTAACCATGAATGTAGCTAACTACTTGTCTTAAGTGTGTTTAAGGGTAATTAATATCGTAATGGGGAGTAATATTGTGGGTTGAGTTATTTGAGTTGATTTTTGGATAAATTTAATCATGTTTGAAGTAAGTGAGCAAGGAAAATAAGCCAAGGAGTGGTGGAGAGGATTAAGAGCTAAAAAATCATTCTAGAAAAAGCACTAAGGAGCTAAAAGTTGACAAGATGGTGAAAGGTGAGTTCTAAAAGGAAAGTTCTTGAAATTAAACAAGTTTGAGAGTTAAAGTAGATGTAAATGAAGGTGTAAGAAACCTTTGATGGTAGTGAGGCATTTCTTGTTTCATATTGTCAAATCAAGCAATATTTTGAGCCTTTTTTGGCCAAAATAGATCCTCTAATGCAGAGCTAAGGGAAGAATTTATCTTGAACCTTGTTAGTTGAGTGAAATATATGGTTTTAAATATTTTTCTCTACATCATTCGGTATCAGATCTATTTGAATTTATTTTATATTCATATGTTGTGTTAATATTGAAGTGATTGAGTTGCGGGGTTAAGGAATCAACTTTTAGAAGAAAAAGGTGAGAAGTAAGTTGTTATAGGTGGGTGTACATGATTTTGGGTACTAATTGTATACAAAAAATCACGCACTTCGGGCAATTATCTAGTCCTTATAAGATACTAATATTCATGTGATTCCTTAGTAAAAACAATACTAATTAACCCATGTTGTTAGCCACCTTTCTTTGTTATTTGTTATTTCTCTTGGTCTTATACCCTTTACCAATCTAAATTTTTATACGTCAACATTTATCATCCTGGACACCAACACCCATCCGAACACCAACGCCAGAATCCTCATCCCCTCTTGGTGACCACGACCCCTTTTTACTTTATTCACATGTTTTGGGCCCCTTATAGCCATTTGAACATCTTATCTTTTTGGTAGTCAACCTTTTTAGGGTTAATTATGAAATTCAAGCAAGGGACTAATATAAATATAAAGTTATGTTATTTTAATAAGGGACTAAACACTAAGCATTAACTATCACCACCTAAGGTTACATCCATCAAGTATCTAAGAGCTCCATTACATCCATCTAGCACCATACAAGTAACACATGAGTTAGTTATTCTCCATACACTTAATATGAGGGAAGTTAGTTTTATTCCATGCACACATTTAATACATTTATTTACATCTAGCTTATTTGATTCCTATCAAGTCTGAAATGAACAAGAGCCACCTAGGTAAAAATTCGGCACATAGACACAAAACTACATTGGGTCGGAGATGTAGTGTAGCATTCAGTCAATGTAATTTCACCATTGTGAAACATGAGGACCTCATTGTACATCTTTATTTTTAGGATTTGATGTCTATTTGAGGTTTTGTAGGTCAATACTTCATTATAGGTTTTCAACGACTTTGGCAATCATTGTGTGACCTCATAGTTACCAAAGGTAAACAACTTACAACCACTCAAAGGTGGGTTTTTAGCATTTTTCATAAAAAGGTTCCCAAAACCAGGCACAGGGTTCCCTCGGCTCCCCCTGTCCCTCTCCAGTGCCACCTTCAAGCTTAGTTTTCCAAATATGCATTTTCTTGAGTTTCGAGTGTGACATGCAATCCTTCATATTTTCTAGTTTTCCATCTCTTTACACCTCTGGTATTTCTATGAATCAACTAAGTCTTGTTATCCTCTCTTTGCAATTATGGTTTTCATTTAGTAGCTTAGTTTTCTTGGGTTAATTTATGTACCTAATTATATATTCATCTACTACTACAATAACAATCAGATTAGGCATAAATTTAACATTTAGCTTAATCATGTTGGTTAACCCCAACTCGATCAAAAAAATTTGGCTAGTAATTATTTTCCTCCATTAGACACCTACAATCATGAACATCTCCATCCATGCTTATTTACGAATCATCTTGATTGTATCAATAAGCTCAAAGAATATTTAGCTACTACCTATATTCATCCTCATACCTCACCTGAATATGTATACCATAAGTTTACTTTTGTTTTATCTCTTAATGAGGATCAAATAAATTTCACATCAGATGAGCTTCCTTCTCAAGAAATGTTAGAACATGACCCCCCTTATATATTTAGGTTTGTATCAATAATGTCGGGTCAAGCATGCCTTAGTAGACAATGGGTCAGCCTCAACATCTGTAACATATCTTTTCTTCATCACTTAGGCATTTCTGAAAATTATTTAGCTCCTTCATCAATTTCTATTTATGGATTTGACAATATTCCTAAGCATGTATTAGGTACCATTGCTCTCCCTGTCACTATTGGTCCATGTACAATCATTATTCCATGCCATGTCATGCCCAATAACCTCAATTATAATATTATTCTTGGGCGGCCTTGGATCCATGTCATGCATGTGGTCCCCTCTACTCTACATACACGACTTAAATTCCATTGTCAAGGATCTACTTATTATGTCTTGGTTGATCCATCCCATTTTGCATATTTCCATTCTATTGAGAAATCCAATGATACTCCTTGTTCTTCTGCTTCTACTCAATAATTTTCTAAATATGGGCTAGGATATGAATATTTGCAATGTAATGGCTTCTTCGATATGAGCTTAGGTCAACAAGAACATGGAGTCACAACACTCTGGGATCTTCCCACATAATCTCACAAATTTGGATTGGGATATCATCCTCCACCTCTCCCTCCTTCAGAAACTTATACTACCTTGTATACTTCTTCACTTCCTCTTATACATCTAGAACTCATCAATGATGTTGCCTCTACTTCCTGGGATAATTTAGACATTTTTCTATTGATGATGCTCTTCTAGAACACATGGGAATTTATGATCAATTCCCTTCCTTTCACCATAAGATGCGTTCTCCATTGTCCCTCAATGATATTTCTTACTTTGGAGAGTCTGATACACCTACTAATGACATTGATCCTCCTGATACTATTCCTATTGATCCATACATCAAGGATCGATCAACTCTTCTCAATGAAGATACCATTCAATATAACCTTGGTACATATGAGAATCCACACATAATTTTTTTAGCTACCTCTCTCATGCCTAATGAACAAAAATATATCAAGCAATTATTTCATGATTTATCTGACATTTTTGCATGGGACTATAGTGATATGTTAGGTATTGATCCATCTATTACAATGCATAATATCATTAATAATCCTAGTGAAAAACCCGTCTAATGGAAAATCCATAAAATACACCCAAAAGTCACGCTCCTAGTCAAAGAAGAAATCCAAAAATTACACAACCTCGATTTTATTTTTGTTGTTGATTATCTTGAATGGATATCCAATATTGTCCTGTTATGAAGCCATATGGTGAGGTCTATTTTTACATCAAATTTATCGATTTGAATAAATCTTGTCCCAATAATAGCTTCTCAATGCCTCATATTGGTGCTATTGTTGATTCCACAACCAAATATGATATATTATCTTTCATGGATGGATTCACAGGAGTTACAACTAAATAAAAATCAGCCCATCCGATCAAGAAAGACCTCTTTCATCACACCCTAGGAATCATTTTGTTACACTATCATGCCATGTGGCCTTCAAAATGTCGGGGCCATCTATAAATGCATGATGAATCACATATTTCATGACTACATTAACAAGATTATTGAATATCATGTTGATGAAATGTTTTCAAAATCATTACATCATTACACTCATGCTCAAGATCTACGAACATTGTTTGAATGATTACGCCAATATAATGTACTCTTGAATCCTAGCAAAAATTTTTGGGGTTGCAACTAGAAAAATACTTGGATATATTATCTCAAAATGTGGTATTAAAATAGATCCTAAAAATATTAATGCCATCTTGTAGACATTCCTCACCCTAAAATTTTTCATCAACTAAGATCATTCTATGGGAAAAATTCAAGCTATTTGGTGGTTCATTGCACAATTTTCTGATAAAAATCGACCCTTAACATGACTCATGAAGAAATATACTAATTTCTTATGGGATGATATATGAAATTAAGTATTTGATGACATCAAAGAATATATTTTGAATCCACCCGTCTTAGTCCCTCCACTAGGTGACTAACCTTTCTTATTATACATTCCCACCATGTTTCATTCCTTAAGAACCTTGGGTGTAAAACATGACGACTCTCAATGTGAAAGGGAAATCTATTACATAATTCTAACACTACTCTCTTATGAATGAAACTACAGGTTACATGAAAAATCTATGTCTCAACCTTGTCTTTGTCACAAAAAAATTGTGCCTTTATCTTCTTAACAAAATGATACATATCATCACCAAAGCAGATTCATTACGATACCTCTTATCTCGCACACATCTATTAGGACGTCTAACATGTTGGGTTTTTCTTCTCACTTTGAATTTGATTTCAATTTTACATTACAAAAATAAATTAAAGGCCAAGTCATAGCATATCAATTTTCCATGACACCTCTTTGTGATGCATCTCCTATCTCTGATTCTTTCTATGATGATTTCACTTTGCTTATTTTATTGATTTTGATGTATGGAAAATGTAATTTGATGGGTCTCATTGTCACTCTGGTACTAGGGCTAGGATATTTTCATCACCCCACATGGTGATCCCCTCACCTTCACATATTGATTATGATTTTCTTGTATATATAACATTGCTGAATATGAATCCCTCATCCTAAGCCTTATCACCACTAAAAAAATACTTATTCATTACCTTTTCATACACGGTGATTCCTAACTTGTCATAAATAAAGTAAATGATACATATAACACAAAAGAGGATTACTTAATACCATATAATACACTTGTCAAAGATCTCATGGTTATGTTTGAGTTCTACTTTATCACTTTGTCATCCCCCACAATTACAATCATCATGTTGACGCCATGGATAAGGTGAAATCAATTATCCCCCAATATATTACTGATGAGAAAGCCACATTCATCATGAGGAACTTATGACATCCTTCCACTTTCACTCTATCTCTAGCAACTTATGTCATAATGCATAGTCATGAAAATCCCAAATGGTTTACTTTGATTTACAACTTCTTATATAAACAAACAACTCCTAATGATCTATAATCTCATGAAGATCATCATTTATGAAGTGAGGCTACCTTTTATGTCATTGTTTGGACATAACTATTTAAATGTGCACTAGATGGGTGTATCTTACATTCCTTAGGGCTTAACAATATCCCCACGTTATTTCATAAGTACATGATATCATGCATGACAGTCATTTTTCTGGTAAATCCATGTCTCAAAATCTTTTTCTTCAAGGATATTATTTCCCTACTATCAAACATGAATTCCTTGAATATGCTACTCACCGCAAGAAGTTCCGAAGCATGACCACCTTCACCACGAGACCCTCATATAATCTCTAACTAATCACACCAACATGGTGATTCTTCCTCTGGGGTTTTTGCTCATTGACATGATAAATAAAAAGTCGGTTGATGGACATAAATACATTATTACTGCTATCAAATTATTTACCAAATTGGTCAAAGCATTCCCCTTTGTGTAATATAACCTGCACTTGCGACATTTACGGTTTCCTCACTACCCATATCATTACACGATTTGGTGCTCCATCTGTCATTATCACTGATAATGGACATTCCTTCAAACATAAGGAGTTTAAAAATATTTGTGAAAAAATCAAAATTAAATAGTCATTCTCTACTCCTTATTACTGCAAGGCAATGGCCAAGCTAAGGCCACCAACAAAACTATTGTCAAAATTTTACACAAGATAGTTACTTCTAGTGGTGATGAATGGCATAGTAGAATATTTTACACTCTTTGGGATTATCAAATTAGTGTGCATGAACATTCTAATGCAACTCCTTTTTAACTATTATACAATGTAATGAGGTTGTCATCCCACTCAAATTGGAGATATGATAATTACATGTTTCTCTCAAATCATACTTAAAGACAATGAATATCACAAAACCCACCTTCATGAGTTAGAGATGTTAGAATCTCACCATCTCCAAGAACTCAAAAACATTCGTTCCTATCAATCTCACATCGCACATGCATATAATCACAAAATTCTTTGTCATGAATTTAACATAGGAGACATCGTCTTAAAAGAAAATTAGATGAATAAGAACATTGAAGATCCATTTAAAGACAAATTCAAGCCCAATGTGTTGGTCCTTACATTTTTATTAACAAATGTGGTGGTGGAGTCTATCGCCTTACCACCCTTTCAGGAAAGCCACTAAAATTCTACCGCATTACCACCCTTTCAGGAAAGCCACTAAAAAACCCACTCAATGTCATGCATCTTAAGAATTAATATGCATAGAACAATGTTCATTTCCGGATGACGCACTCTTTTGCTACAGTTCACACTTGACTATTAAGGGCATACTATAAATGTAAACCTCACACACTACACATTATACATTCACTTTTACATAATACACACTTCACACATCACACATCATACACTCAGGAGATCTTCTCTCACAACCTCTACTATACACTTTGTGTCTCATTCACTACACACATTCACACACTACATCTCTTATATCTATTTCTAAATATTGTGTTCATTAACCTATAACACATCTAGTTTTGTAGTTCATAGTTGACTATTGAGGGTTTCAATATAAAATGAGCCTCACCACACCCAATCAATTAATCTCTCATTTTATTTTACTCTAAACTTTGCACTTTAACGATCACATCTTTTTATTACACACTCTCGTTTATAGTTCATTCTTGACTTCGAGGGAGTGTAAATGAATTAAACTAATTGCATACATATACATCCACTAAGTGGACATTTTTCTCTTATCATTCCATTTTGTATCATCCATAGAATACTTCATATCTTGGTCACATTTATTCGCTTACTTATGATTTTGTATATACACTTTACTACACATGCTAGATAAATATCTTGTATGTCATTATCTTCATCATACACACATGTGTGTTCACTTTCATTTATATTTTTGATCATCTATTCTATAGATCTATATACACAACATGAATGTTTTATGCAGTACCTCTTACCAATCCAACATTGGCTCCAGGGGCATCCAATTTCATAAATTACAAGTGTTATTGTTTCAATTTGTTTCATAACACACTACTTTATCGGATTATACATGTTTTTAAATAATTTTTATCTTTCTAACATGATATCAAGTTCTTCATTTACATCATTTATTTTGTAGGACTATCTACTACCATGGTTCTATGTTACATTTCTTTCTTACTCTTTGTATGTCATTGTTTACGGTATTTTCACTTTGTCTTATGTGAAGACTATGCTTTAGGATTTGTTGGCCTTTATTGTATTGTGACATAGTGAGTGGTGTTACAAATTTTAAACCCCCTTTTTGGTGGTCTATATTGTCTTCTTGCATGTTTACATTGTCTTCTTGTTTCTTATATTACACATTATCTTCATGTTTGGTAGATTACGTTTTACATGTGTGTTTTTATTTTCTTATACTATCACTTATTTCCTAGCCACTTTGTTTGCATTTATTTTAGTTTTTACCAAACATATTCCCTCCCCCTATAAGGAAATTTTTCAGTTCGGTGGTAATTCCTCCTTTGTGCCACATACTCCTTCCACAACGTCACATGTACCCCAAATGAGGGTGTATCATTTGGGTGAAATATTCACCCTATATAACAATATACAGTCATTACAAAACATAAAAAATACTGATACAACATAGTTTCAGGGATAAAAATCAGACTTGGGTTCTTATAAAAATACATCCCTTCTTGGACGCATATAACCAGGGGAAAATACACAACACGCATTACTCCCTAGTTAATCACAATCTATAAAAATCCACACAACATATTTTACAAGGCATGTAGTCCTAAGTAGTTTTACGTTGGATAAAATTTTACACATCATCTATAGTGGTGTACTACATTACGGGAAGTAGTTAAATCTTAGAGGATAACACCAACCTTTTCTAACTACACTTCTTCCATATCACTAGCATGAAATCACCCCAAAACTCATGGTGATGAAATTGGCATGAGATCGTCCAAATAACTTGGTATTCTACAACATCTATATAATCCTTTCTACATTCTTTCCTCATCATGAATAAGGTGCACATGTTCCTATTTCTGAATTTTTATTTTACATGCTTTCATTACCTACTTTTTACACATTTTGATCATATACATGTGTATTTTACTACTTTTGTGTTCTTCTCTTTTGCATATTTTCTCATCCGAGAAGCGGTGGTCAACATCCTTGAACATCACACATAATAAACAAGTGATATCAACAACACGCACATCACGACATCTACACATGTGTTTCCTCCCTAGGTCCACTTTAATCACCATTTTTTTCAATTTCTCCTCCTTAGTACCCACGCTTCACATTTTTATCACTCTACATGTTGTCTTGTCTCCATGCATGCATTCATCATCAATCTACATAGTTATTAGGTACAAATATCTTATATATTTTATGTTACCAAGTTTTTTCACCAACATAAAGTGGGGAAAATGTAGACACAAAATCATGCACTTTGGGATCTAGTCCTAATTACATACTACAATTCATGTGATTCCCAAGTAATAAAAGTAATAATTAACCCATGTCTTTAACACCCTCTCTTTTCTTTCTATTACTTCTCTTGGTCTTACACCCTTACTTACTCAATTTTATTTTTATACTTCGACATTTATCATCCTAGACTTAGGTTCCCGAGTTAGGATGCTAGCGACAGATGATCACTTCCCCTCTAGGTGTAACTAACCTATCTCGTACTTTGGTCACATATTTTAGGTCCTTTCTATTCATTTGATTATGTTATATTTTTGGTATTCAACCTTTTTAGGGTTAGTTATGAAATTCAATTAAGGGAATCATATAAATAAAAATTTATGTAATTATAATAAGGGACCAAACACGAAGCATTAGGTATCACCACCTAAGGTTGAATCCATCAAACATCCAAGAGCTCCATTACAATGATATAAAACCATTCAAGGGACACAAGGGATGATTATTCTACATAAACTTCATATAAGAAAAGCTCATTCTTTTCCATACACACATTTACTACATTTCTTTACATCTATCTTATTTTCTCACTATTAAGTGAAATATGCACAAGATCTGCCTAGGGCATAATTATGTAGACACATAGAACTACATTGTGTTTGAAATGTAGTGTATTTATCAATCGTAAGTTCACCATTGTGGCAACTCAAGATAGTTTAACCCCTCATTCTACATATTTTTTTAGGATTTGATGTCTATTTGAGGGTTTTATAGGTCACTACTTCATTGCAGGTTTCCAGTGACTTTGGTGATCATTGTGTGAACTCATTACAACCAAAGATAAAACACGGTGAATAACTTGCTATCACTCATAGGAGGGTTTATGAGAATTTTGTAGACACGAGATACCTAGAACCAGGGCCTAGGTCATCCGTAGGTACTCCTTTCCCCATCTAAGTACCCCATTCTAGCTTATTCTTCTAGATCTACATTTTCCTAAGTTTCAATGTGACATTAAGTGCTTCATATTTTCCTTTTTCCAGATCTATACACCTTTGGGATTTCTATAAATCAGCTAAGGCTTCTTACCCTCTCTTTGTACTTAGGGTTTTTACTTTATTGCTTAGTTTTCTTGGGTTTATTTTTGTACTTAATTGTATATTCATTTCTTTCTACAATAACAACTAAATTAGGCATAAAAATCACATTTATCTTAATCACTTATACTGTCTCAAGGAAGTGAATTTGTATGTGACCAGACCTTGATGAAGAATAAATTATTAGTTATGAGCCATAAATATATTATCATTCTTGAATCCTCATTGAAAAATGCCAATTTTGAAGGATGAACCTTGATGTTTGAATCTTTCTTGACATTTTAAGGAACTTTGATGCTTGAATATTTTTAGAACATTGTTGATTAATACATTTTTATGAAGGTTTGAGGCATATATTTACCTAAAAGTGGTGGAGTGTTGACTGGTGATAGGTTGAGAAGATAAGTAAGAAAATATTTAGAAGGGGAAATTTGAAGTACTGATAATCTCAGTGAAGCATCTAAGAAGAGATAGAATACTAGAAAAGAGTAGAGCATAACATTGAAGGCAATAGGAAAATCAAAATGACTTCGGTGTAAAATATCTAGGTGAGGACCTAAAGGGGTAAGATACTTGGTTGAAGTTCTCATGGAGATGTTCAAAAGTCATATGGACAATAGATTCAAGAGCTTATAAGAATCTAAAAGCTATGGTAAAGTTAAGGAAAGCACAAGAGTGAAAGATTTATTCTTAGAGAAAGAATTAAAGGAAGAAAGGGATAGGTGTGAGAATTTGGAAACCATGATCAAGACGATGATGAAAGAGAAAGTTCAAATGTTTGAATAGAGGATGAAGAATAAGGTGAAGTGGCCTATAAAGCTACCTATGAAGAAGAAACACAAGATGATTGATTTAGAAAGAGAAATAGTGAAGGACACTCATGAAAGAGTGAAGAAATATGGGAGGCTATATGAAGAGAATGAATTAGAAAGAGAAAAAAAGGAGAAGGTTTCAATGAATAATTATATCATGAGGGCCTTATCGGATATTTTTTTATTATATAACTTCATGTTTGAATGCGTGTTTGTGGGTATGAAGACAAGAATGATTAAAATGAAAGAAAGAAACTCCAAATTGATAAGAATTAATGCAAATGAAGCACATTTGGAATAATATGAAGCTGAAATAGGACAAGTATAGTTGGTATAAGGAAAAGAAGATAAAATATAAGATCATAAACTTGATCAAGAATACTATAAAGATCCAATTCCATTCTATGATGTATGGGAAGGCTACTTGGAATCAGAATAAAGTGTTAGTGGGAAAAGTGAATCTACAAACTATGAAACATGGAAGACCAATTAGATGGTACAGGTTGGAAGTGAAGAAGAAAGAGGTTTAAAATTCACTCATAATGAACCTAAGAGGAAGAAATAATATACTAAGGGTAAACACAAAGTTTATCATTCAAGGGAGATCAGAAATCATGGCTTTATTATGCCTATATGGATTAAAATAATTGTAAAAAAATTGGAACCTAAAGAGAATACAAGTAAAGATTAGTTATGAAAGGGGTTTGAGTCAAATTTATAAGCCACAGATACATGAAGGACCTGATATAGGGAAAGGTTCAAGATATAAATGTAAGCAGATAGCTGATATGTAACAACTCACCCTAAGCATATGATAATCAAAAATGGATAGTCAAGAGTAAGAATCAAGTGAGTACACTACAATACTGCATGAAAAATGAGGTGAACACAAGTTCAAGGGAGCATGATAAGATGGAAAAATCAAACCAAGCATGTAAGCAAAGACTCTTATAGAATAATGAACCAACTCTAGAAGAAGGCAAAGGCATATTTGAAGGTAAGGAGGTGATTTTGAAACATTAGATGGCTTGAGATTAATGAATGAAACAATAAAAAGAAAACACCAAGCTTGCAAATAGGTGAATAGAGTAGATATATGGGAATTTTTGAATGCTCCTACAAAAATGAAGAAGAGCCATGGAGGAGACGTGAAGATTGTGCACAATAGAATGACTATGAAATTCCTATGTTTGATGAGGCCATGGATGAAGAATACACTCTTACGTTGAAAGCGAAAATTTACATAATTGAGGAAATATTTCACTCTCCAAAAAATCTATAAGCAAGGAGTGAAGACAAGATGAGTAATTTTGATGAGGATGTGATTGAAAATGTTGATTTTGTGGGTGAATTCCTATAAATTGTACCAATTGATTCTACTTGATGCATCCGAGAAGCACGATACGAGAAAAATTAGATTGATGGATAAGTATAGTGGAGATGAGAGTTATGATAATCAAGCTTGCATAATTGAACGAGATGTGCTATCAAAATCTTTAGTGGATGAAATGAACAAATTAAGAAAGTATGAAGAAATAGATAATAGACAAACATTTTTTTTTGGAAAATATAAATCAAAATAAGGACCAAAAAGGATCATGTACAACCATATATTAGTTGAGTATGATGACAAGAAAGAATAAAAAAGAAACAAGGAAAGGAAAGAAAGACATAATAAGAAAAGGCATGAAGATAAGGAAAGTAATGGTGAAGATAAATAATAAATGGAGAAGAGTAAAGCAAATGGAAGACAAAAGAAAAACACATGGGAATCAGGTGGATATGAGCTATAAAATAACATTGGGAGTAAGGAGAGAAGAAAAAGAACAAATAGGAAAGATGAGGACATGTGCAAGAAAACGTGTGGGAAAACGTTTTCTCCACTATGGGGGTATGATGAGGGAACATCATAAATAAGAATTCCAATATAATTATTTCCTAGATATATGGTCGATAGAATAATTTTAGGGTGTGTGTAGTATGAGAGAGAGTTTAAGATTTTAAAATCTAGTTTCCCTCAAAAATGAATTCAAAATCTCAAAGAGGGACTCCAATCTTGTCAAGTAGATAGTTGAGCCTACAATAGGTGCTACTATATCCGTTAAGGGGTATTAGGAGTTTATTAAGGTTTTAAAGTGTCTTATTAAGTTGTAGGGCATGTATTGAGTCTTTTGTGTGCTAGTACATCATTAAGATGCTTTCAATAATGCAGAGAGTAGCGGTTATGAGTCTAGGAGGTGAATGGAAATCAATTAATCACAAAATTCCAATCTTAGGGATTATACATCTTAAGAGTAAGTACATGTATGGAGATTTTGATTATAGGGAGCATGGTAGTGATTTTAAAAGATCATTCCTCATACAGAGGAAGAAAATAATGTGGTAGTAAAGAAGAATTAAGTATTTTTTGAAGATCCATAGTTGAAGATGCATATATATCTCTATTTTTTTGTGTGTACATTGTTTTCTTGAGTTTACAGAAGATTCCATGATTTCTATTCAACTTGTATGAAGAATTCAATGATAAAAATTGTGGATGTTACTTTATATATACTTATCTTAGGATTTTTAGCGTACTCATACTCTATTTTTGATGGTATGTGATTGTAATAATTCAAGTCAATATTGTGAATGATTTGGGATTGTATATTATGAACTCTTCATTTTATAGTATGCATGAGATGTAAATATGGAATCTAGAGCCTAAATATGCTTTGATAAAATGTGAAGTTGTTATTATGTTCTAGTAAAAAACAAATCTTGGTTTCCTTGGAGTCATGATATGACTGAAATGGTTTGGAAAAATAGTTTAAGAGGAGATTGATATGATGTTTCATATGCTGAGGAATGTAAGAGATGTTATTTCATGGGTTAAGGGGTTTATAGTCATGGTTTAAGGAAGAATGATTGATGACTATGATATAGATGACCTAAACTATGACGGTGCATATAAAACCTCCACGAACCTATATTTTCCATCATGAAGTTGAATTGAGATGTTGTATGTTATTTCAAAGTGGCTGGAATAGAAGGATTTCAAGGATATATGGGTGAGCTTGATCAAAGGAAGAGTTTCTGTTTGAATGTACGAGAGTAACAACTCCATTAACTATGTTTTGCACCTATATACAGAAATTCAAACTTATATAACTAGTTCACACGAGTTTTCATAGCCTAGTGGTAAGGTGAGATCATAAAGAGAGTATATGTCATCATGCTAGAGAATATTGAAAAAATAAATCCAAAGGACAAGAAATCTATAACCAATTTCATTCTCTCGAGTCTATATTATTGAATATAGTCAAGTGAGCTAGGGTTTCATTTTGAGAGACCTAATAAACTCAAATTTTATTGAAACTCTTGATAAATAATGATAAGGGACATAATAAGGAGAATATCCCAAAATTATAAAAACCAAGGGTTAACTTTAAATATTTCCATGACAGCTTTAGGGAAGGGTACCTAAACACGGTCAAAAGGCTAATCTAGAGGGATGTTTTGCAAAAGAAATGGTATTTTCCTTTGAAGGAGAATCTTGAAACTTATATTATAAATAAAATTACTTAATGATTTCTCAAATATCTATGGATTCTATATTGAATCCATCTACATTCAATTTTATGCATGCTAATTCTCTTTCTAAGACCTAGTTAACATTTGCAAGCTTAATAAGAGAAAGTGGGATATAGATAGAAGAAGCGAAGCATTAGATTCTTAAATTTTGAGTACACCCTTGAGTTTACAATAGAGAACTAAGGAATTTGGAAGGGTCTTATAGGTACATTTATTTTCCTCTCACCATGAATGTAGCTAGCTACTTGTCTTAAGGTTGTTTAAGGGTCATCCGAGTGCAATGGGAGTAATGTTGTGGGTTGAGTTGTTGTATTTGAATTTTTTGACCAATATAACAATGATTGAAGTAAGTGAATAGGGTAACTGCTCCAAGTATTATCGAGAGAGTCTTAACATCAAAAATTAATTCTAGACAAAGCACCAAGGAGCTAAGAGTTAACAAGATGGTGAAATGTGAGTTCCAAAAGGGAAGTGCTTGAAACGAAACATGTATGAGGATTAAATCAAAGGAAATGAAAGTATAAACAACCTATGATGGTAATGAGTCCTTAATAGTTTCATATTGTTTAATAAAGAAATATTTTGACCTTTTTTAGGCCAAAATAGATCCTCTAATGTAGAGGTAAGAGAATAATTTGTCTTGAACCTTGTTAGTTGAGTGAAATATATGATTTTAAATATTTTTATTGTCATCAAAGTATTAATGGATAAAAACTTCTAGGAATATTTGAGCTATATAAAAAGAATGGAAAGTTATAGGATGTTTTCATGATTCTTCATGATAAGTTTCAGGTTAAAGTGAAAAATATTTTGCAAGTTATGAGGTTTTAAGTGAAACAGGGGCCAAAAATGATTTATTTCTACATTGAACTGCAATTTCTCATGCTCAACATGAATTATGTGCTTTGCATGGGACCTTTTGGATTTCAGGTATGATTTTTCATTGATATAAGATAATTTCACAAAAATAATGAGCTAGTTTTATCATCAGGGTTTTATGAACAATCATTAACAAGATAAGTTTCTTTGAAACCCTTGTTAAACCCTAGCTAACAATAAATTGGAGGAAATTGAGAATATTGGATATGTTTTGGTTCCTTTTTCCAAATTTATGATTGTATGTTGTAGATGACTAGTGTATATTTATATAAATCTATAGTAGAGCATGTGATCATGTGTGCCAATTAAACATTCTTTTATTTGAAGAAGTTTTGTTTGTGAAAAAATTTCCCAAAGAAGGTATAAAATAAATTGAATTTTTTTTTTAATCCTGGGAGTTATAGATTTCCATGATAGTTTCAGAGCATGGTTGTGGTCCTAAATTGAATAGTGTACCATATTTATGAAGACTATTGTTTTAGGGCATTTTGGAGCACTCTCTGGTAAAAATAAAACTTCGGGAGATACACGTGGAGTTAAGAATTAGTTCATGTTTTTTTATCTTGGTTCAAATATATTTCCAATGACATCAAACTTTAGTTTTTGATAAGGTATGAGCAAGTTATGACCTAATCTTTCGATGTCATATCTAGAGGATGTCTTGTTGAGAAAGGTCTTGAGTTGCTTAATGAGGTAAGGTGATAGTTCTGAGTTATTCATTCTTGTTTAATGTTTCTAATTGCTTATAAAGTTTTTTTAACGATGTCACATTATTTGGTTAAGATTGGATGTGATTCTAGAGGTGATGGAGAAAGTTGATCTCAAGCTTGGTTCTTGAATCCTAGAAGGATAAATGAGTTATTTTAGAGATGGACCTAGTTGAACACCTTCCACTTGGAGTTGGAAGAAAATGTAATATTTTATGGAAAGAGGATTCATATATATTTCCAATAAATTTTTTTAGTGATGATAAGTTTTTATTGGTTATCAAACTCAATTTGTGAAGAAGAAGGGTGTTTATTTTTCAGACATAATTTCTCTTATTAGATGATTGAGGTAGATGATGCATGGGATGGATTAGTTAATTTTTGATATAATTTTTAGAGTTAAGAGGGATGAATTTTTTCCTATTGAATTTAATTTGAGTTCTTGAAAGTAGCAAGAAGGGTGGAAACTAGTTTATTTCATAAATATTCTTTCGGGGAAGCTCGGTTTGGTGAAGAGGAAATTTGGTGTGGTTTTCATTTATGTACGTAATTTCTTTATAGAAACATATAGTAGAGCGTGTGATAATATGTGTGACAACTAATTTTTTTTTTTTTCTGAAGAATTTTAGTTTGTGAAAACGTTTCCCAAAGAAGGTTTGAAATAGATTGACATTGTTTTTATCCTAGGAGTTGTTATAGATTTCCATGATAGAAGGATAAATGAGTTATTTTAGAGATGGGATTGGTTGAACACCTTCCACTTGGAGTTAGAAGAAAATGTAATATGTTATGGAAAGAGGATTCATATATAATTATAATAAACATTTTTAGTGATGATAAGTTTTTATAGGTTATCAAACTCAATTTGTGAAGAAGAAGGGTGTTTATTTTTCAAGACATAATTTCTCTTGTTAGGTGATTGAGGTAGATGATGCATCGGACGGATTAGTTGATGTTTGATATAATTTATATAGTTTAGAGGGATGAATTTTGTTCATATTGAATTTAATTTGAGTTCTTGAAAGTAGCAGAAGGGTGGAAACTAGTTTATTTCTTAAATCTTCTTTCTTGGAAGGTCACTTTGGTGAAGAAGAAATTTTGTGTGGTTTCCATTCATGTATGTAATTTTGTAACATTCCCATTTTAAGACTTTAGAAACAAGGGAATTTTTTAAAAAAAAATTCATAATGTTCTCTATTCTAAATAAAACATCATTTAGAACACACATTCCATGCCAATCAATCTCATAACAGATAACCATATGCAATTGTAAATGACTCGGTGATCCACCAATCTATTCATTTCATAACTCGGTGATCTACCAATCTATTTATGTTAACTTTAAGTATTGAATACTTATTATATACTTCGTATACTTGGTTTTCCTACCCAAACCTGAGTCTTGAGTTATTTGTTTAAAGAACCTATCTGTATATTTGTTACCAATATTCATCTGACATCACATTGCTTTAAACTAGGTGACATAGGACAATGTAACCAATAGCTTGTGATACTTTGGAAAAATATTTTCAACATAATTTTTATGTCACTATTCCTAGATGACATACTCGTCATTTCGGAATACGTCCTTCACCTCACTCATCTATTATCTAGAATTGTCTTTACCAAATTCTCACAATTCACTTGTCCAAGTTACAACATAATTTATTATAGGAAGACACTCATGATGACTTAGGGTATATGTGCATACTTAGTCAACCCTATTCAACCAAATGTGCCAAGGTACCCTAAGTCATAAAAGGGATACTCCTTATCCTAAACATGCTAATAACCAGACCTAGAGAGAAACTATGTTCAAGTACAGATGTGTGTAGATCTGGATGACCAATGCGAGATGGGTGTTGCCACATGTCGATTTGCATCATTGTATTCTTGAGAAGACCCGAGTCTTCTTGAAAGTACATCCCTATAGTTGGCGTGTGCCAACATCCTATAGAAATTGCTTCATCGAGACTTAAATACCCCTAGGAGGTTATTAATGTTTAATTAATTTGGATTATAAAATAGATTATAACATCCATGCTAAACCCTAATCCAACACTCCTTAAGTTCTTATTCTATACTTGAATCAATTAAGCATTAAATGAATTCCTTTAACTCATGATTGCTTTTAATTTTCGTTTACTTAGTTTAACAAGTAGTTAACCAAAATAGGACAGCAATATCATAAGTTTCAATATAATGTAATTTAACATTCGGTGAGGGTTTGGCAACCACATAGGTCCAAATAAAGTAGACTTCATACAAAATTAAGTTCTATGATTTACAATCATACCTCCAATTCTTTTTGGTTTACATTCATTTAAGAGAGGAAGAGTCTTCTTCTAAATGATTAAGGGTCAAAGTTTATCCTTCACCATTTTATAGTGCATACTGCATGTTCATTACACATCACATTAATATGTTAAATTTTTTAGATAATAAACATCATCTTATGCAACTTTACAAGCTGCATCTTATAGGGGAAATTGAACTAACTCCCTTTATCCATCTTATCAAAGGATAACCAGATTAACATATAAATAATATGAATAATATCAACAAGATAGAACTTCCATATCCTTTATAAAATTATGTGATATTTTACACAACCAATGCAAGTAAATCTCAACTGATAATTCATCATTATAAACTTATATATTTACAAGACTATGCACTTTAGGTGTACTACATAACAACAACCTTCATTCTAAAAAGTATAAAACTTTTCTTTTTCAATACAACTAAAGAATGAATCAGAATTCTTTACAAAGAATCAGACTTATATCAGCCAATGCATCATATAAGTTTTTGCCTTCTTTTATCACTTACGATGTCCATCTACAAAAATTTCTAGCATGGGTTAGTTCAATGAACTAAGCATGATAAGCACTAAGCATTAAAATGAAGTGCATTCCACTACTTATTTCATTAAAACAAATCTACTTAAATGGGACAATTAATATATCATACAATAAGCATAAGTGATACCAACCAAAAAGAAGTACAATAATAAATCTAGATCCACTTTTACGAGAAGAGAAGAATATAATCCACAACATCTGCTTACAACTTAAAGTTTAATTGATCCTATCAATTACCTTTAAACAAACAATAGATCTTGCCATCCGATTATTTCATAATTCTATCCTAATAGAATACAACATTTATCTTTTACGTAAGACAAAAGAAGTGTTTACAACATGGTTCATTTTAGGATGATTCATCTAAATCTTAAGAAAAGAATAATAAGAACCATTATGTAACATACCAAAACTCAAAACATATGAAAAATAGATCAGGTTCATAACATGAATTAATTATTTCCTTTCAGGGATAACAATCTTATAATTTCAACATTTAAGATATACATCTAAGCAAAATTCCATATCAATCCAAGAAGGTATAGAGAATCAAAATAGTCTAACTGCAAATCTAATTCTACTTCTACATATTATAAGTTATCATTCAAAGATCTGAAACCAACATTAAAAATCATAGTCCCATACGAAGTTAATCTCTACTCAAGTTCACCCCAAAAGATAGAGTACAAGAGACAAAACCTACTCTTATCCATCCAAATAAAGTAAGGATTAGTCAAAAATAATCACAAATGAGTATGAATTCACTTATCGGAAAACTAATTTAGCTACTATCTTTCTACATCATTACAACAAATGATTCAAACAAAGTAGACCAACAAACCATAAAGAAATCACCATCTCATAAGAGAATCGAGTGCAGAGGAGTTCAATAAATGAACTTATCTAAACGATAGAGAAAAGGGATATCTATTGGGAAAGTTCCAAATAATTAATCATTTCATTAAACTTAACAAATGAATTTCCCGTTTCAATTCAAATCAGAGTGAAAAACATATTACACAGGTCCTCGTGTGCAATGGTTTTGTGTTTTTAGCTAAGTTAGATGAATGAGAACTAACACCTAAATAGTTCTATAACAAAGCTAATGAAAAATTTAAACACCATCAAAGATGAGAGATAAACAAGATTAATACCTAGCATAATGCATTAACTTTGAATTAATAATGCTATAGTATTGAAATCTCTACTTCTCTAGACTACCAACAAACAAGTAAATAGACCTAAATAAGCTCCATGGAAATCAATATTTGTTTGTCCTTGATATCTCGAAGAACCTAGGAATGGGAGATTATAAAAATTGGGCTACAAGACCCTTTTGACACCTCCCATATGACCTAAGAAATTTAGGCTAGAAATAGGAAGCTTAGCTCCTCAAGATGATGAACTCTCAAGAGAACACAAAAGCAAGCTCTTAGTCTATTTTTATATATGCTTTGCATTTACTTTCTCAAAGAGTTTAGGTGTAAGTAAAAGGTAAGTGGAGGGCTCTTTATATAGCCCAAGGATAAAGGATTCAACACGTCTCATAAATATGGGATAAAGATAAAACATGATTAGGAATGGATAAGGTTATTTTATTAAAGGTGACCTTACATTAGAAGAGTTTAATTTATGCTTAGCAAGTCATGGGAATTGGGGGTGCTTTAATTAATCAAATGTGATTAACTAATAGGTAGATTTGAGATTATAGAAGCCAATTAGAGGAATATTAGTATGATTTAGGATATTAGAAGGGGATAAAATCAATTAAATATTGATTTATTAGTTAAATGGAAGGAAAACTAATTAATTAATAATAATTAATTAGCTTAGGTAGAAGGGGTGATTTATTAATGGAAGGTCATTAATTAGGGTATTAATTAGATAGGTGACTTAATAAATTAGCGTATTGTAAGTAATTAGTGAAACAAGAGGGAATGTGAGTGCTTTTGACGATATGTCATCAATTTGTGAGAAAGGGGATAATTAGCGCAATTTAAGTATTTAAATTTCTTGGGCGTAATTATAGGTGTCTACATTTTCCCCTCTTTGGGGTGGTGTAAGTGATGCCACTTAAAAGATAGTAGACAAAAGAAAAATTTTAAGGGATAGAAGAAAAAATAGTTGGAGGAAGAGATGCCCCTCGAGTATCAATGGGGTGATGGAAGAAGTCAATCGACAATAAAAAAAAGATGAGATATAAATAGAAGAATGGGGAAGAGACAGGATGCCCCAATGAGAGAGAAAATTAGGTGTGAAAAGGTAAGTGGTGTAGAAGAAATAAGGAAGAGGGGAGAGAAGAGCTTAGCCTCTAGTTGTTTATTCGGAACAAATTTGATGTCATCATATTGCCATAGGAACTACATCATCGGTCCTTATGAAAAATATAAGAATGCGACAAAGGTAGAATGACATGAAAATCCATACTACGAACAATTGTCCATTGCTGAAAGTACCAACTCCACGCAACATACAATAATGCAATGCAATACAAGAAGGAAACAAGCTCATATAATAGGGAAAACAAGTACGAACACACATATCCAACCCAACAATGGTCAAGACAATTGTACAAATGTTTTGTTATCAATGCTGAAGAGATCCACAAGTTCATGATTGATGAAAAGGGTTAAAAATGATGTCCCAAGAAAGGATACATGCAAGGGGAAATGAAAATGGACACGAAGTCCGTGAAAAGTGTTTGTGCACAACGAAACAAAGCACACCAGGTGCAAACGAAAGTGCCCCAGTACGAGATGAAGCAAGCAACTAGCTTTGTGAATGGTTGTGAATCTGGTGATCCACGAGTAGTATTAATCGAGGAAGATGTGAGAAAAACCAACAGGATAGGGGAAAATACCATGCACAAGACACAAGATTCAGCCATAATAAGCAAGTTACCATTTTTGTAGGGTTTTTTACTTTTTAGGATTTTTGAAAAAAATTGCCCTTTTTTTGGATTTTTTGATATATATATATATATATATATATATATATATATATATATTATCATTATTTTTCTTACCTTTTGAACCATGGAGAATAGTAGAAGAAAGTAGAAGAAGAAAGTGAAGGGCCTAGGGGTGACAGAAAGTGCCCTAGGAGGAAGAAAGGAGAAACAAAGGACAAATAATGTCCTTGTTAAGTGGAAAAATTAAGAAAAAATAATTATTTGAAAAATAATTATTTACGAGAGTGTGAAGAAGAAGAAAAATCACCAGGAGCAATAAAATTGTCTGGGGAGAAGAAGGGTATCAGACAAAAATGCCCTAATACGGTGAAAAAGAAGAGAAAAATAATTATTTAATAAAAATAATTATTCCACAACGAAACAGAGGAGAAAATGACAATCGAAATGGGTCTCCCGGCCTTCCAAATGGTGAAAAATAGGTTAATATACCCCCAACGGGGGTAAAAACATCACAATCAATTCATTTTAACTTCTCAGTTTAGAAAACTTACCATGAGGCTCTGAAATTCAAGAGAGATGGTGATCACATGAGACCATTTGAGGCATGCTGATGCAGTTTGGGGTACCAGAGGCATGCAGATGAGGGCCCATTTGTGAGTATCGCAACCTTGTCTTTAAATTTTTTTCATTAATGCATTAATTAGGGCATTTAGGTGTAGAAAACATGTAAGGCATGTCTCGTGCTCAGCGCAAGTGTGGGATAGGGCGCGTATGGGCCATTTTTGGGGCATAGGCATATGTTTGAGGGTGTAGATGCTAGGTCTATGCACACACACGTGCAATCAAAAATCACACACATACACACGTGCACACACAGCACATGTGCGCACACACACACACATACCGATAAATGGGATCACATGCTAAAAGCATGGCGCACGCATGGATAGTCAAGCACATATAGGTAGAAGTGCACATATACACGTGTAAACACCAATTAGGTGGTGCACATGTCAAAAGGGTGCGCAGTGCCCTAGAGGGCACATGCACCGAAAACACATGCACGCACGCAAGCGCAGTGCCAAAAACATGGCGCACATGCAAAAAGAGCACGCGGGCACCTTAGATAGGCAGAAAAAGAAAGGAAAGTGTCCAAAAACATGACACTTAGAAGAATTTTTAGGATTTTTAGGTTAACCTTAAAAAAGAGATAGATTCTTAGAGGAAAAGTTAGAAACTAACGAGTGGTGTGTTATTTTATGGAGACGACTACCAAGATTATAGACGCGGGAGTGTCACTCCTGGATTACCGAGTTAGAGGGAAATACGTGCCACCTGACTATCGAGAGATGGCCATATTACTGGAGGTAGTGGGGCTGGGCCCTATGTCTCGGATGCCATCGATTATACTAGATCACGGCCTCTTAACTACACTTGTTGAGTGATGGTACAACAAGAGTTAGTGTTTTAGATTGCCCACAGGCAAGATGATAGTGACCATAAAGGATGTGTGGTGGATTTTATGCATTCCCATGATGGGTACATTGATCGAGTATAGTACGGATGTAGGTCTGATTAGAGCAGCGTGCAATGCCTTATTTGGCATTGATGACATCCCACATGACGGGATGACTGTGGCCCTACATGATTGTATCTCTGACCCGACATTGCATCAAGGGCCACTCTATATCATGGTGCTTATCAGTGGGTTCCTACTCACTGATAAGATAGGGACTTCATTCCTGAGAGGATTGCTACCACTAGTTCATGGTATTTACAGTGGTGAGAGGTATTGTTGGGGGCAGTGTATACTAGCCCACTTATATTGGGATTTGCATCTTATCACATACCACGGTCAGAAGACCGGAGGCCGGCATCATTACTACAGATATGGTTGTGGGATCATATAGCTATTGGACACCCTGTTGGCCCATTCCAAGTTTAAGATCCCGAGGAGCCATCATACATGGCTTGGATAGTAGTTAGCAGAGACATCTATGGTCACCTTACCACTTATTTAGATATAGATGGGAGTTTGATGAGTTAGCAATGATAAATGTCATTTGGTGTCCATATAGACACTTGCTAGTGGCTAGAGGATGCCATAGAGCTTAGCATGTCCTTGGTGGAGCACTTTCTTATTGGTAGCCGCAGCTACATCATGGAGCCAGTATTGTGTTGACAGTGTTCCAAGCGATAGCTAGGTTGAGTACACGGTGTCTCGAAGCAAGATATTTGGCATGCTTACAAGGACTCGAGAGGGAGACTATGGGGCCTTGAATTGTAGTAGCCCAAGTGAGGGAAAGTTTCTTACAGTGGTCCCCTGCACTAGACCCTTTACGATAGATTAGAGATCCAGGATCACAAATGATTATGCAATGTGGTATGCTACAGTATTACCCCTGACTTACTATTCTAGAGGTAGCTTGGGTAGCAGGCATTCACCCACCTATGGAGGTATGGCATGGGTCAGAGCATAGGGCTAGAGTAGTAGCATTGGGGCCAGACCCCAAGGATCCTTTTGGGATCCCACATGATGGATACGATGCCGCATAGGCATGGGGACCGAGGCCACAGGGCCCAGTATAGGTATCCATGCCTCCACACCAAAGCATGGTTTTTAGCAATTCCAATCTTCTAGAGTGCCACAGGGAACAGTCCTTGAGGCACATATAGCCCCACAGCCAATGGCGCAGATAGCCACAACATAGGTACAGTGCAAGCAGGCTCATAGCCAAGAGAGACGTGGCTAGAGTGGAGAGAGATGAGGCTCGAGGCTGGTGTGTGATAGCTATAACAGAGCAAGATGATGCCTAAGCCCACATTGTTACGTTACTTTCAAGGTGGGATCAGGCTCAGGCCCAGGCTAGGCCAAGAGATGATAGAGCAGTATGGCGGAGCCATATCCAAGAGACAAATACACGGGGGGCATAGTTACTAAGTCTCCTACATTAGTCTCAGTCACAACTACGGATGGTCATGGCATAAAGAGACCATGTGCATACTTGTTATTAGGTAGTAGTAGCATAGAGGGACTAGGCCCATGCCAAGCTACAAGTGATGACCATGGAGAGGGATTGAGAGGCTTCGCCTCTGACAGCCGAGGTAGACGTAGTCCAAGTTATAAGTGAGCGATACATTGCCCTTCGTGCAACACTCACCTCAGGAGATGCAGATCTGATTCATGATGCCACTAGGCTTGGTGGTGAGGCACTTTTTTACAAGAAAACATATTACAAAGTGGTGCCACTAGAGCAAAGAGTGGCATTACCACAATTATCGTGATCGAGTAGATTAGGCTCACGTTTATGGAGGTCTGGTCATTCTACTAGATCAGTCAGATAACCCCTTCTAGAGCAGCTGAAAAGACTAGCACCAGCCCAACCTTTAGAGTTATAGCATCCAGAGGATAGACCTGGGATCCACAGCAAGGGTGAGAGCTATGGTTGATATCCACTTTTGTATTATATAGATTCTTTTGTATGTATGCCTCTTATGAAGGCTGATTTTGATGTACAGTGATTTTAGACATGTATTTTTGATGATGTCTCATGATGAAAGCTTGATTCTTTCAGATACATGCCCCTTTTTTATGGCATTGTGTATAGCCAATGTATTTTTATTGAGCACTGATCAGGACATTGTATGTACGTATATAGAAATTGTTGATGTAGCCTTGTTGTACGCCTCAGTTGAAGGCATTTTTGATATAGAGCATAGATTTGTATGTATCCATTTTTGATACAGATGTATACTTGACACACATGCATATATATATGAGGAGTACTTTGTTTTGGCTCATATTCACATGATTATGAGATGATGTATATCTTTGTTTTTGATACATGTATATAGATGGTTTTTATTTACTTGTAAACTCATGGGGAACTAATTGATGATGGGACATGAATCATGTTTAGTATCTTGAGTGGGCTTGTTGCCTGCATTGGATTCGATGCATGTTATTTTTCTTGATTCAACACTTATGGATGTTGTTATGATGTTATTTTATTGTCTTTGTATTCTGATGCATGTGACATGAGTGGGCATAATTCTATGATGTGAAATACCCCTTTTCAGAAATTACTATATGTTGATTCTCATTGCATGTTGCATTTGTTGAATTTGGCACTTATGGATGCATTGTGACATGAGTGGGCATACATTGATTCTCATTACATGCTGCATGTTTTGATTCAGCACTTATGGATGCATTATCTGATTTTGTACTTTATATGTATCTGATTTCGATGTTTTGATGTATACATGTGCTGTGGATGTTAGATGATAGATCCTTAGATGATATCAAATGTATTTCTCATGTGTCATTTTGATGTATATGGATGGGATGATATGATGATATTGGTGCTGGGGGGGATATATTTTTGATTATGTGCAACCCCTCTTGCCCCCATTGATGATACAATATGTGATGACTATCTTAACATACATGCATGATGTAAAACTTAGCATTGTTGTTTATATATGATGTATAGATGATGCTAGATGTGATGATAGTGATGGTAATGTGATGTGAGTGATAACAAAATAGAGGACATGCAAGAAACACAATCAAATGCTAACAAAGAACACCAAGAATTAATGCAATACATCATGATTCATCTTGTCTTATTAAAAAGTAAAAAATACAACCAAATGCTCAAGAAAGAACATAATGAACTAACACATTACATCATGATTTACCAAGGTTCACTAGCATGTTGAGACACACCACAATATGCACAAGCAAGAATGAATCTAATCTAAGCAAGAAAAGATGAACGATGAAAAAGTACACCCAAGAAACAAACAACTCAAAAGCAAGCATGCAAAACACTATATAAGCGATAAGCAAAATGAGGAAACAAGACAATATAAGTAAATGTTTTTGTAAGATATGTTTTCATGCACTGATTTTCTATTGTTTAGGTTTTTGTGAAACAATTTTCTATTGTTTTTGTGTGTTGTCGAAACAATGTTCTATTGTTTTTATGTTTTCTCGAAATAATTTTCTATTGTTTTTGTGTTTTCTCGACGGTTTTCCAAAGCTATGTGCAGGCAACCAAGAAAGCATGGATGCCCCTAGCATTAGGTGGGGAATATACAAGGTTAGAAGCCACGCACTTATGAACAAGAAGGTGAATTTTTTGAGTTTCCCCCAGCGTAAGATGGGAGATAACAAAAGACCACATCCTTCATAGATGAATAGAAGAAGGAAAAGCTAGATCAAGGCTCAACATTATGGTGTGCACAAGGAAACTCAAAGGCAGAACTAGGTCTAGGCCAAAGACAACTACCCTTCCAATACAGAATGCTTGTGAATAATGAATCCTCCCGAGGCACCAGAAATTGGTTTTCACCCAAGGAATTTTTCAAAGTGCCACAATTGCGTGGTTTTCACTAGTGAACGACCTATTTTCTCTTTTTCTTTTACATATAATATATATATATATATTGATGTTTTTGTATTTTCCGATTGTTTTGCCATGTTGAAGCATAGAACTTGTTAAGATGCATGGCATTCATGGGATCCTAGAGCTCATCACCATTGGGGTGAGCTAGTTTGTATGCCCTAGTGCCGTACTTGGCAACTATGACATAGGGTCCTAACCAATGTGGTTCAAACTTCCCTTTCTTTTCTCGCTCCACTCTAGTGTTGAACTGGTTCTCCTTCATAACCAAATCACCAACCTCAAACTGATGAGGGATGATTCTCTTGTTGTAATTTCTGGAGACTCTATGTTGATACACCTTCAGGTGATTAAGGGTGCGAATGCATCTCTCATCTAGTAGCTCCAACTCGACAGTCTTGCCACTCGATAATCTTCATCCTTATCCAGATAGTCTCAAAGAGAGATCCTCAGGGACGGAAGTTCAATCTCTAAGGGGATGATAGATTATGTCCTGAACACTAAGGAATATGGTGTCACACCTATAGGGGTGTGAATGGATGTTCGGTAAGCCCAAAGCACTGGATGGATTTGTAGGTGCCAGCTTTGACCTATTTCACGACCATCTTCTCCATTATCCTGACCAAAGTCTTGTTTGTTACCTCAGCTTGTCCATTACCCTAAGGGTAATATGGTGTGGACCATTTCAATCTGATTTGGAACTATTGGAAAATATCTTTCATAGTTTTGTTCTTAAATGACTTCCCATTATCTGTAATAATGGTCCGGAATACCATATCGGTAAATAATGTGATTCATGATGAATTTAGAAATCATGGTTCGGTGACATAGGTTAAAGGGATGGCCTCCACCCATTTTGTAAAATATTCTGTAGCTATGATGATATGTGTATGACCATTAGATGAGGTAGGAGTAAGTTTCCCTATTAAATCGAGTCCCCACTTAGAGAATGGCCATGGGGTAGTGATTAGTTACAATGGCTACGACGGAGCATGGATGAAATTTACATACTTTTGGAAAAGCACACATTTTATAACATAATTACAACAATCAGTTTCCATGGTAGGCTAATAATAACCTACTCTCAACAGTTTCTTAGCTAAGACCATGTCGTTTGTATGTGCTCTGCATACCCCTTCGTGCACTTCCTTGATTGCCTGGAGTGACTCCGTCACATCCAGACAACGTAATAGATTCCCATCATAGCCATGATGATAAAGTGTACCTCCTAAAAGGGTGTAACAAGCTATCTTGTGAATTAGGATTTGATTTTCAAAGCAAGAGATATTGGGAGGGAATGTGTTGTCCTTAAGATAGGTGAAAATGGGTTCATACCACGGAGAATGGGGACTAACAACCTCACAAGCCAGGCAAGATTATGGCATGTCATATGCAGGCAGGCATAGGTTTTCTATAAAGAAAGGCATATCATTATTCCCCAGTGGAATATGAAGCATAGATCCCACCATTGCCATGGCATCTCGCTGATCTGCATTACGGACTCTTGGGATCTTCTCAAAGGTGAGGCACACGAAATACTCCTTTAGAGTTTCCACTAATTTTTTGTAAGGAATGAGCTTGTCATCCTTAACTTTATACTCATCATTAACCTATTTTATGATCAATTGTGAATCACCTACGACCTTAACATGATGAACATTACACTTGATGGCCAACTTCATCCCTGCAATGAGTGCTTCATACTCTGTAATGTTGTTCATGCAAGCAAAGGCTAAGTGGAAAGCTCCAAGGAGTAATAAGGACCACTTCGCACCCAAACCATGAAACATAAAAGATCCATCAAAATGTATCTACCATACGACAGATTATTTAATGTAGAGTAAAGATGCATCCGCGCAGATCAAGACTCAAAGGTTCTATGCTTTGCAAAGGTGCTTCCGCTAGCTGGTCTGCAAGTACTTGTCCTTTAACTAATTTTTGATGGACAAATTCTATATCAAACTCACTGAGTAGAATGATCCAATTAGCCATTCTACCTATGAGGGTAGGTTTGGACAACAAATACTTGAGTGGGTCGACCATGGATATGAGCTTTGTCTTAGTATTCAGCAGGTAATGGCGAAGTTTCTGAAAGGTAAAAACAACGGCCAAGCAAGCCTTTTCAATCTGAGGATAATTAAGTTCATAGGCAATGAGGGTGCGACTCAGATAGTACACCATTTTCTCTTTATGGCTAAGGTCATATTGGGCAAGCAACACACCAATAGCGTATTATGTAGTGGAAATATAGAGCAAAAGTGGTTCTCCCAGAGTAGGAGGCATGAGGACAAGTGGATTAGCTAGGTACTATTTAAGCAAAGCAAAGGATTGTTATTGCTCGGGTCCCCAGATGAAAGCAACATCCTTCTTAAGAAAATGAGTGAATGAGTGACATTTATCTATAAGCTAGGAGATAAAGTGGTGAATGGCTTGAATTTTCCTATGTAAGCTATGCAGTTGCTTGATATTCTCAGGTGGAGGCATTTCAATGATGGTAGACACTTTAGCAGGGTCTACCTCAATACCTTGTCTTGAGACAATGAAGCCCAATAATTTCCTTGATAGCACACCGAAGAATCATTTCTTGGGATTCAACCTGACTTTGTACTCATGCAGGTGTTCAAAGATATGCCATAAAATGACTGGATGATCCTCTCTTGTTTTGGACTTTCCTGTGGATGTCGTCTACGTAGCCTTTCATGATGTCATGAATCATATAATGAAATATTACTATCATGGCCCACTAATAAGTTGCTCCTACATTCTTAAGGCCAAATGGCATGACCTGATAACAGAAGGTGCCCCAAGGAGTTGTGAAATCTATTTTGTGTTGGTCCTCCTCGTGATTTTAATCGATTATAACCCGAAAAGCCATCCATGAGTGGTATAATTTCGTATCCTGCTATTGAGTCAAAAATCATATCAATGTTTGGCAGGGGAAAATCATCTTTAGGAAAAGCCTTATTGATGTCCCTAAAATTTTATAGATTCAGATACCGATAGGTTTCTTCTGGACAGGAACAATGTTTGATATCCATTCAGAATAGTCAATTGGTCTAATGAATCCTGCTGCAAGCAACCTTTCCAACTCTTCCTTAACCAACAAGGCCACTCTTGGATGCATCTTTCAAAGCTTCTATTTGATAGGCTTGGTGTCTGTGTGCGCATGACCAGGTTGTGCATGACCAAATTTGGATCTAGGCCGGGCATGTCTTTGTAAGACCATGCAAACACATCAATGAACTCTCACAACAACATAATGAATGTCTTTTGTTCTCTAGCTGAGAGTGATGCCCCCAATTTTAATATCTTGGGATATTCTTTGGTACGAATGTTGACATCAATGGTTTCTTCGACTAACAATTTTGATAAATCCTCCATGTGCGTAGGATTAGGAGGAAGGTTGCGATCTTCATCCAAGGATGTCTCCACGAGATTTTCATCCTTGGCATGGTCACTTTGTGTGTCCTTTAATTTTCTTATTTTTTTGTCACCATTGCCTTAAAGAGGTTTTCACTATGTGACTTAGACTTCGATTTTTGCCGATGCTTTTCTTCTAACTTTTCCCTCACTTTTCTTTAAATTTTTCTAACCACGAAGTTCAGCTTCCTTACCAAGTAGGCGCAGGTGTCTAAGTCAATAAAGAAACCTTTATTGTGATCTCCAATGGGGATTATATCCCTTATGCCCATGAACTCCATAATAGCCTCGTCATTCTCGAATAAATCTAGTGGCACATGACATTGTTGGTCCCATTCAACAAGGTAAGGGTACACAAGGTCAAGGGTTGGTTCGGTGGGGGTTATGGTCAGGACATCATTGTTCATGAAAAGTTTTGTGGAGGCAAAATCCTCATATTGGCTATAATGGGAATCCGTATCACTGTCTAGGTAATCGGAGCCATCCTCACACTCAGAACAAGTCACATCTTGATCATTAGGGTCTGCTCCATAAGGACAAATCTTGATGCCGTATCTTTCTGTTTTGAAATGTGGAAGAGGGACTAGTTCTCATTTTCCTTGTTCATTCCTCCCACATCCTAGGCCTTTGTAGCCCATGGAGTAAATCATTCTACTATATTTTTCATATTCTGGGGTTTGATAACAGGATGGATAAGTGTCCTTAGGGACCCAAGTATTAGGTGGATCAAACAATTTCTCCTCAGCTAACAAGCCTCCAGATAGGAATGAACCAATAGTGTGTTCTTCCCTAGGTCTCCTGAAGTGGTAGTTGGGTCGACCTCTAGTCTTGGGTGACAAAGAGAGATCTGATAGAAAAAGTGCTTATTGCATATTATACTCCCCGTAGCCATATTCTAGGATTTTCATCTCCCATGAATCAAATGGAGATGTTGAAGTAGATGCCCCATGAGTGCAAGAACTAAGTGAATCCAAATCCACGTGGGATTCCATAGCCTCAGACTGAAGAGGAACCACTATATCTACGGAGGGACATGCATATGTACCCTTTCGTGCAAAGCTATTGAGAGCTCTACAATGAGAAAAGGGCTTTGAATCTCTTGGTATTGTTATCGTATGTCCCTCATGCTTCAACTTGATGCATTGATGAAATGTTGATGGCATAGCCTGCATGGCATGAATCCATGGTCGGCCTAGAAGCATATTATATGGAAGTTCCAAATCTAGGACGTGAAACTTCGTCTGATGAAAAGTGGGGCCTACTTCCATAGGCAGTGTGATGGTACCTATTGATTCCCTTTCCGCGTTGTCGTATGTGGTGATAGTGATAATATGGGACTCAAGATCCTCCTCTGTATGTCCCAATTGTTTGACCAACTTAAGTGTGTAGATGTTCAATCCCGATCTATTGTCCACAAGCACCCATTTGATTTTCCTGTGGGTGACAACTACCTCAATGTACAAGGGAATATTATGTGTGGGATTCTTGGTAGGGATCTCCCTATGGTTGAAAGTGAGATGCTCACTTGGTGTAATATTTTCCACCGCATCTTGAAGGTGTGCAGGATCAAATTCTAAAGGCACTCCCAAACCCTTAACAAATGTACAGAATTTCCTTATGAAGATTGGATATCTTGAGAAGATATAAGATCAAAATCTTAGCAGATGTTTTCTCGAGTTGTTCTAAAAGGTTATATATACCAGTATGTGGGTTCAATGGAGAGGGTTCTAGAATTATGAGGCGGGCGTGCCTTGTTACCATAAAGCAGTGCTTCTTTCCCTTGATCCGGATAGTATTGACACGGTCAACAGGAGAGAAAATACATCCGATAAGTAAATCGTAATGATTGTTATCTCTTTTGGTATACAAGTAATTCACGGCTTTATAGGTTTGGGATGATTCTCCCGATCCGGCTTTTTCTTTTCCGACTTATCATGCTTGGGGAATGGTTCTTTATAAATCCCCATTTTCTCATTAGGTGTTTGTGTTTTTCCAGGGTTATCCACCTCTATCTCCCCATTGTCAATGAGGTCTTGAATATAGTGGCAAATTCATAGACATTTGTCTATTTTATGACCTTTAACACGATGCATTTTTCAATATTCATGCTCCGTTACCATGAAGGCTTACGAGCATTGTCATCAAATGGTTGTGTCGTAGGATAGGTCATCATGTGGACCACATCCAACTATTTTAGTATAACATGATAATGGTTCATTGAGAGAGGTGAATGTTTGTCACTTTGGTGGTGGTTGAATTGGGCCCTTGGTCAGTTTAAAAGGTTGACCAGTTTGGACCATTTGAACACGTTTGGAATCAGTGATTCCATCTCCCACCACAATTTTGTTTTTGTTGAAAATCTTTGGCTTTTCTGTAGGTTTGACACTTTGGTTGTCTTTAGATTGGTTTTAAGGGTGCCTTTGGCAATGAGAGCCTTTTCTATCTAAATCCATTTCTTGATAACCTCCTCAAAAGTACAAACACAATGCATTTGGAGGTGGAAGGTGATATTTGGGTTGAGATTGGGAACGAAGATACTTGACCAACTACTTTTCAAGGAAAGCACAAGGGAAGCGACTAGCTATCCCTCTCCATCATTGGAGGAAGCTAGTGAAGGTCTCATTTGGGCATTTCTTGGCACCACACAAGTCTACCATGGTGATGTCACTCTCTATGTTATACAAGAAGTGATGCATGAATCTTTCTGCCAATTTTGGCCGGTGGAAATTGATCCTCGTGGTAAGTGTGTAACATATTCTAATGCTTGACCTCTCGAGACTCTTAGGAAAAAGTATGATGAGGTAATTAACACTATAAGACACCTCTTGACATGCCATGTAAAAATATTTAACATGATCCCTTGGGTCTCCCTTTCCTTTGTATTTGTCAAAATTTGGCATATCCAATTTCTTTGGAAAGGTTTGGAGGGTCATTGTCTTGTCAAAAGGATAGGGGCATAGTTCTTCATATTGATATTTCTTGATGCTTCCTATATTTCTCTCTTGTAAGCTCATGCGTATCTTTCATAGACGCACTTCCTATGCGAGTAATTTTTATTTAGTGGGAGAAGTGGGGATGTATATGCAATGATACCCTATGTCTTATTCTCCTTGTTTTTCCCTATGGAGTTGTTTAATCTTAACCCTAGGCCTCAACTTTTGAATGTTCTTGGTTGCATCTTTCTCACGTACATGGGAAGTAAGAAAATCTAGTTGCGGATTAGGTTACTAATTTGTTGTTGAATCAAGGCTTTGTTTATAGCCTCTTATTCTAAAGGTTCCTCCTCTTCGTCACTGTGGACATTCTTCCTCTAGCTCAAGTTCTATTTTGTTTCTATGTGGCACTTTGCTTTGAGGAGTATTCTACGCCCTACCACTTTATCATTTTCTACGTAAGAATTTGAAGCATACTTGCCTATTTAAATATATTCCATATTGATAAGGGGGCATTCTTCCTGAGTAGTGTCATTTGTCTATAGTATTGGTTCATTCTCAATGGGAAATTTGGCCCCTAATTCGAAAACCCAGGCCAACACTCTATCTTTTTTTCTAAGAATAAATTCGTCTAGTAGAGTAGGGTCAAAATCAAAGTCCACATGAGGTGACTCTAATTCATTTCCACTGTGGTCGACCATTTCTTTTGTTTCTTTTTCTGTAGAAAATAGTGGTCCTAGGTCATGTCTAATGAATGGGTTTGACCCTTGTCTATTAGAGGTTTCCCAAGCTTGTGCCTGTTGTTCCTCATATGTTTGTTTCTTTAACCCTAGACGTGTTTTGGGAGCCATGTTTTCGTGAAGGTTTCACTAGGGTGAGTTGTAAATGTGCTCAAAGCTTAATGACTACCCCTAAGTGAAATGCAAGATGTATGTGTTAAGAGTAAATTAACAGTGTGAGAATACCAATGTGATAGAGTGATAAAATCACCAATGATACAAGCGTTTGGTATTAAAACCTTTGTAAATGAAGTATCTCCTAGACTACGTTTCAAAGTAATTTGCATCGCGAGATGATCAACAAGATGTTTTCACTTATGCCAAGTTCAAGGGAATGAACAAAACATAAGTAAATACAAGAATTCAAATGCGATCTCCCAATCAAGATATACGACGAGCGAGCTCAAATCTGATTAAGACCTATATCTTAAAAAGTTCCAATTACAATTTGTGAATGACACAACAATATCACCAAGATATGTTAACCCACTTTGCGAGAAAGTGAAGTATTGATATCGAGGTGTTATTGATATAACACACACAAATGGTAACGTCTAGCACTCTTTGAAATCGAGGTAATAATAGAACCAAACCAAAATCTCAAAGTATAGCTAGGACTAGTTAAAAATGTGTGCAACATAACCTTACAATATAGGTATTTACATCGAGTTTACAAGAAATAAGACATAAATATCGAAATTGTAGCGATACGAGACAAACAAGATAACTCTCCCAAGGAAGTCCTTGGTGATGAACCATGCCTATCTACAATGACGACCTTGATGTGGGTATCAAGATCACAATGGCTACCAATGACGTAAAAATGCCTCCGCTCACTTTAGACATTTAACTAACCCACCATGCAAACATGGATGGGCATAAATGGACATAAAAGTGAGAGAAATAGTCGAACGGTAACACAACGGTAATCACACCTCTTTTGATCAACAAAGTTTCAAAAGAATGTAAAGGAAATAAATCAAAAAAATGATGAAAAATGTTAGCCTCACTTCGGCAGAGTTTCACTTCACCCTAAGGCAAGTATAAACTAGGTGAAAGTAATGCATCACACATTTTCCAATATGGTTCACAACTCATCACTATTTTAGAATTGTCAAAGTGGGCTATTGGCCAAAGTATATTCTCCTAGGTGGTTCTCTTCTCCTAGGTGTTACAAAGTTGCGTCGAGCGAGTGCAATTTACCCAAAAAGTCACACCACTAGTTTGGGAGTATCTCATATTTACTTTACCCCCTTAAATAATAGTAGGAAACTAGTGCATCTACGTGTACTATCACCGGGTTTGCCACACGGACAACCGGTAACACTATCTAACAAAGGAATCACTAGTCAACTAGTGTGGAGCACTTCTCGTTTCATCCACAAGGTTCCCTCTTGTGTGGACTACTTTGGGGTTCCTCGAACCACCCCCATTGTTATAGTTTAAGGCGTTATGCCAAAGGGGTTATGTTCCAGTTGAGCGGAGAGGGACGTACCCTTTTTTGAAACCTACAATACAGTGTTTTGAATATGTTGTTCTTTTTATCTTTTTAATTAGATGTGGTTTGCTTGAACAACATTTGGCAACCTGCAAGAAACACGTGTATTAGAAGTTTTCTGACTTTTGTTTTGAGTCCTTCGTTCTTCGACAAGCGTGTTTTTTTGGTCCTATATGATGATGATTAGTAGTTCTCCATTAAAAAGAGAAGGCACCATTTTATAATTCTCCAGATCATCCAAGGACGCAAGAGAAGAGCATACGTGATGTCTTCACAAATCTCAAAAGATAACCAAATGGAACAACACTTTAATTCAACAAATGCCAAATTGACCAATTCTAACTAAAATACTCTTAACAATCTTAAAGTGGAAAAAGGTTTTAAGAATCATTTCTGATTCCCAAGATCACCCCAAGGGATACGAGGGAAGAGCATACACGATCTCAATCCTGTTAGTAAACAATGCAAAATATTATCTAATCAAATACCAACATGTAAAAATAGCTTGCAAAGACAAATATGTGATTAGATAAACCTGCAAGAAAGTTAGCACATCAACTCTTTAAATCAAAAAAATGTAAAAGGATGCATGCGCCCCTTTTTCAGCACCTGCGCGCGGGTTAGGGCATATGCACCACCAAAGGCTATTTTTCAGCACATAGTGTACCTACGCCACCCGAGAGATGTTTGTTCCGATCCTCGTTAGGGATCCCCCGCTCAAACGTTTTAAAATCCCTTCCCGAAATCTAGTTTTCGAACTTAGTCATTCTCGAGCCTTTTTGGTCAGGCGCATGAAATATCCTCAGAACACTAGCTTTTGATGCGCCCTTAAAAGCCTTTGCACATGGTTTTCCATGTTAACACATCTTTCGGTGTGCCAAAGGATGTTGAGTCTCTTTTGCGTGCACCAAAGGGCGCACATGATCTTATTGCAACACCATATTTTCGTGCGCCAAAGGGCGCACGCTTTCTCCTGTCGACAACATTTTTCATGCGCCCTTTCAAAAGTAGGTGGCGCATTGATGGCTGGTTTTTCTATATATATGTGTTTTGCGCGCCCAAATGTCATTTTCACTTTTGCGAAGCACGTGTTTTTCTGAGCTTGTCAGCCTCTGCTCCGTCGTTTTCAACGTATTGTGGACCCGTTCTCAAAACTTTTGCTATTTATCAGGTAAGAGGTTCTCCCTCTTCTACGTTTTGTGTTTTCGGTTCTTGATGCGTTGTTGGTCTGGTGTTTAGCTTGTCGGTTGGTTTTGAAATAGAAATAGGTTGAGCTTCCCCCTGTGCTGCCTTGTCTTTTTTCTTCTTTTCCTCCTCCCTTCCCCCCTCTTTCCAGATCTGCTGGTAGAGGGTGTTATTTTAAAAAAGAAAAGCTTGGTCTTAAAACCTCTTTTTGGTCTGAAACCTTATGTCTCCCAAGCGCCTTGGAAATGAAGGAAAGAAAGAAAAGAGTTAGAAACCCCATCGAGAAAGCTCTGTTTTTCACTTAGGCACGCTGGCGCGTCTTGCAACACTAAGAACAGTTGCGCCCCTTTGGCGCATCTACCCGCCCTGTTACATGAGCAAAACCCGTGCCAATGGCGCACCCTTTTGTCCTGCTGCATCAAGAACTCATGCGCCCTCATGGCGCGCCTCTTTCGCATGCTACAAGTGCTGATCCTGTGCCCCATTGGCGCACCGTTCATCCATGTTGCATCCCTTTTCCATGCGCCAATGGCGCATCCAGCTTCCATGTTACACAAGTTATATCTGCGCAAGTATGAAGCTATAAAGGCGCAGGCGCATCCCCGATTACATCAACATCATGTTGTGTAAACCCTTCGTGCGCCGCGCCATGTCCCTTTGGCGCACGAAAAGTCAATGTTACACGATCCATCCACGCGCCAAAGGGCGCACCGAATCCCAAAGTAACACACAATTTTCATGCGCCCTTCTATAAAATGCAATCTGCAACATCCATGCGCCATGCGCCTTTGGCGCCAGTTTAACTTTTGCAACAGCCCTTTCCCGTGCGCCCTGCCTATTTAGCCCTGTAAGCTGCAATTTTCATGCGCCCTGCGCCCTGAGCCTTAAAATCTCTAACTCTTTCTTCTGCTAGCTTTCCAATGAAAGATCAAATGGCTAATTCAACCTTTTTGGATTGGGTCTCGCTTCTTCTCCATGCAGATCAGCAACTGAGTTCGAAAGAACACATGTCTACATCCAGCAAGAGATCCACCAAATCAAAAGGAAAGGCGAAGCTTACTGAGGAAGAGATGAAGTATAAATATCAAAGGGTCAGGATGCCCGAATCACAGGCTGAATGCAGTATGGATGTCAGAGACTCAGAATTGGGTCACGTTGACATGGAAGAATTCTGGGTTAGAACTCAGAAAGTTACAAGAAGTCCATGGATGGACAAGTTAATAGGCAGTGCCCTGCATTTCACCGGAGGAATCCCCGTCAGCGCTGTCAACAATGAATTCATGATGGTGATTGCACAATCTTACAACAAGGACACAAGGTGTGTCGAAAACAGCAAGGGCGAGGTAGTCATAAACCTCACTGCCCGTCATTTTGAGATGATACTTGGCATCCCTCACCACCGACACTTTGTGGCCGTTAGCCAAGAAGAGTGCATCAAGGCCTGGGAAGACAATGAAGACCAATGCATGCAACTAATGAACGAAGTCTACTTGAAAAACAAGAAGGTGGTAACCCGGTGGCCCCAAATCATCCACCGCAGTGACTTCTCAGAAGAGCTCAGTGATACTATCACTTTCCTGAGTAGGGTCTTCGGGCTTTCTGACGCCCATTACTTCCATAAATGGATGCTGAGGTACTTGGAAACAATGAATAAGAATGTGCCTGAGCAGCACTTTTGCTGGGGAGAAATAATAAGTAGCACCATCTCCGAGAAGCTACAACAATTCGCCACAACGGGAGTGTTCCATATGAACTCCTATGTAGTCTACGCTGCAGTCGGAGAGGGATTATCCAGGCTAAACCGAAGTGGGATTTGGCCTCGTGTCAAAATATATGAATATTATCCGAATCGAGGCCGAGAACAAAGATCCCTCAATTCGCCAAAATTAATGATGCTTTCTTCTATCACATCATTTGCATGTTGAGGCCGAATCTAACTCATGGTCGCACAACCAAGAACATTGTGTCAACTGTGGAGAAATGGGGGGCCCTGTTCACCCAGTTTCCCACATTTACCTATCTGAGGGCGGTCAACTTCTTGGGCGAGCCAACCAGGCTGCCAAGGTACGCTGGACCTAAGCTGATTCTACTAGAGTTATCAAGGCAGCTGGTCACATACCATGAGAAATGCCTCAAGAGAAAGAAGGGCGGAACTCCTTTCCCCTCACAAAGGTGGGCGCACACATGCTCCTCCCATCACAAAGCGAAGGAAATGTTCGCAGAGCTGGAGTTGCTCAATTTGAAACATGACTTCCCAGCCAGGCCTACCTTTGACCCAAGGAGCTGCCTGCCAAGGGCTAAGCTTGATCCGATCCATGTTCCTCAGATCGAGGATATTTACATTGACGTCATCCACGAGGTGGAACTCGAAGAAAGGATCATTCTCGCTTAGCATTGAGGAAATTATCCAATACGGAGTGGCCATTGTCCCCAAAGGCTTCCAAACTACGGAAGATGAAGTAGACAAGGTGTATAATGACACGGAAGGGGATGATTGGCCCTTCCCGCCATTGACAAGCAAGGCTCCTCAAACAATCAAGAGAGGGTCAAGGAGACTATGCGCGAATGCAGCACCGGTGCCGCATGAACGGGCTGATCTACCTCGGGGTAGATTTCACAACCTCCCCATTGGGCAATGCACTTCCAAGGTCCAAAAAGTAGTTAAAAGGCAAAGGTGTAGAAGGTGAGCCTAGCACCATTCAGGAAGAAGCCCCTGGAAGTCCTCCTTCCACAGCGCTGTAATGTAATAACTCTAGATTCACCGGAGAAAGAAGCGCAGAGGAGGATAGTCCCATACGCCCATCCACTCGTGATGTCGGCATTGCTACAACCACAGAGGTCCCTTCTGTCCCTTCTTCTTCTCTTCCTTCCTTCCTCCTCGAGTGACTCGATGACCACCCTTTGGTCGTGTCCTCCGCCCCTTCTTCTACTCTTTCCCCGCCTCTTTGTCTATCTTCTCCTCCCTCGCTGATCTTTCCTCCTCCATTTCTTCCCTCATTTCCGGCTCCCTTCCCTTCCTTTGTCTTCTGTAGCTGCAGTTTCCCTTCCTCTCGTGGGCACTTCTTCGGCTATTCTCTCAATGCCGCCTCCGCGTGTCTCCACGTTTTTCCCCTCTTCTACTGCAGCTGTCCCCTCTTCTGTCTCTGGTCCTTCTTCCATAGGACCAGCATGGATCTCTCAGCAGCTGAGCCAGCAAAAGAGGAAAGTTCCCATCACTCCGATGGACTTTTCAGTAATTCCAGCCAAAGGGGCAAAGAAGCTGAAGCCTGTTGCACGTTTCTCTAAAAGTGCTGCAGGTGAGAGGATCATGGAAATTGCATACCCCGATCCCCTCAAAGAGAAAAAGGATCTGTCTCCGGCAGATTTTACTGTGACCCAAGTCACAATGGGGACATCTTCTGAAAGTCTCCAGGGGGAAGCTCTTTCCGCGGTCGACGCCTTTGTCAAAAAGCTTCAGAAACAAAAGAAGAGAAAAGGCTATCAAGGAGCAGAACAAATATCTCGCTTCAAGCCTTACAAGATGGGTAGTGCACCTCCCACGACTACCACCGAGACTTCGAGCTTCTCACCAGAGAAAATCAATGAATATTCAAAGATCGGTGAGTAGGGGTATGGCCGCTTTCTGCTGGAGGAGCCGATCCTCAAGGACAGTGAAAGAGTGATCGCCGAATATATCAATTCATATCTAAACATCAAAAAGGCGAACAAGGAACTCCAAGTATTAGCGGGTCCCATATCAGAAGAGCTAGATCATGCTAGACTCCAACATGAGACCTTTCAACAAATGTTCGACTGTTCAGTCGAAGATCTGGTCAAGTTCGGAGTTTTCGGCCATCCAAGGGCTCTCAACAAAACCATGTCCACTTTGGACTATCGGATAGATCAGCTGGAATTTGTTCTGGAAAAGATAGACAAGGTGAAGGAAGAGGCCCTGGATGCGATGCATCAAATGGAGCGGATTGTCCTTAACATGTCTCCAGGGCTGCTCACTCCTTCCTTTACCATGAGATCCGCTGATGAAACTATCCAGATCTTCAAAGAGATCGCTTCTCAAGGAACGGGGCCAGAGGTCACATTTGACACTGAATCTATCAACAACCTGCTGGCCTGTAGGGACTTCATCGGGTTTCTCATCGAGGCGGAGAAAGATTATTCTAAACTCCCAGAAAAGCTCATAAGCGAACGGGAGACTTGCGAAGCAATCAGCGAACGGCACAAGGATCCATCACAGGATCAATTTGGGCCCATGATTAACAAGTTTTTGGAATACCGCGCCGCCTCCACATATCATCTCCCGAGCAAAGATCGTAAGCGGTGCAACCCCCTTTCGGCCGCAGGATGACGATGACGAGTAGCTTCTTCTTCTTCTTCTTCTTCTTCTCTCTCTCTCTATTCTCCGACTTTCTTGTTGAAATGTCTAAAGTGTGTTGGTACAAATGATGACATCATCCATGTTGCATCATGGGATGATGTCATCCATCAAGTTGTCAAAAGTCAACATGACTTTTAGATATTTTGTAAATATCTTTGTAAATATTTGTTGGCTCCTTTTTGCTTTTCTTCTCCTCTCTTCTATAAATACTGGAATACTTGTTGTATTCGGGTGAACATTTTTTAGATGAAAATAGAAGTGAGGAGAGAAAGACTTTGAGCTTTCTTGTAACAGAAGAAAATAGTAATACAAATATTAAGACTTTGTGCTCAATAGCTGTGTTATCCATTAGATCTTTCTTACGTTAGATCTGTATGTGTTTAATCTGTTGGATTCATATCTACTTTTCTGTCATTTGCTCATCAGTATTGCTTTGTTTATTTATGCAAGTAGGTTTGGCTCTGTTTACTACCAAACTAAAAACATAAATCTACTGACCTTTCTGCTTTGGAATTCATTTCTTTTCTCCCTTCGGATCTGTTCTTTCTCTTCTCCCTCTTTCATTCCTTTCTTTTCGCAGCCTGAAATACTCTACTGGGATGAGATCCCAAACCCCCGAAGGCAGAATCTGTGAGACTTGCATAGATTCCTGCTGGTAGAATAGCAATAAACCAGCTTTCGCTTTCTTCGACTCAAAGAGGGGCTAAGCCCACGCACACCGTTGGCTCGTTCTATCCATAGATCCGTCTAGCGCGATGATTTTCGACCAACAGTTTTTGGCGACTCCGCTGGGGAACGAATAGATCTGTCAGATCTAGTGGCTGGTAACAGATAAAAATCAGAAAAAATCAGCAGATTGCTGCCTGTTTGCAAATCTCAACTTTTTGTAAAAATCTAAATTTTTTTTGCAAAAATGCTCAAATCGAAAAATTTTCTTCTGAGAGTCATAGATCTGGTCCAGTTAAAGATCTTTAGTTCGCTGAGTTTTTGAAAAAATCAGTTTTTGCCATAGATCTGAGTTTTTGACTGTTTGCAAAAAGTTTGAAACCCTCTGAAAAAAGTTAAAATCAGATCAGAAAATCAGCCTACTAATCTTCCCTGCCATCTTATCCTCGTTGTAATTTGTCATTTAAACCACAATCGGTTTTCTGAAGAGGATAGTTTTAAATATCTAGAAAAGTGCCTGCTGCTGGTTTTTGACAGAAAAACCAGAAAATCAGCCAGTACAACCAAAAAGAAAGTTTAAATCTGCGCCGTAACATTGCAGATCTAGAAGGTACACTGGCGAGTGAACCTTTTACGCGCAGCAGGAGAGCCCGTGGAGAAGCTGATCCTACTTTCGATCTGCTTCAGAGGCACAATTTCAGCGTAACACCGGCACATTTTTCAAAGACTAAGCTCAAGCTGCTGCCGGTCATCCAGGAGTGTCTCACCTCCACGAAGAAAAAGTCTTTTACAAGGAGCATCTACGTCCCTTTGAAGTGCCTTGCTACTCAAATGAACTACACTTCCACCTCGTGTGTTCTCTTTCCGGCTTTTCAAATGGCGGTTCCATGGGGAAACGATGGGTCCTTTGGCTTTACCACATCCAGTTCACGCTCTCCCTCATGGAAATCGAAAGAATTTTCCCAAATTTGATGGGAGCGGAAATCAAAGCACGGATTCCCACATATCTGCATTCATTATGTCATGCAGTATTTTGGATGTGACCCACGAAGATGTGTCGGTTCACCTTTTTCTGGAGACCCTACAAGGGCCTGCAGCTGAATGGTTTCAGCATTTGCCAGCCGGATCTATCACCAGCTGGGCCACCTTACGGGATGCTTTCGAAGACAGATACAAGCCTTCAGAGGATGCGTTTGCATTATTATCACGAATCACTCACCTGAAGAAGGAGGCAAATGAGACCATGCGCGATTTTATCACCCGGTTCAATGCGCTAATCAACCGTGTCCCTGTTGCCATGCTCCCGACGCCGGAAAATCAAAAGTGTTTCTTCGTAAATGCTATGAGCTCAAAAGTTAGTTTCTTGCTCCTTCAAGAGCGAGTTGCTACCTTGATTCTCGCCCAAGCAGCTGCCATTCGCATAGAGGATAATCTGATAATATCTGGCGAATTGAGAAAGGAATCAGCCAAGCCTAAATCTTTGGGCCCTGCGCCCACTACTTCGTCTGATCCAGCCTTTCAAAAGATGGCGAATGACTTGCTCGCATTGAAGAAACAGTTGGCCCAGGCCTCTCCCAGTTCCTCATATCGGGATATTCCGCGGAGGAATTTCGTTCCTAACAATGTCTCACAAAGGCCGCGTCTACCTACAGCTGCTCCGCGGTTGGCACTTGAGGCCCCTCCGATCAATGCTCTGGCCGAGATTGAAGAAGAAGAGCAGTACTATGAAGAACCTTCGTCTCAAGGCGAAGATGATCAAGATGTCGGTGAACCGACTGGCGACTCTACTATTGGATACATGGAATTTGATGAGGAAGAATCTGATGAAGAAGAGGGTACTCAGGGATATGCAAGCGGACAGTCATATGCTGTTTTTACTCGCTCGCAAGGAAAAGAAGCGGAAATTGCTGCCCATGTCCAGCAGGAGAAGGCCGTGTCAAACGCGCCTCCGATCATTGCTAAAAGAGGTAATCCTCTTCCTACTCAACTCCCTGGCAAATCTTTTGCAAAGAAGTCTTTTCCCCCTATCTCTCCTCCAAATCAATCCTCTCACATTCCTCCTAAGACCACCAATCCTTTTCCATCATCGCGAGGTGAGGGACTCATTCCTTTACCAACGCAACCCTTGGCTGCATTTGATATTATAGATCATGCAAAAAAGACCAAGATCCAAATGTCTGAAGCTGAGTATCTTCAGTCAAACCCCGAACAACTCGTAAGATTGACTAAGTATATCCAAAGTCAAGTCATTATATCTAATCAGTTTCCCAAAAGGAATCCTATCCACTCCCCTAGAATCTCATATAAATGTTGCTTCAACATCTCACAGTGCAAGATAGAACCTTTCTATCTCTCTCTACTGATCAATGGACACAAGCTGAGTAATTGCATAATTGATTCCGGAGCTTCTGATAACGTCATGCCGGCAAAAGTCACTCATGCTTTGGGCCTCACTCTTACCAAGCCTTTCGGCAGGTGTTATTCTTTGGAAACTAAGCAAGTTCCGTTGGTTGGCCAAATCAAGGACGCGCAATTTGCATTTGCGGCTTTCCCGGATAAAAGAGTAAAAATGACAGTCCTTGTCGCTGACATTCCGGCAGCCTATGGAATATTGCTGGGAAGAAGTTTTTGCAGCGAAGTTGGTGGAGAAATTCATATGGACTGGTCCAAAGCTAGAATTCCAGTCAAAGGCGTAATGCAGACTTTGGAGCCTGAATCACAAAAGAAATACTTGGTTACCAGCTCTGAAGACCCCAAAGCTCAAATCCTTTTTGAATCATCAGGGATGGGGAATTACTTCTTATCTACTGAGACGGATAAAACAGGGGCTGTTCTCGTTCAGGAGGGAGATCTTAATAAGATCTGGACATTGCAATTCGATGGGAGCTGTGCAACTAGTGGATGTGGCGCTGGGGCCGTGCTGATATCTCCTGAGGAAGAAGTTATTCCTCTCTCTTTCAAATTGCAGTTTTTCAACACTAACAATACTGCTGAGTATGAGTCTCTCTTACTCGGTATGCAAGCCGCAAAAGAAAGAGGAATAAAAAATCTAAAAGTACAAGGTGATGCTGAGCTAGTTGTAAATCAAGTCAAAAGGATCTACCAAGTAAAGAATGAAAGGCTCAGGCACTACCGTAATGCGGTATGGGACAGCATTGAGGAGTTTGATGCCTTTTCACTTGAATCAATTCCAAGAGCTCAAAATGACATGGCTGATTCATTGGCTGTCTCGGCATCTCTCATGCTCCCACATCCAGGTTTGAAAATGAACAAGTACACCATTGAGGTGGTTTTCCGCCCGAGCGTGCCGGATAATTCTCAGCATTGGCAGGTGTTCAACGATGACAATCAACTCATTGCCTTTCTGGAAAAATCAGAAAATTTTAACGAGTTGTATTTCGAAGGATCCACCTCTACATGCCGTGAATCAATCAACGGTCAAAACCACGAAACAAAGGAGAACGATGGCATATGTCAGCTCAAGGGAAATAAAATTCCAAAGGGCCTGTTTTCTGGGAATGCCTGCTCGACTGTGCATGACCGCTTTGTAAAAAAGAAGAAGCGGATGATCCCGACTCATCCCCGCAGACCGAACCGGTCAATTTAGGTTCGAGGCACATCCGCAATTTGTGAACATCGGGAAATGTTGCACGCCAAGAAAAGCGGAAATTTTTCAAGTTGCTAAAAAATATATGGATGTATTGGCATGGTCTTATGCCGATTTAAAGTCCTTCAAGCCAAAGGACGTTCAAAGCACGATATTCCGTTGAAAGATGATGCCAAAGCCTTCCGCCAGAAGCAGAGGCACTATAATCCCAAGATTTCGGGCACCATCCAGGCCGAAATTCAGAAGATGCTAGACGCAAGAATCATCTTCCCTATCCATCACAGTACTTGGGTAGCAAATATTGTGCCAGTGCGCAAGAAAAACGGTGAAATACGCATCTGCGTAGACTTTCGAAATTTGAATCAAGCTTCGCTGAAAGACAACTACCCTCTTCCGATAATGGATCAAGTTCTGCAAGCAGTAACTGGATCAGAGATGTTGTCCATGCTCGACGGTTTTTCAGGTTACAATCAGATTGAAGTTTCACCTGAAGATCAGTTTAAAACAGCATTCACTACTCCTTGGGGTACATTTGCCTACAGCAGGATGCCTTTCGGCCTAACTAATGCCGGCGCCACTTTTCAGCGGGCCATGGACTTTGCTTTCAAAGGTATGATGGGGAAGGTCATTGTGGTTTATTTAGATGACCTGACTGTGTTCTCCAAACAACGAAGCGATCATTGTGATCACTTGGAGCAAGTATTGGCCAGATGTCGAGAGCATGGGATTTCCTTAAACCCAAAAAAGTTTGTTTTTGGAGTCACGGAAGGGAAGTTGCTAGGCCATGTGGTCAGCAAAGAAGGAACAAAGATAGATACTGAAAGAGTTAAGGCTATTCAAAGCCTTACTCTGCCCACAAGCAAGACTGGTGTTCATTCTTTCTTTGGAAAGGTGAACTTTCTCAGGCGTTTTGTTCCTGACTTTGCTGAAAAGACCCGTCACATATTGAACATGATGAAGGGGTCATCAACTTTCAGATGGAGTGAGGAGGGGAAAAGGTCATTTGAAGAAATAAAAACTTCTGTTGCTCATGCACCAGTCCTGGTATGTCCCGACTTTTCCAAGGACTTCATCATGTATAGTTATGCATCTGAGCATACTGTGTCTGCCATCTTAATGCAAAAGAATTCAGAAGACATTGAATCCCCGATTGCATTCATGAGTTCTCCCCTCAAGCTTCACGAACTAAAGATGACTCAGCTGGAAAAGCATGCCTTTGCCATTGTCAAAGCAGTGAAGAATTTCAGGTATTACATCCTAAACTCGCATACGGTGGTGCTGGTTCCAGACACGGCAGTGAAATCAATTCTAACTCAGCAAGAGTTAGGAAGCTTGCGAGAAATTGATCGCAAAGGTCCGTGGAGTATGACTCGATATTAAACCAACCAAGCTGGTAAGAGGCAAGGGCTTGTGTCACTAATGGCTGAAAACAAAGATTCGTAAAATCCCGATGAGAGGGGTGACTACATCGAAGAAGCGCAGACCGCAAAGAAGGGCCTCGATTCTCTCGCCTCTCGGTTCTATTTGTTGCAACTAGTGATGAGTGGTACTCCGACATCACTTTCTTCCTTACCTACGGCGAATGCCCGATGCACCTAACTGCAAAGGAGAAGTGCACTATAAAGCTCAGGGCGGCTAAATACGTCATCTGGGATGACGGCTTATATAAGCGCGGGATAGATGGCATCTTCCTGCGATGTGTCGACAAGCCCCAACAAGTAAAACTACTGGAAAGTTTTCACAATTCAGCTTGTGGAGGACATTTTTCTTCCTCCGTGACGGCACACAAGATCATTCGAGCCAGGTACTATTGGCCAACGCTCTTTCAAGATACAGCCACCTGGGTGGCAAAGTGTGAACCCTGCCAGCAATTCGTCGGCAAGCCCAAGTTGGCTGCCTTTCCCCTAAGGCCGGTCATTATCAATGAACCATTCAGGCAATGGGGAATTGATTTTATTGGCGCACTCAATCCTCAATCGAGTGCCGGACATAGCTATGTCCTTACAGCAACGGACTACTTCACAAAGTGGGTGGAAGCCATACCTGTCAAGCATGCCACTTCTGAGGTGGTTTGCAATTTCATTAAAGAGAATATCATTGTCAGGTTCGGCGTTCCAAACAAAATCGTTGCTGATAATGCTTCTAACTTCTCCTCTCGAGAAGTTATTAGTTTTTGCTATGAATATGGGATAACTTTGGCTCATGCCTCAGATTATTATCCTCAGGGAAATGGTCAAGCGGAATCCAGCAACAAGAACTTGGTGGCCATCATACGAAAACTGGTGGAATCGAATCAGCGAATGTGGCACAAGTCTTTGTACGATGCTTTGTGGGCGGACCGCATTACTCCCAAGAGATCGCTCGGCATGTCACCTTTTCAAGTGTTATATGGCACTGATGCCGAACTTCCCATTTCCGTGAACTTCCCGCTTCGCGCGCTTGCACGAGCGATTGAAGATGAAACTTTCCAGAATTCTCTAGAAAAGAGAATCATGTATTTGGCAGCACTTGAAGAAAAGAGAGTGAGAGTGATCGACAGGATCACTGAACATCAGAATCAAGTTAAGAGGCTTTTCGATAAGAAGGCCAAGCAAAGAGATTTTCAAGTGGGAGATCTCGTCCTTTTGTGGGACAAGCGAAGAGAGCCAAAGGGCATGCACGGAAAGTTTGATTCCCTATGGAGAGGGCCCTTCAAAATCAAGCAACTCAACGGAGAGAATAGTTTCTATCTCTCGTATCTGGATGGAACTGAGCTCCCGCTTCCCTATAGTGGGCAGCATCTGAAGATCTTCAGGAAGTAGAGCTTGCTCTCTTCTTTGTACAATTTGCTTTAAGTTGTGTGTTTGCTTTCGTCGTGTGTTTGCTTTCGGTTTGTTGTGTGTTTCCTTTGTTCTCCCCTCCCCCCCTTGTTTTTGACTCATTACCCAATGGATAGGCACAAGCGATCTGGGATTCTCTACCCCTGAGTTCGTTCAGGGATAGTCCCCAGAAAGAGCCAGCTGTTATCCCGTAAAATTGACAAGGGCAATTTTACCGATAACCATACCGAAAATTTTGTTCCGATCCCTCGTTAGGGATCCCCCGCGTTCGAAACGTTTTAAAATCCCTTCCCGGGAAATCTAGTTTTCGAACTTAGTCATTCTGAGCCTTTTTTGGCTGGGCGCATGAAATATCCTTGTAACACTAGCTTTTGATGCGCCCCCTTAAAAGCCTTTGGCGCATGGTTTTCCATGTTAACACATCTTTCGGTGCGCCAAAGGATGTTGAGTCTCTTTTGCGTGCGCCAAAGGGCGCACATGATCTTATTGCAACACCATATTTTCGTGCGCCAAAGGGCGCACGCTTTCTCCTGTCGACAACATTTTTCATGCGCCCTTTCAAAAGTAGGTGGCGCATTGATGGCTGGTTTTTCTATATATATGTGTTTTGCGCGCCCAAATGTCATTTTCACTTTTGCGAAGCACGTGTTTTTCTGAGCTTGTCAGCCTCTGCTCCGTCGTTTTCAACGTATTGTGGACCCGTTCTCAAAACTTTTGCTATTTATCAGGTAAGAGGTTCTCCCTCTTCTACGTTTTGTGTTTTCGGTTCTTGATGCGTTGTTGGTCTGGTGTTTAGCTTGTCGGTTGGTTTTGAAATAGAAATAGGTTGAGCTTCCCCCTGTGCTTTGCCTTGTTTTTTTTTCTTTTCCTCCTCCCTTCCCCCCTCTTTCCAGATCTGCTGGTAGAGGGTGTTATTTTAAAAAAGAAAAGCTTGGTCTTAAAACCTCTTTTTGGTCTGAAACCTTATGTCTCCCCAAGCAGTCTTGGAAATGAAGGAAAGAAAGAAAAGAGTTAGAAACCCCGTCGAGAAAGCTCTGTTTTTCACTTAGGCGCGCTGGCGCGTCTTGCAACACTAAGAACAGTTGCGCCCCTTTGGCGCATCTACCCGCCCTGTTACATGAGCAAAACCCGCGCCAATGGCGCACCCTTTTGTCCTGCTGCATCAAGAACTCATGCGCCCTCATGGCGCGCCTCTTTCGCATGCTACAAGTGCTGATCCTGCGCCCCATTGGCGCACCGTTCATCCATGTTGCATCCCTTTTCCATGCGCCAATGGCGCATCCAGCTTCCATGTTACACAAGTTATATCTGCGCAAGTATGAAGCTATAAAGGCGCAGGCGCATCCCCGATTACATCAACATCATGTTGTGTAAACCCTTCGTGCGCCGCGCCATGTCCCTTTGGCACACGAAAAGTCAATGTTACACGATCCATCCACGTGCCAAAGGGCGCACCGAATCCCAAAGTAACACACAATTTTCATGCGCCCTTCTATAAAATGCAATCTGCAACATCCATGCGCCATGCGCCTTTGGCGCCAGTTTAACTTTTGCAACAGCCCTTTCCCGTGCACCCTACCTATTTAGCCCTGTAAGCTGCAATTTTCATGCGCCCTGCGCCCTGAGCCTTAAAATCTCTAACTCTTTCTTCTGCTAGCTTTCCAATGAAAGATCAAATGGCTAATTCAACCTTTTTGGATTGGGTCTCGCTTCTTCTCCATGCAGATCAGCAACTGAGTTCGAAAGAACACATGTCTACATCCAGCAAGAGATCCACCAAATCAAAAGGAAAGGTGAAGCTTACTGAGGAAGAGATGAAGTATAAATATCAAAGGGTCAGGATGCCCGAATCACAGGCTGAATGCAGTATGGATGTCAGAGACTCAGAATTGGGTCACGTTGACATGGAAGAATTCTGGGTTAGAACTCAGAAAGTTACAAGAAGTCCATGGATGGACAAGTTAATAGGCAGTGCCCTGCATTTCACCGGAGGAATCCCCATCAGCACTGTCAACAATGAATTCATGATGGTGATTGCACAATCTTACAACAAGGACACAAGGTGTGTCGAAAACAGCAAGGGCGAGGTAGTCATAAACCTCACTGCCCGTCATTTTGAGATGATACTTGGCATCCCTCACCACCGGCACTTTGTGGCCATCAGCCAAGAAGAGTGCATCAAGGCCTGGGAAGACAATGAAGACCAATGCATGCAACTAATGAACGAAGTCTACTTGAAAAACAAGAAGGTGGTAACCCGGTGGCCCCAAATCATCCACCGCAGTGACTTCTCAGAAGAGCTCAGCGATACTATCACTTTCCTGAGCAGGGTCTTCGGGCTTTCTGACGCCCATTACTTCCATAAATGGATGTTGAGGTACTTGGAAACAATGAATAAGAATGTGCCTGAGCAGCGCTTTTGCTGGGGAGAAATAATAAGCAGCACCATCTCCGAGCAGCTACAACAATTCGCCACAACGGGAGTGTTCCATATGAACTCCTATGTAGTCTACGCTGCAGCGTCGGAGAGGGATTATCCAGGGCTAAACCGAAGTGGGATTTGGCCTCAGGTCAAAATATATGAATATTATCCGAATCGAGGCCGAGAACAAAGATCCCTCAATTCACCAAAATTAATGATGCTTTCTTCTATCACATCATTTGCATGTTGAGGCCGAATCTAACTCATGGTCGCACAACCAAGAACATTGTGTCAACTGTGGAGAAATGGGGGGCCCTGTTCACCCAGTTTCCCACATTTACCTATCTGAGGGCGGTCAACTTCTTGGGCGAGCCAACCAGGCTGCCAAGGTACGCTGGACCTAAGCTGATTCTACTAGAGTTATCAAGGCAGCTGGTCACATACCATGAGAAATGCCTCAAGAGAAAGAAGGGCGGAACTCCTTTCCCCCTCACAAAGGGGCTTCAGCAGACACATGCTCCTCCCATCACAAAGCGAAGGAAATGTTTGCAGAGCTGGAGTTGCTCAATTTGAAACATGACTTCCCAGCCAGGCCTACCTTTGACCCAAGGAGCTGCCTGCCAAGGGCTAAGCTTGATCCGATCCATGTTCCTCAGATCGAGGATATTTACATTGACGTCATCCACGAGGTGGAACTCAGAAGAAAGGATCATTCTCGCTTAGCATTGGAGGAAATTATCCAATACGGAGTGGCCATTGTCCCCAAAGGCTTCCAAACTACGGAAGATGAAGTAGACAAGGTGTATAATGACACGGAAGGGGATGATTGGCCCTTCCCGGCCATTGACAGAAGCAAGGCTCCTCAAACAATTGAAGAGAGGGTCAAGGAGACTATGCGCAGAATGCAGCAGCCGGTGCCGCATGAATGGGCTGATCTACCTCGGGGTAGATTTCACAACCTCCCCATTGGGCAATGCACCTCCAAGGTCCAAAAAGTAGTTAAAAGGCAAAGGTGTAGAAGGTGAGCCTAGCACCATTCAGGAAGAAGCCCCTGGAAGTCCTCCTTCCACAGCACGCTGCAATGTAATAACTCTAGATTCGCCGGAGAAAGAAGCAGTAGAGGATAGTCCCATACGCCCATCCACTCAGGATGTCGGCATTGCTACAACCACAGAGGTCCCTTCTGTCCCTTCTTCTTCTCTTCCCTTCCCCCCTCGAGTGACTCGATTTACCACCCCTTTGGTCGTGTCCTCCGCCCCTTCTTCTACTCTTTCCCTGCCTCTTTTTCTATCTTCTCCTCCCTCGCCGATCTTTCCTCCTCCATTTCTTCCCTCATTTCCGGGCTCCCTTCCCTTCCTTTGTCTTCTGCAGCTGCATTTTCCCTTCCTCTCGTGGGCACTTCTTCAGCTATTCTCTCAATGCCACCTCCGCGTGTCTCCACGTTTTTCCCCTCTTCTACTGCAGTTGTCCCCTCTTCTGTCTCTGGTCCTTCTTCCATAGGACCAGCATGGATCTCTCAAAGCTAAGCCAAAGAAAAGAGAGAAAGTTCCCATCACTCCGATGGACTTTCATAATTCCACCAAAGGGGCAAAGAAGCTAAAGCCCGTTGCACGCTTTCTCTAAAAGTGCTTTGCAGTGAGAGGATCATGGAAATTGCATACCCCGATCCCCTCAAAGAGAAAAAGGATCTGTCTCCGGCAGATTTTACTGTGACCCAAGTCACAATGGGGACATCTTCTGAAAGTCTCTAGGGGGAAGCTCTTTCCGCGGTCGACGCCCTTTGTCAAAAGCTTCAGGAAACAAAAGAAGAGAAAAGGCTACTGAAGGAGCAGAACAAATATCTGCTTCAAGCCTTACAGAAGATGGGTAGTGCACCTCCCACGACTACCACCGAGACTTCTGAGCTTCTCAGCCAGGAGAAAATCAATGAATATTCAAAGATCGGCGAGCAGGGTATGGCCGTTTCTGCTTGGAGGAGCCAGATCCTCAAGGACAGTGAAAGAGTGATCGCCGAATATATCAATTCATATCTAAACATCAAAAAGGTGAACAAGGAACTCCAAGTATTAGCGGGTCCCATATCAGAAGAGCTAGATCATGCTAGACTCCAACATGAGACCTTTCAACAAATGTTTGACTGTTCAGTCGAAGATCTGGTCAAGTTCGGAGTTTTCGGCCATCCAAGGGCTCTCAACAAAACCATGTCCACTTTGGACTATCGGATAGATCAGCTGGAATTTGTTCTGGAAAAGATAGACAAGGTGAAGGAAGAGGCCCTGGATGCGATGCATCAAATGGAGCGGATTGTCCTTAACATGTCTCCAGGGCTGCTCACTCCTTCCTTTACCATGAGATCCACTGATGAAACTATCCATATCTTCAAAGAGATCGCTTCTCAAGGAACGGGGCCAGAGGTCACATTTGACATTGAATCTATCAACAACCTGCTGGCCTGTAGGGACTTCATCGGGTTTCTCATCGAGGCGGAGAAAGATTATTCTAAACTCCCAGAAAAGCTCATAAGTGAACGGGAGACTTGCGAAGCAATCAGCGAACGGCACAAGGATCCATCACAGGATCAATTTGGGCCCATGATTAACAAGTTTTTGGAATACCGCGCTCAGTTCCACATATCATCTCCTGAGCAGCATCAGAAGCAGGCAACCCCCTTTCGGCCGCAGGATGACGATGACGAGTAGCTTCTTCTTCTTCTTCTTCTTCTTCTCTCTCTCTCTATTCTTCGACTTTCTTGTTGAAATGTCTAAAGTGTGTTGGTACAAATGATGACATCATCCATGTTGCATCATGGGATGATGTCATCCATCAAGTTGTCAAAAGTCAACATGACTTTTAGATATTTTGTAAATATCTTTGTAAATATTTGTTGGCTCCTTTTTGCTTTTCTTCTCCTCTCTTCTATAAATACTGGAATACTTGTTGTATTCGGGGTGAACATTTTTTAGATGAAAATAGAAGTGAGGAGAGAAAGACTTTGAGCTTTCTTGTAACAGAAGAAAACATTAATACAAATATTAAGACTTTGTGCTCAATAGCTGTGTTATCCATTAGATCTTTCTTACATTAGATCTGTATGTGTTTAATCTGTTGGATTCATATCTACTTTTCTCGTCATTTGCTCATCAAGATATTGCTTTGTTTATTTATGCAAGTAGGTTTGGCTCACATTTACTACCAAACTAAAAACATAAATCTACCGACCTTTTCGCTTTGGAATTCATTTCTTTTCTCCCTTCGGATCTGTTCTTTCTCTTCTACCTCTTTCATTCCTTTCTTTTCACAGCTGAAATACTCTACTGGGATGACATCCCAAACCCCGGGCGTAACTGTGAGACTTGCATAGATTCCTACTTGGTAGAATAGCAATAAACTAGTTTCGCTTTCTTTGACTCAAAGAGGGGCTAAGCCACACACACTTGTTGGCTCGTCCTATCCATAGATCTATCGCCACTAAAAATGCATGTGCACCCTAGTTAGGGCATTTGTTTTGTTCTAATAGGTTTTAGATCGTAGTAAAGGTACAGTACGAAATGACGTGTGTGCCTAGGTTAGTGCACCTGCGCGCTAGTTAGGGTGGATGCACCAAGGGTAGTGCGCATGTGCTAGGGGTCGGTAGACAGAATGACAAATTTTAATAGCACGCATGCGCCACCAAGAGATGTGTGTGTCCCTAAAATCATGCCTATGCCCCAAAAAAATTTCTGTACCCTAAAATTGTGTCTATGCTAGACCTACAACCAAAGTATGGAAAAAAACATAGAAAACTTCACAATACTCTAAATTTTTACAAGTTAGTTTAAAAATAGCAATGACCCATTAAAATTAAGGCTATAAACATGAAGTAACACATATTAAATGAGCAAAAACTCCAAAAAATGGATATTTATTACTACATGTCCATATCAAAAATTAGCCAAAACAATGAAATTTAAAATAAAATGCCATGGGACTAAGGGTCCCACCGGGCATGCCAAATGTGTGCAATGGTTTTGTGCTTTTTAGCTAAGTTAGATGAATGAGAACGAACACCTAAATAGTTTTATAACAAAGCTAATGAAAAAATCTAAACACCATCAAAGATGAGAGATAAACATGATTAATACCTAGCATAATGCATTAACTTTGAATTAACAATGCTATAGTATTGAAATATCTACTTCTCTAGACTACCAAAAACAAGTAAATGGACCAAAAAAGCTCCATGGCAATCAATATTTGGTTGTCCTTGATATCTCCAAGAACGTAGGAATGGGGCTTATAAAAATTGGGCTATAAGACCCTTTTGACACCTCCCATATGACCTAAGAACTTTAGGCTAGAAATAGGAAGCTTAGCTCCTCAAGATGATGAACTCTCAAGAGAACACAAAAGTAAGCTCTTAGTCTATTTTTCTATATGCTTTGCATTTTCTTTCTCAAAGAGTTTAGGTGTAAGTAAAAAGGTAGGTGGAGGGATCTTTATATAGCCCAAGGATAAAGGATTCAACACATTCTCATGAATGTGGGATAAAGGTAAAACATGATTAGGAATGGATAAGGTTGCTTTATTAAAGGTAACCTTACTTTAGAAGGGTTTAATTTATGCTTAGCAAGTCATGGGAGTTGGGGGGTGCTTTAATTAATCAAATGTGATTAACTAATAGGTAGATGTGAGCTTATAGAAGCCAATTAGAGGAATATTAGTATGATTTAGGCTATTAGAAGGGGATTAAATCAATTAAATATTGATTTATTGGTTAAATGGAAGGGAAAGCTAATTAATTAATTATAGTTAATTAGTCTAGGTAGAAGGGGTGATTTATTAACAGAAGGTGGTTAATTAGGGTATTAATTAGATAGGTGAATTAATCAATTAGCGTATTGTAATTAATTAATGACACAAGAGGGAATGTGAATGCTTTTGACGATATGTCATCAATTTGCGGAAAAGGGATAATAGCACAATTTAAGTATTTAAATTGCTTGGGCATAATTATAGGTGTCTACACATCCCAAAAATAGTATAATGATCCCAAGAGAGTATATTTCCTTTATCCTTAAAAGAAACCCAAGAACTCATTCATAGTATCCAATAAGGATAGAATCCCAAAAAAATAAGCTAACAAGTTTAGAATTATCCATGAACTCAAAGAATGAAGATTCTTAAATGCTTCAACAACTTAATACAAAGAGTAAGTAGCTTGTGATTCAAAATAACTATACACAAAACAACCGAATGGAGAATTAAACCTTTCCTTATGAGTTTAGTGTATAAGGGTAATAACTCATCCATCCAATGAGACCCATAACTTATTTAAAGGATCTGAAGAGAGAGCAAGAAACCTAAAGACATTTAACTTAGAAGATGTCCCATTCTTATCTCCAATACAACTGAAATAGAAATCCAAAACCATACTTTCAAAACCTCATAACTACGGCAGAGGATACATTGCTTCAAAAAAAATAGTCAAACTAGAATGTGGGTTTCCTCAAAACAGAGGGGAAAAAAACACCACCAAATTTCATGCCATTACTATCTCAGAGAAGATGATATAGTCCTAAAAATATAAATATCACATTCATTTAAACAAGACATTTACAATTCAAGATCTCGAAGGGATTACCAAACAACTCATTCAAACTATCACCCAATTTTCTTGTAAGTTGTTGTTATCCAAAATGTGCCCCTGCTCATATTTTGTTGCTAACACCTTCCATTCTCCCCTCTCTTGTGCCTCAGTCATAATATTTTTCTATTTAGGCACTCAAAACCTTCTGGAAATGGCACCATTGAATAGATCTCTTTCTCAGCTTTCCAGAAAGGTAAAGTTTTCCTCCTAACTCCATGTATTTTTGAAGTTATGGCTCGGTGGAGTTTCTTGGGAAAATTTTCCCCTGAAAGGCACGCGGCCAATGAGATGCCGCCACATGGCACCTAGAGTGGCAGAGCGCGGGGAAATTTTGGAAAATTTTCCCAAATGCAAAAAAGGGTAAAAATTCAAAAAATATTCCCGCCGACCCGATTTGGCCTTGTTTTGCCCTAAAATTTCAAATGGCCATAACTTTTGATCTAGAGCTCGGTTTTTCACATTTTTTATATCAATGAAAAGATGGTAAAATTCTCTACAAGATTCTGGGGTAATTTTTTCATTTTGATGGATTTTGGAGAGATAAAATTAATTAATGCCTCTGCACGTGGTCATGGACGAAATGACATTTTAACCATCATTTTTAATGAAGAATGGCTCGCATTCTCTCCAAGCATGGTTAAAAATGTCAAGGAATGGGTCTATCAGGCGTCCATGCTATTTTGATTTAATTTTGGTCAATGGTTGAACCCCTTGCAAGTTTTCCCACGTTTCTCTCTCTGGGATCGTGGTTTGCCTTTGAAAAAAGCCAAAATCAGTTCATTTTGCAAAGATTTAGCCTTTTGAGAGACACTTTTCAGCTCTGCAACTTCCTTTTTCTTCCTCCTTGGCAGAATTTGTGAAGAAATTTTACCTTTCCATGTAATGCAGCACCTTTTCTTGCCTCTGGATCACTGTAATGTACTGTATTGGATCTGAGATGTTGATATATGTTTTGTGATTAAAATCCCTCAATCCTTTCATATATCTATCATTGCTTTCTTGATCTTTCATTACATTTTGAGCATTTGTGCATGTTTTGTGCTGTGTTTCCTTGTGGATTGTGTATTTCATGTAGCATCAAGTGTCTACAACTCCTTTGGTGCATCACCTATTAGCATTAGTTTTTTCTTTTTGCATTCTCTATCTCTGTCTCCTTGGAATTTAGAGTAGATTTAGGAGTTTAAACCTTTGCAATTGTGCAAGTGAAATAGCTGATCAGAGGAGTTGAGGAAACAACCTCTAATATGGAGATTCCTTTCCCATTTTACAAGTCCCACACTTGGGGAAAGGATTCAATGTTGTGCAATCACACTGGATGCTAGTATGATCAAACTAGAAATATGATCAACATCCAGGGGGTGCTGCTGATTTGCAACAACAGTTTTGGCACACCCGGTGGGACCTTAGAGGTCTTCCACTTTATCTTTGATAGGTTGGTGTGTTCCTGTTAAAGATTCAGCCTTTTGGAGGCACTTTCAAAAGCACATCTGGCAACTCCATCTAGTAAACAACTCATTCTCTAAGTTGCAGACTTGTTTTCCATTCATTTCCATCCATTCTTCTTTCCATCATTTTCATTCTTTTCCATTCCATGAAGTTGTGCAATCATGACTTCATTTCCATCATGGAATTCACATTTACAATAGCAGTATATCACACCTCCAACATGTTTTACAAATCCTCCAAATCAGCATTTTGATCAAATTCAAAATCAACATGTCTACCCATATGAGCAGTAGTGCCAAAGTCAGTTTGGATATGAAGCATGTCAAGCACAAGGGTATGCTAGTTGTGAGGGTAGTCAAGAAGAAAATGCAGATCTGCTGGAACAAATCCAAAATATGGAGGTAAACATGGTGCAATCCAAGGCTCAATCACAAATGAAAGCATTTAGAATCGGTTGTAGAGCACCTTGTCCATGGGTGGGACCTTTTCCAAGGCATTACAGCCCTCAAGAGAAGCTAGACTTCATGATTACAACACTACCATTGCTTGCAAAGTGGACTGAAGGAATAAAGGTGTATGAGAGGAGTATTCAACAACCTTGTCAACAGGTAAGCACACCATCTCATGCCTTTTCTCTCCCTCTTTCCCAATCTGTTTTATCTCAGCAGTGTCAAGTTTTAAACTCTCCATCTGCTGTCCCAAGTGTTGAATCCATTTCTCCATTCCCTAGTCTTCCACCCCATCTCAATTCTTTTGTCCTTTTCCCTTCCAAACAGCCATTCCCTCTAAAGAAACAAGAGTTCCTACCTCCTCCACCACCACAAAAAATTGCAAAATCAATTGAGTTACAATCCACTTCTCCTCTTGCATTCCCAAATCCATGTTGGGAGGATAAAAATTAGAATGCCAATCAAGGAAAACAGCAGCAGAAAGAAGAGCCAAACAAGGATGAAGAAATTCAAAGTCTGAAGAGTTGGGCTCTTAAATTCGGGATTACAAAAATCCCCTTGATGGTGAAACCAATAGAGGATGTTGAAGTTGGAGAACAAGTGGAAAACAAGGCTGATTTTATAACAGCAGTGAAGTGAGAAAAACAACAGTTTGTTGGTGATGAGTTGGGTGTCCATGTTGGCACTTTGCCCAAAGAAAATGCTGATCCAGTTTGCACTGCAAAATCAGCCATCGAGAAGGAAGGAAAACCATCTCAAAACCCCATCTTTGAGGAGCAAATGGATGAGGTCAAGTCAGTTTTTACAACAGTAGAAGAAGGAAGCATTATTGATACATTTTTGCTTTCATTTGAAGGGGCTGATTTAATTGATGAAGCCATTATGGAGGTGAACAAAACAGGTCCAAATTGTGATCAAAAGGCACAAGAAATTTCATGCTTCTCTCCCACTTCATCTCTCCAACAATCTGATTTTTGGGATGAGTTTGGATTGACAAGTTTCATGTTTGAAAATGAAGTTATACATGGTGAAGAAAATGCAGATTTGGAGGCCACCATACAAGAGGGAGAGACTTTGTTGCAGCAAGACATTCAAGAGTTTGATTTTCCATCAGACTTAGAAGAATGTTTAGATGAAGAGCTAGCTGAAATTACCATGTTTCCTTCTTCACCATTCATTCTCCAACAACAAGAACTTGCTGCCATGGACAAAAGAGTTCAAGGACAACAGCCTACAATTTGCAACATGCCTCTTGAATCAAAGCTAGAAGAATTTGATCTTCCAAAAGCTACAATGGAGGAGCTCCAAAGCCAACAATGTATTGCAGCAGGTAACAACAATGCAAAAGCAACTTCATTGGATGTTGCAATCAATAATGAGGAGTTGCACACTATAGAAGAGTTCCATGTTGCCATGAAGGAAGAGAAAGGGCAGAAAATTCCTACCATTGCTTCCACATCACCCACCCAAGAAGGTCTACAAGAAGACTCCATTTTTGGAGTTGAAAATCAGAGCTATGGGCATATCAAACGGATCATACCTTGCCCAATAAGGTATTTGACTTCATTGGAGTCAAAGGAGAAGTCACAACTAGTCATGCTTGCTTCTAAGCATGAGGGTGAGCTACAAAGTACCAAGGATCAGCTGTCATACCTCTTCAATCCAAATGCAGAGCAACTAAAAGAGGTATTGGATTTTTTTCAGTTGACACCTTGATGATTTGGGTAGAAGACCAGCTTCTTGTTCATTTTCCACTCATCCAATCAGCCATGTTCAGTGCCAAATCAGTTGTATGGTTGCAAATTTTGAGAAAGGGAAGCTATTTCTCCCAACCAGTTGCAAGGTTTGTTTAGCCCACTTTTGCTTCCAGATTAGAGTAGGATAGGTAGTTTTTCTTTCAAAAAAAGAATTGCTTGTGCACACTCTGCATGTTCCATTCCGGAGCATGTATGACCTTTATTTTTGTACATAGTTTTGGTGCTGCTGGTTTTGCTCTTGCACGCTTCATTTTAAGTGGCATTTTGTGAGAACAACTCTAAGTTCAACATTTCAAGTGGCTCGGAGGGAAGTTTTCAAAGTTCATATCAGTTTTCATGCTTTCTCATGACTCCATGCCCAACGGATTTTTTGAGGCAACTGGTAATTTCATCTAGTAAGCAGATGACCCCTCTGATTCGCCAAAATTGTTATCCAAAATGTGCCCCTGCTCATTTTTTGTGGCTAACTCCTTCCATTCTCCCCTCTCTTGTGCCTCAGTCATAATATTTTTATTTTTAGGCACTCAAAACCTTCTAGAAATGGCACCATTGAATATAGCTCTTTCTCAGCTTTCCAAAAAGGTAAAGTTTTCCTCCTAACTCCATGTATTTTTGAAGTTATGGCTTGGCGGAGTTTTTGGGAAAATTTTCCCCTGAAAGGCCTACGGCCAATGAGATGCCGCCACTTGGTACCTAGAGTGGCAGAGTGCGGGGAAATTTTGGAAAATTTTCCCAAATGCAAAAAAGGGTAAAAATTCAAAAAATATTCCCGCCAACTCGATTTGGCCCTGTTTTTCCCTAAAATTTCAAATGGCCATAACTTTCGATCCAAAGCTTGGTTTTTCACGTTCTTTTTATCAATGGAAAGATGGTAAAATTATCTACAAGATTCGAGGTCATTTTGAATTTTTGTGTATTTTGGAGAGATAAAATTAATAAACACCTCTGGCACGTGGTCATGGATAGAAATGACGTTTCAACCATCGTTTTTAATGAAGAATGGCTCGCATTCTCTCCCAGCATGGTTAAAAATGTCAGGGAATGGGTCTTTCAGGGCACCCATGTTGTTTTGATAGCATTTTGGTCAATGGTTGAACCCCTTGCATGTTTTCCCATGTTTCTCTCTCATGGGGTCGTGGTTTACACTGTAAACGCCAGAATGAGTTCATTTTGCAAATATTCAACCTTTTGAGAGACACTTTTTCAGCTCTGCAACTTCCTTTTTCTTCCTCCTTGGCGTAAAAACACCTTTTCTTGCCTCTGGATCACTGTAATGTATTGTATTGGATCTGAGATGTTGATATATGTTCTGTGATTAAAATCCCTCAATCCTTTCATATATCTATCATTGCTTTCTTGATCTTTCATTACATTTTGAGCATTTGTGCATGTTTTGTGCTATGTTTCCTTGTGGATTGTGTATTTCATGCAGCATCAGGTGTCTACAACTCCTTTGGTGCATCACCTATTAGCATTAGTTTTAGCTTTTTTACATTCTCTATCTCTGTCTCCTTGGAATTTAGAGTAGATTTAGGAGTTTAAACCTCTGCAATTGTGCAAGTGAAATAGCTGATCAGAGGAGTTGAGGAACCAGCCTCTAATCTGGAGATTCCTCTTCCATTTTGCAAGTCCCACACTTGCGAAAATGATTCAATGTTGTGCAATCACATTGGATTATAGTATGATCAAACTAGAAATCTAATCAACATCTAAGGGGTGCTGCTGATTTTCCACAACAGCTTGCTCAATAAAAGAATTATAAGGTTTAGAATTTTAATACAAGTAAAACCCAACATAAAAATACCGAAAAAAAATTGAATTTGTCGATTAAATTAAAAATTCTTAACACTCAATTACAAAATATGAGTACGAGTGTTGGACATGAGTTTCATACAAAAGTTCGTAACTTCACAAGTAATAAAATACAAGTACAGTGCCAAATACGAACTTCAAGAAATAGTTAAAAGTTACGCAAGTTTCCAAACACCGGTTCAGAACAACATGAACCTCCAACACAAGTTTATATCAAAACACGAATCCTTAATACAAGATCAAATGAAACTCAAGATTTCCTTAAATTTCAAAACCTTGTATTGCAACAAAGGCCAATTCAAAACACAACAACCACAAATACAAGTTTCAAAATGAAAATACAAAGCTATAGAAACATGTTTCACTTACAAGTTTCACATGCATGACATCACTGAACTTGCACAGAGAAAGAGATTTTCTAAAACAACATTATTTAAGCCATAGATTCATATCCAAAAATAACAGAGATTCATAAAAGCATGCAAGTAATCAACCAGACAAATCATGTAATTATTAATAAGCATAAGAGCAGAGTTATTCTAATGAATCATTTAGAAGAAAGCATGAAATCTTAATGGGTAGAGTCTATCATGCCTGATAGTTCTTTTTTCAAATCGAAGGAGACTTCCACCCAAGCTTCCAACTCTTTTTCTCCTCCACGAAAGATCAAAAATCAAACATATTTTCTTCCTATGCCTTATGTACTTTCCTTCAATCAAAAAAAGACCATAGAAACAAAAAATAGCTTTGAAGTGAAGGTCAAACCGCTGGGTTCAAAGAACCGAGATAGCTTCATGTAGAGAAAAATCCAAAATGCATGCAAAATCAAACAACCTCCCACAAACCCACCTTCCAATTTTCCAGGACGGTTTGCACACAAAAACCAATGTCCACTAATATCATTAATTCCAAATTTCCCACTTATCTTTCCTTACCACTGCCTCCTAAAACTATTGAATGCCAATTCCATCCAAACATGCAATTCCATGTTTAGTGGAGCTTCCATGTATGCCTCCACTAAAGTCAACTAGTCCTTGCCAAAACTAGTAGTACCACCATCCATTAAACCCTATCAACTCACATAAATTCCATTGGAACCGTTGCCTTAGAGACATGTGACCCTTAGGTTCTCTTTCAATAGTTTAGGATGGATCCCATAAAACTTAGGTTAGCCTACAATAACCACCTTAGGTATTACAAAATTTCCAATAGTAATTCCCACCTTAGGTTAGATTAAATTCATAACAATTTAGTATTAGGTATTAGTTAAAATATCTTAGCATTACTTTAGTAATCTCTCACATATTCATTTAGCACAAAGCTTAAGTTAGGACGCCAACCCAACAAAATAGAATAAGAGGCTTAGATTAGAATGAAATCTTAATAAGTAGATGTAGCTAGAACATAGGTGTTCTTACCTAGCTTAGGATATTGTTAGGATAATATTTTGGTTTTTGGAATTTGAATTCCTCCTCTGTCATGAAATAAATTGAATTTTTTTACATCTGTAATGTCCTGCCAAGATCAATCACCAAAGACCCGAGCACAAACATACAACTGAATGAAAACACATTCACATAAGACCAAGGAATTTATAACATACAAAGTTCAGTCCGCTATGTCCCTCAAACTACTTGAATGTCAATTTACCATTCAGTCTATGAAGAAGATTTAAAACATTCCTTGGATCACTGAAATTGATCCAAGGATGAGTCAGAAATAGGAATAAGTCTGCAACTCTTAAAGCCAGATTGTAGCTTACCTTTCCAAAGTGAAAATGAATTCTTGAAATCCATACTATTTTAGTCTAATGATTTTAAGAATAAAATTATTTATCCATATCAAGCATGATCTTTAGCAGTCAAAAGAACACATCTTTATCAAGAAAATCACATGTCAACACTTGAAATGCAAAAGAGGAATATAACAATTGTCAAGGGTGTTACAATTTTTTTATAGAAATATATAGTAGATCATGTGATCATATGTGTGTCAAGTAATTTTTTTATTCTGAATAAATTTAGTTTGTGAAAGTAGCGATATGCAGTGGAAACTAGTTTATTTCTTAAATCTTCTTTTTGGAAAGCTTAGTTTGGTGAAGAGGAAATTTGGTGTGGTTTGCATTTATGTATGTTTCATGCACTATAGAAATAATGGATCTTATCTATAGGTCATTGGATTTCCAATGGGTGGTTACATGCCATTATTGAGGTGTTTTGGTGTGTTCTTGAGGCCCATTGGTGAAGACCGGTTCTGGAAAAAAACCGTTTTAAGTAGGATACAATCCTTCCCGATAGAGTTATGAGGAATTTTATTGTTCAAAGTTAATTTGAGACCATAGATGATGATTTTATGTCAAATTTGATATTTTTGAGAAATTTTGGATCTTGAATAATCATGGTGATGATGTTTTTGATCTTTGATGAATCAAGTGATGGGGTTTTGAGCCATTTTTGGGCTTGTTTGGTGTGTTTGAGCATGGACGACCTACATGGGTCCATTTTATGAATGTATATGTTTTTTTATATTGTAAAGTTGTGAAGTTGATCTTATTGATGAGGATGAATGTATGTTTTAGTTTAGAGTTGAGAATCATATAAGAATGATTTTTTGGTTCATTTTTGAACCAGTTTTATATAGAGGGAAAATGTGACCTAGATGAGGAACTGAAATAATTTCAAGGGAATCAAATCATATCTGAAGACGTGTGAAAAAAATTGAAGAATGTAATAGATATTGAATGCAATATTTTGGTTCCAAATCAAGTCCATGAAAGAAGAAGAAAGAGTGAGTTAGGAGAATGAGGGTTTGAAGAGTGCTTGAATAAATGTGAGCTGAATTTGTGATATCAATCAGTTGTGACAGAAAAAATACTCATAGATATTAATCTACATATGGTTGAGTTGGTTATTTATCATCTTAGGGGTTTGTAGCCTCCTTTTGTAGCGGGTGCTTCACTAAAATAGGGATTGGTGGTCCTAGTATGGTTGGTGCTCTACTAAACTAGGGGTTGGTCCTTGTGAAGTTGATGTTTCTCTAAATATATTATTTTATTTGATTAATATAAGTAGAGTTTCAGTGGATTTTCTTCCCCTTGAGGGTTTCCCTCTTAAATATGGTGTTCTTGTGTACTCTCTTACCTTTTCTCTTGTGTATGGTTTTGTTGATGCTTAAGTAAACACTCATATGGTTAATGGTTGATTATATGGTTATATAAACGATAATGAATTGTGAATGGAAATGGAATTAATTTTTAATATACTTGATTCAGCCCCTCTTATTCTCTTCTTTTTCCAACAATTGGTATCAAACAAGGTCCTTGACAATCAAGTTTAGTCACTTGAAGGGGATCCTTTAAGCACAAGCAATGGGTGAGTCTTCGGATGTCAATGATTATTTGAGAAGTAATTATGAAGTTACATAGTCATTGATTCCTATTATACAAGATCATATAATTTCTAAGGAGATAGATCATGGTCAATCCATCAAGGGTTTGGAAACACAAGTTAAAAAAGTAACTAAATCCCTAACGGATAAAGAGGAATCTTGGTCTAGGTATAAAGAAAAGTAGAAATCCCTAGAATCGAATTTAAAAGGTTTGAGAAAATATTTGAACCTCTTAATGGGATCTTAAAAGGCTATACCGATACAAATAACAAGACAGAGCCTAGGTTTTAAAGGAAATTTGAAGGAGATCGATGAAGAATATGGTACAAACACTCAATCGAAATGAAGGAGACAAAGAGAACTGATTTAAGAAGGTAGAACTCTATTAGATATCCCAGTGCAGCTAGGTATGGTGCATCTTTCAAGGGTTATTGATTTATTTGTCATGATTTTTATTATATGGCTATAGATTGCAAACATTATCCTATAGGAATGTTGAAATTATATTCAAAGGTGAATGATACTCTTGTTGTGGATATGGTCATTATTAAGGCTAAGGGTTTTGGATCGAATCTAAGAGTGTATGATTCAATAGGAAATAAAAATCAGATTGTGTGTCCCAAATTTCACAAATAGGGAAACATTTCTATATTATTTCACCAAGCGTAATCTCCAAGATTCAATAGCATGTTTCAAGCATTCAAAGGGAAAGAGAAGAAATATTTCAAGAGGAAAATCATTCTTAAGAATGAATTAGATATTTTAAGGTCTACACCTATAGTCAAGAAGGATATTATTCAAGAAAAATATGTAAAAGAGTGTTATATTGTTATTAAGATAGAAGAAAAATTCATCTAGCCCAAGTAAAATCAAGGGAAAATGTTTTATTTAGTTGAAGAGACAAAACCTAAGGAAAATCACATGTTTTAGGCAACTATCCACTCTTGTGTACATGAATATTGAGATGGTTAGGATTTTAGGAAACTTCAAGAGTAATAAGGTATAGAATGTAATCTATCCATATATTTTTTGAGCATTTGGTATTTTTAGGTGTTTGAGTTTGTACAGTATGCATGAACTAGGTCTTTTTAGGTGCATCCTAAATAAAGTACTGATATGTGAGTTTATTCATTCAATGTTTTTCATGTAGTTAACATGCGGTATTAGTTGTGTCTTGTGAGGTTATCCTATTATAATTGTGTCTTTTGTATAGTTACATATCCTTCATAAGGAAAGTCAAGCGTGTCTAAAGTATGTACTCATCATGCTAGGAGTTGATATAGGTCTATGAGCTTGAGAAGCATCAAACAAGAAATTTAGTTTAGGTCCTCATCGGTGTGTTAAGTTAATCACTATCATAAAAAAGTGTGTTCCCTACAAATAGTTTTTCAAACTCATTATTTCCTTGTGTGTTTCATTAAATTAAAGGTCACGAGTCCATGAATGTGAAAAGCCTCACAAGTGTGTTGAACCATTTTTTCAGATTCTTGTAACCCATTGGTAGTGTATTCATGATAATGTCTCGTTTAATTAGTAATGAAACTCAAAAGTTTTAAGTTGAAGGATGTGTCTAACTTGTGTGATAAATTTATTTGAGGTCTACCAATTGAATTTATGTCATGATTGGATCCAAGAATTATCTTTTAAGGGTTATATTATTGATGATACATCGAGAGGGTTAAATAATCCTATGATTATCATAAGAAACATAAAATTGTGTTAAGTTTTTCGTTGAGTAAAAATAATGTACAAAGCTCTGCAATAAGATTTTAACACTTATTTCACTAAATATGGACATATTCCAGTCAATCTTGACTCTAGTATTATAATTATTGGAAGAAATCCATCTCCATTTTTAATTATATTGGATTACATTTTTGGCTATTAGGATTCCGTTATTGTTATTATTGGATTCCAATAGTGTCATTATTGGAATTATTCAAGTTCTAATTTTACTATTATTGGATTCTAATTTTGCTATTATTGGATTCTGATTTTTCTACTATTCAATTCCAATTTCCCTTTTATTGGACTCCAATTTCGCTATGACTAGATTCCAATAATGTAATTAATGGATTCCAATTTCTCCACTATCTAAATCCTGATTTTTGGATTTCAGATTTTTTATTTTAGGATTTATATTTTTTATTATTTGATTCCCCCACATAAGCCTCGTGGCAGCCAACTTACATAAGACAAACAGTTTCTAACTTACATAAGTCAAGTGACTACTAACTTACATGATGAAAGTGCATACCTAATGAAATATGCCTAGTAGTGTCAAAGTTACATCTACCCTACCACCAGTAAGTTACATATACCTTATGGCCAATAAGCTACATAACCCTGGTGGTCACTAAGTTACATAAGCCTTGCAGATGCTAAGTTACATAAGCAACTGATAAGCTACATAATCCTTGCGGTTGATAAGACACATAAGCATAACAGATGCTAAGATACATATTTTCAACACTTATTTGATCAGTTTGTAAAATGGAAATCATTGAGATAAAAATTAGTGGTCGCTAGGGATTTTAAAATAGAAGATAATCAAGATAATGTGAACTTATTTTATGCTTTTCTACTATATAAATCATATAAAACAACAAAGAGTTAAGAATTACGTTAAACACATTGTTTTGAAACATGGATTTCATGGTTTATTTGTTCCTACCCATGGCAGGTTACTATACCTTTCACCACAACTTATTAGTTCTTTCCATATCCTCCAATCAAAGACATTTATTTTTTCTAGTGTCTATATTTCAAATGTTGGAATATAAATTAAACAATTTCATAATTTTAAACAATCAATAAAATTGATTTACTTGATTTTCTATTGGTTACTTTTTCATGATAAGACACATTATGGGTCATATTCAAGTACATATTTTTCAATAATATTTGAAGGAAAAATATTCAATTAACAAGTGACACAACAATTATGACAACTTTAACATCAACATTTTTTAAGTGTACAAATGAATTGTTATTCATTTTCAAAATAAAATATTAATAAGTACATGCCACCTATTCAAGAATGCATGATGTCATTATATTTATTATTTTTGCTTATCAAACATGTCACACTCAATATTTTTCTAAATCGTTTATCATAACTTTATTACATTTTAATTTTATTAATATTGTGAATTACAATTTCCCACTTCGATATATATTTATATATTATTAAAGACTTCAAACATTGAAACTAATTGTAACTAATTTATAAACAACATTTTAAAACTTCTCTTGAACAACATTTTTTAACAATTTAATAGATTTATTGTTACAATTGAGAATAGAATATGTGTCACAAAGAATTATTCTTAAGCTCTATGCACTCGTCACATTTGATGAATAATTTGTTCTTGGTGATTGAAACATGGGACAAATGTTCCACTTAACAAGACATGTGTGGTGATATATCATAATTTATCTCCACCATTATGGATATCAATGCAATAGTTGTGACACTACTCTACAATTGTTTTTGTTTTCTTTTATTTGCATTTAATGTCCTTTGTGTTTTGATATATTTCCATTTACTTCCCTCCTCTCTCCATTCATCCAAGGTTTTTTGTATCCATAATGGGTTCTCTTCGAGATTCCATGACATCAATATAATTATCCCTTGTTTTCACTTTCTTCAAGGGTTTCACAACCATTAATTGTGTATGGAAGTCTCACTTTTGCATTGAATACAATACTTATTGTGACAATGAATAAGCTAGACACCATTTATTTGTGCAATGGAGTTTAGTTATGGATGGGTATACTAGTCCCTCTGTAGCTATCACACACCGTCGGATCGTAAATAAACATATGCTCCTCCTTCATATAAAGAGTTAATTTTCAACTATATCCACACATAAAAAGATAAAATTAGTAGTGTGGCCACTTAAATCTTAAACTTAGTATAGAGAATTTAAAAATGAGAAACATCAATAACAATTCCAATGTTAAATTAAATGTATGAAATCAAAATGAAAAATTAAAAAGAAACATCTCATATGAACATATATTAAACCTCCTTCAATCTAAATATTGAACAAATATAGAATTTGGGTAGCATATTTAAGATAGTTCGTAAATTATTGTTGTCATTTATGCCACATATCAATCTTAATATGATCATACATATACGATTATTTATGCATACCTTGTTCAAATAAATAAACATTGATGTTGAAAATACTATCCAAATTATACTCTAAGATAAAATCCATCTATTTTAGAACTTAACATCCTTGAATGGTGTTAAATTTGATGACTGTTTAGATGTATTTCGTTGGTTTAGATGTAACATACTTTCAAATATTTTAAGGAATTGGCACGTGTTACTCACATGTTTAAAAGGTGACCATCAATTTTTATACATATTTATACAAAAATTATTCACATATATTAAGAATAGTTAAAAAAATATGGGATTGTCATTTATAAATTTTGTAATTAGTGTATAAGTGTGAGTGATCGCACTTACAAGTGTGACTAGTCACACGAATAACTACAATCCTTGAGTTGCACTTGTCTAAAATTTCACTTTTAAGAGTGAGTACTCACACTTCGAGTGTGAGTCTCGACTCGCACTTCTAATTGATAGTCTTGATACACATAGCTAAGTGCTAAGCTTGATTCAAACAACTAAGTGCGATAGCTCAACTATTAAACAATTTTTGGGTAACAAATAGTTTTTCAAAACTTCCCTAAAAATACAAAACAATGTTATTTATACCCATTATTATATATAAATTTCATTATTTATAATATATATTGATGTAAATGTTTATAATTTATATATAAATCTGTATTAAAAAATTGACTTTCAAATATTAAATGTGCAAGTCGTGTGTGACATTTATTACAAATATTTGCAAGTATTTTATGGATACAATCGCTAAAAACTTCTAAATGTGTCTCAAGAGTCACACGTCAAAGTGCAAGGACAAAAATTAAGGGCTTTATGTCACCTGAATTATATAAGGGATTTTATTTATAGTAAAACAATTATAATATTAAATTCTTACATTAATTATTTACAATACCAAATGCAATATTAATTATAACCATTTTGTAAGGAAAAATGCTAATTAATTTTTTAGTTTCCTCAAAGATTAATTAGCCATTAAAAATCTATGTAAAACTACCAATTAAAAGTACACGCGCCATTCAAAATATGTGCACCTTTTGGAGCATGTAATTATTGTCAGCCATTAATTAGCCATTTAATGTAAAACAATGTAAAATCATATATATGCCATCTTAAATTCATGAACCAATGAAATTGGTGGTTGGATTTTTCAGTTACATATCACTATAAATAGACATGCTTTTGATTTTATATTTTTAACATTTCCCTTTCTATTCTCTTTGTTAATGCATACGCGAGATGCTTTATTAATCAATAAAAAATTCTCAACAGGGGCAAGCGTTGAAAATTTTGTGCTCTATTTTTGGAAACATTTGTGTTTCCTCTCCATGCCAAAATGTGTATGTGTTCTAACATTCAACCCCTCAAAAATTATGAAATTATGTTAATGTAAAATTTTCCATAGTTGATTAGGGCTTATATCCATGTAGAGATTTTATAGATAATTAAATGGAAGCAAGTTTTTAATTAAATATTTTGTACAAGGTAGTTTTTTTTATCAAATAAATAATTTTAATAATATAGTAAACATTTTTAGAGAAGTGATGGAGGACAGAATGGAGCACATCTTGACGAGATAAACAAGACAAACTAATATGTAATAATATGAGAGGACTTTGCATATTTTTTACCAACCCATAACACCCGCCAAGGACTTGTTCTATTGTGTTTTGAAAAATGATCATGGTGGTATAGATGATGGCTCAATTTTCTCGAGTAAAAATTGAATATCATAGTCGAGTTTATGGTCATGGTCATGCTCATGAATCAATGAGAGGATGTATTTGATAAAGTTGATATTAAATTTTTTGGCTTTATTGTTGTCCACAAATAGTCCTCTGCTACACATACTCAGTAAAATTCAATGGATACAACATCATTGACATTGCCAATGATGATATTTAAGAATATATTCATGTTAAGAATGAGTTTCCATTCAATGTGTTTGTATTGGATTATAGTGATCTATTTGTGAAAAACTATGGCGATGCAAGAGTAGCGAGAACCAAATAGATTTTTGAGAACAAAAGAAAGAATACAAATTTGTGAAAGGAGATTTTGAGGAAAACGGAAAATATAAGATGTTTCTTATTATCTTTAATAAAATCACCATTGTTACTACTGTGGAAGCATAAATATCCTTAAAAAATATTCACAAAATGAATTTTTTCTCTGTTTGGGTCGTGCCTATGTGTCTTTTTGTCTTTTGTTTCCTACATGATTTCTCTTTTCTATGCTTCAATGTCATATTCTACCTTAAGGGTGTTTTTGTAAAAAGATGCGGGTATTTTAAAAGCCCCCATATTAACCCTTTTACAAAAAAATGGACATAGTAATTGTACATCGAAATGTGTTGTTGTGGCATAACCTAGTAGACTCTATGATGACAATATCTTACTTTATTTTGTTAAATCCTATTGATTGATAATATCCAATTATTATGGTGTCACATAAGCTAGCGGATGCTAAGATAAAAATATTATTATTTCACTTGTTAAATGGTATCGATCCATAATATCAACATATTATATTGTGGAAGCACTAGGTTTCCTTAGTGGGTGCTTAAGCTCAAAACATGTTACTTTATTAGCTCCTTCCTCATGTAGGAATTCTAAACCTTTCACTCAAAAAAAAATTCTCCTCAATCCATAAATCAAAACAATTTTTTTATAACTTTTCAATTTTCTAATGTTTATATTTTATTTAAATAATTTTTTAATATACAAAACTTATTTATATTTTTCTACATTTAATAGTTAGTACTAATTTGACAAATATGAGGCTTTATTGCAACATTGATTTATTCTATTTAATAAAAATCAAAATCCTAATAAATACATTTGTCCAAGATTTAAATAAGATATGAGATTTAGAAAATAATAAATGTTAGTAAAATATCCACTGCACTTAATGTTTATCCAAAAAAAGATTTATTTGCATGCTTGGACAAGTGGCACATTCAAAATAGTACACTATTCATAAAAATTAATAAAAATTATTTTAAAAATTACATTATAAACATTTTAAAATTAAATCCCATCCCACTCCTTATATATTTTTACTACTTTGTTTTTTCTAGTAAAAATTTTAATCTTTGCTTTATCCCCGTTTGTAATAAAAATTAAATTTGTAAGTTAAATTTTATAAATTACAATTTTTTTATGTTTGTATTAAATTTTTTAACAATAATTTTTTTATGGATTATATTTTGTTAAAGACAAGAAAAATAATACTCTTATTAGTTATTACTATTGTGATATCTCTTTTAACTAATTTATTTCGCTATTTCATTTAATAGAAAACATTTATCTTTATGTAGGCATGTTCAACTTGTAAAATCATGGTGGGTTTTTTTATTGCACCGAAAAAATCTAACTTCTTATATATTATAAAATGCCACATATATTGCTATGATATTTTCAAGCATAATATGATTCTAGATCGTTGTATGCTTTTCCGAAGAATTATATATTTGATGCATAATTGTATTTTTGTTTTGTTTTCTATCCAAATTTTAACGTGGGTATATACATTATGTGCAACATTTAAATTGGGTACTTATAGTATATACATATGTTATGCATTCAAAATAATTAGATAGGGGATTTCTATTTTATAGCACTCTTAGGATGTCGACATACCGTATGTGCATTTTTATACATTTAGTATTAGTACATTATAATTTCTATAAAAAATTTAAAGTGGTTATTCTTATAAATATAAATCTCATATTGCAATAAATTAGAGAAAACTTTTAAAACAACGCACAACAAGCACATCACCCAACCCTAAGGCATGTGTTAGAGATTTCATGCACTGAGAAGGGGGTTTCATCGATCTTGATTAAATCTTACAATAAATTTCCTTTTTCTTTCCTATATCTATTGTTGTTAACTAGCATTGATTATTATAAGCATGCAATGTTAATCATGAGACTATAAGAATGAGAAAACATACACACAAATTCACATGAGGAGAATAGATATAATGTGGGAAACCCTTTTGGGAAAAAAGCTGCTGAAATCGTATATTATATTACACAAAGTAAGAACTTATAAGAATACAATACATCTTGCAAGATTTTTTAAGTGAGACACCAATCCCACAAGGATCTCCAATCCCTACACCTCTGCTGATATTATGCACAAGAAAGGACTCAAGTGAATATAATCCATAAAAATATATTTGTTTAGCAAGGCACCAACCTCACAAGGATCACTAACCCCTAATTTAATTAGCTACACCTAATCTTATAGAGGCACCCACATATAAGAAGGCTACCACCCCTTAAGACTCGCTAAGCTACAACTTAGACTTGTGTTCATACAAATTTGATCATCTTGTTTCTAGGTTGAACATACAAAAGCATATCATGATCACCTTGATGTTTCACTTGTTTATAATCACTCTCGAAAGTTAGATATGTAATTATTTATTTACCTCTTTGCTGGTATCTCCTTTGATTCGACTCATCATAATTTCTTCTTTTCTATACACATCGATTCTTCATCCGATAGGTCTATCTTCTTCTTCACACATCTCTTTTCTTTATCTCTCTACATTGGATCCTTGTTATTCTACCACATCTCCTTTCTTCCTATCTACAATAACTTTTTCCTTAGCTCTTCTTTTCTCTTTTGTTCAAAGCATATCCGCATCATGAAACTATCTCTTCTTTCTTTTCTCTACTCTCATCTCGACTCTCTCTCTCTTTTCAGATCTTCATTTCTTCATCTTTGAAGCTCATAAGAGTGATATTGTAATGCATCTGATCAAAATTTAGACTGTACTCTCATCTTTACATTACTCCTTCTACCTTTCTCTCGGGTTGTTTCTTTAATGTGAATGCATCATTTTCTCTATCGAACAACCCTTCCTTATGTTTCTCCTTGTTGGGCCCCAGAATAATGGATAAGTATAAGAAGGAACGTGGGTGCGTGGGACCTATTTGAAGAAGGGCACATAGGGTGAAAGCGTGTAGGAAAAATTTTTAGTAGGGTTTAGTAGAACATATGGTGCACGCGTAAGGCAAGACAGTTTTGGGACTTAGCCATATTTGGCATTCCAAGAAATACACAAGAAAAGCATGACCCATCTAGCATGCAGAGTGGATAAAGTGCTATCCTAGTAGCTGTATGTTCAAGGAAATAATATTCCATGCATGTGATGGAAGGATCCAAAAGACATCATTGTAAAGAGTGGAGATCTCATATCAAAGGAAGCATGCTCCATTGGAGGACCACATGGACACTTGGAAACTGATTTTTATCTCAGGAAGGCATGCGGTGGAGACTAAAACTATATATATAGATGCTCAAGTAGAAGAAATAGGATCAGAGGCACATCATATAACGTTTGGATAGGTGAAGTCTTGCAAAGATAATAGTGGGTTCTATGGGTTAAGGTCCTCGTTAGGAGGAATGTAGGTAAAATGACATATTTAGAGGGATGGAGTCTGTAATGGTTTTTGTAATGTGCAATGCATAGCTTAAGTTCATGATGCATGAATTTGATATGCATTGTTATATTGGTCTCATTATGGCCTTAATGAACGTATTGTGGTTATTGAACTAATTAACATGAATATTATGTTCTTTTCTAAAGAATATATGTTGTTCATGAGCATAAACCCTAGTACATTTCCTTTGTGTTATGAATCAATTATGTATTCTGTTTGATACTTTTCTTTTGTTATCTGAATGGATGTATTGATATGATAACTCATCCTAAGCTATTATAATGAACACATGGTTCTTTTCTTTCCTGCATCTAAATATGTCATTAAGGATGTACTCTATCAAGACTCACATAAAGGAGGGGTTTGACACTCACACGTGCCTCGGTGAGTGCCTAGTACTTGTTGGGTGATAGGTGACAGGCATGGGATTAGAATGGTGTTCTAGGGGTATAAAAACAACTACATCTTGGTTCCATTGCCATGACCTCTTTTCAAAATTGTTGTAAGAAATGGCATACATCTTGGTCCCTATGATGCATGATGACAAAACATTTCACCTTGGAAAGTGTTGAAGCATGGTTCAAGAGCATGGAGGATGAGTTTTTTCAAAGATTCAACATTGGACCTGAGTTCAATGCACATGGAATGGTAGAAGAGAACTTGTACTATGAGTTGTAAAATACATTCTTATGTTGTCTTCTACTAGAAATATATGAATAGCTTTAAGCTTATGCATCTAGATCAAGCTAGTACTCTAGATCCCAAGCGTATGGACCCAAGATGATTATCATAGGCTGTAGGATGCATATTTGAATTCGACAACCTTTGTATGATGGAAAAGTGACATACGAGCATTAGAATCTACAAGTACCTCTCCCTCGTACTCCAACCTCTTGAGGTCATGTTGAGACAGCGGTGGTGGATGTTAAAATGCGAATGGAAATAGACAAGCTAATCGGGTAATCTTAGATCCTCAATACACAATAATGGAATCTACAAATCTAAGGTGAAGAAGGCCATCCTAACCTGAATTGGTGTAATGTTTTGTTTGGATATAATGGCCATTTAGAGGCTCCAATCAATTTTGAGCTCTCACCGAGACCTGTTTCTTGGTTATTGGATACGTGGAAAGTGACTTGTGGGAGCTTCATATATATCTCCAAAAGGTCATGAAAATGGTGGTGGGTGATTTAGTGGGTTTGTAATGAACTATAGGTGATTTTCTAGTTTAGCCTGAAGATGTTAGATTGATCAACTTCTATGTTTAATACGGAGAACTGTATTATAATATCTGGTGGGAGTGGTGAGGATCTAAATACCAACATTCGCAAGTTAGTGTCAATACTTAACTGATTTGTAGGCCCGTTGGGTTGTGGGACTTGGGGATCACACTGCGCGGTGTGTGGTGTTGTGGACCTATTATGGTCATGTGAAGAATCAATCTCTTCTTCCAACTATCTAGTAATTGTATGCCTTTTCAGCCTCTACGTTTAGAACTAGAAGTTTTATGATTTTCTCGGAGTACCTAACAGGTGTTTTGGCAACTTGGATATGTAAGCTAGTGTCTATGTCAACGAGGAGGTCTCCTACATTAGGCTATGGAACCAAAGGATTGCAACCAAATGTTTTCTCTCTTTCAAATCCTTGTACGGTCATTCAGATATTCTATCAAGGCAATCTATAATTGGGATGATTTGACCAAAACATATATGCCTTGTCGTCTTCGATGTTTAATCCTCTCAGTTGCTCACTAATTGCTTGTATGTTTTTTGTTGCTTGAAAGACCTGTATCCTAAGGTCCTGATCGATATTAGCTAATGTCGTAGGTGGATTTGGTTGAGGTATTATGGGTTCAAATATATATTCTCTAGGCTCTCTATGTCCTGTGATTGTCATAAATTGATTCAATTTTTAACTAACATTTAATAAACTGATTATTAAAGAGGTACTTATACTATGTAAGCATCATTTTATTTTTATATTTTTCAATGACGTATTTCAGTGAAATTAAAGAGTAGCTACTCTAGTATATTTATAAAATGGACAACTAATCTAGAAACAAAATAAAACAAGCAAAGCGTAGCTGGTATGGCTATTTTCCTGTGCAGTTGTGATTTTATCCTAAATATCTAAGCAGCTATATATTCTGAATTGGAAAGACTCTCGATCCTACCTCAGAAGTGAGGAATGAATCATAGTTTCTCAGAAACTATCAATCCCCACAGCTTCCCTGGCAATATCAAAAGCTAGATTTAACTGAAATGGAATGATTTACTACTCTATTTGATATATTGTAACTAGAACTTTGATAGCTCAAACCTGGCATTTACAGAACAATGGTAAATCTAGTTGTATGTGATTTCATCCCCTCAGTGTGATCTCCTCATTCCTTCATGTCCTCGTGAATCCAGAAAAACATGTATATGATAGTATCAATAGAAGATGGTATTCGAACAATGACAACTTTGGATATAGACCGAATACAATGTGAGTAGGAGAGGGATAGCGCAAGTGAACAGAGCTTGACTATGTAATTCCTAGTGGGATTTATTGTGAGAATACAATGCAAGTGTGCCAAGAGTTTTGGAATCTATCCTTGTGATAAAACAAAACCTACAACTTTAATGGATTCTAGTCTAGAAATGAATCTATTCTATGCTAAACTAGTTGTATGAAGCAACAATGAAATAAGACTGAAACAAGAAGATGATATGATCTCTAAAATGCCAACAATGGAAGAAAAACATGAAACTAATAGAATTATAAGCAAGGAATTGAAAAACTAAACAAGAGAATTGAGAGGATGAGGGGCAATTTGTTTGAAAAAAAACCAGCTATTTATAGAATTCCCATTCACCAAAGGGTAACTTGGAATGGAACTCTTTTACCATTAAACAATGGAGAAACACTATTATAGGGAACCAAAAACATAAATACAAGCTAAGGTAGTTGAGAAAAGCTAGTAAATGTTAAAAATTCATGCAAGTCATGATCAAACGAACGTGCTAGAGAGCATATGAATGACCACCTCCCTAGGTAGGCGGTAGTTAGAGGACCGTTTCCTGGCAGGGGTGGTGATCACGAGACCGCCACCCTGGTAGGGTGGTGGTTTCGTTACTAAAGGTCAAAAAGCCAAGAAAAGGGGGAAAGGGATAAAAAAAAGCACAAGGAACTTAGATAAAGCATTTGGGATGCTAACATATACTTTGTGAGCTTCTCTGGATCCCGAACACCTTGCGAGGTGACCTATATCATCATTGGGGCATGTGTAACATCGTTCGGTGGTGTAGTACCCTACAATTTTGGGTACGTACATATTTCCCCCTTGGAGAAGCATTTTAGCCATGAAGAGGCATAAAATGGTGGGTCCGAGTATGGTGGTCCCAAAATGGGAAGCTAGAAATTATACCTGACATGCCCATGTGTCGAAATGACACCATCCAAATTCTTGCTACCTACAAAATGAAAAGAGGACTCAAGTGTAGATAGATAAAATAAGTTGAGAAAATAAATACTAAATTAATATGAAATGAGGACTTACCATTTACATGGGGATAAGAACTTACCTCCGTCGCTCCAAACCTGTGAAAGGGGCATTCAAAAATGAGTCAAAACACTATATATATAAAACGGGCTCATTTTCCTATTCATTTGCGCATGTTGATTTGATATTTTTTGAGCTCTGGGACCCACGGTGATAGTTTTGACGAGAGTATAGTCAAAATGTTCATGGTGAGATAGCGAAAATGCCTCCGAGAGTAGAACATCGACCCGCGAGATCTCAGGTTAGTTCTTCTCGATCTACCATTTTTGCACCCAAAATGTTAAAATGTTGAAATCTTTGTCTTGGGGGGTCATTTTTAGAAATGCTAGTGTTAATAGGGTCACTTTGGGGGCTCTAATGGGTAGGCTTTTGTTTTAGTTAAAATGGTAAATTTTTGTGTTTTTGAGCATTTTTAGGGCACATGACCCATTTGAACTCGCAGGACAAGACCGCTACCCCGAGCAGGGTGGCGATTCATGGACCGTTGCCTTAGAAGGTGGTAATTCTGGAACCGCCACCCTACACTGGCGGCGGTCCATTACGAGTGTTAAAAAACACTTTACTTAACTTGTTTTTACATTTTTAGCATTCTTGCATGTTCTTAATAGTTTTTCCAATGCAATTTTGGTACTAACTTACTCCTTTTTGCATGTTTTTGGGTGTATGCAGAAGAAGGATGGGTACATTAGATGGATCCGGAGAGGCAAAGCAGTGATTGGCTCTCGGTAGTGTTGGAGGCACTCTCCTGGCGGGCGGGATACTCTCCAGAGGGCTGGTATATGGAGGATTACACAGTTCCTCATGTTGCACCTACCAGTCACATATTGTGTGACTTGTTCTCATATTGGGATGCAGATCGAACACCTTCCAATTTCTAAGAGTTAGGGGTGAGTGGTCTATCACCCTAGAGGATGTTTACCATATACTGGGGGTTCTGATCCTTGGGCGGCGGGTTGTCTCTTAAGACAGTTGTATCTAGATCATAGGTGGTTTAGTGGGCCACCTACATGGGAGATGTGGTTGTATCGATGGGGTTGAAGAAGGGCGTGAGGATCCGTTCTATTATTGAGTCAGACATTCCCTTACTCCGCAAGGCCATCATGGGCATCCTTGCATCTAGACTGATTAGGGACAAGGGAGGGGACACCCTCTTATATTGTTGGGCCCCCATTATTGCATAGATTGAGGGCCATGGACATGTCTACACATGGGGAGTAGATATCCTCGGGACTACCTATCATGACTTATACAGGGTAGTCCGTTTATAGGGATAGTCACTGAGCCATCTGACTCTTGTCATGAGTTGGGTGTATGAGCACATTATCCCATATGGGAGAGGTGTAGAGGTGGAGGATATCGGGGCTGCTGTCGGGGCAACGACATGGACAGGGGATGACAGTTCTCAGAGCACCCCACCAGCTAGTGGTTTCCTTGACTACTGTAGACATGGAGGCCACTCCTTATTAGGCCATGGTAGGGGTATGGGGAGAGGAGACCATTACACTGATTTCCTACCAGACCACTAGCTAGTTGATAGATATGGCAGGAAGTTGGAGATACACCCCTTTGACAGAGTTCCACAATAGATTTTGGCCTCCCCTATAGTGACATGCTTCCTCTAGTGATACCAATGTATAGATCTATCCACGAGGCTTGGGGAGGTCCTAGAGGCTAGGGTTGGACTATTGTTATGCCCGGTACTCCTATTGCAGCCAGGAGGGTGGTACATGCACGAGGGAGAGCTGGTGCTCCTCAGGCACCCTTACTTTGGATTTCCACTGGTCCCACTCATAACAATGACGAGCCCATTGATGTGAACTCCAAGTATGAGGAGTTCACTGGGGGAGAGACCAAGGAGGAGATAGAGAACATGGAGATCAGTGAGATGGGTGAGGGGATGAGAGTGATCCCGAGTAGCATGACACCCGGAGATCCTACAGCCGAGAGGGTGGAGCGGAGCACAGAGAGGGTGAATCTAGTTTCAGAGGACTTACTCTCTTGGGACCTAGGTGGAGATGGTGAGTCTGTTGTGGGATATCACGTTGCCCCGAGAAATGGGCGAGGGGGTACCGATTAGTGGCGCGTCGTCGGCTGGGCTGGCATGGATCTTAGAGATCCTTCTTAGAGGCTTGGTGATCCTAGTGAGTTGTCACTCTTCTCCTGACATTTGTTTTAGTTAGAATTGTCTAAGTTTTTATTTCCCTTTATTTTGTTTACTCTTGGTTTTATCCTCGATTGTTTTCTAACTTGTTTTCTCCTTTGTTTGTAGTGACTACTGATGAGTGGCGAGACTTGATTCACTGGGTATGCATGGATACCCTACTTCTCCCCTTGGAGAAGACCTATGATGAGCTTTCCATGGACGTGGGGAGCCTTCGGTGAGCTAATAGGCATACGATGTTTTTCCCTCTATCTCGGCATGTGGTGAAGATCATGACCTCTCTCCATGTGGAGGTAGCTAGATATAGGACAACCAAGCATTTGATGAGGAGGAGTCATTATTGTAGCAAGACAACAACTACTGGTCATGACTACCACCCTCGGTACACTCGGAGCGCCGGCGTAGCCGAGTCCTAGGCGCGGTTGTGCACCCTCACGAGGGATCCCATAGGGATTGAGAGACAATTTTGTAGCATTTTTTCATATATCTATATGAGTGCTTTTGTATATTTCGGGGTCATTGAGTGTTTTGACCATGCCTAATGCATGATGGCATTGTATATAAAACTTTGATTTATATATATATATATATATATATATATATATATATATATCTGTTTGATCTAGACTCTTGGTGCCTAGAATTTTGTGACTTGTTTCGATATGTGTACTTATATTTTTTAGAATATTGTTTTCATGTTTTCAGAATGTATGCAATGGATAACAAATGATAGTAGATAGAATGTTTTACTCTGTATGTTTTTGTAATGCTGATATGAGATGATACTAACATATGGTAGTACTTGAACTTTTGAACTCTTTGGGAAATGTTTGTAATTTCTTCTTATGTTGGAAAAACATGATGAATGCATAGTGATAAAGAGATGAACTTGCCCCAATCCCAAATCCACACAACTAGTAAGATGCGAGGGCTCAACACCAAGAGTTAGGAAGGGTACAAGTTGTATGAGTTTGATTCAATGGAATGATTAGAGATAGGCAAACCGGTAACAAGAACTAAATTCGGACCTACACACCCACCCTACTCGTAACTACTACCACGCTTAGAAGGCCACTTAATTTTTGGTTTATCTAGACTTAGATTCACAAATGGTAACCTGGTTGAAAAAATATGGTTTTGAGGATTTGATCTCTTTGGAATTTGGATATTTGTATATTTTCTTTCTTTTAACAGAATTTGATTTGTGTTTTTAGCATACCAAAATTTGTTAGTTTGTGTGTCTGGACCACCCACACCCCGCCTCATGCTACCAAGAAGAAGCATGGGTTTATCATCAAAGGCGGGATATAGGTGAGTAAGGGAACTTATTTCCTTTCCCAACCTCACACCACTAGTCAAAGATGTGGGCTTATCACCGAAGGTTGATGGATCAAAGGTTGAGTAAGGTTGATGTGGGCTTACCACTAGTGTAAAATAAAATATTTTGTTTGCTTGGTGTTTTTGATTTCATTTGATTTTGACATTTCTGATCTATGACTTTGGGATATCCTTTCATTCCAAGAGATTTAAGAGGGATAGATGTGACACCAAGAAGCTTCTAGAATAGACCGTAGGCAAGGACAACTTCACCTAGTAGAAAGAAAGAGCAAAGCCAAGTATGCAGGCCTTGGTATGATTTCCATCAATGTTTGTCTGTTGAATTTGATGAGAAGATTTGAAAATAGTTGATGATGCTTGGAGAGATGTGATCTGAATGCTTTTTGCCAATACTTTCAGAAATTTGTAATAGATTTCTTAAGAGTAAGTTCCTGGACTACAATTTTTACAAAATGAGAGGACAGAATGAAACAACTAAATGACTAATGCAATGTAGGTAGCTATAATGTACAAGTGGTAATTTTGATATTTTACGTGTAAAACCGTTTAAGATGCAAGGAATTGACAGTTTTTCCAAATTCCTCACCTTCTAGTGTGCATAAGAGATATGCACCATTTCCGTAGTCTTTCATGACTTGGTATGGGCCCAACAATTTGGGATGGAAATTTCTCCCTTCGCTGGTTTTCTTATTGATCCGGGCTGTCTAGTCTTAGAACTAGATCTCCTTCATATATTTCTCACTCATAGAATTTTTTGTTGTACTTCCTACACATTCGGTCAACATAGGCTCTATGCCACTATTTAGCATTTAACCTCACCTCGTCTAGGCTTTCTAGTTGAGAGAGGCATGCCTTCCTATAAGCTTCTTCATCTAGAATCCCTTGTAATGAGATGCGGAGACTAGGTATTTCAACCTCAAGTGGGAGAAATCCTTCTACCCCGAATACCAATGAGAAAGGAGTTTCTCCTGTTAGTGTTCTTACTGAGGTATGATGGGCCCACAAGGTTGGATATGGTTTTAGATGTCAATCTTGCTTGTTCTCCTTGACCATTTTGAGGAGAATAGCTTTCAACGTTTTGTTTGTTGCTTCGGTCTAGCCATTGGCTTGAGGGTAGTAAAGAGAGGCCATGTGATGGTTTATCTTGAACCTACTACATATCTCACAGGCCTCTTTGTTATTAAAGGACATGCCATTATCTAAGATAATGACTTGTGGGACACCATACCTATAGATAATTTGGTTCAAAATGAATTTGGCAATCACCGAACCTGGTATGGTGGTGAGAGGCATGGCTTCCACCCATTTGGTAAAATATTCCATGGCTGTAATTATAAAATTATGGTCATCGGTTGATGAGGGAGAGAACTTCCTATCGTGTCTAGACCCCAAGTGGAGAAGGGCCACAAAGTCACTATTGGTTGCATAGGATTGTGCTGACATGTGAATCTCATGAGAGAATTCTTGGCATTTGTGGCACTTATGTACAAATTCCACTACGTCATGCTCGAGAGTGGGCCAAAAATAGCCCATCCGATGTATTTTGCGAGTGGTGGCATGAATACCGAAGTAGCCTCCACATATCCCACAAAGGGATTGATGAAGAACCTTCTTGGATTCTTCTATGTTGATGGATCTTAGAAGCATGCCGTCGAAGGATTTATGATAGAGTACTTGTTCTAAAACAACATATTTAGTGTTAATAATGCATATCCACCTTGTTTGTTGTGATGTGGAACCTTTCACGTATGTATGGCCCATGATAAAATTGATGATTTCAAAGTGTACTGGGACACATAGAGATGGGGGCCTGGTTTTGACGAAGTATACACACTCATCAGGAAAGTCTAGATTTACCAGATTATCTCCATCTAGTGGATTTTTAGCTAGCCAATCTATAATGATTTGTCCCTTAATAGATTTTTGGTTTACGAATGTCAAATCGAATTCACCCATTAAGGTTATGAAACATCTAGCCTTTTTAGAAAAAGACCCTTGTGTGAGAAACGTTCATAAATGATTTTTCTTTACTATGACCCTTGTTTCCTGATTTAACATGTAATTTCTTAAACATTTTTTTTGTGAAGACTATGACAAGGAATTCTCTCTTTTCATGTGTGTACTGTGTTTTCATAATCAAAAATGTTTGGCTAATGAAATAAACTACACGTTCCCGCTTATCATTATCTTCTTGAGCTAGCATGTAGGGTAGCGAGACATGAGTTGCTTGTGAGTATAGGATCGAAGGTGGTCCGGCTTGGGAGGCATTAGTGTGGATGGAGACAAAAATAAACGTTTAACCGCTTCAAAGGCCTCGTTGCATTCTTCATTCCAATAAATGTTATAATATTTCTTTAATAGATTGTTGATTAGATGAATGGAAAAACTCGATCTGGGGATAAACTGCGGATTGCCTAAGTTTCCCAAGAAATGACCTAATTCCAAACTTGTCTCGATGTTGGGATCATTTCGATAACAACTCGTATTTTGCAGGATCAACATCAATCCCTCATGATGATATAATATAGCCCAAAAGTTTGCCTCCTGTCACACCAAACACACACTTTTCTCGGAGTTAATGTGACGCCATACTCAATTAGTCATGAGAGGATGATATGGAGTACTTCGGATGGTCACAACACTTGTTATCCAAAATTCACCCCAGGGGTAATTTTGATAACATGCATCGAATGTTCAAGTCCTAGGCACATTGATTGATTCAAAGCAAACATCATGTTTCTGAGGTTCTCTCAGATATTTTTTTAACTCCCCTGGCCGAAGAAAGAAGGAGCAAGCTCTGAGAAAATGTGAAAAAGTTGCAGAAAGGCAAGTAGATTGATCCAGGAAAAAATCACGAAAATGGCTAAGTCCTTGTCCTAGGACAATGGGACATTTGGGACGTCAAGGCGCGGATCGGCCGAAAAGCCTCCAGGCAGCCCACTAAGCATTTGGGACAAGTGGGACAAAAGTACGCGGCGGGCGCGAAATGCCGGTTCGACCGAGAGGAAAAATTAGCTAATCACGAGAGGGTCGCCTTCGGGACGAATGGGACAAATGGACGTGAAATGCCCGAACCGGCCGGTTCGCGCGAAATCAGCACAAGGAGCCCAAAAGCAATTGGGACGCGCGGGACAAAAGGGCGCGAACCAGCCGAACCGGCCGAAAAGGGTCAAGTCAATCCGAAGCAAAGTGGGACAAGCGGGGCAAAATGCCCGAACCGCCCGAACCGGCCAAATGAGCAAAGGGTCCAAAATCAAATGGGACATCCGGGACAAATGGAAGCGAAGTACACAAAGGAGCCGAAGGAGCCGAAGACCAATCAGAAACTGCCACGTGTCCTCACAGGAGAAAAAGTCAAAAGGTCAAAGGGGCGAGTTATCGAGCGCTGAACCAAACCAATGAAATGGCGCCACGTGTCCAAGTTTAAGGGGCCCACAAGCAATTTCAAAAGGAAAGCCCGCGAAAGATGGAGGAGAGAGAATTGCTCGTCCAATCAGCACGTGCCACGTGTCGTCCAGATGGCGAAGAGCGGGAAAACATTTTAAAATTCGTTTTGATCTGTTCCGTGCCCTAAATCTTCAGATCGCCATATCTTTTGATCCAGAGCTCGGATTTCCACGTTCTTTATATCAACGGAAATCTGCTGAGATGCTCTACATGATTCTGGGATCAATCTCGAGTTTTGGTGTAGTCTAGAGAGAGAAAATCAAGAAACAGCTCTGACGTGTGGTAATGGCCAAAAGTGACCTTTCAACAACCTGTTTTAATGCTAATGGGTCACATTCTTCTTCTGCACGGCCAGAAGTGACATTTTAGCGGCCAGATTAATGCAAATGGGTCGCATTCTCCTCCAAATCAGTCAAAGTGATAGGGTATGGGTTTGTAAGATCCTCCATGCTGATTTAATGCATCTGCAGTCAATGAGGAATGGGCTTGCATGTTTTCCCACGTTTTCTGTCCCCTGGGCTCGACCCATGCAATGTAAAAGCCAGATTTGGCTCATTTTTAAAAGAAGTGGTTCATTCTTTCTGCTCGGCCCTCCCTTCTTTTCTTCTCTAGGGTTGAAAATGGAGTTCGAACCTCCTCCCTTTCTCTGTAATGGCGTTCCTGCCTTTTACCATTAATGGAATGATGTTCTGTGCAAACCTCTGGAGCAACAAAACGTGTTCTGTGATGCATCTGTCCATCCTCTCTCATTTTTGCTTGTCTTCTTCTTGCCTCTCTTCATTGCAGGTGTCTGTGCATGTTTGAATGTTCATTGCAGGTCTGGAGCTGTGTTCATGGAGTTTTGGGACATTTTCTGTGTGAAATCTATCCTTGGGGTTGTGATGCTTCTGTCCATCCTTCCCAATGGCTCACCTCTCTTTGTCCCATGGCAGTTTTGATAGATGTCCAACATTCTCCTTCTCTGGTGTATCACCGTTTTAGTGTAGGCTTTTGTTGTTTTTCCCCTCTCTCTCTCTCTCTCCTTGGCATGGTTAGATTAGGATTAGATTAGCTTGCCTGCACTGGAATAGCTTGTGGCAGGTAGTTTAGGAGCAGGAACCAGCTTTCTCGGAGATTCCTCTCTTAGTTTTACAAGTCCCACACTTGGAGAGAGGTTTCCATGTTGTGCAATCACACTGGATGCCTGAACATCAACCTAGAAGCCTGATGTGCATCCAGGGGTGCTGTGATTTTGCATCAACAGTTTTGGCACGCCCGGTGGGACCTTAGAGGTCTTTCACTTCATCTTTTGCAGGTTGATGTGTTCCTGTGAAGATTTCAGCCTTTGGAGGCACTTGCAAACACATCTGGCGACTCCATCTGGTCAACAACCATCTCTGAAGTTGCAGACCTTCCTTTCCATTCATTTCCATCCATTTTTCATTCATCCTTCTTTCCATCCCTTTCATTCTTTTCCATTCCATGAAGTTGTGCAACCATGACTTCATTTCCATCATGGAACTCACATTTACAACAACAACAGTATTTTCCACTTCCAACATGTTTTACAAATCCTCCAGATCAGCATGCATACTCATATGAACAGCAGTGCCAAAGTCAGTTTGGCTATGAAGCTTCCCAAGAGCAAGAGTATGCATACAATGAAGACCATCAGATCCAAGATGCTGGTCTGTTGGAGAAAATCCAAAAGATGGAGGTGGGGATGGTGCAGTCCAGGGCTCAGGCACAGATGAGAGCATTTGGAATCGGTTGTGAAGCACCCTGTCCATGGGTGGGACCTTTTCCAAGTCATTACAGCCCTCAGGAGAAGCTTGACTTCATGATTGCAACGCTGCCTTTGCTTGCAAAGTGGATTGAAGAAATAGAAGTGTATGAGAGAAGTATTCAGCAACCTTGTCAACAGGTAAACACACCATCTCATGCCTTTTCTTTTCCTCTTTCCCAATCTGTTTCAGTTCAGCAGTGTCAAGTTTCAAACTCTCCATCTGCTGTCCCAAATGTTGAATCCATTTCTCCACCTCTCAGTCTTCCACCACACCTCGATTCTTCTTTCCTTTTTCCTTCCAAACAGTCATCCCCTCCACAAGAGCTAACAGAAACACCCCCTCCTCCAAAGAAACAAGAGGTTTCACCTCCTCCACCACCACAAAAAATTGTCAAATCAGTGGAGTTTCAACCTATCCCTCCTTTTGCATTCCCAATTCCATGTGGGAAAGAAGAAATTGTAAAAATCAGTCATCAAGGACAGCAGGAGGAAGAGCCAAACAGAAAAGAAATGACAGACAGCTTGAAGGTTTGGGCTGCCAAATTTGGGATGACAAGGATCCCCTTGATGGTCAAGCCTACAGAAGAAGCTAGGGTTGGAGAACAAATGGTGGTCAGGACTGATTTTGTTGCAGCAGAAGAAGAAGATCTTGCAGCCCCAACTTGTCCTCTAGAGCAGCAGATTGAAGAGTTTGACTTGACAAACTTCATGCTGGAGAAGGAGTTCAATCAAGAGCAAGATTGCCTTCAAACATTGGAGGAAGGAGAAGCTGCTCCAAATCCAAAAGAAGAGGAGCACAATCTAGCTATGGAGGAGAAAAACGCAGATCCAAGGGCTTTGAGCACAAAGCAGGTTACAGAAGAACCTTCAGTTCTTCTTTCCACTTCATCTCTCTCAAGTTCTAGCACTGAAAAGGAGTTTGATCTCTCAAACTCAATATTGGAGAGTGAAGGAAACCATGGTGGTCAAGTTGCAGATCAAGAGGACACCATGGAGGAAGTTGAACACGAGCAGCAGGACAGCAATGAGGTAGTTTACCTGTCAGATTTGGAGGACTGTTTTGATGGAGAAGAGCCGGTTGAGTTTTCACCATTCTCTCTTTCATCATCCACATTCCAAACACCAGAGCCTGCTGCCATGAAGGAGAGCTTTCATTTGCAGTAGCCTGCATCTTACAACAGCCCTTTGGAATCAAAATTGGAAGATTCTAATCTTCCCTGTTCTTCATTGGAGGAAGAGAAAGGACAGAAGGATTCCACCATTTCTTCCACACCATCCATTCAAGGTCTGCAAGAGAACTCCATTCCTGGAGTTGAAAATCAGAGCAATGGGCATACTCAATGGATCAGACCTTGCCCAATCAGGTACTTGGCTTCATTGGAGCCAAGGGAGAAGCCAAAACCAGTCATGCTCGCTTCTGAGCATGAGGGTGAGATACAAAGTACCGAGGATCAGCTGCCATACCTCTTCAATTCAAATGCAGAGCAACTAAAAGAGGTATTGGATTTTCCTTCAGCTGATACCTTGATGATTTGGGTAGAAGACCAGCTTCTTGTTGATTTTCCATCCATCCAAACAGCCATGATCAGTGCCAAATCAGTTGCATGGCTGCCAATTTTGAAGAAAGGGAGCTATTTTGCACAACCAGTTGCAGGGTTTGTTTAGCTTGCCTTTGCTTCCAGTTAGAGTAGAGTAGCTAGGTTTGCTTTCAGTAGAAGAAGTGCTTGTGCACACTCTGCATGTTCCATTTGGGGCATGTATGATTTTCAGTTTTGTACATAGTTTTTGGTGTTGCTGGTTTTGCTCTTGCACAGTTCGTTCCAGTGGTTTTTGGTGAGAACAACTCCATGTCCGGTGGGTTTCCAAGTGGCTCAGAGGGAAGTTTTCAAAGTTCAGATCAGTTTTCAGGCCTACTCATGACTCCATGCCCAATGGATTGCTTCTGTGTAATGGTCTTTTCATCTAAGAGTGATGACCCCACTGAGTCGCCAAAACTGTTATCCAAAATTCACCCCCCCAGGGTAATTTTGATAACATGCATCAGAATGTTCAAGTCCCAGGCACATTGATTGATTCAGAGCAAACATCATGTTTCTGAGGTTCTCTCAGATATTTTTTTAACTCCCCTGGCCGAAGAAGGAAGGAGCAAGCTCTGAGAAAATGTGAAAAAGTTGCAGAAAGGCAAGTAGATTGATCCAGGAAAAAATCACGAAAATGGCTAAGTCCTTGTCCTAGGACAGTCGGGACATTTGGGACGTCAAGGCGCGGATCGGCCGAAAAGCCTCCAGGCAGCCCACTAAGCATTTGGGACAAGTGGGACAAAAGTACGCGGCGGGCGCGAAATGCCGGTTCGACCGAGAGGAAAAATTAGCTAACTGCTGAGAGGGTCGCCTTCGGGACGAATGGGACAAATGGACGCGAAATGCCCGAACCGGCCGGTTCGCGTGAAATCAGCACAAGGAGCCCAAAAGCAATTGGGACGCGCGGGACAAAAGGGCGCGAACCGGCCGAACCGGCCGAAAAGGGTCAAGTCAGTCCGAAGCAAAGTGGGACAAGCGGGCCAAAAATGCCCGAACTGCCCGAACCGGCCGAAATGAGCACAAAGGGCCCAAAATCAAATGGGACATCTGGGACAAATGGAAGCGAAGTACGTGAAGGAGCCGAAGACCAATCAGAAACTGCCACGTGTCCTCACAGGAGAAAAAGTCAAAAGGTCAAAGGGGCGAGTTATCGAGCGCTGAACCAAACCAATGAAATGGCGCCACGTGTCCAAGTTTAAGGGGCCCACAAGCAATTTCAAAAGGAAAGCCCATGAAAGACGGAGGAGAGAGAATTGCTCGTCCAATCAGCACGTGCCACGTGTCGTCCAGATGGCGAAGAGCGGGAAAACATTTTAAAATTCATTTTGATCTGTTCCGTGCCCTAAATCTTCAGATCGCCATATCTTTTGATCCAGAGCTCGGATTTCCACGTTCTTTATATCAACGGAAATCTGTTGAGATTCTCTACATGATTCTGGGATCAATCTCGAGTTTTGGTGTAGTCTAGAGAGAGAAAATCGAGAAATGGCTCGACGTGTGGTAATGGCCGTGTTTACCTTTCAACAACCTGTTTTAATGCTAATGGGTCGCATTCTTCTTCTGCACGGCCAGAAGTGACATTTTAGCGGCCAGATTAATGCAAATGGGTCGCATTCTCCTCCAAATCAGTCAAAGTGATAGGGTATGGGTTTGTAAGATCCTCCATGCTGATTTAATGCATCTGCAGTCAATGAGGAATGGGCTTGCACGTTTTCCCACGTTTTCTGTCCCCTGGGCTCGACCCATGCAATGTAAAAGCCAGATTTGGCTCATTTTTAAAAGAAGTTGTTCATTCTTTCTGCTCGGCCCTCCCTTCTTTTCTTCTCTAGGGTTGAAAATGGAGTTCGAACCTCCTCCCTTTCTCTGTAATGGCGTTCCTGCCTTTTACCATTAATGGAATGATGTTCTGTGCAAACCTCTGGAGCAACAAAACGTGTTCTGTGATGCATTTGTCCATCCTCTCTCGTTTTTGCTTGTCTTCTTCTTGCCTCTCTTCATTGCAGGTGTCTGTGCATGTTTGAATGTTCATTGCAGGTCTGGAGCTATGTTCATGGAGTTTTGGGACATTTTCTGTGTGAAATCTATCCTTGGGGTTGTGATGCTTCTGTCCATCCTTCCCAATGGCTCACCTCTCTTTGTCCCATGGTAGTTTTGATAGATGTCCAACATTCTCCTTCTCTGGTGTATCACCGTTTTAGTGTAGGCTTTTGCTATTTTTCCCCTCTCTCTCTCTCTCTCTCCTCCTTGGCATGGTTAGATTAGGATTAGATTAGCTTGCTCCGCACCGGAATAGCTTGTGGCGGGTAGTTTAGGAGCAGAAACCAGCCTTCTCTGGAGATTCCTCTCTCGGTTTTACAAGTCCCATGCTTGGAGAGAGGTTTCCATGTTGTGCAATCACACTGGATGCCTGAACATCAACCTAGAAGCCTGATGTGCGTCCGTGGGTGCTGTGATTTTGCATCAACAACACTTCTTGGCCTTGGCCAACAAGTCATCCACATAGGATTCCACAATTTTATGGATAATATCATGGAATATATATGTCATTTCCCACTGATATGTAGCGCCGGTGTTCTTACGACCAGATGGCATGACAACGTGAAGATGTTCCCAGTGGAGTTATAAAAGTAGTTTTGGCTTGATCCTGTTCAAATATTTTAATCTGATTATACTGTGAGAACCCATCCATGAGAGAAAGTAGTTCAAATTCAGTTGTTGCATCAATGATGACACCAATGGATGGTAATGGGAATTCATCCTTGGGACAAGCTTTGTTAATATCCCGAAAATATATGCAAATGTGTATATTCCCATTCTTTTTTAGGATAGGGACAATATTAGATACCCATTTCGAATAGTCAATGGGCTTGATGAACCCCACTTGGAGAAGTTTTATTACTTCCTTTTTCACCATGAGTGCCACTTTTGGCTTCATTAGTCTTGACTTCTGTTTAATTGGTTTTGCATTTAGTTTAGTGATGAGATTATGTATTATGACTTGTGGTGCAATGCCCGTCATTTCTTTGTAATTAAATGAAAAATCCTTTTGATGTTCTTTGAGGACCTGGGTGTGTATTTCTATCTCCTTCGAAGTTAATGAGGATCCCAACTTCTTTCCTTTTTCTTCCTCTGTTTCAATGTTTATGTCAATGGTTTCTTCTATCGAAGAAGGGTTACCTTCTTCAAATTCAGGTGGGGCTGGAGGTAGCTCCAAGCTTTCTCCATTTTCTATCTCATAGATATTGAGATCCTTCTATGGAGGAGACTCTACCGTGGGATTTCAAAAGTAGGAAGAGGAATGTGGTATTAGGGAAAGATCAACTATATAGTGAGCAAGGTGTAGCTCCGCATAGGCATTTAGATATTCGAGAGTGACTCTATCATCATCAAAGTGACCCATGATAGAAAAATCATCCTCAACTTCTCCATGAGTCAGGAGTGAGTTTGTTGGTATTTTATGCACTAATGGTTCAGTATGAAGTGATACCGTGAAATTTGTATCCTCCAACTCATTGTTTGGGGTGAAACAGGAAGCTAAGGTTATTATCAAGTCTGTGAGAAGGTTCTGTTCTCGTGGGATTACTTCAATTGATATGAAGTTAAATCCCTTACTTAGATCTAATACTACTATTTTATAGAGCTACAAGTGCTCAGCTCTAGTTTCATATACCTCAGAGACTTGGTTTGCAACCAATTGCGAGTCTCCTAGTACTCTAATATTGTCAACACCCATTCTTTTAGCTAGGATGAGGCCAAGGAGGAGAGCTTCGTACTCAACCCCGTTGTTTGTACATTCAAAGTTTAATTTAAAGGTGAAGGTTAGGATCTTTCCCTCGGGTGAAGTAAAGATCACTCCTGCCTCTCCCAAAGTGACATCTAGCTCCATTGAAGTGGAGAGTCCAATACTTACTTGGAAAAATGGATGTTGGGATATTTGTCGTATCTATTTCTTTTGCAGCTTACTTCTACCATAAAAACTTCATCTGATGGAAGAGAAGGGATTCCTAGGGTGTGTCACATACCCATGGAAAAAAATGGTAGGAGAATAGGTAAGTATTTCTCTAAGAACTTGATAATTTTTGCAAAGAGCTCCCTAATGATACTATTGTTATAACATTGGTCTCATTTTTTAGTACTGAACGTCATCGACTGGATTTATAATTTCTAAGTCAATGGTGGGTATTAACTTTTATTTTGGTTGTGAACTAATTGGTTTGACAAGATGATTTGTTGGGAGTTCAAACTCAGAGTGAACACCTGGTCTTTTCTTCAAATCAGCTAGGTGTATATCGAAGGGTTTTGGGTCACCTTGTGCCATGAATATTTTCCCTAAGTGTAGAAATCTTATTTCTTGGAATAATGTGGAAGGGATTGCCTTTATGGGGTGTATCCATGGCTAACCAAGGATCATATTATAATTGGTTTCCTAATCTATAATATAAAACTCAAGTGAGGACCGTCTTGGGTTCTAAAGTGACCTGGTAAAATTGCGGCTCCAATTAAAGTGGCTTTGAGGCTATCATAACCTCTTAGTGTATTTTGTGTCATGGAACAGTTTGTCTCTCCATATCCTAACTTTTGAAGGAAAGCAAAGGGGACTATGTTGACTACTACCCCATTGTCAACCATTGCATGTTTAACATAATTATTGTAGACCCAAACTTGTAAATGTAAAGTTGGGTCACCTCTTCGTAATTTCAGCATCTGTTGGCATTTTGCTTATATCAAATATAAATTCCGTATCCCTATCTGGCTGCCCCGGTGGATAAATGTCAAAGTCCACATGGTTTACTTGCGTTTCTAGGGGAGGAGTGATGTTGATTAAATGACCAAGGCCTAATGCTTCTAAGAGAGCAGCCCTATGGGCGGGAGAGTTCTTTAACAAATCCAAAAAGGAGATGTGCAAGAAGGTTTTAGTTAAGTCATTAATTAAATCATAGGCGCCTATGGGTTTTACCAATGTTTGTTAATTGTTGTCTGGTTCCAATGGATAACTTGGAGTGGGTTGAGAAGCATAATCCCATGTTCTTGTTATGGTTTCTATGGGTAGTTTGGTGTCTAACTCCACCAAACCAACTATCTTAGTTTGAGGCCGAGTTCCTAGTTGGGGTGCGACTGGTGGATTTAATGAAGTTAAGCTTCATGATCATTGTTTCTTGTTATCACACCTTTGTTTGTTCCTTTAATATTTAGCCTGTTATTGTTAGAATGGTTTGGGAGTGGATCATTAAAGATCTTGAGGGGTGCATTTTTAGGGGAAACTGCCCCTGCATAAGTGTTTGGTGTGGGTACTACATAATTTGCTAAAAACATATCTATAAAGAGTTTATTTTGATATTCTTGCAAACACTTTGCATTAATTTATTGTATTCACGAAAATTCTTAGTATCGTGGCCTTGAATCTTGTGGAAGCCACAATATAAATTGGGATTATAATTTTGAGGCTATTGATTTATAGCCTAATGTGGCCCAAAATTCTTATAAGGTCTGCTGGTTGTTAGAGTTAAAATTTTGAGGTCATGTTGCCTTTGGTTTTGACTCGATATCCAATAGAGTTTTGACTTGGACTTTGTGTTTGGATTTTTTATTGTTGTTGTTGTTGACGTGTTGGACGATTAAAATCCACCGCGTTGATTGTTGCAGAAAAATTTTTATTTCGTTGATTATTAACAGTGGTGAAATGTTTACAACGTTTTCCTTTTAACTTGGTTGGTTGATTATTACTTTGCTTGGTCAATTCGGAGAGCACTTTCGAGTACTTCATCATAAGTTCTTAGTGGGAACTTCTGGACTTCTTCCTTTATCTCTCTATTGAGTGAATTAAGGAATAAATCACATAGTTCCATTTGATCCATATTTGGAGCACTCACTAATGAGTAGAGAACCATACACCATCTTTGAATAAAATGAGCAACGGACTCATTATGTTCTTGTTTGATATGTAAGAACTCCCTGATTCTTGTTCTTAACAATTTGTTCATGTCGAAAGCTTTGATGAATTCTAACACAAGTTGTTTAAATGAGTGTATCAAGGCTTTAGGTATTCTGTAATACCAATCAAGGGAAATACCTTCTAAGGTTTTAGGGAATATTTTAGTGAAAACCCCGTCCTAAGGGAGTAACTCCCATATGGCTGTGGCATAGGCTTTAATGTGTGCATTTGGATCCCCTTCTCCTTTGTATTTGGGAAAATCAGGAAGGTCTTGGAAACATGATGCTTCATATGGTGAAGTATAGGGTTCTTTTAAATATTCCGAATAAGTCCCTACTACATAGGCCTCAACCATTGATGGGGATTGCTTTGAGGGGGCCGAGGTGGAATGGGTTGTTGATATGGCATAACATATGTGTTTGTAGGAACATAAGGGAATCCTTGTGGGTAAACGAACATCTAGGGAGAAGAGAACATGTCTCCTTGTGGTGACTTTGAATAAATGTTTAAGTAAGGAGGAGCATTGTTCTAAACAGTTGTTTTGGTGCCAAGCCGAGGAAGGTGTCATGCTTTCAAATGGAACAGTGTTTGAAAATGTGGTCCTAGTTGGTGTTTGTTGTGGGTAACTATAAGGATTTTGAGGAGGCATGCCTAATGTGCCTACTCTTGTAAGGAGGTTGACCTGACTGGGATGATGCAGAGGGTTAGGGATTCTTGTTTTCCCAAAATATGAATTTTGGTTTGCTTGAGAAAGTTCCAGCCCTCTAACCTTCTCAGCTAAGGCTGAAATGACCTCCATTGGCGAAGATGCAGTGCTTTTTCTTAGGGTGTTTGTTGTATAGCTTGAGGTTGTAAAGGGGTGTGATACCCTGCTATGAATTGATCGTTACCCTACCAAGATTCACTAGAGGTGTTTCCCATAGGTGGAGGAATGGGGGTGTTCTCCTGGAATAGGGTATTAGACTATATTTGTAAATTCCCTATAGGTGGATACATACTTTGGAAGTGTTGTTTTCTTTTAGCGAAGCATGATAAGTATTCCTCATCAAAAATGGGAGTGGGTCTGATCGTCTCACTCGATCCGTGGTCTGAACAAGACCTAAGGAGATGAAGAAGAGTCCCCAATAAATGTCATATTATTAGAGCCTAATGGATTTGGCTGTTGTTTTTTGTGTAAACTGATCAAATTCCTTGATTCGTAATGAAAAACTAGAGCTAGTTCTGTGAAGGGGAGTTTGAGATGAGAATTAATTACTTGAATAGTTATCTGCCCATGCAGAAAGTGAGGGCGATGGTTGCCTATTTGTTTGAGTATAGTTTACTTTTAGACCTGAGAGAGGTCTACCATATGCATCGTATCCTAACATATTCGGGGGTTATATGAATACCCATAGAATAATGGGAAAGAGTGAAGGTGGATGAGAGAAATAATAAAAGGAAGAACTTTTTGTTTCACATTAGGTTCACCAGTTTTGTTGGTGAAGTTGATGTGAAGGCTAATGAGGTAGAGGAGATGAAATGGTTGTTTGATTCATGTTGGCTTCAACTTTTTTGTATGATGGAAAAGTGACATGTGAGCATGGGAATCTACAAGTACCTCTTCCACATACCCGACCTCCCGAGGTCGTGTCAAGATAACAAGTGGATGTTAAAATGTGAATGGATACAGAAAAGCTAATAGGGTAATATTAGATCCTCAATACACAATAATGGAATCTATGAATCTAAGGTGAAGAATGCCCTCCTAACATGAATTGGTGTAATGGTTTGTTTGGATATAATGGCCATTCGTAGGCTCCAATCAATGTCGAGCTTGTTTAAGACCCTATTTCTTGGTTGTTGGATATGTGGAAAGTGACCTATGGGAGCTTTGTATATATCTCCGAAAAGGTCATGAAAATGGCGGTGGGTGATTTAGTGGGTTTGTAATGAAATATGGGTGATTTTCTGGTCTAGCCTAGAAGATGTTAGATTGATCAACTTCTATGTTTAATACGATAACTGTACTATAATATCTCGGTGGGAGTGGTGAGGATCTAAATACCAACATTCGCAAGCTAGTGTCAATACTTAACTGATTTGTAGGCCCATTGGGTTATGGGACTTGGGGATCACAACCTTGAGTATGTGGTTTTGTGGACCTGTTATGGTCATGTGAAGAATCAATCTCTTCTTCGAAATATCCAAAGAATTGTATGCCTTTTCACCCTCTACGTTTAGAACTAGAAGTTGTATGATTTTCTTGGAGTACCTAATAGGTTTTCTAGCAACTTTCATACATAAGCTAGTGTCTATGTCAACGAGGAGGTCTCTGCGTTAGCCTGCCGAACCAAAGGATCGCAACCAAATGTTTTCTCTATTTCAATCCTTGACGGTCATTCAAATATTCTATCAAGGCAATCTAGAATTGGGATGATTTGACCGAACGTATATGCCTTGTCGTCTTCATTGTTTAATCCTCTCGATTTGCTCACTAATTGCTTGTAAGTTTTTGTTGCTTGAAAGACCTCGTATCCTAAGGTCCCTGATTGATATTAGATAATGTCATGGGTAGATTCAGTTGAGGTACTATGGGTTCAAATATATATTATGTAGGCTCTCTATGTCTTGTGATTGTCATAAAATGATTCAATTTTTAACTAACATTTAATAAACTGATTATTAAAGAGGTATTTATACTATGTTAGAATTATTTTATTTTTATATTTTTCAATGATGTATTTCAGTGAAATTAAAGAGAAGCTACTCTAGTATATTTATAAAATGAACAACTAATCTAGAAACAAAATAAAACAAGCAACGTAGCCTGGTATGGCTATTTTCCTGTGCAGTTGTGATTTTATCCTAAATCTCTAAGTAGCTATATATTTTGAATTGGAAAGACTCTCAATCCTACCTCAGAAGTGAGGAATGAATCATAGTTTCTCAGAAACTATCAATCCCCACAGCTTCCCTGGCAATATCAAAAGCTAGATTTAACTAAAATGGAATGATTTACTACTCTATTTGATATATTGTAACTAGAACTTTGATAGCTCAAACCTGGCATTTATAGAATAGTGGTAAATATAGTTGTATGTGATTTCATCCCCTCAGTGTGATCTCCTCGTTCCTTCGTGTCCTCGTGAATCCGTAAAATCATGTATATTATAGTATTAACAGAGAAGATGGTATTCAAACAATGACAACTTTTAATATAGAACTGAATAGAGTGTGAGTAGGAGAGGGATAGCACAAGTGAACAGAGCTTGACTATGTAATTCCTAGTGGGATTTATTATGAGAATACAACACAAGTGTACCGAGATTTTTGGCATCTATCCTTGTGATAAAACAAAACCTGCAACTTTAATGGATTCTAGTCTATCAATGAATCTATTCTATGCTAAAGTAGTTATATGAAGCAACAATGAAAAAATACTAAAACAAGAAGATGATATGATCTATAAAATGCCAACAATGGAAGCAAAACATGAAAGTAACAGAGAATTCTAAGCAAGGAATTGAAAAACTAAACAAGATAATTGAGAGGATGAGGGGCCATTTTTTTGAAAACAAACCAGTTATTTATAGAATTCCATTTCACCAAAGGGTAACTTGGTATCATCATTGGGGCATGTGTAGCATCGTTTCGGTGGTGTAGTACCCTAAAATTTTGGGTACGTATGCACACCGTGTTATTGATCACCTGGTGGAAAGGAGTCCCGACTAGTTATAGTTTTGAATACACAATTTCCACGTATTATTTCCCAGGAGGTTGTTGAGTTCAAGTTTGTGAGGGATCCCATAGCATCTTTTAATGTGTTATCCCTTTGTCTATGAATATCTTTATCATTACCCTAAGTTTAGAGGTAATCCCTATGGCTGGTTAAGCTTCTCCGAGTGTTGGTCAAGGAAGATAAGCTAGTGGAAGATGGTGGAGATTACGATTGAAAAAGAAAGAGAAGAGAGATGACTAAAATATAATGAAGCTCATGAAAGGGAGATTGCTAGACAACATGAGGTTGTAGGTGTGATAAACATATGAAGGTAGATGTTGTGGAAAGGAGTTGAGGTTCATGTAGAGGATGCGGAACTTGAGTAGTCTATTCTACCCCATCTTAGCAAGCATGGGAGATAATACCATTAAATTTTTGATGAGATTTATTCATGTGGAGAAAGGAGAGATTTTAGTGTGCATCTCGAACCCACCCGGTGACCAACCTCTCGGTGCTTGGTTTTCTAGATCAAGGAATAAGTATTGTTAATCTGGTTTCTATCAATTGTAGTAACCAATCTACGCCTAGGAGTGTAATTTATCATTTGGGACATCCATGGCTAAGCAAACCATTCCTGTATTTGGAGGAATTTTTGGAAAAGGTGAAAATACAAAAGTTTTGGGTATCACATCCGAAGTGGCGCAGACACACAACTATAAATGGGATAATATCACAAACAATCGATGTGTACTTAAGTGGTACATTGGGAACACTAGGTGCAACTACTTTAGGCCATTTTCCAGCTACATGAGGGGGATCTCGGTGGTATCAAAGTTTGGAGGACTTGGTGGACCTAACAGATCTAGAGAACTGGTATGTTAGGAGAAATAGAACCTGGTGGGTCTAGTGGATCTTGTGGCGGAGGAAACATGGGAGGAAACCAAAGTTATGGGTTAGGTGGACAAGGGCCTCAACCACCTCCACAAGTATTTTTGATATCCCTTTTCACTTACCGAAATACAGGGGTATTAAGGATGTTGAAGAGCATGTCCTCAAGTTTGAATAACTATGGCACATGAAAGGGATCACTACCACAAAGTGATAGGAAAGTTAGTGTGTAAAGATGTTTCAAGGGTGCGCGCATACTTGGTATCGGAAGTATGACCCCTATCAAACGGTGGTAAACTACACTACATTAAAGAATTCCTTCCTAGAAAAATTCCATATCCATAAATTTGAGCAGAAGGGCATCAACGCTATGAAGGAGATCCAATAAGGAATGATAGAGAGTGTGTGGGAGTATGACATGTGGTTAAAGAATCTCTTGTGAAAACTATCCTATGACATTCACCCTTCTCGACATGCTCAATGGCTTGTTAGAGGATTGATAACACCGTTTAGAAGGTCACTGTCACAATAGACTTTCACAGAGGCCTTGGAAGCTACCTTTCATGTTGAGGCTATTAGGAGTGTTGATAGTAGTGTTAGCCCTTTTCTGGAGGCTCAAATTACTATAATGGCCAAGCAGTTGGAGAAGATGTCTACAAATTCAATGCTTGAGGTTCATAGTGGGCTTTAGTGCACGAGTGTGAAGTGGAAGGGCATGCAAAAGATAGTTTACCTCAAATTTGGTACACAAAATGGCGATAGACTATGAGATTTTCCATATGGACCATGATTCAAGTAGATTTCCTCTACTACAAAGCACGATCCATAAGAACGTGTCATGTTACTATAATATCTGTACTCTATGACACATGATACTAAGGATTGCAAGCTGATTGACTAGATTCATGTTTTTATTGATCTTGGCATGAGCTAGACTAGCCTTGCAAGTAGTTATAAGGATGATGTTTTCCACTATGAAGGGTGTGCAGAAGGAGGAGCATGTGGAAGAGGAGTTTTTGGAGGATTTTGTGGTTGCGGAACCGCAGAGGAGGAAGAAGTGATTTCCTACGAGGAACCTATTATAATTGTCGGTCTACATAGCATTATAAGTGTGAGTGTCCTAATCTATTACAATGCTCATGGTGTAGAAAGAAACATAAGTATGAGGAGTTCCCTGAGTTGTTTGAGCACATGAGCCAACAACACCAGAAAGAAAAATGAGTTGGGATGGTGAGTATAAAGATGGAAAACCCATGGTGGATGTTGAGAGTGGCGCATGAGTTGGGATTAGAACTTTTACGGTGATGACGCATGTGGAGGCCATGCACGCCGTGGGAGATGCCATGACACAAACTAGTGTTTATGGAAGAAGTGGAACATGGAAGTGTCCAGACCCTACTCATCAAAATTAAGCGTATCAAGAGACTATGGATGTGATTCAGAGTTTACAAGGAGAGATCCAATGTCTAAAGGAGTAGTCAAATAATTTAGAGTGAAGAAATAATTCCGAGACTCCAAAGCACAACTTGGATGAAGTCAAGGAAGTATGTAGGATGTTAAGGAAAAGAATATTATTCCTTTTATAGGAGAATGGCTCCAGGAGAAGGTATAAAATGCCGAGAAGAGCACAAAAGGTAGGTTTTGCATGCAAACCGTCACCCTCACAACTTGACTATGATAAGGAGATTAATTTGAATGTAGTTGTTGATGTTTTGATTTTGAGTAATATCCTCATTGACACGGGAGTAGAGGTAAATGTTCTTACCTTGGATGCCTGACATCAAATGGGAAGTCATGCATTACATCTATTTTTGAATTTGTTGTATTTGGAAAAAGATGAAGGAAATGCCCAATGGAGTATTGAAGAATGTAATTATTACTATTCAAGGCAAAAATTCACTGGAGACTTCAAAGTCTTAGCGCTCTCTGAGGCGACAATTTAATAGCATTACTTGGGTACCCTTGGTGCTATGAAAACAATGATGACATGTCGTTTAAAAAGGGGTATATAATTTTTGAGAACAAGGAGGAATGGGTCATCACCCCCTTGACAAAAGGAAAATCAGCACCCTATACTTGAGCCATTGGGAGAAGAATTACTTAAAATAATTTATGTGCGCTCCATTAGGGACATTGAGATAATTCATCCTACTCGAGGGAGTTATCTATTTTCAAGATGCTCACCTTGAGTGATACCACTAGAATGACATGTGATAATTAGGTGCATGGGGCTTATGATTTGATTAGATGATAGTTGAAAGGATCTGTAACAAGGGTAATAAGGGAACATTTGGTCAAGTGCCTAGGAGGGAAGAAGTTATCAAGTTAATCTTGAGGAGCATACCCTGAATTTTTCTTGTGAGAAATGGAGGCTCTGTGGAAGAATGAGGATGAGAGAAGGGGAATTCTCAGCTATAACTTTCTTTGGACTACAACACATTGGTGGGGAACACATCGTGAGATTCTCTTAAAGTGGTGTGAGGTAAGAGTTATATTTTCTGACGGTTCTTGAGAATCAACATGGCCACAGTTATCAAAGAATACCATGGTAAAGAACATGCCTTGTTCCATATCCAAGCTTGTGAGAAGGCCTAGATGGGAAGCACAAAAGTTATACCACCTTCATTATGGGTGCATAAACTGAATTCAACTTTACAAGGTTGTGCACGTACATGGTATATTGACTCAAAGACACACTCACGATAGGGAATTGGAAAGAGTTAACGACTAATCTCATTCAAGCGTTTGAGTATCGAAGTACCAAGCCATCAGTGGATAAGGCATTGCAAGTTCTCAAGCACCTTATAATGGGAGATAATACCATGACAAAAGATAGGCTATTAGATTTGGTGATTAAACCTAGTTTGGAGACAAGCTTTGATGAAAAGGAATCGGAAGAAATATAGTTTGAGCATGCATGTGTGGAAAAGCAAAAATGAAAAATGGTATATGTAGTAAATGGTGAAGAAATGGAAATTTTGGATGATAACCATTCTAAAGGTATGAAAACCATGAGCCCTTAAAAACAAATAAGGCTAACATTGGGACATAGAAAAAACCTAAGGAATCTATCATTAGGGACTCCCGGGTCGTCGAGAAAAATAAGTTTCAAAGGTCATTGATCAGTTGGATGAGTTACAAGATTTGTTCCCTTAATGGTATAATGAACTCAAAGGCGTCCACCATTCCTTAGGGGAGATGAGGATCAAGTTGAAGGAAGGTGCATGCCCAATTTGGAAGATGCCTTATTAGATGAATCTGAATTTACGTGTACGGGTCAAGGAGGAAATAAAATAAGATGATAACATCTCGGTATCATTGAGGCAATGGAGGAATCGAATGGATAAACCCGGTGGTCATTAGTATCAAGAAGGATGAAAGAATAAAGATCTATGTTGACTTCAGGGACCTGAATGTAGTATGTGTCATCGATCCTTTCCCAACCCCCTTTACTGAATAAATTCTTGAGGGAGTAGCCTAGTCCAAGGTCTAATCTTTCACGGATGGGTTCTCGTGGTATCACCAAGTCGATTGCAAGGAAAACTATAGAAAGACAAGTTTCACCACTAAATGGGGAAGTCTTGCCTACATGGTTATTCCTTTTGGATTGAAGAATGCACCTTCTTTGTTCTAAAGCACATCATGGTACAAGAATTTTAGGACTTCATCCATCAATTCCTTCAATTTTACCTAGATGAATGGACGATGTATGGGTTGGTAAAAGACCATTGTGAAAAATTGAGGTTGTTTGAGAGATGTCGGTAGTTGAGGATATCCCTCGACATTAAGACATGTGTCTTTGATACTCCATTTGGAACCCTATTTGAGATATATTATATGTAAGGAAGGCCTACTAGTAGATCCCACCAAAGTTACATTATTGTGGGATTGGGGGAGCCTACTAGTTCAAGAGAAGTGTGCAGATTTCTTGGAGATACGGGATACTACTATAAGTTCATCAAAGGATATGAAAATATCACCGCGCCCTGGAATAATTTATAAAACAAAAGAGTACATTTCATTTGGGAGAGGCGCAATAGAAGGTGTTTAACACTTTAAAGGATAAACTTGTCACTACGCCCATACTATCCTTTCCTTTTTAGGATACGTTTTCCATGTGTATGTTCATGCCTATGGAACAACCATGGGAGTAGTACTAGAAGACAACCTAGTGAGGGATTATTGATCACCCTTGTGTTTCAAGCAAGTAGGAATTTAACATACGCATAACAAAATTATACCACTACCGAGAGTGAGGCACTATCAATGATCTACTTATTACATAATTTAATGTAGTATCTACTAACAACACCTTTTATATTGTACACAAAATACATGGTGTTGAAATACTGGTGAATAATCTTGTTTTAAGGGTGCATATTCTATTGGGTCTTATTATTCCAAGATTTTTTAGTTTAGAGTGGTTGTAAAACTAGGAAGATAAATTCGGGCATCACCACTTATCAAGTATTGAATCAAAGGAGGATTCACAAAGCATTGAGGATATCATGCCGGATGTGCAACTATTTAGGATGCGGTGCGCACCCTCAAACTTGGAAGATATCATTGTCTTCTTGAAAACTAGTGTGACATGGGAAGGGATGAAGGCTCTAGAGAGGAAGTAGTTAGTAATATGTGTTGCACCCTACATGTTGATTAGTGGAGATATATATAAGTTAAGACATGATGAGGTTTTGTGCCGATGCGTATTGGAACATGAGTGTGTGGAAATTATGAAGGAAATGCATGATGATATTGCAGGAGGATACTATGTAAGAAGCTATACCACGTAAAAGACTCTAATGGTAGGGCTTTGGTGGGAAACCATATACAAAAATTGTATTGATTTTGGCATAGCCTATGACCATTGTTAGCACCTTAGTAGACCTAGAAGGAGGGATGAAATTCCTTTCTAACCAATAGCCAACGATGAACAATTTAAAAAATGGGCAATCAAATTTGTAGGGTCAATTTTGCGATTCGCACGAAGGACTAGTTTACGTTGTATCATTACTTGAACTGATTACTTGACAAGATGGGCATAGGTAGTGCCTATAAAGGATTGTAATGCAAATAAAACTACTATATTTTTAGGGAGAACATAATCGAAGGTATGGATTTCCTTTGAGCTTGATTAGTGATAGGGGTGCACATTTTCTCAATGAAACGGTTAGGGTTCTCGCTAGCATAATTTATGGTGGCCCATCACAATACTACCCCTATCATCCACACGTAAATAGAAGGATGAGTTAATTTAAAAAATACTAAGTCACACATAGACCAAGATCTATGACATCGGAAGACAATATTGGGATTACAAATTATCATCCCTTATATGGGCATATAGGACAATCTACAAAATATTAAACAAGGCCGCACCATTTTAGTTGGTGTTTGGCACGAGGTTGTTTTTCCAGTTGAATTCATGTTACTATCACTACATATAACACGTGTAGGAGGATTGGTTGATGAAAAAGTTCTTAAAGAAAGGATCAATAATTTGATGCGGTTAAACGAGAGATGATCACTTGTTAGATGGAGTCAAAAGACTAAAAAATCAAGACAAAAGTATTGACATGATTTTCATATTAAAAACAAGTAGTTTAAGGGTGAGAAGATGGTCTTGTTGTATGATTCCAAGGTTCTACTCCATCCTAAGAAGTTTAAATTCCATTGGCTAGGACCATACATCATCTCATATATCCTTGATTTAGGTGCTTGCCAATTACAAGCGCTAGATGGGATGAGATTACCAAGTCATTTCAATGGGAGTAGGTTGAAGCCCTACTATAAATAAGTCTTCTTGGTGTTTTTAAATAAGGTATTTTTCCATCTAGTTTAGGGATTCCTTTATTCTATTTCTTTTCTTTTGTTTCCCTTTCTCGTTGTTTTTATTTTACTGTTTGTGTTGTTTTGCACCTTGTGCACCGGTAACCACATTATTTTCTAAGGTTGTGTATGCACAAAGTACGTGCATCTATTTGAGTGTGGGGTGGAGTAGTGGAAATTAAAGTATAAGCTATTAGTAAAATTTGAATGGCCAAGTAGAATGAAGCACGTAAGATTGATAAAGTGCATGGGGAAATGATGATAATGAATTGTGGTGTGTGAAGGTTATAGAAAATAACACATACAAAGGATGAATTGCACAGGAACAACATGAGATAGGTGAGGACAAAAATCATCTAAAGGATAGAAGAAGTGCCTTCAACACTGTAGACATGTGCATAAGAGTCTTCGGTTAGATTGAATTTTTACATGCCAGAAGGTTGTAGAAGGTTTTTCATACAGGATTGCATGCGTGGGTAAGGGAGCTTAAGGTTGGCCTAGTGGAAAAGCTATATTTAATGCTAAGTATGTCAGTAGGTGGTATAGCATTTATTGCTAGAGAGGAGCAAAAACTATAAGTATGAAGTCGGGCATGTTATTATTTACCTTTCTTTTGTGAAGTTAGAGCTCTTGTAAACTAGGGCATCTAGAGAGATTTGTGCAAAGGAAGAAGAATCATAAAGTGCATGAATATGGTTGATCTACAAAATAGAGTGGAAAGAGTACACAAAGCGTGGGAAGTGGTCTTTTCGAATATGTTGTCTTGTGGAAGAAGTTGTTCCTAGTTAGGGTTTGGCAGCTAGGGCATGAAAGAAGGAGGATTCTTCATGGAGTGGATCCTTAGAGTGGAGCAGAGTAGTAGATTAGAGAAAGAAGGAGGAATTTAGGTGTAACCCGACAAGAAAACATAGCACCAAAGAAGGAAACCATTTCACCAAAGAAACAAAAGGGAAAAGGGAAAAGGAAAGCAAACTGCTACCATTGTTAGCTCCAATGAAGAATGGTATGCATAAATGTAGTACCCAGATGGAGTATTGTTGGGGAAAGAGTGGGTGTCACACTTGAGACAAATGGCCATGAGTGATTATAACCATCACACGAGCACTACTACAAAAGAAATGGCAATGGATTTGGTTCATCCAACTAATAACAAGACACCGATGAAATGCCAATATATAGTGACAAAGTAAAGGTAAATTTGGAGAAAGAACAGTTGTTGTAACTATATGAGTTGCCTTATTTTGGAAATCCTGAGCAACTATATTAGTTGCTAATGTCACTCGTACATGAATACCACTTCTATTTTATAGGCCGCAAGATGCGCATAACCCCTCAGCTTATATCCAAGTTCACTAGCCTAAATTGTGAAGGATAATCCATAGATGATGACTTGGATGATAAAGATGCCATCAAGGAAACTATGGATTCTTATGAATACAAAAATGGTTGATGGTACTTTGACATCACAAAAATCCCTGACCCTGTTATAAGGATGGCCTCACGCTTAGTCACCAATCTTAATAATCAAGAAAGATGCATGCAAGTAAACAAGGAATGGTTGAATGTATGCAAGAAAATCTCGAAGGGACCATTTATAACTTGTTTCCCTTTATTACAAATTATATCATAAGCAAAGTGTGCAAGAAGGAGAAAATATACTATTCGACAACATTCTCCTCGCCATCATCTTCATGGAGATTGGATTTCTTGATGGGCCAGAGAAGTTCATATGGGATTATCTAGAAGACAATCTCTCACCCACAAAAATGTTCAAGAAATATACTTGTGATACCGGATGGTTTCTCAAAAAGGTGCACCTAGAAAAGTGGTATAAGTGAATGTGTGATGTATTCATGGTAGAGTGGAGGTTCCCTCGAGTAGTTTCCCACGCTCATGGATGAAGAGGTAGATTTTTCATTATATCAAAAATTTTGCATTGGTAGGTTTACATTGAGATGGGATTAAGATTCCATGGTGCAAGTTACCTTTCTCATTCACTACGCAATACTTTCAAGCAAAGGAAAACTGGTTCAAGTAGGCTAGAGGGCTAAGGTTCAACCTTAGTTAAGTATACCAAGACCATCGTGAGCTATGATGGAAGTTCATATACCCTAAGAAGCATGCATACGTGGAGAATTATGTCTCCCATAAAGTACAGTTGATGAAGCCAATAATGTTGTCGATCACCAAAAGGGATGCAACTAAGGTATATCTACACATAAGGCCTAATTTTGAGAAATGTGCCTATTAGGAGAGTGATGTCTCCTTTCTAGAAGATCCCAAAGGGAGTAAAAATTCTACGCTAAAGAAGAGGGAAAGAGAAGAGGTGCAGGAGAATAAGGAACCAAGTGCACAAACAACACAATCTATGGGCATGCTATAACTAAGTGATAAGCCTATCACTTACGCGCATAGGAAGAATTCCCTAATCAAGGAAAATACCTCGAGAGGAATATGTGTTAGAGTGTGAAGGTCCCCTCACACATGAATAATCACCAAGGAATACATCCCATATTAAGGAGAAAGACAAGGAAGAATCTCCTATATTGGAATCATCGCTTAGGAAGAAGCGAAGGTGGCATAAAAGGCATACTCCGAGGAAACAGAGAGCTTGGAATCCTACATTGGTGACATGGATGATGATGAGTGTGAGGGAGGTCAAGACCATCTACTATATAATGTACACAACTCATAGGAGGAGAAATATGAAGATAAGAATGAAAAGGAGGAAGTAGATGATCAACGAAAGGGGGTGAGTGAAGAAGTAAGAACCAAAATGAAAGAACTCCAAGCCTCACCAAGGTGCAAATAGAAGAATACGCGGAGAGAAAATTGGTAGGCATCATCAAATCGTTAGTGGAATAGGAAGTAGAGCATATCACGTATGAATTGATGAAGGATATTGAGGAATGAAACATTGGAAAACAAAGATGGCAACATGGGTGGAGACTAAAGCCTAGTATTGAGCTTTCCAAAGGCTGCAAAAAAATAGGTGGGAAGAGAATACTTTGGTAGTACAAGGGAAAGGAATGGGATACATCAATGATCCAATCAAGGTGCTATGTGTGCTATTCCAAAGCACCATACCAACAGAACAACTCTTGGCTATGACTTCATTTGATGAAGAAGGTGCATATCCATGAACCAAAAAGATGTTATCTTGGGTGTTCGAGTCCCACGTGGATGAACCTAAGTTCGAAGTAAGTTAGACAACATTGATGAAGGTTTTAGAGATGAAAGGAGTAAATCCTTTGGTGAATGCTCAATATTTTTTAGATGATCAGGTCTACAATTCACTCAAAAAAATTTAGTTGAGATTGAGGCTAGACTATTCAAAAGAAATGATAGAGTGAGATTCCTGGAGGAGGAATTGGAGAAGAAAAAGGAGGATCTCGTTGAGAAGAGAAAATAATTGAATCAAGAAGAGATTATCAGTGTGTAGTTAAGGTACAAACTGAAGGAAGAGAAATCAAAGTTACATGAAGTCTCTAAGAAGGTGGAGATGATTACACATGCCATTGACTTAAAGCATCCCAACCTAGCACCACCCGTGAAAAAATATGAATCAGCCTTGCATTGTTTGGAGGATTTGACTCTCATTATCATTATGGAAAGATGACCAATCACTTTAGAATCTTTAGAAGAGGCATTGGTGTGCCAAGAAGAGGAAGAGAAGCTAAGGTTTGTTGAGATGGTTGCTCGATATACCAAACTCCTTGTAGAAGTAAAGGCTATTGTGCAAGTTGCTAAAGCTGCATATGATAATTACGTTGATAAAGATAAGAGTGGAAAGCATCCTAGTCACTACACTTGAAATGGAACTCAAGGATTTTCAAGAGAAGAATAAGGGGAACAGAGGAAAAGAGATTAAATATTGGCTGAGGTAGAAAATAAGTTAGATGTTATTGAGACCTTGTAGGACTCAATCAAAACCATCCGAAGAGCTATACCCTTAGATCACCTGCAAAATGAAAACCCTCAAGGATTTGAGAAAATGACTAGAAGGAATTGTTGAAATGATGAGTGATAAGGGGGAAGGGATAATATTTAAGGAGGTGAGTACCCTAATCAAAGACCCGTCTTATAAGGTGTAAACCGAGGTTGACGTCTAGGAAAAACTAGAGGAAGAAATAGGGAAGGATTTCCCTCTCCTCCTTAAAAAATAAGCATTGTTCTCTTTCATTCCCCATTATTTCATTATTTCTCCCAATTCTTCATTCCTTCATTCTTTTTCCCACTATTCAGATCCCGCCATTCTTTATTCATTGAAGAGAAGTGTTTCTAAGGATGGAGAACAGGAGTAGTGTGGGGTGATGTTGGGCCCTAAAATATTGGCTAAGTACAAGAAGGCATGTGGGAACGCGGACCTATTTGAAGAAGGGTGCGTAGGGTGAAAGCACATAGAACAGGGTTTTAGCATGGTTTAACAAAACACAAGGTGTGTTCGCAAGAAAGATAGGTTTTAGGACTTTATCCATATTTGGAATTCCACGTAGCACACGAGAAAAGCGTGATCCATATAGCATGTGAAGTGGATAAGGTGCCATCCTAGCAGATATATGTTTAAGGAAGGAATATTCCATGCATACGATGGAAGGATAAAAAAGACATCATTACGAAGAGTGGAGAGGTCGATGAAAGGAAGCATGCTCCATTTATGGACCACATGGACACTTGGAAATTGATCTGTTATCTCAAGAAGGCATGGAGGTGGAGACTAAAGCTATATATAGAGATGCTTGGGTAGAAGAAGGAGGATTAAAGGGGTATCATATAGCATTTGGATAGGTGAAGCTCTACAGAGATAATAGTGGGTTCTATGGGTTAAGGTCCTCATTAGGAGGACTGTAGGTGAAATGGCATGTTTAGGGGGATGGGTCTGTAATGGGTTTTTGTAATGTGGAAAGCATAGCTTAGGTTTCGATGCATGACTCTGATCTACATTGTTATATTGGTTTGTTATGTCCTTAATGAATGTAATGTCATTATTGACTAGATTAACATGAATGTAAGGTTATGTTCTAAAGAATATATGTTGTTCATGACCATAAACCCTAGTGCATGTTCTTTGTGTTATGAATCAGTTATCTATTTTGTTTGATAATTCTCTTTTGTTATCTAAATGGATGTATTGATATGATAACTCATCCTAAGCTCTTAGAATGAATGGATGGTTCTTTTCTTTCCTTCATCTAAATCTGTCATTAAGGATGTATTCTCACAATAATCACATAAAGGAGGGGCTCGATGCCTTCCCGTTCCTTATAAAAGCACCCAAAGACTACCGGGTGATAAGACAAGCATATGGGATTAGAATATTTTTCTAAGGGTATTATAATGACTACACTCCTTCAACTATATTTTCTTATTTGATCCTTAAGAAACTTTCTACAATGGCATATAGTTTTCTCTATGTATTGAATCTACCCATTCACGCTTGATTTTATGTGTCATGCAATCTCTCCTACCTTGTCACCTGAAAATATGGTGCATTAAATGCATGCAACTTATTCTATATTTTTACCTTACTATGTTTGGCTTGATTTCTCCTTTTTCTATACATCTTCCAGGCATTATTTATGAGTCAACTCCAAAGAATAGATTTCTTAGATTTTTAGGATTTCCTCATGATGTGGAATAGGAGAGATCCTTTCTCCTTCAATGTTTTATTTCCAATTTAAATTAGGAATCTTCATGGAGAGTGTAGCTGAAATACATTGAAGTTAATAAGCATTAAATTATGGAAGATGAAATAGTGGAATTTATCATTCAATGTGGATTTCCAGTTGTGCATGCAAGAATAATCTTTAGACAATCAAATCACCATTGATTCACATGCAAAATCTTATTTCCTCTAATTTAAGTTCTATTTGATTGTCCTTGATTCATCTGTAGTTCATATTTTCTTGGTCCACTAATTCTCTTAGCTTCTTGGATATTTTCCCTTATATCGCCTATCTTTTCTTTTCTCTGCGACATTTCTCCTTATTCAATGGCTTTTCATTTATCCATGGTTATTATATGCTTCTCCCAGCTTATACTCCTTATCCTTCACCTTTCCGTGGATCATTCCTTATATGCTCTCACAGCCTTCCAATGACTTTTTTTTGTGTCCGTGACTCTATCCTTTCATCTATTTTTTTTCATTTATATGGATTTCTTCCTTAGCAAATTTTCTTGTTTTGTGTGGCTTCCACCCAACTTTCTTAATCCGTAGATTATTCTTTTCCTATCCTTGATTTCAAGGCTTATCTCCATTATGTCATCTTTACTCATGTGTATCTATCTTATATCTCTTCCCCACACCCATGGTTTCACCTTTCTCTCATACGACTTCTCATGTCTTACATGACTATCTTTGAACTTCAGCGGTTTTCTCCTTCTTCTATCTACACTTTTCCTTTTTCTCATTTTACTTTGGTGGCTTCATTCCATTATCCATGGCCTTCATATACCTTTCGTGGCTTCTTATAGAGTTATATTTTTTTCTACAAGTCATCAACGACTACTTCAAGTCTTATGTAGTTCAAGTTTAAGTTTCGCAGCTAAGTCCTCATGCCCATGGCTTGCCTCTTTACTTACAACTTTTCTTATGGCATTCAACTCTTCTACTTGACCTTTTCTAGAATCTGGAAGCTATATTTTTTCCTCTACGAAATATCTAGTCAAAAACACCGACAAAACACAAGGTCAAAAATCTTTTTCCCAACCTATAACTATTGATGGAAAAAACACCGACAATCATGGTTTCTATTCTCTCCTTTTGACATATGAATAGCTGGTTTCGACTTCAGAGTCTCTCCCCCTTTAACAAAAATGAAAAAGGACCAACTATGGCACATATGGATGAAAATATTGGTAATTTAGATACATAAGATTATTTCCTTAAGAATCCCCTCCTAGAATCATGCTTCGATCCACTTGATATGATATGTCTACTACAATGCTCTATCTAAGCTAATGATACCAATTATTAATTATAAGCTAGTAAACTAGCTCCCCTTACATTTGCACCTATTTGGAGATGATAAATCATGAGTATGATCCTCCTAGGACTGTATCCCATCTATTTTGACTCCTATTAGTAGAAAATTTGTTCGATTGATCACTTGTAGCTCCGCCTAGCATTATGTTGTTGTTCTAGCAATTAAAACACTTATGCCTTATGTTTTTCTTTACTAGCATTAATATCTCATTATCCATATGCTTTTTCCGAGGATGTATTTCATATTGTATGTTGGAGATTTCCTCTCGAAACTTTTCTCACAGTGATGAATGCCCTCTTCCAATTTCTTGATCTCCCCTTCCTGACACTTATCCATTATTTGGTGTCATGTTTCCGCTTGCGGCATGCATTAATCTACTCAGTCTTGTAATCTATCCACTTTCTCCAATCTCATCCATAGATAATCATTAACTCACCTGAATCTACTCAACAAAAACTTTTGAGCATGTGGTTTGCATAGTTTGGAGATACCAATTGTTACACTACTTAGATCAACAAGAATTTTTCACCAACATCTTTGAGAGCTTAGCCTATGCATTTTACAATGACGCTCTCTTTCATACCTATAGTTTATAATTACTTTCTCATTACAGATTACTTATACACATCCTGTCACCTTTTTCTCACACTTACAGACTATGAAGGTCTTGCATTGCTTCACTCATATTTCATTTGAGGGATCATGATAGCATACTTGATATATGACACTTAGGACCAATAATTTTCATGCATCAAGTTTCATATGTGACCAAAACATGCTAAAGTCAAATTTGACACTACTTGATTTCACTTGGTCATAATAAACTTTGACAGGGGATGGAATTTTCTTTCAAGACTCAAAACATGAGGGTTTTATGACCACATGACTCATATTCAATTATGACCACACATTGCTACTAACAACCAACCACTAGATGAATTAACTATGAAATGAACACTCTTATCAAATATCATAACTGGTCTGATTCAGATTTTACTATACAATCATCTTGTTCATTGATACAAGGTTTTATCATGGAAACACTTCTCACTTGAATATACCAATGACACATTAAGGAGACAACTACATGATCAGAAATCAATTGATAAATTTATTTTCCTATGATGTATCATGTGGATACATGATGAATTTAATACATACAACACTATACATCATGGAGCAAACCACATATGACATACCTTGACATATTGCTTGAGACATTGCATTTCTACTATAGGTACGGACCAACAATATTTAATTTCTTGTTAAAATTCATTATGAGAAATTCTAAACTATGCATCCATCGATTTAGTATACCTTTAAGCTTAGAGAAGGTATATCATGTTCTTCTTAGACATGGTTAGAATAACATGAAATCATCAAAACAACATGATGAAGTAGTTCTATCTTTCTTGTTCCTTGTTTTATTGTTAGTCTCTGTAGATGTATTATATTTTATCACCGAATCATTACTTGAGTCCTCATTTCTGATTGTATGCATGTGAGACACATATATTGCGTTTTTCTATTAGCACTGAGGAAGAAATTCTTCATTGCTTGTACTTGGTTTTTCTTCCTTATTCTTTCCTTTGTCATCATTCATTACCGCATGATCTGTGTTATATATTTTATTCTCTACTTAATCTACCCATATTATTTTCTTATCCTTATTTTCTTCTTTAAATTTAGGTTTTTCTTCCTTGATCTTGTATACCCATCTCATCTTCTTTTCTTAAGCAGTTGTTTGTGTCTTGGTGGGTTTTGTAAGATTCTTAGGAATCATTTTCATGATAGAAGCCATCTTTTCTTTCCATCTGATGCTATGGAGTCTACTACTACATTTAGGTTGTTCATTCTGATAGGAGTGCTTTGAATAATGCCAAACGTTATGATGTGTATAACACATTACATGATTTATCCTTTTACCCACATGTGTGTGATCATTACTAAATTGTATTAAGGATTTTTCTAAGAATTACCTAACAATATGTCTTTTTTCTTGACAATTGAAAAACATCCGATTATTATCAAACTTAGTTCTAAAATCCCACTATGGATGTTCATTGTCTGTCTTGAACCTTTTACACTCTAGGGCCTTATGACAAAAAATATAACATAAATAACAACATCCATTAAATTTTCTTTCATACCTGGATGTGTTGGGCTATCTTTTTGACTAGATTTTCCTAGTGTTAGTCACTTTGGTCTACTTCTCTGGTTGCATAATGGAACCAACCTTCTCATCCTTCTTATTCTCTGAGAATTTTTGACAACATGTTTTTCCTGATTCAACTTTCAATTCTCTTTTCTTTACTTGCTCCATTTCTTCTCTGAGGATCTTTAGATCATCTTCAAGCTTTCGGAGGAATCTTCTTTATCATTTCTGATCTTTACATTTACTTGCTTATCCTAGTCTAGATATTTCTCGAATGTCTTCATGACTGAGATGAGTTTATCACATTCTTCAATTTTATCCTTGAGAGCTTTATAGATCATTTTTATTCATTCCTCAAGTTCCTCTATCTTTTCTTCATGTTCTTTCTCCATTTGGATCGTCGTTGCTTCATGAAGTCTGATTTTCTCTTCTTGTTCCATCATAGATGTTTTCAGATTGGTAATCTATTCTTCCTTAAGCTTCAAATATTTCAACACTTTTTCTGATTGAAAATGATCTTCTATGCATTCGGAGAATCCTTATGTTATTTTTTTCTTAGCTTCTTTTAAAGGATATTGATGTGCTTATCATAGGCACTAATGTAGGCTTTAAGTTTCTTATTCTTGTTTCTTGATTTTTGTAAATCCTCTAGAGCACATTCTAACTCATCTTCTAGATTTACCTCTACATCTTAAAATTTTGAGTCATTTATGGAGATACTACAAATTTCCATTGCCATCATACCCCATTCTTTGTGAGGTTCATATTGATAAATTATCTAAGTAGATTTTTCCATGCTTATCTTTCTCTAGGATCAAATCCAAGTTGTTAATCTTTACATAGGAGAACCATCACTCTGATACCAATTGTTATAGATTTCATGCACTAAGAAGGGGTTTGAATCATTGTTGATTAAAACTTACAATCAATTTCATTTTTCTTTCATATATTTATTGTTGTTAACTATCATTGATTGTTATAAGCATGTAATATTAATCATGAGACTATAAGAATGAGAAGCATACACACACATTCACATGAGGAGACCAAATATAATGTGGGAAACCCTTTTGGGACAAAACCCACTGAAATTGTTTCTTATATTACACAAAGCAAGGAATCATAAGAATATAACACATCTTACAATATTTTTTAGTGAGACACCAATCTCAAAAATAGCTTAAAACCCTACACCTCTTCTAATATTATACACAAAAAAGGACATAAGTGAATATAAAACATCCCAACATGATTTGTTTAGAAAGGAACCAAACTCACAAGGAGCACCAACCCCTAATTTAATTATCTACAACTGATCTTCTAGCAGCACCCACCTACAAGGAGGCTACAACCCCTTAAGACTACTAAGCTACAACTTAGACTTATTTTTATAAAACTTTGATCATCTAGTTTCCATGTTTCACATACAACAGATCATGATCACCTTATTATTTCACTCATTTATAGTCACTCTAAAAAGTTAGTTATTCAATGCTTTCTTGACAACTTTTATGGTCTCTCCTCTCTTTTGAATCATCTGAATTTATTCTTTTCTCTACATATCAGTTCTTCATTTGATATTTTTGTCTCCTTCTAGAAAAGCTCTTCTCTTTCTCTCTCTAGAATAGATCCTTATTATTCTTCCATTTTTCCTTTCTTCCTCTTTGTAATAACTCTATCCTTATCTCCTCCTTTCTCTTCTCTTCGGTGTATCCATGTCACACATCAATCTCTTATTTATTTGCTATGCTCTCGGCTTGAATCTCTCTCTCTCTTTTTAGATCTTCATTTCTTCATCTTTATAGCTCATGAGAGTCCTTTCGTAATGCATCTGATCAAACTTTTAGAATTTTCTCTCATCTATGTATTACTCCTTCCACATTTGTCTTTGGTTTCTTCTTCAAATCAAATGCATGGTTTTCTCTATCGAACAATCATTCCTTTTGTTTCTCCTTCAACTATATTTTCTTATTTTATCCTTACAAAAATTCTTGCAATGACATCAAATTTCCTCTATATAGCTGATCGACCCATTCACACTTTATTTTGTGTGTCATGTAATATCTCCTTCCTTGTCACCTAAAAATATTGTACATTAAGCATCTAAATTATTCCATATTTTCTCTTACTATGTTCTTCTTGATTTCTCATTTTTCTATGAATATTCCAGACATTATTTATGAGTTGACTCATAAAAATAGATTTCTTTTATTTTTAGGATTTCTTCATGTTCGGAATATCGAGTTCCTTTCACCTTCAATATTTTATTTTACATTGAAATAAAGAATCTTTATGGAGAGTATCACTAAAATAATTTGAAGTCAATAAGCATTAAATTATTGTAGCCAAAACAATGGACTTCATAGTTCAATTTGGAGTTCTAGTTGTACACGTAACCACAATCTTCAAACAATCGAATCACCATTGATTCACATGAAAAATCTTACTTCTTCTAATTTAAGCTCTATTTGATTGTCCTTCATTCATCTCCAGTTCATATTTGATTGATCTATGACTTCTCTTGGCTTCTTGGATATTTTCCCTTGTATCCTGAATCTTTTCTTTATTCTATGAAATTTCTCCTTCTTCGACATCTTTTTAGTTATCCGGTGTTATTCTATACTTCTCACGGATATCTGCGCTTTCCTTCACTTTTCCACGGATCGTTCCTTATATGCATCTCTCACTACCTTCCGTAAAATTATTTTCATGTCTAGAACTCCATCCTTTCATCTACGTATTTTTCATTTTTGTGGCTTTCTTCCTTGGCAAATTTTCTTGTTCTGTGAAGATTTTCCCTTATGCGTGGCTTCCTCTTAACTTTCTTACTTCGCATCTTCTTCTTTTCCTATCCTTCCTTTCACGGCTTATCTCCAATATGTCCTCTTTACTCATGTGGCTCTATCTTATAACTCTTCCCTCACACTCATGGTTTAACCTTTCTCTTATACGAATTCTCGGGTCTTACGAAGCTATCTTTGAGTTTTAGTTGCTTTATCCTTCTTCTATTTGTGCTTGTCTTTTGGCTCCTTTTACTTTGGTGGCTTCATTCCTTTACTCATGGCTTTTACATACCTTTTATGGCTTCTTCTATAATTTGTGTCCTTCTACAAGTCATTGGTGGCTACTTCAAGTCTTCGTTAATTCTTTTTTGAGTTTCATGGCTGAGTCTTGATGCCCGTGGATTTTCTCTTTACTTGTGAATTTTCTTATGGCATTCAACTCTTCTCCTTGACCTCTTCTAACCTTTTATGACTATATTTTGTCTTCTACAAAAATATCTAGTATTCGAGTGAATATCTCCTATCTTCAACGGATAACTCCTCATCTCCATGGCATGCACAAATGTTACTTAAGTTCCTTAGAACTTATCCTTAGTCATCCTAGAGTCTTATCTTCTTGAGCATGAAAATATCATTGTTAAAGGCTATTATTTTCATGAAATCATGTGCTTAAATATTCAACCTTCTCCACTTGCATTCCTGATCTACTTTCTCTTCGACACACGACACTACCAATTAACCTTCAACTTATCAAATTTCTCACTTTACTAATTCACTCCTTTTGCCATAAATGCAGCTTGACATCAACTGATCCAACTTGACATAAATGGCAACACATATCATATGAGAAAAGTCCAACAACATGAAATTTTCATGTTGTCTTGTTTAATTTAAAATGTAGTTAACAAAATTAATATTAACAAGTTTTATTAAATACACGTGAACATAATGATTGGATACCTTCTATAGGGATTAAGGAACCTAGAAACTTTACAATAGAATGCATTGTGAGAATCACCAAGAAGGAACAAAAAAGAAACATGAGAAAAAGTCTAAAATGGCTTATCACAAACTACAGTCTAACAAATCAATATAAGGAAAACTCACAAAACACGGAGGTGAAATCATCCCAAATGATACGAGTCTAAAAATAGTCAAACAAAATCTCCAAGAGCCAAGGGAGTATTTAGTCTTCAAACATTTTGAATCCTTTGGTTAACATTCTTCCTGTCATTTCATCTAATCATCCTTCTCACTCGTGATAGGGATGTCATTTTTAACTTTATCTTCCTCAACCGAACTACTTAGGTGGAGATTATACCTACGAACTTTATGTCCCTACTCCATCTTGACCACACGCTCCAATAACTCCAAAACTGAAATTTTGATCTCTACCATATCTAGCTTGATAGAGTTTTGGGTGATGCAAATTTTCTTAGAGTCATCGATGCAATGCATGACATTGTTTCCCATATATGTACAAACATAACCTAAGGCCTTCATATCCCATTCAAATTGACTCACCCTGAGATAAATTTGATCAAAAACCACATTCCAACGTATCTTTGTTGTCTCTTTCCCTTTAGATGACTCCCCTTTTGTATAAATCAGATAACATGCAACCCTAGTACTAATATCTCCCAACCCCTGATGCCATGGTCTTCTTTCTCCTCAATTTGTTCATACGGTTAGTAAGAGTAAGTTTTTGGTCTGAATCCACAGATTCAGGATGTAATTCCTTTTACACCATTGGTTTAACATTCTTAAAAATCAAAAGAATTAAACCATGGTGTAATGGGGTATCAATCTTTCACTTTGTTCAAAATCATTCAAAGAATGCAGAGAGCAACATAAAAAAGAAAAGGGTAAGGCTAATAGTAATCTTATGCTTAAACATATCGAACATAGTAATATGGTGAGTAAATATATTTCTATATTTTGTTCAAGAGTGGTGTACCTAATAAGGTGGAGGTAGACTATATTCCAAATATCAAGGATGTAGAATCTAGCTATATCATCTACCAGCAGGTAAATCTTTTCTTTACCACAGATGAAAGTCTCAATTTTTTGTTTGTGTATGGTGTTGTCTTTGAATATATTTAAGCCCTATATCTCCATTCTATTCATCTGTGTTATTAAATCCTTCAAAACTTAAATTTCCATTTTGTGGATCACTATCTTGCCATTGTTCCATGCCCGACCAAACTCAAATGCAAGATAAGGATAAGACCCCATGATTTTTGAGATGAAATTCCTAAACCCCCCAATTTTAAGAATGTGCCACAAGGAGGGGTTTTACTTCAAGGAACCATATCTCATGGGCTCAGTTCTCAAATGACCAAGTCTCATGGTTTTAGTTGATTGAGATTGAAAATGGAATAAATAATGGCCAAAATGAATCGTAAGAGCAAAGTTAATATGAATCCCACCATATATCCTGTATGTGCAAGGGGTCCCGCTAACTAGAAGAACAAGGATGACATCCCAACAAGGAAAAAATCCACTAGAACATCAGTACTTAATGTTATTAACGAGATTAATAACATTGGTGATATCATCTCTCTTATCCCATACTTTAAAACTACTACCTTTAGCCCCAAAATTGGGAAGATGATCCACACATTTATTACCCTTTATAGGGATATGAATAATTACATTTATCAAACTCTTTCAAAATTTATCTTTAGTATCTTTAAGGATATTTCTTAAGTTCTAATTATTAATTATATCCTTTCTCATATTATCAAGGGTTAAAATCTTGTTTTGAATAACTAACAAGAAAAACATGTTGACCTTGGGGAGTAAATTGTTAATCAAAATTTTCCTTCATAAATCCTTTGCCAAACAACATATTTTCTGAAAATAAATGTGTTTGGTCTAATAACTAATATTTCAAGTGTTATAATTAAGAATTGTATTCATTTATCTCCACCAATGATCATAGGAAAATAATTTTTGTTGAAACAATTGATCTAGGAAGTTTAAAAACATCAAACTATTTTGAAAACATGTTCAATATTTTTCATTCAAAGAAAAACATATTATAAGTACAACATCAAAGGTATTTTGTAGTAATTAACAAATCTTTCAAATAAATACAATTTTTATCCTCTAATATTTACAATTCAATTCTAGTTAAGGTAGACAAACTTCAACTTGTTGAACTTGGGCATAAATCCTTCATCAAATTTTTCCTCCGAAATCATTTACAAGATGTCATATGTTTTGAAAATGAATATGTTTGGTCAAAAACTGATATCTTAGGTGATATATTTAAGCATTGTAGTCATTTATCTCCATCAATGCATTTAAGAAACACATTTTTGTGAAAACAATTATTATATGAAGTTTAAAAGACATTAAACTATTTTATAAACATGTTCAATATTTTTCATTCAAAAAACAACATATTATAAGTACAACATAAAAGTAATTTTTAGTAAATAAAAAATCTTTTAATCCTTCCAATACGAAGAAATTTTAACATCCATGAGGCCAGTTGCACTTCTGTTCAATTAGTAACAAATTTAAAAAATAGGTTACTAGTTTCACTTCAATCCCCAACTACTATACCTTTTTTTTTATATCAGTTCAATCCTCCAACTAGGTGTAAGTTCATCACAAGATTAAAAATGGAGATTCTAGCAGAAACTAAACTCAATATGTATTTCTTTATCTTGTTAAATGATAGTGACTCTTTATCTTGAAATATTATATTCTTCAAATACATAGCGACTGCTAAGCTCAAACTATGTTTATTTAATATTTTAAATCCCAGTGAACACTAAGATCAAAATAATATATTCCTTTCTTTTGACGAAACCTAGAGAACATCAAGATTTCAATATTATGTTGTTTCATACTCTAGCAAATGCTAAGTTCAAAATATCATTTAGTAAGTTGTTAAATTGTAATGACTATTAAGCTCAAAATAATATAAATAACTAACTTCCACTATACCTAGAACATAAAAATATTGATTCAAGTAAATATATACACCCACACCAGTCTCAATTCATGTAATATTTCAATATAAGGAGAACTTTTAACATCCACAAGGCTAGTTAAAAATTAATCTGGGCTTACATTTATACTTTTCCAAATAGGTGGAATTTCATCACAAGATTAATCTTTGGGCCTACATTTATTCTTTTTCATATCAACATGACTTGAGATCTTGCAAGAAAAGCATGTAACTAGAACACAAACCTGATAAACATATTATTAGATTGTCATGTAACTATAATTGTATCTACATTTAAGTTTATCTTGGTCTGAACTACACACACCTCTCTATAATAAAAGAAAACATCAACATAAGAGTGTACTACTACTAGTTTTGGTAGTGGATTAAAATGAAAAAACTCCTCTTAGGCAATTTGAAAATGAACAAAATGCCCAAAATCCAATTTTTCCTTTAAAAGAAAATTCAGGAACACTTTTATCTATTTTATGGGTGCCCGATGGACTAGATTAATATGAAAAAATAGGGTTGTTGAAGGAAGAAATGGTCATTGTTTACTTTAAAATTGTCTTATCCATTGATAAAATAAGACCTTGAGATAGAGATGACTCGAGATGGATGCATTTTTTTGACACAAAACCATCCCGAGTCTCATTCTAGTCAAACACTATTTTGTGAAATCACCTCACCAAATCACGCAAAAAATTCCCATCATAATTATTACTTGTGCTCCCGTAACATATTTATGCTTACCCTCTTCATTTCCATGTGTAGTATGAACAACCTTGGAGAACCTAAATGTAACAAATAGATGTGTCAATAAGAAAATTTTAATAAGATATTTCTTTCTTATTTGTTGTCTAATAATCTATATAATATGAAATCAGTTCTAGCAATGTTAGTTATATCACCTTGCTCCATTTTGTTTACGATTTCTTCCTTTATAATATATATTAAACTAAATACATCTAATATCACTACTATTCAAACCTTCAATCTTCACTAAATGAAGTAATAGAAAGAACCTTAACTAATTAATTTTTTTGTTTCCTTTGCATTAACTAATACTATAATAAAATTTGATAGGTTATGTTGAGGCATAACATGTTTTGGCAATGTGAAGAAGATACATGTGCTGATTTTTTGGGCATTTATGAAATTGATAGATTGTGCTTGTGTGATGGCAGGGGATAAATTAATGACTATTACTAATTAGGAAAATTTTAAATTAGAAATATTGGGGACACCTGTTGAGGATTGGAATGAAGATGCTCGACATATCTATTTAAGCATCGTCTATATCGGGACATTGGGAAGCACTCACAATAACATTGTTCAGTATGGGTGGCACCATCAAATGCATCGATCCTTCTTCCTATGAAGAATTCAAGGATGACTTAGAATTATGGAATATTCTACATGATGGTGGTGTTAGGTTGTTTATGAAAATCTAGTTACTCTATTTGAGTGACCTATAGTGTCTTTGAAACACGGAAGAAAGGAAGAGTCAAAATGGGCAAGACTAAATTTCTTATTTTAACATAGTCCATTACAATCTGTGATGGGGCTCCCTTCAAAGGGAGAAATTTATTTTAAATTCTCACTTCACGAGGAGATGGATGAGTTATTTTGTCCTAGTGAAAAGTTGAGAATTTATCATTCAAGCTATGAATGGGACTCATTTCAATAACCTAGGGATAAGATTGCTGAGAAATTGAGGAGGTACGTCACATTGGAATGACGCTACAAATTTATTTATGGACCTAATATTTTTCTTCTTGCACATCTTCAACATGATCATAAGGTAAAATTTGTGATTTTTTCTATTTCAATCACTGAAAAGTCCCTTAGATTGGATAAAGAAGAGGAAGGCCCTTTCCTCCACCAAAGAATTTTGTATTTACTCCTTAAAATGCCATTTTCCCAAAAATAAATCTCGCACTTCCCTCTAAGACAAGAAATAAACATTGTGTCTCCCCTCCTCTGCAACCAACTCCCTCTTTCTATTTCCATCACCATCACCTTCATGTCCCTTTGGAATCTGATTCAAACATCATGATCATTATCTAGTGGTATTGTTGTCTCCCCTCATTCTTTCGCTCTTGCCTCTCCCTCATCTTTTCTGACATCTCTTAAACCTTTGAACCCTTTAGATTAATCTATTATGGTATCTGAAATTATTTTGAACTCAACATATACTTCCTCTCCATGTCTTTCTGATGCTTATTTGGCTTCTCATCTTGTCTCCATAAACATTGTAATGGATACAAGCAACTCAACTCACCGATCAAAAAAGCATGTGTGGATTCCCCCCTCATTGTTACATGTAAGTTATCATGGAATCATAAATTCCTAAAGTGTTGTGATTTCTCTCCTAATTTTACCAATTTTATCCTATGTTGGATAAAATGGGCTCCCCACTGCAAGTTCAAAACACCATGACCATATAGATAAGATATCACCTAACCTGCATGAGGCCATTGAAGATTATGTTACACTCAATATCTACTATCATGGAATGGAAAAGTCACATTGACATGACTATGATGAAAATTAATGAAGATTTCCTAGAACATATTAAGTTAGTGGACATGTTGGTTGAAGGAAGCCCTACTACTAATAATAACAATGAAACTACTATTCTCATGAATATCCATAAAATGTAATTTGGATTTTTCTTATTTGGGACTTTTGGTTTTTTTTTTTTTATCAACGGGATTGTTCTATTTTTGTTTTACTTGTAATATCTAACCCTAAGGTATTTTTGTACAAGTACATGGGTAATTTCAAAAAAATGACTTTTACTCTAATTCCAAATAGTATTATGTTTTGACATATCGTAGCCACAACTAAGCTCCTAATATCTTAATTTTTCTTACATCCTTAAGATCACTATGCTCCAAATATTATGTCTTGTTATAACCTAGAGGCTTCTCAAATCACAATATCCTACTTTATTTTGATAAAACCTAGTGACCACTAAGCTCCAAAAATTTATGGTGTGGCATAACGTATCATTTCCTAATATCAAAATATAATTCTCTTACTAGTTAGGTGCTAGTAAAAACTAAGCTCATAATATTATATTATGGAATTAACACCAGAAAAGTTATAAATATATTCCTATAATTTGTTAAATGCTATAAAATATCATAATTATGAATTATTAAACCCTAGTGAATGAAATCTCCAAATAACATGTTGTGGCATAACCTAACAGTTGCGTAGCTCAAAATATCTTTCTTTTGTTTATTAAATGCTACTATATTTTGAGCTTGAAATAATTTATTGTTTAAATACACTGTGGCCACTAAGATCAAACTTTGTTGATTCAAATTCGTTAAATCTTAGTGACCACTAAGATCCAAATATTATGTTTTGGCGTAACCCACTGACAGCTAAGCTAGTACTATCTTATTTCTTTTGTTTAAACCTAGTGAGCTCTAAGCTCCAAATATTATGTTGTGTCATAATATAGCAGATGCTAAGATCAAAATATCATTCAATAACTTGTTAAATGATAGCAGCCACTAAGCTCAACATATCATTCAATAACTTGTTAAATGAGAACAACCAATAAGCTCAAAATAATATATTATGGAAGTACCTAGTCTCCACTTAGTTCAAAATATGTTAATTTAATTTTTTAATCCTATTGATCATAAGCTTCATATATTATGTTGTTGTTTAAAATAGTGAAAGCTAAGTTCAAAATATCCTCCTATAATTTGTTAATTACTATTAAATATTATAGCTACGAATTATTAAACCCTAGCAAATTAAATATCCAAATAATATGTTTTGGCATAAGCTACCAGATGCTAAGCTCAAAATATCTTAAACCACCAGTAGTCTCCAAATATTATGTGGTGGCATAACCTAGTGGGTGCTAAGCTTGAAATATCTTAATTCCAAATCTTAAATTCATACAAAAATTCAACTAATTTATACTGGTCTTGATTACTATAAATATCTCCAAAGTTAATGTCCTTGATTAACTCAGAGGTTGCTAAGATAAAAAAATGTAATTTAATTTGTTAAAACCTAGAAACTTATAAGATTATAATATAATTTGTTGGATAATGTTTAATCATAACCTAGAGGAAATTGGACTCAAAATGTATTTCTTTTGTTTTTATATACTAGTGAATTTTTCACTTGAAATATTATATTATTAAGTAGAAATAGCTTGATTTGAGTTGATGTTATTGTGGGGGTAAAGTGAAGTGTGTGGAGAATAAAAGAGAACAAGTGGTGATGTATGATCTAAATGTAAATCATTATAAATACCAAAACACATAGGTATGGTGACGTCATGGTTGATATGAATCAGGAAATGCATCATCTGATGACTCAAAGCTAATTCCAGATGGAAATCCTTCTTATTACCTTGGTTTGATTTTAGCTACAATTGCATTGATAGGCATAGGCAATAGGTGTTGATGGTCCAATATCTACCAGAGTATTGAATTATATGACACTTCAAAGGGATTCATGCTTTCACTACCGTATTGTAGTGAAATTTCAGTGAGCATGGTAGCCAAAAATTTCATCAAACCATGGGTTACATCTGGTTTGATGATTACTAGTGTTTCCTTTTTTTTTTCTCTAAAAATTTCTACAGTTTGAGGATGAATCTCATGGTGAGTTGAGTTTTTCTTTGGAGTAGATGAAAATACAAATATACAACACAAAATATTAGATTTAAATGGTCACTTGAATATTGTCAAATAAACAAAGGCTCGAGCTAATGTCCAATCATGACAACTTGTGATTTTCTTTATGAATAATATCCACCTCCTCCTCGACCATGAGAACCATAACCATGATGATGATTAAATATAATCCTCCTTTGAACATGATGTTGATTGCATATTGAGTGAGATTATGGTATTCTTATAAGTGGAGTATGCTTGTTTCGCTATCATGGTTTCATTTCTTGCCATGGCCATATTTACCAATCACCACACAAGTACTCATTCTGGTGCCTCTGTTACACCTAGTTCCCTTCCAATTCCTCTTTCTCTCTAATCTTGATGACTATGTTTTTCTACGGTCTTCCACAAAATACATGTTTTTGCATCGACAAAAGATAATGACGAAGATGTGGTAGAGAGTTTATAGGATTCCCTGGAAAGAGCTCTAATGTATTATTATGCATTGGTAGAAAGACGAGAAGTGAGTAATATCAACATAAAGTGGAGCTCATTGAAAGTGGTGAGGGAGTCGTGTTCGTTTATACTCATTCTGACTCAACTTTCAATGGTTTCTAACGCTTTCCAAAACCTTACAAATATTGGGAAAAATTGTTACACAATGTGGTGGCCGATAATTTTCTTAGAGTTAAGTCACAAACATGATATGATAATTTTTTAATTTTTATTTTCAAAATATGATTTAAAAATTTAATTTGAATGGGGCGGGAGGGGGGGAGCGAGAGCAAGAGCGGGATTTTTCAAAATTTGAAAGTGAGCGAGAATGTCCAGAGCCAAATCTATAGAGAGAATGGGAGCAAAACTCGGAAAAGGAGCACGTGATCATGGAGCCCATTAGAAACAGGGACAAGGATGGGAGACCAAGTACGTGGGTGGAAATTTTGGGTAGGGAAAATCTGGATCCAGGTTTCTCAAAAACTTGGAACCGGTTAAAGAGAAAGGTAATCTATCCCTCAAGATTCCTGATTCATTGTTGGCTAGAACAAAAGTCTCCATGGAAGGAGCACTCTTTGCAAAATGTATGGGATCCAGACCAAATATAGACTATTTTAGAGGATGGGCAAAGAGACGTTGGGTGGCTAATGGTGCCATCAAAATCTTAGCCTATGCTAATGGGTATTTCTTATCCATCCTTCCTAGTAAGGTTCATGTGGAGAAAATCTTGGCAGAAGGCCCTTGGTTCATTAGAAAATCTCATATAACTGCTCGTAAAATGGGAACCACTTCTTTCACCCTTATGGAAATCCTATTACGGAGTTCCTGATATGGGTTAATCTTTCGGGCTTACCATTGGAATTATAGGAACCAGAGATTATTTTTGGTATAGGAAAAATTATGGGCAAACATATTGCTCTGGATCTAGTTACTAATGTAAAAACCAGACTCACTCATGCTATATTATGTGTAAATATGAGACAAGAGTCATGTTTGGAAAGTAATATCAAGCTTATGACCCCCGAGGGAGATTGGGTGTAGCGTTTTGACTATGATCCTACCCCCTTTGCATGTAAAAACTGCAAGTTGGTGGGCCATGAATAATGTTCTTGTCCAGATCTCAAAAAAAAAAAGCTTGAAGCAAAAGCCATGCCTCAAAAAATGGTCAATGAAAAATAGATGAAGGAATGGAGAAGGATAGGGAAGAACAAAAGGGTTCTCCATTCAGATCCCTAAGCAGAGCCTTTGAACCTTCTTATCAAAACTAGAGAGGAAGGAGAGGGAGATTGTTCTCATCATCAAAGAAGCACCAACAAAGAAACCAAAGAAAAGGAATATGAGACTACTCGCCTAGAGCTGTTAGAAGAAATATGAGATTCAAAGGATAGGGAAATCTTAGATATGGAAGACAACAAATTGGCATTGATAGTTGTTGATGCTCTATCATTGGACGATGTATCATCTATAGGTCAGAGTTCTTTTACTCAGAGAGGAGAAGAAGATCTAACTTTTTCAAATGGGTTTGGGATCCTAACAGATTTTGTAGCTCATACCTATGAAGTGTTAGGATCTTCAAATATTTCGGTGAGTAAATCCAAACATATCACTCATAGTAGCTTAAGAGCTGATGTAGGAAAATATTCTAGTCAAAAAGGAAGAAAAAGTAATAAGGAAGTAAGGGAGATAGTTTCTAGAAATGAAGTGGATGTAGGAATTCAAAAACTCGGGAAAGTGTTGGTTCGTACTAAGAATTTTTAAATGATTTTTCTCTCTTGGAATATCAGGGGGTTGAATAACCCCAGCAAACATAGAATAGTGAAGGATATTAGAGTGAAAAATAAAATGAATATTTTCATGCTACAAGAAACTAAAATGAGTATGGAAATATTTAGAGAAGTGGGAAGGTATATTTGGAAAGAAATTTGTTGGGAAGTGTGTAGCTGATTAGGTGATTCTCGTGGGATTTTCACACTTTGGGATCCTCAAACTATCCATGGTACTCCTATTCTTTTGGCTCAGGGGCATGTGGTTATATGTCTCACAAATATGTCCTTTAAGAAATCCTGGTATGTTTCTAACATTTACACTCCTAATATTGTAAGTGAAAGAAGGAAATTATGGAAAAAACTCACTAATTTCAGGAATTTATTCAAAGACAAAGACTAGATTATTGGTGGTGACTTCAATTCCCCCCTTTCTCTGGGGGAAAATTTTTTTGGCAACACCTCCTACACTGATAGTATGGAGGACCTTGTAAATTTTCTTAATAGTAATGGTTTGGTGGATTTGGATTTGGAAGGCTCTAAGTTTACCTAGGAAAATAGGAGAATTGGGACTGAGCTCATCCAAATCAGACTTGATAGGTTTGTTGTTAGTCACCTTTATATGATCAATAAAATATATTCTCTAAAGTATCTCCCTAGAATTGGTTCTGATCATAACCCTATCCTCCTTAATCTTGGTTTAAATTTGGTCAAGAAGGCAAGACCTTTCAGATTTGAAAAGATTTGGTTAGATCACCCTAATATTCTCAACAAAATCCAAGAGTGGTGGAATATCGGGGTCTTTGGGGTTGCCAATTATAGACTCAGTTATAAATTAAAGCACCTCAAAGGTTGCCTTAGTAAAACAAAGAAGTCTTTAGTAATATCTTTCAGCAAAAAAGTAGATTGGCTGAAGACTTAAGGAATATTGAGGAACTTATTGATCTTGAAGGTCTCAATCTGGTTCTCAAGGAGTAGGAACAAAATCTTCTAGTTGAGTATCATGATATTCTGGCAAAGGAAGAAGTCTATTGGAAACAACAGTCGAGAGTGAAATGGCTAAAGGAGGGGGACAGAATACCAAATTCTTTCATTTCTCGGCAACATCCCGTACCAACCTCCTCAAGATAAATGAAATTAAAAATGAGAATGGGTAGATTATTTTGGAGAGTAAGGAAGGCGATTCGATAGTATTGTGGTGATTCAAGAATCCATCCATTCCATTGTCAATTCTAATAGATCTGTAATGTTCCTTAAGCTTGATATGCACAAGGCCTATGACATAATTACTTGGTCTTTCCTTGAGGCCATCCTCAATAAAGTGGGCTTTGACAATTCTCTGGTTAGAATGATAATGACCTGTATATCTACTGCCAGTTATTCAGTTTTGGTCAATGGTAGTCTAGAGGGATTCTTCAAAGTTGGAAGGGGTTTGAGACAAGGGGATCCCCTATCTCCTTTCCTATATGTTATAATGGCTGAATATTTGAGTAGAATCTGTAAACAGGCCTTACTCTCTAGGAGGATTTAGGGTACTAAGATTTCTAATGGCCTCCCTAGATCTTCCTCAATCAGTTTGTTGATGATAACTTTCGATGGGAAGGCCTCTTCTCAAGAAGCCATCAATTTCAAATTTTTTTCTTTTGGACTATGAGTCCTGTCTCGAGGCGTATGGTTAATTTTCTCAAAAGTGCGGTGTTCTTTATTAATGTGGAGAAACAAGTCCAATTAAGGCTCACCCGCATTCTAGGTTGCAAAATCAAGTGTTTCCTAGATTCTTATTTAGGAATGCCTCTTATCCTCAATAAGCCTGATTCCTCTATCTAGAATGCCCTGCTGGAAAGAGTGAATAAGAAACTTTCTTCCTAGAAAGGTCTCCTCCTCTCTCAGGTGGGAAAGATCCAACTCCTTTTGAGCTCTCTTCAAGGGGTTCCCATTTTCATTATGTCTCTCTTCAAGCTCCCATCCAAAATTATTGATGCTCTGGAAAAAATTCAGAAGAGATTCCTCTGGGTGGGAGCCTCGGAAAAGTTTAAATTCCCTCTAGTGGCTTGGGACAAGGTCACTAGGCCTAAGATGTGTGGGGGTCTGGGTCTGAAAAGCTTACCTATCATGAACAAAGCTCTGGTTGCTAAAGCTGGATGGAGAATTGCTAGAGAGGAAGGATTGTGGATTGACATAATAAAAAAGAAATATTTGCGGAATTTAGGTAGAATTGATCTTTTTTTCTCAGGAAAATCTTCCTAGAGGATCCTTTTTCTAGAATTCCCTATTGGATTTGAAGTGCATCCTCTCTAAAGGTTCCCTTTGGGAGATTGGTAAGGGGAATAGGATTAGATTTTGGTGGGATAATTGGATAGAAGAATTCCCCTTAGTAGATCAGAAATTTGGAAGGAGGTGGCTCAATTCTATGAGGAGAATGGTAAAACCTAGATAAGAGATTTCTGGAGGTATGAAGAGGATAGGGTCCAATGGGAAATCATAGAGCCCCCCGGTTTTGATGGTAATTTCAAACCCTATCAAGATCTCAATAAGAAACTCAGGGAATTCCATATTCCCATATTCCAAACAAAGGAGGATTCCATCATTTGGAAAGAGGAAGATTCAGAAATTATTCTGTTAAATCTACCTATAGACTTCATTTTAAGAAAGACTTCCAAAAAGAGTATTGGGGTAAGTTATGGATTAAATATCTGATTCCTAAGATCAATATTTTTTTCGGTTGGCTACCCAAAATAGAATCCTGACTATTGAAAATCTTATAAAAAGAGGAATGCAAATCCCTAATAGGTGTTTTCTTTTCCGGAAAAGGGAAGAAGATGTGAATCATATTTTTTTACTTTGTCCTTTCCTGAAGGATTTTTTTCTCGATTCCAGATCTTTTCAATATGCAATGTATTTTTCCCTCAAATATTGAGGATTGTTCCACTCAATGGGAGAGCCCATTTAGATTTCCTTGTCTGGCCTGGGCGTGGAAGATTGATCTAGCCTCATATTTTATGGGGACTGTGGAAAATAAGGAATGATAGTGTTTTTAGAGACCAAAAACCTTTGATTGGGGTTGCTAAAAGGAAAATTCAAAATGCCTTTAAGGAAAATCTCAAATTGTTTAAAGGAAAAACAAAAAATCCATGCCCAAAATGGGAATAGGAAGTTATGGATATTTTCACCTATAGTCAGGTCAAGAGAAAAGCCCTGATAAGTTTGTTAGCTAGATTAGACCTTTGGGAAATACGATCAAGATCAATTTTGATGGAGCCTCAAAGGGAAACCCGGGTCAAGCTAGGGGAGGGGGCATCTTAAGGAATAGTGAGGGTGATTGGTTATTTGTCTATGTTGGACCCCTGGGTAAACAAACTAATAATATGGCTGAAGCTAGAGCCCTCCTTTGGGGTGTTTTTATCGCTAAGGAAAAAGGCCTAAAGAACATTCATATTGAAGGTGATTCCTTAATTACTATAAAATATCTTCTCAATAAAAGTAAGATTAATTGGCTGATAAAAAATATTATTCAAGACATCAAGGAATTGCTAAAGTCCTTTGATAAGATTTCTATCAATCATATTTTGAGGTAGGGAAATAAATGTGCGGACAAGATGGAAAATGTGGAAGTCCTTTACAATGAATACAAAATGGGTGCAAAGGGGAGAGATTACCCTCTAATATTAATGATGAAATCATTAAGGAAAAGAGGTGCTAAGTTTCATGATGTCGATTTGAGCGAGGGAAAGTATTTCAAGCACCAAGATAGATTATACAAAAATTGCTGTTTCTTTTCGAACTCGGTTAGGAAGAACTGTTTGTGGTTTGTGATAAGTTTTAGCTAGAAAGGTAACTTTGATAAAGTCCAGATGGGTGGTGAAAGGATTCATGAGGAACCCGTAGGTCGAATATGGAAGAGAGCAACAAGGATCTGTGGAACAAGCTAAAAGTTGGGGGATTTAGTAATTTTATTGCTAAATTACATGGTCATGACCCTGCTCTTTCCAAGGATTTTGGTCAAGCATGGAAAGATGGGGTTTTTACTGTCCATGGTGTGGAGGTTGAGGTCTCGGAGGCCAATATTGCTAGGGTGATAGAAATGAAGATGGATGGTTTAAAAATCTATAAGGAAAGAACCCACAGAGACCTTGAGATTGAGCAGTTTTTTGTTGGCAAGGAGACTTGTTTTTTCTTCACTGATGGCATTGCTCACTTGTGTATCCTTGGTATCTAGAAGGATGTCTACCTTCAAGTTATGAAGTATATCACTCTAGAGGGTAAGTATAGAAAAATCTATACTCATCACATCACCTTCCTCAACATGTTTCATCATAAGTTTATGGTCAACATTATTTTTTTCTTGGCTACCTCTCTTTCAAACTCCTTGATGGTGTTCCAGAACAAGAGAGATGAGCTGCCCCTTCGTGAGGGTCTGATGTTTCTTCCGCTTTGAGAGTGGTAAGCCGGTTCGAATCACCGTTTGGTCTCTATCCTGGAGGAGCATGAAGAGGATGATGACATTACCTTGGCGGAATGTCTTACAAAGATGAAAGAGGGAAAACTATCCCAAGGGGAATGGAATTGAAATATATTATAAGGAAGGTGCTTTGTGGGGAAGCTAGTGCTTCTAGGAAGAATGAGTATGTGGGTGATCCCACTATTTTTGAAGATTGGAAAAAAAAATGGTGTACTTAAAGGGGGTCCTCAAAGCTATGGAGGACACGAATGAAGGGAAAAGGGAATCCATCTTAAATATCATAAATATTTCAAAGAAGATGGTTTCAGACTAGGTTCAGACTAAAAATCGGATGCAGGAGCTGGAGACTTAGGTCAAAGATCTTTTGGACAGAGTGGTGGAGATCGAACGAGAAAATAAAAGGAGGAGATTCAACCTCTGTACAGCAGCTCGAAGGAAGATTAGATGGTGGCTCTTTCTAGTTTCCTGGTCGGTTTGTTGCTAGTTGTGGTCCTCTGGTGGTTTTTTTGTATCACTTGGTGGGTTTGTAGGTTCCTGAACTTTTTGCGGACTATGGGTGAACTGTGATTCCTTGTTTTTTCTTTGTCTTTTTTGTCCTTTTGGGGGTCTTGATCCTACATTGTAAGAGTTAAGCATGTTTAACTCATTTTTATGGGACATTTAATTTTGGATGTGCCTTTCTTGTTTTTGTCTCTATTTTGTGGTTCCTCTTTTGTTTCGGCCCCCGTGTCATTCCTGGGTTTTTCTTTTCTATTTCTCTCTTGGGCTTTGTTTGCCTTATCTTTCGGTTGTATAGGGTTCCCAATCCCTTCAATTTTTTTTTTACCTAATCTAATAAAAAAATTAAATATTGGACACATGTCTTTATAAGAATTTAAGATTTTTAAAATTAAAAAATTTGATACTAGAATAAGAAATTTTATTTGTCAAATCAATAAAAAATGACCAATAAGGAAATAGTTGAATGACTTATATACATTATATAAATGTTTAAATAAAATATAGACAGTAGAAGGTTTGAAGTGAATTGAATTTTTTTAATTCCGATAAGTGGGTTGGGAAAAATTATTTATTTTCATGAAATGTATAGAATTCCTACCAGAGGAAAGTGCTAATAATATGGTGTGGCATAACTGAGAAGCCACTAATATATGAATATCTTAATTTAACTTATTAAATGCTAAAAACCTATAAGCTCCAAATATTATGTGGTGGTGTAACATAGTTGGCACAAATTTTGAAATATCTTAATTTAAAATATTAAAATCATACAATAAAGTCGACTAATTTATATAGATCTAGATTGTTATACAATTTTCTAATGTTCATGTGGTTGATTAAATTAGAGATCAATAAGCTCAAAAAAACATACTTTACGTTTTCAAAACATAGAAAATTATAAGATTTTAATAAAAATTGTTAGGTTATTTTGAGGTGTAACCTTTTTAGCGGTGACCAAAGGATACAACATGTGTGGCTTTAATGGGAATTTATGACATCGATAGATTCCATTCATGCAATATATGGGATTGATTAATGGTTACACACACACAAGATGTATTATAGCATTGGGAATTTAAGATATTTAATGGGAAACACGATATTTATGATTACAATATCCAATCAATTATCTTTACTACCCTCACACTTGCCTCCATTCACGTGTTGCGTGTTGGTGTCCTTATATATCTAGACCATCTAGACATTTCACTACCCCTATACTCTTTTCAAGTTTAGCTATTATAATTCGTGTCTCTCTCAGTGTGATAGTGACAAGGGTGTTGGTGGTTTCTTGGGTAGCATGGAGTTTGGTCCTAGTAGGAAGATGCAGAGAGCTATGATAGGAAATAATGTTGGGGTATCGCTTACTTATTGGATGGACGAGAAAATCCATAACACAAATATGCAAATTTCATTCAAGAATGTGTTGTCATCCATGGAGAGCTTTGGATAATAAGAGTATGTTGATATTTATGAGAGCATGTGTAAGCGATGTTGACCTGCACCATTAAAAAGGGCTAAGGAAAGTTTTCAACATGGGGAAAGGGTTGAGTGCGGAAAACATACTACCTAACTCTTTGGGAATTTTATCTTGCATAAGGAGTATGAGATGTTAGAAGAGCATCTATTAATCCTTCAAAGATATCATGTCCATGCCTTAATGCAGGGGATGCAGGTGGTTACACTTGGTCCGGAGGAGGTTTCGAAAATTAGGTATTCAACTCCTTCTTTGGCGCTAAAGTCAAAATTTCATAATACCATTTCAATTCATCCTCCTCATTTGATCAAAGTAAAGGGGAATCAAATTTCAAGATCATTGGTGAGGTAGATCTAAGAGGTTGAACAACATAATATTTCATGGATACATTTGTCTTTAGTTTTTTATTAAGGGCCCAAATGGATTTTTATATAACGAAGTGTATAGATGTAAGAAGTATTTTTGGGTAAAAAATTTGATTATAGCTCTTCCCCATTCATTTTGTAATATATTTAGTATCATAATTTGTTTGTAATCATCTTGGGATTCAATTGCTGGAAGACTTATCATGAACTGGTTCCTCATGTACTATTTTGAAGACTTATCATCTAAATATCTTAGTTTAAAATCTTAAAATCATAGAATGAATTCAACTAATATATATATATATATATATATATATATTCTTTTCTATAGATATCTTGTTTCATGTATACATAACCTAATAGAAACTAAACTCAAGCTAGTGGAAAAAGAATTCAAAATATCATCAAGTAACTTGATATACTAGTTGAAACTAAATTCAATATGTCTTTCTTTACTTAGTTAAATAGTAATTACTTTTCATCTCAAAATATTGTATTGTTTAAATACCTAATGCGACAGCTAAGCCCAAACTATGTTGATATAATTTGTTAAATCCCATTATTCACTAAGATCCAAATATTACTTTCTTTTATTAAAACCTAGTGATCTGCTAATATCCAAATATTATGTTGTGTCATAAGCCAACGGACATTAAGTTTAAAATATCATTCAATATCTTGATATACTAACAAAAACTAAACTCATTATATATTTCTTTAGTCCATTAAATGCCAATGACTCTTTAGGTCGAAATAATATATTTTTTAAATACCTAGTAGACACTAAGCTCAAACTATGTTGATTTAATTTGTGAAATCGTAGTGACCACTAAGATTCAAATATTATGTTTTGGCATAACCTACCGGCCACTAAGCTTGTAATATCTAACTTTCTTTTGTTGAAACCTAGAGACCGCTAAGATCCAAATATTACCTTAATTTGTTAAACCCTAGTAACTTCAAGAGTACACTATCAATTTTTGGTTATGTCTAAACAAAACCTAGTGGAAACTAAACTCAATATGTCTTTCTTTAGTTTGTTAAATTGTCTTGACTCATTAGGTCGAAATAATCTATTTTTAAATACCTAATGACCAACAATATTAAACTATGTTAATTTAATATGTGAAATTGTAGTGACCACTAAGATCCAAATATTATGTTTTTTCGTAACCCACTTTGGCCACTTAATATTGTTAAATATTGTAAAATATCACAATTACAGTTATTAAACAATAGTGAATCGAATACGCAAATAATATGTTGTGGCATAACCTAGTAGTCGCTGAGCTCCTATTACCTTAATTTAGTTTATTAAATCCTAACCACTACTAGAATCCAATGATAATGTGGTTGCATAACCTAGCGGGTGCTATGCTCAAAATATATTATTTTAAAATATTAAAATCATACAATAAATTCAACTAATTTAGACATATCTTGTTTGCATCTTCAAATATTACACTCTCATTTGTTGAAGCTTTTTTGAAACAAAACCTAGTGGAAAATAAACTCAATATGTCTTTATTTAGTTTTTAAAATGCTAGTGACTCTTTCTATCAAAATAATATATTGCTTAAATACCTAGTGGGCACTAATATCAAACTATAATCCCAGATTCCCTAAGATCATATTATTATGTTTTGGCATAACCTACCAGCCACTAAGCTTATAATATCTTAATTTATTTTACTAAAACCTAGAGACTGCTAAGATCCAAATATTATGTTGTGTCATAAGCTAGCAGATGCTAAGATCAAAATATCATTCAATAACTTGATAAATTATAGCACCCACTAAGCTAGAAATATTATATTGTGGAAGTACCTAACACCCACTTAGCTCAAACTATTTTAATTTAATTTGTTTAATCCAACCAATCATAAGGTCTTAATATTATGTCTTGGGATAACCTAGTGGACGAGAGACCGCAAATATTTACAACAAGTTTTTAAATACAATGTGATATACTCAATGAAGCCTAGTGTCCACTAAGTTATTCTTAAAAGTAAATATATTATTTTTATAATGATTTTTTTTTATGATTTTAATTATTAATCTCTACATATTTAACATGATACAAATAACAAAGTGACCACTTGACCCCAAAAAGTGTGTTTCCTATAGAAAAATTCACTTATCCATGAGTCCGCCAAGGTAAACAAAGATTGCCTCTAAATAAGAATTATAGCCTAGCTGCCACTAGAGTAGGCAACATTTTTCATGTACTGTGTATTCATCCATGAGTTTATATAAATGGTAAAAAATTAAACTGAATTTATATAATCAATACATAAATATACGTGTAGAATCATGTATTTTATGTGATATATAGGTATACATATAGACTTGCAATAGTGATCGAGAATTTGTGTAACAAGTTTATAAATACGACGTGATCTACTCATTATACTCTAGCGAATGTTAAGATATTCTTAAAGGTAAATATATCATGTTCATAATGAAGCTGTGTTATAAATCTAAATTTTTAATCTTTATGTATATAACAGGAGACAAGCAAAAAAAGAAATCACTAACACCAAATAACAATGTGTTTCTCCGTATTAAAAACCTACTTCGTGAGGTTTGGAAAAGGTAAATGAATGTTTTCTCCAAATAAGAATTATTTCTAGCGGGCGTTAGTGTACGCAAATTTTTCATGTAGAGTGTATTCATATAGGTGAAATCATATTGAAAAGTTGTAAGAAATAACAAATAAATATGGATTTTATATAATGGATACATAAATATATGTTTTAGAATCATGCATTTTATGTGTTACACGTGTATACATATGATTTCTCTATTTCTTATGAGATTTTGGTAGAATATTTTTAAATTTGTGACAGGAAAACAAACTTGGACTACTAACCTATAAGTTATAGAAACTATTTTTAAATACGACATAGTCTACCCGTTGCATCCAAATGACCGTAAAGCTTTTCCTAAAGGTAAATATATCATGTTCATAATGAAGCTATGTTATAAATCTAAATTTGTAATATTTGCATATATAATAGGACACAAAAAACAAAAGCGATTGTTAGCACCAAATAACATTGTGTTGCCTATATAAAAACCTGAAACCGCAAGGTTGCAAAAGGTAAATAAATGGTTTCCTAAATAATAATTATAGCCTAGTGGGTGCTAATGTACGTAATTTTTTCATGTAAAATGTATTCATACAAGAGAAATACTATTGAAAATATATAAACGATAACAAATAAATCTCGACTTTATATAATGGATATATAAATATACATGTAAAAATATATTTTTAATGTGTTATACACGTATACGTATAGATTTATCTATTTTTTATGATATTTTAGCATAATTATTATACATTTCAAAATTATAGAAACTCATAATCACGCGACTCGAAGTTATAAAAAAGTTCTTACATATGATTCCATCTCCTTGTTACATCCTAGTGGATGCTAATCTATTCTTAAAGGTAAATATATCATGTTCATAATGAAGTTGTTTTATAAACCTAAATTGTTAATCTTTGCAAATATAACAATATAAAAAGAAGAAAAGTGATCGCTATGGCAAAAACAATGTGTTTCCTATTTAAAAACAATTGATCCGTGAGGGGCCAAGGTAAATAAATATTTTTTCAAATAAGAATTATAGCTTAGCGGATGCTATGGTAGACAAATTTTCCCATGGTAAAGTTTATTTATATAAGAGAAATAATATTGAAAAGATATAAACGATAACAAATAAATCCTTACTTTATATGATGGATATATAAATGTATGTGTAGAATTAAGTACGTAATTCAAAATAAAATTTGGGTTTAGTAAATAGGTCATCAAAAAAAAGAATTATATCGTGGCTTCCTCAAATCTATGTGAAGTTTGGCATATATTAACGAGTGCAAAAGGAATATCATATTAATTATCAAATACATAGTGATTAAAGTTATATTTAATAATATTAACACTTATATAATGTGTTTAACTTCCAATGTACAAGACGTAAAATTTGTTAAGGCATTACATTTGGTTAATTCTACATGGAAAAACGTATATAATTGAAAATAATTATCATAAAATTGAATTCTTAATGTGGTTTTATATTTTTAAAGTAAAATTTTAACCTCATATATTTTCCTAAAATGTCTAAGACTCTAAGTGGCAACCATGTAAAAAATGTAATATGAATTAATTAATGATATTTCTTTGCATCATCTTAATAAACAACATTAAACTATTTTGGTTCTCCCAACCAAAATAAAATTTTTAAAAATGATTGTGTCACAAGCCATCATTATCCTTAAAAAACAATGACAAGAACGAGAATGAAAAATTCAAAATGAAAATACCCAAAGAGAGACATAGAATGGTGGAAATGGGAAAGTGTTAAACATAAATAAATACTAGAGCAGAAAAAGCATTAAATTTTATTTTGTTAATGCACAAAAAAATCATGAAGAACAAGGAAGTTTTGCATGGAGATCAAAATTAACTACAAAGTAAGGCTTGACTATGGAGCACGATTTAGTAGGAAAAACAAGACTTGTGTGGATCAAGATTAGAATTTCGTGCAAAAATAGGAGCCAGTTGACTACAAAACAACTAATAGAGTTTGTAATAAAAAAGGAAAAACTTTACTATAAATTCCTAAGTTAATAATATTTGGGATTATTTCATGTTTCATGTTGTTAGTGAAACCTCCATTTGTTACCTCAATCAAACAATTTACGTGATTTTATTTCACTGCACCTCTGTTGTTTTCCTCCTTTATGTGCATCGTTTATGTTCATCTTTTTGTTCCTTTTTTGTAAAAAATATTATAATCACATGCATAAAAAAACCAGGATTCAAACAGCTTATCCTTGAAATCTACTGGTCTGTGTGTATTTTTTTATTTTGAAGACATGTTTTTACGCACGACTAAAAAAATCAAAAACCCCAATTAACATTTCTTCTAGGTATTTAATAATTTTTTTAGCACATTCCATAAAATAAATTTCAAAAATAGAAAAAGAGTGGGATATGAAAATTTGAAATTTTCACATTCCCCTTTTAAAGAAAAAGTGCATCTATAGAAATTTAAAATATCTAAAAATGGGGGATTCGAATTTCGTATTTTTAGTTTTCCATGGTTTAAAAATTAAAACTAAACATGAATTAACAAAAATTACCTTTTTCATTGTTATACCCTTTGATAATATAAATATAATAACAAATATAGCATATAACATATATTAAAACAAACATAGTAAAAATAGATATTATAAGAAAATAGAACAATAAATCATAAATGTGTGCATGGTTTAATTTAGCTAAGTTAAGAAAATTATAACTAACACCTAGTAGTCCTATAACAAAGCTAAATTGAAATCAAAACACCATCATGCTAAGATCTAAACAAGTAACAATCATCAATACTATGCATTGAAAGAAAAACCTCAAGATAACATATTAACATTATTACTCTACTCTTTTAGAAAGCTAAATTAATAAAACTAGACCTATGTAGATCTTTTAGCTATCAAAAGGAGATTAGTGGTTGCTTGATCCAAGATGATAAAATATTGAGGTTCATCAAGCCATGGCTTATTAGTCCTTTCTTGATTAACTCCATTTTTCTTCACAACACTAACTTGATTGTTAGAATCATAAGGATGATGATTAGCTCATTGTAATGGAGAAATTCTCTGTTAGAGTAGGTATTTACCTTAGCTCATGTTCACCTAGGTACTTTATTTACCTTTATTGTATTTATCCTCACCCACTTATGTGTGTGGATATTTATTTTATCTTATTTAGATATTAGAAGATATTATCTAGTTGTTAGGTATAGTTCTTTCCTTGATCTATGGTATTGACTAGATCCTTGATGTCTAGTTCTCTCCTAAATCTATGGTCTTGACTAGTTCTTTGATGACTAGTTATTTCTTTGATTTATGGCTTGATGTACGACCTTGACTAGTTATTAGATTGTTCTTCCTTACCTATATAAGCAAGGCCCATTCTCATTATATTATTAAGTTCCATAATAGTATATGATATTGTTGCTCATTTGTATTATTAAGTTCCATAATAATATATGATATTGATCATGGCATTTGATTAGCATATGTGTTCTTGGCTTGGTATGATCTAGTTATCGTTCCTTTCATGGTATCAGAGTAGGAGATTGCTGTTGACATCCGTCTGTAAGTTTTATTTTGCAAATAAATTATTTGTGTATTCATATATTTGGGATTTGGTCATATTTTGTTGTTGCGTGCATTTTTATGTAAAACAGAGGCTTCCATTGGATCCGAAAGGTGGGAAAACCCTAAGATCGACTATAAAATTGGTCATTTATAGAGGCAAAATCGCTTTTGGTTTTTAAGTTTTTGCAGAGAAGCACATAGGTGCGCCTTGGGATTAGCACCAAGGAAAAAAACAAAATTTTCTTTATTCAGATTTTTTAGATTTCTCGAGATTTGTACTGGGTTTTTTTCTGGTGTGGTGGATCCTTTTCGAGTTACGTGCAGAAGAATTACAGATCTTTCCTTTTAAGCGGGGGGTCAATAGATGCTATGCATGGATTAACTATTTTGGGAAAATCCATAGGTTGCTATTTTCAGAAAGCAAAGGTCAATGTACACACAGTCCAGAAATACACACCTCAAAATAGTAAGTTGTGCAAACACACATTAACATCCTTAGCACTTGGTCATATGGTATGGTCATATGAGGGCTTAAAGCTTGTGATTCCCACTAGTAGGTGCTTAACTTCAGCCCCTTTAATTTTATTTGTGTAGTGAAGGCAAGAACAATTTATTTTGTTTTAGTGGTAACTACAATAAATAACAGCAAAATAGTAAAAATCTTGTAACTTTTGGTCAGAACTCGGTTTTGAATGACATTTTTGTAAAAGTGTTTGTTTTCTCATTCTCTTTCCATTAGAGTTATTTATTTTTATACTTGCACTATAATTATAAAGTGCCAAATATGGAGGAGTGTTGTAATCAATTGTGGATGTAATTTGGCCGAGCCCGACATCCTAAACTTTTGGGAGTTACATTTTGTATCTATCATAGATTCCGAGAATGACATACTTTTCTCCGAAGTATGTGGACTTCAAGAGGATATTGTAAAATTTGTGAAAGAAAAATATCACTCAAGAAGCGAAATTCTCTTCTGCAATCACTCATTCATGATAAGAATACAATAATACACTCCCTATAGAGAAAACTTTCTAGCCTACAACATCACCATAATATTATGGACAACCATATCCATGCTCCTAGTCCACTTGCAGCTATTTCTCTTGTACCCACTGACATTGATCTGCCAGTCTTTGAGCCTAAACCTACTTTTGATGCTTCTAAACCTAGTGAGGCTTGTTACTGCATGCTCTTCCACATATGTGCCTATTACAGTACCACATGTTGTGTATCTTACTTCGCTTATCAATTGCATGGATTTTTTAAGAAGCATACCACTACATTCAGTTCTTGCATGCTCCATTCTATGGGTCTCACTAGTGGAGTCATTGATGAGACATTCATAGGGTATTGTTTCCTCTATTCCACATGTTAAGTGGAATTCTCGTCATGACATTGGTTTTTGAGCAGATACTTCATTGGGATCACACATTGACAGAGCTCCTTTTTTTGTTCACTCGACTCTTTCTGAGGATCATGAGCAACACATGAGTTATGCACCTTCACTCAAGCTTGAGAAACCTAAGATTTCAGTTGTCAGACATGATCAACCTGACACACATTCTAATGTTCTTTTACATGCACCCATTGTGCATTTTACACCAAGTCATATGCAGGCATCTTCTTCATCCATTCGTGTTGATTTGGGGTGGATATCTAATCACTCATGGAGGTGACATAGGCATTCATTGAGAGGACTCTACAAGCATGGCTCCTCCACCATTCGGCCTCTTGCTCCACTTTCTATACCTTCTGCATTGTGATGCTTCTTGTTTTGAGAATTTTTCTTTAGCAGGTGTAGTGTATCTCTCTTATTTGTTGAGAGATTTTGTATCTGTATTTTCAACACTTTTGGCATGTTAACAGTCTCTCTTATGGGGGAGCTATTATGGTGGAGCCCAATGTTAGTTTTTCAATGTTTAAGTAATTGTTTTGACAACTCATACAGATTTTTAGCACCACTCCACCCATTTAGCAGTATGGGAGGGTGTGGTGTTGATCCTTCTTCTTTGCATTTTGTGTCCTTGCCTTGTTACCTTGGATTTTCTTGGATCATGAAACTTTGGATTTTGTGTCGTTCCCTTTTTGCTTTAGTTATTGTTCTTGGATCATGACACACCTATTTGCAGCACTTGATTGAATTATGTTTGGTGTTTTTTTACACTTTTGACATCACTCCATTGATAGTCTTCTTATATGGAGCTATTCTAGTGAAACCCAGTGTCAGTTTTTTTTGAGTTTTGTGATCAAGCAGTGGATTTAGACCACAATGCACACCAAAATTATTCAGCATTGTACAAGTTTTTTGAGCCAAGCTTCTTGTGATGCCTTAGAGTGGGTCTTTACTCTCTTCACTTTGTTTTTACTGGTTTTGGGTACCTTGCAGTGTCCCTTTTTCTCAGTTATTGTACATGAGTAACTCATCAGGCCTAGTTTCCAAGACTCATATTGTGGACATGCCACTTCTATTTTGGCCCCTAGCTTCACTTGAGGGGGTGTTAGAGTAGGTATTTACCTTAGCTCATGTTCACCTAGGTACTTTATTTACCTTTATTGTATTTATCCTCACCCACTTATGTGTGTGGATATTTATTTTATCTTATTTAGATATTAGGAGATATTATCTAGTTGTTAGGTATAGTTCTTTCATTGATCTATGGTATTGACTAGATCCTTGATGTCTAGTTCTCTACTAAATCTACGGTCTTGACTAGTTCTTTGATGACTAGTTATTTCCTTGATTTATGGCTTGATCTACAACCTTGACTAGTTCTTAGATTGTTATTCCTTGCCTATATAAGCGGGCTCATTCTCATTGTATTATTAAGTTCCATAATAATATATGATATTACTGCTCATTTGTTTGTAAAGGTTTTATGTAAAGCTATTTTGGTGAATTTCTTTCATCTTATTGATCGTGGTGTTTGATTAGCATCTGTGTTCTTGGCTTGGTATGATATGGTTATCATTCCTTTCATTCTCAAAGATGACAAAATGGCTATATAGCATTTTCTATATGATCACTTTTTTTTATCAAGGAGTAGGTGTAGGTGTAAAGGTAGGATGAGATATTTATATAGCCCAATGGATAGAAGAATCTCTAAATCCATTTGTATGTGGGATAATAGAGATGTTGAGTTAGTTGTGGATAAGGGAAGTTTAGAAAGTGTTGAGTCAACTTTAGTAGATTTTAATTTGACATTTAGTGACTCTTGGGGATAAAGGGGGTTTATTAATTAACCAAAGTGATTAATTAATACGTGTGCAAGCTTATAAAATATTTTAGATGAATATTAGCATGATTTAGACTATAGAAGGGAATTAAATCAACTAAATAATGATTTATTGATTTAATGAAAGGGGAAACTAATTAATTAATAATAATTAATTAGTCTAGATAGAAGGAAGGATTAATTAACGGAAGGTCATTAATTAGGTATTTGTTGAATAGAAGACTTAATTAATTAACGTAATGTAATTAATTAATGATGATAGGAGAGAAGATGAGTATTATTGATGATATGTCACCAATTTACAGGAAAGGGGATAATTAGCACAATTTAACTATTTAAATTGTTCAAAGCTAAATTATATGTGTCTACATTTTCCCTCTTTGGGGAGGCGTAAGTGACACCACTTAAAAGATAGTAGATGGATAAAATTTTGAAGGGGTAGAAGAAACATTAGTAGAAGTGAGATATGCCCCCTCGAGTGTCGATGTGGTGATGAAGGAAGATGATCGACGATTAGAAAAATTGATAAATGAATAGAAGAAAGTAGAGGGACAGGATGCCCTAGGTGAAGTGGATGAATAGTATTGATAGGAGGGTGATGTAGAAGAAATATAAGGAAGTAGAGAGAAGAACTAGCTTTCATCCTTTGCATTGGAAAAACTTTAGTGTCATCATATTGGCAAAAGATCTACGTATAGGTCAATATTAAAAATATAAGAAAATGAAAAAATTAGAATGACATGAAAATCCATACTATGAGCAATTGTCCATTGCTGAAAAACACCAAGTCTATACAACATACAAAAAGCAATGTAATATGAGAAGGAAACAAGCTCATTTAACGGTGAAAACTAATACAAACACGCATAATCGAACCAACAACAAATAAACGATTGTAAAAATATCTTGTTATTGAGCTAAAGATCCCCAAACATTAATGATTTATGATAAGGGTTAAAAATGATACCTTGAGAAAGGATACATGTAGGGGAAATGATGATGGACACTAGGTCCAAGGAGAAATATTTGTGCACCACAAAACAACACCAGGATACAACTAGATGTGCCCTAGAGTACAGACAAAGCAAGAAAACTAACTTTGTGATTGGTTGTGAATCTGATGATCTACAAGTCATGTGATCGGTGAAGATGTGAAAATTTCTAGTAGGATATGGAAAGAATACCATGTGCAAGACACAAGTTTCAACCACTATAAGCGGGTTTACCTATTTTTGTAGGTTTTATAATTTTTAGGATTTTTGGATTTTGGATTTTGAATGTATATATATATATATATATATATATATATATTTGTTTTTTTCAAATTGGTGGATGTGGGATGTGTAGAAGAATCAGTATGAATCATCCTAGATGCAAGAAAAATGCCCTAGGGGAAGAAATAAGAAGTAGGTGACAAATAATGTCCCCGTACAACAGAAAAATTAATAAAATAATTATTTAATAAAAATAATTATTCGATGGAGTGTGGAGAGGAAGGAAATCACCTAGGAGTAATAAAAATTATCCTAGTAAAGAAATGGGTACTAGATGAAAAAAATTCCCCATCACGATGTAATTAAAATAATTATTAATGATGAATATAATAGAAAACAATGGTCAAAACATGCCTCTAGGCATCACGACAGGTGAAAAATTGCTTGATATACCCCATCCAGGGTGGGTAAATCACCACGACCAATTCATTCAGTTCACGACCACTACCAAATTTTTATAAAGCAAGATCCAAATATCTATGAGGACGATGGTGAGAGCACAAGACTGCATGAGACATGATGACACGGTTAAGGGGTACGATTGGCATGATGTCAATGGCATCTTCGTGAGTAGCTGAACCTTCTCTATCAACTATCATAATTAATGCCTTTAATTAATAGTAGAATAGGGGCTTAGATTAGGGTATGGCACAAGTGGGCATGTGCGGGGGTGTAGGTGTCCTAACAATGGAGTAAGAACCTCCAAAAGCATGCGCAGCACGAAGAGGCATGTACAAGCATGTGCGGATGTCCTCAATGCATGTACGCACACATGTACCAAATTGGTGGCACACACACACACACACACCACTCACACATGTTCGGTGTGCAGGCACATAAAATGGTGCAACTTCCCTTAGCTAGATGCACGCACACGCATGCACCAAAAAGGAGCCCACACTCCATGGGGTGCATACATTCCCTAAACAAAGGCACAGAACATAGAATATATGAATGAGAGAGAGAAAATGACAAAAGGATGACACTTTAGAAGAAAATTAAGATTTGTAGATGAATCTTAAAGAATGATAGGCAGGACTTAGAAGAAATGTTAGTAGCTGACATACAAAATGGTTTTGTAGAGATGGTTTCTCATACTACAGATGCGAGAGTGACACACCCGTATAGTGGAGGTAGAGGGGAGAATTCACCAACAAGATCATAGAACGATGGCGATACTATTGGAGGTGGTGGGCCTAGGCCCTATAGCTTGCATGCCCTCCATCACACTAGACCATGGTCTACTGACCGCGTTGATTGAGTGGTGGCATAGTGATAGCCAGTGCTTTAGGCTCCACAAATGAGAGATGACAGCTTAATTTGGAGGATGTATGATGGATCATGCTCATACCTATTGCTGGCTCAATGATCAAGTATACAAGTTGTTGGTATCCAAATTTGTTATCCTTTTCAATCCAAGCCAAAACACATATTTAACAGAGAGATTAGAGGCAACCGGATCATAAATATATGTCATTTTGTAGCCGGGAGAAAATCTACTGTCCCTTTATTACTTGGATTTTTTGAGAGATGGATAACACCTTAAATAGATATGATCTTATCCTAACTATTTTAGGTTGTGCCTTTCAACCAAGGTAAGAGAACCTATTTTGTAACCTCTGTTATTTGAAAGGAGATACAGTACCTTTCTTTTGCATAAATTTTATAGAGAAGACCTTGGGAAAATATGATCAACACACCAGATCTGACTCTCACAAGTTGTCACTTCCAAATCATGGAGATACTTTCACAACAAGGTAAAGGTTACTAAAGACATTTGGAATCCTGATCTGTCCTGCATACTTTAGCAAATGAATTTTGGTCTTCTATAGGCATACCAAGAAAAACAGGGGTAGTATGGGTAGGATTAGTTGTTTTAGATACAAATTTTGGTGAGAGAGGAGACAGGATGTGCTTGAATCACCTAATCCTTGAGATCTCATGAAAAATGGAAAGATTCAAACAAAAAAATGCCATAAAAGTTAAAAATGTTTCTTTAACTATAATATGTGCTTCAATGGAGGCACAGATTGGTAGTTTTTCATACACCTATGGAATTCTATCACGAAGACTCGAGTGAGAGAACCCAATAAAGCACTAAGATTCAAACCAAACCACGCTTGAGGTACACCCAGTGGCTTATAAATAAGCTCTGTAAAAACAATGAAAGAAAAGTGATTTAAAACCGCTACTTCACTCCCGGATGAAGACTCTTCTCGAGAAATGAAATTGCAGATGCCACTAAACTATCACAAGGATTGATACTGTGTGATTGGAATAGATTTTGGTACAAGATTGCAACAAAATATAAAAACTAATTACATGCATTTAGAGATGAAATAAATACACTTTACTCAAGATTAACATAGAATAACTCAAGTTTGATCAAATTTATCAAAGCAAGGGAAAGTTTCCGAACAATCACAAAGTTTTTCAATGGTTTTACACTTGTAACCACCTTCACATGATTAAATTTCACACAAATAGAGATATACAATTTTCTTAGACTACTTCTCAAAAAGGATGGGCTTTGTTAAGCTTTTTCTTCTAGAAAAATAAGTCCTTGATCTCTCCAAAAACTCCCAACCATTTGCACAAAAAATTTGTGCCATTTATAACTTTTACAAAAAACCCTTCCTCCCCAAAAGAATTTTTTTAATGCACCAGTGCTCACCATGATTCTTTCGTGATTCTCAGAATCAGATCTATAAGAAGTCTCCAGGTGCTCGAGTGGGAAGATCTCATCGAATATATCCCACATTCTACTCCTCCCTTTGGTAGGTCACTCTTTCTTCAATTTTCCAACCACTTCTACCCCTAATCTGTCAAATCTGGCTCCTTGTGTGCTTGGGAGAAGAAAAATGGAAAATCCGATCAGGCACGAAAGTCAGACCATTTTAATGGTGAAAGACATCTTCTAGATCTCCCCACCAAACTTAGATATCAAAATTAACTCCCCTCTCTGTTTGGTGTGTAGAAAAGACCAAGAAATCATGGAGACTCACACTTCTAGATGTGTTTTAGAGAAATGGGGGGAAAATCAGATTTAGACTCATAGTTGTTGTTGATATTTACTTTGAATTTGGGCCATCCACATGGAAGATTCAAACTTAAGAACAGACCCGGGGGATTCCTTTGACTTTTTACAACTTTTTGGAAAAATGGAAAAAAATTCCATTTTACTCCGCACCTCTACCCTCGGAAATGAGCTTGACACATGTCCAAATGTGATTGGAGTGGAACCACAGCCAAATTTTGCCATTTTACTCTCTTTTTTTGGAAAAGGGAAAATTTTCCAAATTTTCCCCATAGCTCTACCCTCAGGAAATGAGCCTGACACGTGTCCAAATGTGGTTCGAGTGGGGCCACGCTTCCTTTTTACTTTTGACTCTTTTCTCCCAAATGTAATTTTTTTCAAATTTCCCCCAAGAGTCCACACCTTCGTGTTGACTAGGAAAGCCATTGACTATTTCCCTCATCGAGCTTGTGGGCCATTTTGAGATTTTAATCCTTAAGGGAAAAAAAAGTTGCCTTCGATGGTCCGCCTCCCCTGCCTCTTTGACTTTTCAAACTGCCACGTGTCATCATGGCGCTCCTTGAGATGGTCCCAAAAATTTGATACCTTGAACAAGTGCGGGCTCACCACATGTCCTATTCTCGAAAAGTTTCTTTGAATGCTTAAATCTTAGTGGAAGGTGCCACATGTAATGCTCTTAGGCAGTCTCCTTTTGTTCATTGAAAATAAAAATCAAAATTCAAAGTGAGCGGAGGCCTCTCCATGTGTCTTATTGGTGCAAATTAAAGATGGTGCCTAAAGTGGAGACCCTGAATGAACACGATCTTGCCACATGTCTTATTCCGCAAAACTACTCCAACTGCATAAATAATTTTCTATGTCTGGAAAATCAGCGGAGTCCTCCATGTGTCCTCCTAATGCTACTCCAATGACCAAACCAAAAGAAGATCTTCAAACAAGTGTCATGCCTCCACATGGAAAAACTTGGAATTGAGGCTTTTCATGAATTTTTTAAAGTATCTAGCCGAGCTGCGTCTAACTAAAGGTTCCACATCCCATGTACATGTAAGGATGCAAATTTGATGAGGAGAAACACTTGTCAAACTATAAAATATAGAAAAGTGACCATTTGATCCTGGGAATGAAATTTTCTTCAAGGACGGAAAGTTTAGAAATGTTACAAGGCTTAAATACATTCTTCAGGGACACATCAATTCATTCTTCTTCAAGTATCTAGGATAGAAATGATAAGAAAGACAAATCCTCGATCATGGAGAAACAGAAAAACATGGGGGAACCCAAGTTTTTGATGAAAAAAGAACAAGGGACCCAAATTACAGACCTTTCCAGAGGAACAAAGAAACGAGGAGACAAACATGGACCCATACATGATCTTTGACCCAGGAGCTGACTAAAAATAGAAACAAAGACTGACCAAGCACAACACGGGGAAGGAGAAAATGACAGAGGCCGTAAATCAATAAATTTTCAAAGGCATAAATGGGGCGAGACTATTTTGAGCACCAACATAGGCTCCGACTCGGGGATGGGAACTCCCTATGAGTTCCACAAGAACAATGGTATACCAAGTGCCAAAAATATCTATTAGGAAATAGAGTCATCCTACGAGTAGAGGAACAAATCCATCTCCAAAAACGAACAGAGAACCCAAAAAAATAGGTCACCGAGGACCAGAATGAACAAAAACACAAAAGACAGGGAACAAATAACAAATTATACACTATACACAAGATTCTTCCTTGATTCAAAGAAAATAATCAAGGAAAATCTTCAAGTTCCTACCATCCTAGGTATGACCATGCCAAGAGGCTCTGGTATGCTTTCATCAACTAGGAATATATCTCTTTTTCTTCTCTGTTCATTTTGTAAACCATCCATTTTCTCTGAAGCTCCTCCATTGTGTTTAGGTCAAATTCTATAACATTTTTCAAGGCTGAATCATAGACTAAATTCCCAGAAAAAATAGCATACTTAGGAGCTCTATTTTCAACACTTTCATACTCCCTGAAATCCACAAAACTCACAAAGTTGTTAAGATCAGCATCTGCTTGCAAAACCTCATAAGATGCATTGCTTGGGTCTTCAATCAAGTACATCATCTTCTTCTCTCCATATAATTTCACCAGGTTTCCTTCAATGGGGATAGTGGCATAAGACATGTCCATTTGCACACTACCACCAACACTTGTTGCCCACTTTCTTGACAACAACATCCCCCACTTGGCAGGGAAGTCAACAATCACCACATCAAGCTTTAAGTTCCTTTCAAGATAAGATGCAAGTTGCACAACTAGATCTTTGACACATCCCACCACTGGCACCTCTCTAGATTCCATGGTAGTGCACTTCCCATATGCTACTGTCACCTTGATGTTTATCTCATTCATTACCTCCAAAGGTATGACATTGCATGATGCCCATGAATCAAACATATAGTTATGTAGCAACTTGTCTTTGATAACCAGGGTAGTGAAGAAAGGATCCACATTCAATTGGGATTTGACCAAAGAAGTTCCTAAATACACCTCTAGTGGTTCCCCCGGCTCTTCCAATACTTGTGGCTTTTCCAACTCTGCAACAGTAAGGGGAGTCTCAACCTTGTTTACATCTTTGCCTTGTATGATCTCTTCCCCTTTGAATCCTAAATATTCAAAATCCCTCTTCTTGTGCTCAGGATCCTAAGTAGCTCAACAATTGGGACAAGAATTTTGATTTGGCTCAAAACTTGGGCTATGTCATATGGAGCAAATTTAGGTAAAGTAGCACTAGGAGAAAGATTGGAAAATTCATCAGATGGAATGGGATTCTTTTTAGGGTGGGCATGGGGAGGAACACAGGTTTTTCTTGGGGAAATAAGCTCTCTGCCAGATGCATTTTTCTTTGGGGTTTCTTTGGAATGTAATGGAAATTTTGACTTGGCTTGTGCCCTTGGCATCTTTACTTCTAATATTTTGCTCCTTTTCTTGGGAAACTACAACATTCATTAATATTTGTCTATCTTCTTCCAAAGGAACTCCTCCATCATACTTTTCAGTCATTAATGCCCTCAATTATTCAAATTCATTAGTGGGAAATTCAAATAATTTTATAATTTCTACTTCTAAAGTATGATAGGGAGGAAGAAAAGGTACTCTATGAATGCAATCCCAAAAGTTGGTAGCAGTCCAGGTAGTTATCACCTCGGTTGAAGTTTCTTCCCTTCGTGAACTTGTAGGGATCTCCATCATGCATGCAACATCATCATTATCACCAACTTCTTCTTCTTCTTGATGATATTCTTAACAAGGAGCATGAGGAATGAAACATCTATCACACCAATCAATGAAATTTGTTTCTTATACCACAACAACTCTAGCAGCCAAAGGATTAGGCACCATACTGTTTTCTCTACCTTGGGATGCCTATTTCCAAATCCAACAAGTCATTTACATCTGTCATCAATTATTTGATGATTTGTAAATCTATCTTGGCCTTTTTGCTTGTGTTGTCCTTGTGAACTCTACCCAACTCCTTTCTCAGCTCAGGCTAGCTTGTAGGAGATCTCCTTGATAGCCCCTGCCAAAGTCTTCACAACTTCTTCCAAATCAATAGCCTTGCTTGTTTGGGGTTTTTCTGGGTTAACTAGCTTTACACCTTCCCTCTTTGGAGGCTTCCCAATTGCCTTGATGTTGTTCTCTATTTGTAGAGCCATGGTGAAGGCTTGCCTCAAATTTGTGGGGTTCTTGTCTCTTAAGTAATATGCAGCCTTTTTATCAAATGCATTAGAATATTTGATCAAACATGACTCATCACAAGGTCTTATCCTAACAGAAATCTCCTCAAGGTCTTATTAAACCTTGTGTTGAAATCATGTACTTGACTCATTAGGATTATTTTTTATGTTTTCAAATTCTGTCAAAAGAAACCTAGGGTTAGTCCTATCACCATATTGCAATCTAAATGCATTTCTCATCTCAGTCCAAGAATAAATAGAGTTATCTGGCAATGCTTTATACCAGTCCCTAGCATCCTCTTCCAAGGTATGGATAAAAAAATTTATATACACATCTTCATGTTTGATCTCAAATTATTCCATCATATTGATAAAAAGATTTAGATGTTGATCAATAGTAATAGCATTGTTTACTTGGAACTTTGGCATTCTCTTCCTTACATCTTGAGGCACTGCATTTGGATATCCAACCATTCCCACAAAATTTATAGGTCCAAAGGTGTTTACAACAAAAGGGGGTCTGGGTGGGGGCTGGGCCATGTTCCTTTGAGGAGGTGACCCTGGAGGGGTGACAAATTGATGAGGGGAAGAGGGTCCTTGGAACACAAGAGTATAATTTTCAAAATGGAGATCCCCAAAGGCCTTGTCTCTTGGAAATCTCTATCAACCTTAGAAAAGACAGGTGTAGAATGTGAAGCAAACCTTTCAAAATCAAATGAAGGCCCCTCTCTAACTGGAGAGTTCAATTCCACAAAGAGGCTACCTAATTCAAAGTCACTTAAATGGTAGTATTCAATGATAGGCTAATCACTTTCATCAATGGAGATCCCTCTTCTTGTCTGCTGACCTCCAATAGCCCTCCAGGATTTTCTTCCTTTTGATTTTGCTTTTCCTAGCTGTGGAAACAATTTCCTAGTAGGATCCCTAGCAAAGAAATATCTTCTTCCTTCCATCTTTGCAAATATTAGTAATAAATATGACTTTGACAGAGTTTTAAGACACTAGTCCTTATCAAAATCAAATCAACAGGGAGTCACCACTAAGGATTTCCACCTTAGTTGTGCAAATGCACTAAAATATGCTCTGTCAGCACTTATAAACTAGAGATGAAAGCTCTGACCTTCCTTTACCAAGATTTATCAGTGAATACCAGCACAAAACTTGTAGAGACTAGAAAAGTTGCATACAACACTTGTAACTTGAAACTTCATGTAGGCCCGAACATAGGATAATATTTAAAATAGATTTATGGCACTTTAGAGCATACAAGAAATGTTTACTAGGGTTTAAAAATGAACTGCAATCAAAATGTCCCTGGTAATGGTGCCACTAGTGTGTTGACGGGCCAAATATATATGAATTGCCAAATGAATCAGAAAATTAGTCTCAAAGAACTTCAAATAGTCCACGTCAAATGTGCACCACTAGCATGTTGACAGGAAAATATATATGAATTGGTAAATGAATCAAAAATTAGTATTAGTAACTTAAAAACAGTCCCTATAAAGGCACCACTAGTGTTGGTATCAAAATTTGTTCTCATTTTCAAGCCAAGCAACAACAAAGATTTAACGGAGAGCTTAGAGGCAGCCAGATCATAAATATATGTCATTTTGTAGTTGGGGAGGAAATATGACTATCCCTTTATTACTTGGATTTGTGGAGAGATGGATAGCACCTTAAAATAATATGATCTTATCCTAACTATTTTAGGTTGTGCCTTTCAACCAAGGTAAGAGAACCTATTTTGTAACCTCTATTATTTGAAAGGAGATACAGGTACCTTTCTTTTCGAAAAATTTTATACAAAAGATGTTTGGAAAATATGATCAACACATTAGATCTGACTCTCATAAGTTGTCACTTCCAGATCATGGAGATACTTTCACAACAAGGTAAAGGTTACTAAAGACATTTGGAATCCTGATCTGTCCTACATACTTTAGCAAATGGATTTTGGTCTTATGTGGGCATACAGAGAAAAATAGGGGTAGTATGGGTAGGATTAGTTGTTTTAAATAAAAATTTTGGTGGGAGGGGAGATAGGATGCACTTGAATCACTAGATCCTTCAGAACTCATACAAAATGGAAATATTTAAACAATAAAATGCCACAAAAGTTAAAAATGTTTCTTCAACTAGAATATGTGCTTCAATGGAGGCCCAGATTGGGAATTTTTCATACAATGTATGGGATTCAGTCACAAAGGCTTGAGTCAAAGAACCCAATAAAGAACCAAGATTCAAACCAAACCATGCCTAAGGTACACCTAGAGGCTTACAGATAATCTCTGTCAACAAAATGAAAGAAAAGTGATTTTAAACCATTTACTTCACTCCCAGATGAAGGATCTTCTGAGAAATGAAATTGCAGATGCCACTAAACTATCACAAGGATTGAGACCTATGTGATTGGATTGGATTTTAATACAAGATTGCAACAAAAACAAGAAAAACTAATTACATGCATTCAGAGATGAAATAAATACACTTTACTCAAGATTAACACAGAATAACTCAAGTTTGATCAAATTTATCAGCAAGGGAAAGTTTCCACAACAATCTCAAAGCTTGTCAATGGTTTTACACTTGTAACAACCTTGACATGATTAAATTTGACACAAAGAGAGATATACAAGTTTCTTCGATGGCTTCTCAATAAGGATGGGATTTGTCAAGATTTTTCTTCTAGAAAAATCAGTCCTTGATCTCTCCAAAACTCCCAACCATTTGCATGAAAAATTTGTGCCATTTATAACCTTTACAATAGAGCCCCTTCCTCCCCAAAAGACAAAAATGTTTAATGCACTAGTGCTCGCCATGATTCTTTCGTGATTCTTAGAATCAGATCTGCAAGAAGTCTCCAGGTACTCAAGGGGGAAGATCTCATCGAATATCTCCCACATTCAACTCCTCCCTCTGGTAGATCACTCTTTCTTCAATTTTCCAACCACTTCCACCCCTAATATGTCAAATTTAGCTCCTTGCATGCTTGGGAGAATAAAAATGGAAAATCCAATTAGAACGAAAGTCGACCATTTTAATGGAAAAGACATCTTCTAGATCTCCCCACCAAACTTAGATATAAAAATTAACTCCCTCTCTATTTGACATGTAGAAAAGACCAAGAAATCATGGAGACTCGCACTTCCAGACATGTTTTAAAGAAATGGGGAAAATCAGATTTAGACTCACAACTGTCATTGATCTTTACTTTGAATTTGGGCTGTCCACGTGGAAGATTCAAACTTAAGAACAGACCCGGGGGCTTCCTTTGAATTTTTACAAATTTTTGGAAAAATAAAAAAATTCCATTTCGCTCCACACCTCTCGCCCTCGAGAAACGAGCTTGACATGTGTCCAAATGTGATTGGAGTGGAACCATGGCTAAATTCTATCATTTTACTCTCTTTTAGGAAAAGGAAAATTTTTCCAAATTTTCCCCGCACCTTCCCTCGGGAATGAGACTCGACACATGTCTAAATGTGGTTCAAGTGGGGCCACACTTCCCTTTTTACTTTTGAATCTTTTCTCCCAAAAGGAATTTTTTTCAAATTTCCCCGAGAGTCTGCACCTCCACCATTGATCGGGAAAACCATTGACTATTTCCCTCATCAAGCTTGCAGCCATTTTGAGATTTTAATCCTTAAGGGGCAAAAATCCAAGTTGCCTCCGATGGTCCACCTCCCTACCTCTTTGACTTTTCAAACTGCCACATGTCATCATGGCACTCCTTGAGATGGTCCCAAAAATTTGATACCTTGAATGAGCACGGGCTTACCATGTGTCTTACTCCGCGATGTTTGTCTGAATTCTTCAAGCTCAATAGAAGGTGCCACATGTCATGCTTTAAGGTAGTCTCCTTTTGGTTGTTGAAAAGTTAAAGCAAAATGTAAAGTGAGAAGAGGCCTCCACATGTATTCATGGAATAACTTCAAGGTGGTTCCCAAAGTAGAGACCTTGAATGAGCGTGAGCTCGCCATGTGTCTTATTCTGCCAAACTGCTCCAACTTCATAAAAATTTGTCTAAGTTCGGGAAAAGCAACAAAGTCCTCCACATGTCCTCCCCGACGCTACTCTAATGGCCAAACAAAAAGTAGATCTTCAAATGAGCGTCATGCCTCCACATGGAAAAACTTGGAATTGAGGCTTTCCATGAATTTTTGAAGTATCCAGCCAAGCCACATCTAACCAAAAGGTGCCACATCCCCTATACATGTAAGGATGCAAATTTGACTGGGAGAAATGCCCGTCAAACCATAAAATATAGAAAAATGACCATTTGAGCCTGGGAATGAAATTTTCTTCAAGGACAGAAAGTTTAGAAATGTTACAAGGCTCAAATACGTTCTTTAAGGACACATCAATTCATTCTTCTTCAAGTATCTAGGATAGAAATGACAAGGAAGACAAATCTTGATCGTGGAGAATAGAAAACATGGGGGAACCCGAGTTTTTGATGAACAAAGAATGGGGGACCCAAATTACATCGACCTTTCTAGAGGATCGAGAAATGAGGAGACAAACATGGAACCATACACGATCTTCGACCCAAGAGATTACTAAAAATAACAACAAAGATTGACCAAGCACAACACGGGAAGGAGAAAATGACAGAGGTTGTAAATCAATAGATTTTCAAAGGCACAAATGGGGTGAGACTATTTTGAGCACCAACACGAGTGACCTTAGGTGGATCAAGGAAGCTATCGGTGACCTTTTTACCATGACAAGACACCCTAAGATGGCATGATATTTTTGTTGTACAAGTGTATAGTTGATCGATTTTACACCGGGGCTCTCTATGTGATGTCACTTATTAGTGGGTTTTTTCTCACTAATAAGATAGGGACATCCTTTTGATGGGTTTGATGATGCTGGTGCATGGAGTATTCAAGTGGAAAGCAATATTGATGGGACTAGTGCATACAACACATCTATACTGGGATATGCATTTGATTACCCGCCACCGTCAAGATGGTGGGGCCGGCCTCCTTACTAAAATTTTGTCCTTGGATCACATAGTGATCGGGTGCCCTATAGGTGCATTACATGCCCAAGTCTTGAAGGAGCTGACATACATGGCTTGGGTTTCTGTAGGTGATGACGTATGAGGGCACCTAGGCAAGTGTGTACCATTACCAATGAGAGTTCGACGAGCTGCTAGACAGAGATATCATATGGAGGCCCTATAGGCATATACAATGGCCCGAGGATGGAGTAAATCTTGATATCTTTGTGGTGGATCAATTTCTTCTTAGTAGTTGTAGCTACATCACATAGTTATACAGGGTGGGTGATGTCAATGATGGCAAATGGGGGGTGCGGGGGTTCCACAACTAGATTTGTGGTATGCTTGTCGAGATATAGAGAGGCAGATTATGGGGCCGTATATAAAGGTGGCTCAATCAAGGGATACCTTTTTACAGGTGCTACCATAGGCATGGGACCCAACCCCACAGATTAGAGATCTGGGTACGAAACTGACTACATGGATTGGTATGCCACTATTTTTCAATGAAACCTAGCCATTCTCGATGAGGCATGGGAAGAAAGAATTTAGCTTATGCTTGAGCTCCCCTACAGTGGTGAAGAGGGGGAGGATGCAGTAGCCCATTACCTAGATGATCCATTTGATGGGCAGCCACATGAGGGGGTAAGATCCCGCACAGTGCAGGACGAGGCGTGAGGGGGCTAGGACAGGTGCATGCACAGGATCCCAAGCTTAGATTGCAAGATCAGGGACATACCTCTCAATAGGTATAGGGATAGAGACAGGGACAGGCCCCTATGGTGTAGCCAATGGTATAGATAAACACCTTACAACAACAAATGCGGAGGTTACAAGTGGAGAGATATCAAGCCTGATCTCATACTTTGGTATTAATAGTAGAGCTTGACTAGGCTAGAGCCCAGGATGGAGATGGATCTTTTCACTTCTAGAAGATACACCAAATGGTAACCTAGATGGCCTAGGTGATGAGCCTGGTATAATAGACACATGATCAACTATAACCCATGATATTGGAGAGATATCTGCATAGAGTAGAATGGGCATTGGGTCAGCCAAGGTTGACCAACTATCAACAGAGAGATAACATCCTTCTGACACATAGATGGGACAAGAGTGATAGCTCGCACTCATAGAGACTTGGCTACAACAGAGGGCAGAGCTTCCTACTACCAATCCTTGTATTACGAGGTAGTTCCATATGAGTCATAGGAACCTTCATATAGCTAGTAGTCAAGCGGATCGACCAGGCCGAAAGGCCTCGGGCCTTAGTGGAACAACCATCGGGGCCGTTGGAAGGGCCACTCGATGGATAGTCTATGGGTCCTCCATGGGGTAGACCAGCCAACCCATCCGAGGGCTCCAGTCATCCCTGATTGATCAGTGTATTGATATATTTGCCTCTTTATGAAGGCTATGAGCATCTTGTGTTGGATGCACATCATTCATTTTGAACAAATTTTTTTTGATATATGCCTCTGATGAAGGTAGTAGAATTCTTTGATCAATATATAGCATTTTTTGATTTACACTTCAAATGAAGGCATTTTTGATGTATTGATGATGCATATCCTTGTTGAGATAGACATACTACACATGTATATATATATGGACATTTTTGACATGACACATGTGTTATGAGATGATGGATGTTACTATTGTTGTGATTGATTACATGGATTTATGGATGTGTAATGATGTTATCTGATTTGATTTCTCATTTATATGCATCCTGATATTTGATGTATTGCATGTGCTTTGATTTTTTAAATGATAGATTTGCAGATGATATCAAATGTATTACTCATGTGATGTGATAGATTTAGTGGACAGGATGATATGATGATACTGATGTGGGGGATAGATTTTGATATTTGCGATCCCTTCTTGCCCCCATTTGATGATACTATATGAGATGATTATCTTAGCATTCATGTATGATGTATACTTAGCTTTTTCTTGATATATGATGTTAGATGTGATGATATTGATGGAGATATGATGATTTGATAAAAAAATATGTACATGCGACAAGAAAACACAATCAAATGTTAACAAAATACACAATGCCAACCAATCATGAATTAACACAACTATGTACAATTATTTACAAGCATGCAAAAACACATTGCATATGTACAAGTAAGAATGAATCTAATCTAAGTGAGACAAGACAAAAATTACCAAGTATGTATAAGAAATAAACTACATAAATGTACAATCAAACAACAACTATACAAGCAAACAATGTACACAAACAAAGCAAGAAACAAGATAAAGTAAGTAAACTAAAGCTATGTTTTACAAGATTGTTTTGTGAAGCACTTTTCCATTGTTTTGGTTTCTCTCGAAACAAATTTCTATTATTTTGAGGTTTGTGAAATAATTTTCTATTGTTTTGATTTTTGTGAAACAATTTTCTATTGTTTTGAGTTTTGTGAAACAATTTTCCATTGTTTTTTTTTTTCTAACATTTTTTTGAATGTTTTTATGTTTTTCTAACATTTTTGAATGTTTTTGTGTTTTTCTAAGATTTTTGAATTTTTTTGTGTTTTTCTAATATTTTTAATGTTTTTGTGTTTTTCTAATATTTTTGAATGTTTTTGTGTTTTTAAAGATTTTTTAATGTTTTTTGTGTTTTTCTAAGATTTTTGAAGCTATGCACAAGTAACTAAGGAAGTGTGGATGCCCCAGCTTTTATACAAGGAATATACAAGGGAAAGTGCCACATACTTAAAAAAATGGAAGGTAAAGTCATAGAACTACCCCAACATTAGATGGGGAACATACAAAGACCGTCCCTCCACAGATTAACAATAGGAGAAAATTTTGGATCAAGGCCTTACAAGACTAAGATCACAAGGAATCTCAGATGCCGATGCGTAACTAGCCTTAGGCTAAGTAAAAGTACCCTCCAGATGCAAGATGCTTGTGAACAAAAAATCCTCCCAAGGTTCTGGAAACTTGTTTTCACCCAAGGACCTATCCAAAGTGCCACAATTGCATGATTTTCACATATGGATGACCTATTTTCTCTGTTTCTTTTTTTCTATTATTTTTAATTTTTGTATTTTGATAATTTTTACCCTCCTTTTTCTATTTTTTGGTTTTATTTTATAATTTTTGTGCTATGTTTAAGAATACAACCGCTTAAGGTGCGTGGCATTTATAGGTTCATGGAGCTCATTTCCATTGGAATGGGAAAGTTTGTATGCTCTGTACCATATTTGGCCACAATGACATAGGGTCCTAACCAATGTGGTTTAAAATTTCCTTTCTTCTCTCTTTCTACCCTTGTGTTGAACTGATTTTATTTCATGACCAACTCTCTAACCTCAAACTGATGAGGTATGATCCTCTTGTTGTAATTATGAGAAACTCTATTCTGATACACTTTAAGATGATTTAGGACACAAATGCACTTCTCATCCAAGATTTCCAACTATGCCGCTAGCTACTCTATGATCCTCATCCTTGTTCAAATAATCCCTAAGAGAGATTCGTAGGAAGGAAGCTCGATCTCTAACAAGATGATAGAATCTATTCCAAGAACTAGAGAATAGGGTGTCGCACTAGTGGGAGTGTGAATAGAGGTCATGTAAGCCCAAAGAGTCAGGTGAATTTGCAAATGATAGTTGTGACCTATGTTACTCACCATATTTTCCATGATTCGAACCAATTTTTTTTTAGTGGCCTCACTTGTCCATTTCCTTAAGGGTAATAAAGTGTGGACCACTTTAGTATTATTTGGAACCCATGATAGAGATATTTAATGGTTTTATTCTTCAATGATTTTCCATTATCGAGAATATGGATGTAGGAATGCCATACCGTAAAAATAAGATGATTCATGATGAAGTTTGACATCGAGCACCCATTACATAGGTCAAAGGGACAAATTCCACCCACTTGGTGAAATATTCAGTAGCTATGATGATTTGGGTGTTTCCATAAGATAAAGTATGGGTAAGATTCCGTATTAAATCAAGTCTCCATTCGAAAATGGCCATGGGGTTATGATGGGTTGCAACGAATTTTTGATGGGGCATGGATGAAATTTACATACTTCGACAAAGTACACACTTCCGTACATAGTTACAACAATCAATTTCCATGGTAGGCCAATAGTATCCCACTCTAAAAATTTCTTGGGTAGAACCATCCTATTGGCGTGGGCTCTACACAACCCTTCATGCACCTCTTTAATCACTTGGGTGACTCTGTCTTATTGAGAAAATGTAATGATTCCCATCGTAGCCATGAAAATAGAGTGTACCTCCTAAGAGGGTATAGCGGGCTATCTGGTGGATAAGGATTTGTTTCTCTGAATGAGAGATGTCAAGAGGGAATGTGTTGTCTTTAAGGTAAGTAAAAATGGGCTCATACCATGGGGAATTGGGGGTGGCATAGAGTTTCAACAAAGAAAGGATTATCATTACTTTCCAAAGGTAATGCATATAGCATAGAACCTATGGTTTCCATAAGCGTTTGCATATATTTTTGTGCTCTTGGAATCTATTCAAACGTGATATGCACAAAATACTCTTTCAAATTTTTGACCAAATTCTTGTAAGGGATGAGCTTCTCATCCTTGAATTTGTACTCATCATTGACTTGTTTGATGATTAAATGTGAGTCACCAATGATCTTAACATGATGAATGTCCCATTTGATTGTAAGCTTCATCCCAATGAATGAGCACCTCATACTCTACAATATTATTCATGCAAGGAAAACCAAGGCAAAAATCTTGAGGTATGGGGTCATCAAAAGGAGTAATTAGTATGAAACCTACTCCTAAACCATGAAAAGTAAAAGATCCATCAAATTGTACCTGTCACATGATGGATTCCTCAATATATAGTAATGATGCATCTCGCAGATCCATAATAATAGGTTTTGTTCCTTATAAAGGTGCTTCTACTACTCCGATCAACAAGTACCTATCCCTTGACTGAATTTTGATACACAAACTCGATGTCAAATTCACTCAATAGAATGATTTAATCATCTAATCTACTCAAGCGAGGATGGGTTTAGACAAGAGGTATTTGATCAGGTTAAATTTTGATATAAGCTTGGTTTTAGTGTTTAACAAATAATGGTAGAGCTTTTGAAAGGTAAAAACAACACCAAAAAAGCTTTTTTGATTTGTGGATAGTTGAGATCATAAGAGATGAGAGTATGAATAAGATATTATATTGCTTTTTCTTTGTGACCGGGGTCATAATTGGTGAGAAGTGCACCAATAGTAAATTGAGTAACAAAAATATATAGCAGATTGGTTCACCAGAGTTGGGGTCATGAGAACAGGTAGATTGGACAAGTATTTCTTAACCGTAAAATGCTTGTTGTTGCCTTCAATCCCAAAATAAAGAAAACATCCTTTTTAGCATATGAGTGAATTAATGACATTTATCGCCAAGTTAGGAAATGAAACGATGAATAGCTTTGTATCTTTCCTTATAAGTTGCGTAGTTGTTTAATGTTTTTGGGATGAGGCATTTTAGTAATAACAAGAACTTTAGTAGGGTCTACCTAAATCCCTATTCATGATACAATAAAACCGAGTAACTTTCCCGAAAGCACGCTAAAAAACATTTCTTTGGGTTCAATTTGACTTTGTACTCCCACAAAGGCGTTATAATATATGTCGAGAAAATAGCAGGTGTTCGTCCCTCATCTTGGATTTTCTGAGGATATCATCCACATAGTCTTTCATGATGTCATGGATCATATCATGGAAAATGACCATCATTTCCCTTTGATAGGTTACTCCTACATTTTTAAGGCAAAATGACATTACTTGATAATGAAAGTTCCCCATGGAGTTATGATGGCCATCTTGTGTTGATCTTCATTGGCTATCTTGATCTGATTATAGCTTGAAAATCCATCCATAAGAGATAAAATTTCATATCCTGCAGTTGAATCAACAATCATATCGATATTAGGCAACGGAAAGTCATCCTTTGGGAATGCCTTATTTATGTCTCTAAAATTAGTATAGATTATGATTCCGATAGGCTTCTTTTGTACAAGGATGATATTTGATATCCATTTAGAGTAATCAATGGGTCAAATGAATCCTACCACGAGCAATCTTTCTAACTCTTCCTTAACTAGGAGATCCACCCTCGGGTGCATTTTTCTGAGATTTTGCTTGATGGGCTTGCATCTACGTGTACAACTAAGTTGTGTACTAAAAAAATTGGGTCCAAGAGTAACATATCCTTATAGGACCATGTGAACACATCTATAAATTCCCACAATAGCATGGGGAATGTTTTTTGTTCTCTCTCTGAGAGCGAAGCTCCCAACTTGACTATTTTTGGTTCATCTTCAATGCCAATGTTTATATCAATAGTCTCTTATACCAAAGTAATTTAAAAAAATCTTCCATACTTGTAGGATTGGGAGGAAGGTTGATATATTCATCTAAGGATGTCTACATGATATTTTCATCCTTGGCGTGGTCACTTTTATTATCCATTGATTTTTGTACATGTTTGTCTGTGGGCGCCTCTAAGAGGTTTTCACCTTTGTGTAACTTAGAGTTTGAATTTTGCTTTGAGGCTTTTCATTATAAATTTTTCCCTCTCCTTTTCTTAAATTTGGTTGACCATGAAACTCAGCTTCGTCTCTCAATTAGGTGCAAGTATCTAAGTCAATGTAAAAACCCCTTTTGTGATCTCTAATGGGGATTATATCTCGAATGCCCATGAATTATGCAATGGCTTCATCATTTTCAATGATATCTTATGGCACATGACGTTATTCATCTCATTTGACAAGGAAAGGGTAAATAAGATCAATTTTAGGTTCAAGAGGGGTTATGTTGAGGACAAAGTGTTATTCATGAATAGGTTCGTGGAGGCAAGATCCTTATATTGGCTATAATGGGAATCTGCATCGCTATCTAAATAGTAAGAGCTATCTTTTCACTCGGAACAAGTGGCATCTTGATTTTTGGGGTGTGATCCATAGGGTCAAGTTATGATGCCACACCTTTCCATCTTAACATTTGGGAGAGGGACTAGTTCTCATTACCCTTTCTCATTCCTTCCACATCCTATACCTTTGAGCCCATTGAATACATCATTCACTAGACTTCTCATACTCGGGGTTTGGTAGGAAGTGGGTTGAGTATCTTCTGGGACCCAATTCATAGGTTGATCCAACAATTTCTCTTCAGCTAAGCGACCCTCGGATAAAAATGACCCAATAATTTGCTCATCTCTAGGCCGTCCGAGATGATAGTTGGGCCGGCCTCTAGTTTTAGTTGAAAATGAGAGGTCTGAAAGTAAAAGGGCTTGTTGCACATTATACTCCTCACAATCATATTCCAGAACCTTCATCTCCCATGAATCAAAAGGCTAAGTTGATGTAGAGGCATCAGGGGTGCAAAAACTAAGGGAATCTGAATCTATTCAGGACTCCATGGCTTTAGATTGAAGAGGAACAACTATATCATCGAGGGACATGTATAGGCACTCTTACACATAAAACTATTGAGTGATTTATAATGAGTGAAGGGTTTTTATCTCCTTGTATCATGATAGTGTGCCCTCGTGTTTCAGTTTGATGCATTGATGGAATTTTTATGGTACGACTGCGCATGGCATGAATCCATGGTCACCTAGAAGCATATTGTATGGGAGTTCCAAGTCCAGGACATGAAACTTTGTGTGATGAAAAGTGGGTCTGACTTCCATGGGTAATGTGATTGTGCCAACTAACTCTCTTTCTACATTTTCATAAGTGGTTATGGTAATGATGTGGGACTTGAGGTCTTCTTCAATATGTCCCAATTTCTTAACTAATTTCAATGTGCATATATTCAATCCTGATCCATTGTCCATAAGCACCCGTTTTATCTTTCGATAGGTAACAAATACCTCAATATACAAGGGGATATTATTCATTGGATCTTCAATAGGGATCTCCTTATGATTAGAGGAAATGTTCTTAGTTGATACAATATTGGCTATGGAAGGTTGAAGATGCGTAGGATCTACTTCTAATGGCACTCCTGACCCCTGAAGAGTTTTGTACAAAATGTCCTTATGTACATTCGATATTTTGAGGAGATCCAAGATTGAAATCTTGGAAGATGTCTTCTCAATCTATTCTAAAAGGTTGTACCTACCATTTTGGGGTTGACAGAGAGGGTTCAAGAATCATGAAGCGGGCACGCCTTGTTACCATAGCACAATCCTTTCCCTTGATTCGAATGGTGTTCACATGGTCACTAAGAGAGCAGATACATCTAATGAGTGAATCATAATGATTATTGTCCTTCTTGGTACATAGATAATTCACCACTTTATAACTCTAGGATGACTCTCCTTGATCCAACTTGTGTTCCTCGACTTATCGTGTTTAGGAAATGGTTCTTTTTATATACCCATATTTTCATTAGGCATTTCATTTTTTTCTAGGTTTTCCACTTATATCTCCCCATTTTGGATGAGGTCTTGGATGTAGTGATGAATTCATAGACATTTGTCTTTTTTGTGTCCCTCGACATGATGTAATTCATAATAGTCATGCTCTTTGTACCATGATGGTTTTAGAGCATTTTCATCAAAGGGTTGTGTCATGGGATAATTCACCATGTGAGCTGCATCCAATTGTTTCAATATGACCAAAAACGGCTCATTAATAGGAGTGAACATTCTAAATTTAGGTTGTGGTTGAATAGGTCCTTTGGTTAGTTTAAGTGGTAAACCGGTTTGAACCATTTGCACGCGTTTGGAATCTTTGATTCTGTCTCCTACCATGTTCTTGTTTTTGTTGAATATTTTCAGATTTTCCATAGGTTTAATGCCTTGGTTATCTTTAGAGTGTGATTTAAGAGTTCCTTTGGCAATAAGGGCTTCCTCTATTTGAATTCCCTTCTAAATAACCTCCTCGAAAGTGTGAACACAATGCATTTGTAGGTGGAAAGAGATGTCTGGATTTTGATTAGGCACAAATATACTCATAAGTTGCTTTTCAGGGACTCGTATACACTAGAAGCGATCGGCTATCCCTCTCCATCATTGTAGGAAGCTAGAAAATATTTCATTTAGACGTTGTTTAGTAGCACACAATTTTGTCTTGGTTATGTTTCTTTCTATATTGTACGAGAAGTGTCATATAAATCTTTCGCCGATTCAAGCCATGTAAAAATAGATCCACGAGGTAAGAAAGTAAACCATACTAAGGATTTCCCCCTAGAATCTTTAGAAAGAGTTGTATGAGGTATTTCTCACTATAGGCCACTCCTTATATGCCATATAAAAATCTATTACATGGTCTCGTGGATCACCCCTTCCCTTTGTATCTATCAAATTTTGGCATTTCAAAATTTTTAGGGAAGGGTTGAAGCATCATTGTTTTATCAAATGGATAGTGACATAAATCTTCATATTTATATTTTCTACTATTCCCCACAGTACTCTCTTAGAGGCTTGTAAGTGTCACTTTCATAGATTGCATTTCTTGAGTGAGTAATTGTTCTTTGGTAGGAGGAGCAAGGATATATATACAATGATGTTCCATATTATCTTCTCCCGATTATCTAGTTGAAGTTTACTAATTTTGACCTTAGGTTTTTTTATTTTGGACATTCTTGTTTTCTCCTATTTATACATGAGAATTTAACAAGGATAATTATTGACTAATGTTGCAATTTTTTTGCTGAATAGTGACTTATTCTTCAAAAGGTTCCTCTTATTCTTCATAATCTTTGTGGAGGTTGTTCAACATTTTCTTGTTCTATCCTGAGTTTACATGGTACTTTAAGGAAAGGTACTCTATATCCCTCCATATTATTGTTTCCTACATTAGAAGTAGAAGCATTCCCGCATTAAGATAGAATCCATATTAATAAGGGCTTTATCCTCTTCATTAGCATCATTTGTAGGTTTGATTGTTTCTTGTTCAATAGGAATATTGGCTCCCAATTCTACAACTCGTGCCAACACCTTCTAACAAGGTGGGATCAAAGTTAAACTTCACATGTGGGGATTCCAACTCATCACCATTTTGGTCTATCATTTCTTCTACCTCTTTTTCTGTGGAAAATAAAGGCCCAAGATCATGGCCAATAAAAGGGTTTGACCCTTGTTTGTTTGAGGCTTCCCAAGTTTGCACTTGTCTGGTTTCTAAAGTCTGTCTTTTGAGTCCTAATCGTGTTTTAGGAGCCATAATGTGTAATAGGTTCACTAAGGTATCTGTGAATGTGCTCAAATATTTTCTATCAAACCTAAGTGAAATGTAAAAATAATGTTAAGAATATGAATGATTATAATGAATGTTAAAGTACCAATGTGATAAAGTGATGGCCTAAAAATGCACAAGTCAACAGTGATGCAATGTTTTGGTACTAAGCCTATCAATCAAATGAAAAAATTCTTAGGTTTGTTTCAAAAAGGTAGTCGATGTCGTAAAATAATTAACAAGATGTCCCTAATTATGTTGAGTTCAAAGACATGAACAAGGTGTAAGTAATAACAAGAAGTTAATGCGACCTCCTAACAAGGTATACTAGAAGCAAGCCCAAATTCAATCAATATCTATATCTCAAAAAGTGTGAGTTACAATTGTGAGTGACATAACAATTGTACCAAGATATGCTAACCAAAATTTCTAAAAAGTAAGGTATTGATATCAAGATGATATTGATATAACACACACAAGTGGTAACACGTAACACTTTTCAAAATCAAGGTAGTAATGGAATTAAACTAAAAGCTTATATTATAACTAAGAATTAGTAAAATGTGTATAACATAACCTTAGAATGAAGATATTTAGGTCAATTTTACAAGAAACAAGACGTAAATTAAAAAATTGTAATGATACGATATAAACAAGGTAACATTTTCAAGGAAGTTCAAGACGATGAACCAAACCTAACTATGATGATGATCCTGATGTGGGTATCAAGATATTTAATTATGAATACGTCTCCACACACTTTAGATGTTTAATTACCCAACCAAAAACATGGATGGGTGTAAACAAACAAAAAAGTGGCATAAACAATCAATTGATAACACAAAGGTAATCACTCTTCTTTTGATCAACAAAGTTTCAAAAGAAAGTGAAGGAAGTAGATCAAAATGGGGGTGAAAAATGTTGGCTTTACTTTGGAAGATTTTCACCTCACCTTAAGGCAAGTGAAAAACTAAGAAAAATTAGTGCTTCCCACGTTTTGTGATGAATGATGGCTCACAACTCAAAAACTATTTTGAAATGGTCAAAGTGAGCTCTTGGCCAAAAATATATTCCTAGGTGGTTCTCTCAACTAGGTGTTACAAAGTTGTCTTAAATGAGATCGATTTACCCAAATAGTCATGATGAATAATTTGGGAGTATCTTGGCTTTACTTTACCCCCTTCAAGTCCATTGGGAAACAAGTGTGTCCACATGTAGTTTCACTCGTGTCGTCATATGAAAAACTGGTAACACTAACTCACAAAGAAAAACTAGTCAAGTAGGTTGTGTCGAGCACTTCCCATTTGTTGGGCTTTAGATTTGTAGTTGGAATGAAACCATAGTCTAAGGAAAAGAAAGTCCCTCCTCTTTAATGGTAGAGGTTCCCTTATTGAAAGCAGGGGAAAACCTATGTACAAATGCATAGTCATTCATTCAATGGTTGTTTATCGATATCCTAAAAGTGTTTTATGCTTGGAAAGTTATCAATACATGAGGATGGAAGACTTGAAGAGAGGAGGGAGGCAATTGAAGACAATAATTTTAGGGAAAAGAAGTGGCAGAGAAAACCCTTATATTTATTGTGCAAATGAGATATAGAGTAGAACCATTCACATTTATAATGGGCAAAATCTTTAGACTCAAATTATAGAGATTGTATGAACTGGAATACAATGTTTCTAAGCATGCAAGGATTAAATGATTCATAGATCAAAACCGAAGGAAAGCGAAAGAAGAAAAAAAAGGGAAAACCTTTGTATTGATTTCTTCCAATTCGAAATAACAATTCCATAATATAAAAATTCCCAACCCATACAATGTCTTTGAAAGCTCATGATATAGCTCACAAGAAATGGTTACAACTTCCTTGAGCAAGAAAGAAACCGTAATGAAATTATTTTTTTAATTCGGATCATGAGCAACAATATAACACCAAATAACACAATATCTCAGAATAATGATCTCAATATGCAATTAGAATAGCTTCGCCACTTCAAGGGGGCAACCTCCAAACCATACAATAATACTCAAATGCTTCAATGATCATGAATTACTACCTACAATCCCCTATATATACTATTCATATGCTATGGCCATCACCAAGGCTGACCTACTAAGCATGAGAAAGTATAAATGATATAATAAAATGATATGGTAAGCCACAAGTCAGCTACTCGATTCCTAATACAAGAAATAGGTTAAGGGCATAGCATTCCCTTCCCCTTAAAAGAAACATTGTCCCCAATGTTGAGAAGCTCTGGGTGCTATTGCAAGAATGTTATATCTTCCCATGTTGCATCTTCATCGTCCATATTCTTCCACTTGATCAAGTACTCAGTAATAACCCTTGTCCTCAATATTTTAGTGTGTGTTTGAAGGATGCATTCAGGTTCCAAGATGACCCTCCCCTCCTCATTGAGCTCAGGTAACACTATTTGGGCTGATAATCTCTATCCAATTACTTTCTTTAGGCAAGAAACATGAAAGAATGGATGTATTCTTGTGGATTGTGGAAGTTCTAATTTTTATGCTATAGTACCAATCTTCTCGCAATACTTGATAAGGGCCATAATAATTTGGTGAATTTTTTTATTATTTTGTTGTTGTTTCAAAGACATTTGCTTATATGGCTATAACCGCACAAAACCCAATCACCGACTTCAAAATGCCTTTCCATGTGATGTTGATCAGCCTGTTGCTTCATGCAATTTTGTGCCATGACCAAGTTATCTTTGAGACTAGAGAGGACCTCTTGTTGATATTGAATGTGTTCTTCTACTACTCTAACCCGTGGTTTTCCTCTCAATGATGATGTGATGGATGGTGGATGGTACCCATAGAGTGCCAAAAAAGGAGACATTTTAGATGAAGTATGGAAGGAAGTGTTATACCACCATTCTACAAGTGGTAACCATTGGACCCATCTTTCTTGTTTATCTGACGTAAAGCAATGAAGATATCCCTCCAAACACTTATTTACAGCTTTTGTTTGCTCATCGATTGGGATTGATAAGAAGAGCTATGAGCTAACTGATTAACCAAACATGAGAATAAATCACCCAAACATTGCTAGTAAATATAGGGTCTCCATCACTTACTATAATCTTCGAGTGTCCCATGAAGCTTTTGAACTTGTGTCCATAAAGGTTTTTATTACCATGCTTGTAGCAAATGGGTGTGCCAAGGAAAAAAATGAGCATATTTGGTGAGTCTATCCACCACAACCATGATGAAATTTTTTCTTTCGAGTTTAGGAAATCTTGTGATAAAGTCCATGGAAACCTCTTCCCACTACTAGCTAGGAATAAATATAGGTTGTAGAAGACCCGGGATCAAACTATTTCACCCTTATTTTGCTGAAAAACCATGCATTCTACCACAATTTTTGGACATACGCTTTGAGCCCTTCCCAAAAGAAATTTTGTTTGACTCGATGATAATTTTTCAGAATCTAGAGTGCCCCCTCTTTGGAGAAGAGTGAAGCTCAGATAAAATACTATTTTTAAGAGTGGAGTTCTTACATAGGTATAATATATCTTTATACCATAAAGCATCCCCTTTCAATACAAATTTTTCAGACATGCTTGGATCATTTTGGAGATGATGAATGAGTTTTTGTGTGGTTGGGTAATTTCCCCATTCAGACCTTGCCTCATCCATCCAATCTTCCTGTAATATGGATATGACACATAACAAGGCTGCAATTGAGTCATCTTTCCACTATAGAGCATCCAAAACTACATTCTCCTTCCCTTTCTTATAGATGATCTCAAAATCATATCCCAACATCTTGGAGACCCATTTTTGTTGTTCTTCAGATGATAAATGCTGCTCCAAGAAGTATTTCAGACTATCATGATCTGTCTTAACTTTAAAGTGTCTTCCTATGAGATATGGTCTCCATTGCTTTCTTGCATGAAGTATGGCTAGCATTTCCTTCTCATAATTCAGATTGGAATGATTCTTACCATTGAATTGACTACTCAAAAAGGAAATATGAAGGCCTTCTTACATGATAACATCCCCCATACCAACCCCCGATGCATCACACTCAACAATGAATGTTTTCAAAAATCTGGAGTAGCCAAGACTGGAGTGGTGCACATGGCCTCCTTTAGTTTCTCGAATGCTTTGGTTGCATCCTCACTCCAATGGAAGGAATCCTTCTTTAATAAAGCTATGAGAGGTGCAGCTATGCTTCCATAATGCCTTACAAATCTTCGGTAATAACCTGTAAGCCCCAAAAATCCTCGTAGATTCTTTAGGGTTTTTGGAACCTTCCATTCCATCATGGCTTTGATCTTATTAGGATCCACTTTAACCCCTTCATGAGAGACAATGTGACCCAAATATTCAACCACCTTAAGTCCAAAAGAACACTTAGAGGGATTTACATAAAGTTGATGTTGCTCAAGGGTTTCCAAAACATTATTTACATGATGTAAATGTTCCTCCCATGTTTTGTTATAAATTAATATATCATAGAAAAAAACTAAGACAAAATTCTACATGAATGACTTAAAAATAGAGTTCATCAAACTTTGAAATGTAGAAGGTGCATTTGTGATTCCAAAAGGCATTACTAGGAATTCATAATGGCTTTCATGTGTTCAAAAGGTGGTTTTATGAACATCCTCATCCTTGATTCTGATTTGGTGGTATCCTCGAACGAAGATCAAGCTTTATAAAATAAACATCACCATGCAAATCATCAATAACAGGGAATAGGAAACTTATCTTTGATTGTGTACTTATTAAGTTCCCTATAATCAGGACACATACGTCACATGTCATCTTTCTTATGTACCATCACTATTGGAAAAGAATAAGCACTCTAACTATGGTGGATGATTCCTGCTTCCAAGATCTCTTGTACAATATTCTCGATTTCACTCTTTTGCACATATGGGTACCTATAAGGTCTGATGTTAGGAGGTTCACTTCCATGTAATAACTGAATAGCATGATCATGATATCTCTTTGGAGGTAAGCCATTTGGTATATTTTCAAATACAATAGAGTGTACATCCAACACTACTTGCATATCTGATGGTATAATGTCCTTAGAATGATGAGCCTCCAATGAAAAGAGTTGTGCCACAAATCCCTCTGCACCATTTTTTAGCATTTTTTGCATTTGATGAGAACTTACTATTTGTGGAGACTTTCTCGTAAGCCTCTTAGCTCAAAAGTCCTTCCTTCAGAGTGAAATCACATGACCAAGTCTTGGAAGTTCATCTCAATGGTTCCCAAAGTGGTAAGCCATTGAACCCCTAACACAATGTCCGATCCATGTATCTGTAATTGTAACTCTTCGGTGAAGATTTTCCATGTAACATTACGACAACTCTTCTACCTTTGAGCACATAACCATTGATACCATATGAATTGGTCAGGTTTGAGATACAAAGATGCCATGGTCACCTTTTGTCCTGATGGAATCGATGTAGTTCAAAGAAATTCTCCATTTGGTTGATCCAATTGAGTGGACCCTTTCCATCAAACTTGCACATCTCCACTTTTATAAACATAGTATAGGACTAAAGAGTGCTTGTATTTGGATTATGCACACTCGAAGATCCACTCTGGCTCATGTGTCTATTATGTTGACCTGAGGATCCACCTTGATTGACATAAGTATGATTACCCATCATATGCATACTGAATTTTTCATGAAATCCTCTAATATATGTCCAATCCTATCCACATCTTCTTTTCTCGCCCACCCTAGATTCGAGGTCCACAGTTAAACTCAAGTTGGCTTACTTTATGGTCTATTGAAGTAAACCCTAACCCTGAGGAATTTGTAGTTATATCTTCTGTCTCCAACTCCTCAACTACTATCTTATCCTTTTTTTTGTGCTTTACCAAGAGTGATGGGATTTTTTTTTCCCCTTATGGAAGGCCCCGCCATGATGCCCCAAAATAGTAGGATGTAGGGATCACACAAATTTTAGGGTTTTGGATTTCGATAAGAATTCGAAAAATATAAAAACTTAAAGAATAAACCCCAAATAATTTTTGTTTTTCTTTATAAAAATGTAAAAATTTTGAAAACATTCTACAATTTGCACCCTAGGAAGAAAGCTTATGAAAAACCCTAAATTTGTAATAACTTTTGTAAAAAAAATATAAAAAGTCTAAAATTTTCAGGGAACCTTACTTGAAATGTTTCAAAATATGGTAAAAATATCTCCCACCAATTCATTCTAGTTCATGATATATGGTGGAAACAAAAATTAGGATTTTTGCCCTAATTTCAGCCAAGATTATAGTTCTAATACAAATTGTAATGAAAATACTTGTATAATTCAGATCATGAGAAGCAATATAACACAAAATAACACAATATTCCGAATAATGATCTCAAAGATGCAATTAGAATAGCTTCGCCACTTCGAGGGGCAACCTCCAAACCATACAATAATATTCAAATGCTCTAACGATCATGAATTACTACCTACAATCCCCTATATATATTATTCATATGTTATGGCCATCACCAAGGCTGACCTACTCAAAGATGAGAAAGTATAAATGATATAATAAAATTATATGGTAAGCCACAAGTCAGCTACTCATATCCTAATACAAGCAATAGGTTAAGGGCGTAGCAGAAACAATTACAACTTATTCCAATCATCTACACCCTTTTGAATTATTGAAAACGTAAAGAAACGTTAATGGAAAAAATACCGCTTTTTAAATATATGGTTATTGCTTATTTGTGATGCCCGGTTAAAACAACCCACTTGAGACCCATGAACAACCTAGGTTTAGCTAGAAAATTATGGAATAATTTTTTTATTAGGAGTTAACGACCAAAGTCTCGAAGACAATTAAATTCAACTGATAATTTTTCCCATTATAATAATTACTAATTTCTCATTATAGAGCAACAAGTGCAATAGGTCCACCCTAGCTCAAATCTCTCTAGGGATTAATTTAATTACTGATTTCATTGACATTTTAGCTAAATATTCCCTGATTAAATTTTAGGGTTAAGGGACCCAAAACAATTAAATACCCAAGGTAATTAATTTCCACCAGATCAAGACAAGAGTAGGGTTTAAATTACAGTGAGGGAAAGAACACATAAATAAAGTCAACAGAGCAAGGTCTCACTTACCCACTCCCAACACTTGATTGAGAGTGTCTACCCCCAGGTTGCTAGGTAGCAACTACCACTAATAGATTCTGGAACAACTCAAATCCACAAGAACAAACTTCTCTTTTATTAACAATTCCCAGAGGTCACAAGGTCCAAAACTTAGGGCTAGAAGTTTCAGTTAGGTTTAGGGAGCAATTTTCCCCCATACCCAACTCTCTAACATGATCAAATTTTCAACTGAATATGTATCCTTTTTAACACTTCCAAAATTCCCTAAACCATTCCCAATGGATAGGAATTTTTCTCACCTTTCCAGTGATATAAAGAAGTCCTCCTAACTCCTTATAGAACTCAGAATATGAGTGGGTGAAGTTCTTAGGTCAAATTTTACCCAAGAGGACACATGTCAAGAGGAGGGGAAAGTACCTCCAATGGGTAGGCGGGTTGCAGGGGCGGCTTGGGGAATTTTTCCCATCACGCAGGCACAAATGCAAAGTTTCTTCCGAACCTCCGTGGGTCCCTTTGGTGGACATGTGTTGAGTCCTGGCACAAAGCAGAGAGGGGAAGGGAATTGGTGGAGAGGTGTGACAATTTAGTGCATTGCACCCGATGAAGGAAAAAAGGGAGAAAGGGACGTGTGGGTCTATGCACCCATAGAAGAAGAAAATCCCGAGGTGGGGGTGGTGATGTGGGGCCGTGGGGAATCTTGTTGAAAATTTTACCAAGGCCAAAAACCAAAGAAATTAAAGGGGTCCTCCTCCCATCCACCGCCACCGCCAAGGTGCCATGTGGCACCTTCTCATTAGTCATGGCCAGTGGAGGAAAATGGAAAATTTTACCCAAACCTAAATTTTTCCAAAAAATTTTCTAAGGCCAAAATGACGGGAAATTTTTTGGTTGCGGGCCCACCAGGGAAAATTTTTCCCGCCAAGGCACAAAAACTTCAAAGTGCCATAACTTGAGCTAGAAATCTCAATTTTGGGAAAACGAGGAATTTTTGGAAATCTCTTGACACCCTCGTTGCATAAGAAACATAAATTTTACTTTTATATAATTTTTAAAGGGTAAATTTTTAAAACAGGATTTGCAGGCTTATAATTAGTGAACTGGCAATTTACAACTTCTCAATTTGGTTAAATTAGATCTCCTCCTTCACTCAACATGTCAAATAGACATGGAGGACTGGTCTAGGGAGGGTTTAGAGTGTTTTTGGAAAGTTAATTTGTTCAATTGATTCAAAATTGTATTTTTCCAACAAGTGACAGAAACGACTGTTGGAGGGATCATTTTCAAATTAGCAATGGTTAAGTTGTTTTCTTGAGATTTATTTGTCAATTTGAATTCCTAAATGTCTTAGCATACTAATCTATAACATTTTTAAGTTGATTGTTAAGTGCAGGTCTGAACTATATAATTTGATTGCATTCCTTTTGCCAGTTTAAAATTATACACAATGTCAGTGATCAGTTTCTTTGAAGGAGTTATTTATCAGTTTTGTCCTATAGGTATGGTATTTAATACCTAAACTAATCCATTACCTTCATTTGATTCTAACAATTCATTTCCAAGTTAAATTACAAGTTCTGATTTCAATTTTAATATAATTCCAAGGATGCAAAAACAACATACTTCCTTCCTACGCATTCTTCTTTCCAACAGAGATTTTAATTCACAATAGCAATTCAATTTCAATACAGTCATGCAAGTTTGAGAAGGTAGGGCATTCCTTTATTGACTTCCAACAACAACTTTACAACTTATCTCTTTCTTTTAGCTTCAAAATACAATATACAATACATATAACCATTTTTCACATTCCTTTTCAAAACAGAGAATGGAATATAACTCTCTACATTTCACATTTCAATTTCAATCTTTCCTCATCAATACAAGAAACTTCTCATTTACAATAATTATACAAATCATCCACTTCAAAGTGGGAAAGGATTACAATTAAAAGGGTATTCACAAGGGACTGTCAAACTATATTTTTCCATTGCTCTAGAATAGCAGCATGCTCATTTTCTCTTTTCTCCAAGTTGATCACAACAAAGAGGGGGAAAGGAAATGCTCTCCACCCAACCAAGACATCCAATGAAAGGATAATCCTTCCTTCATCATTGGCCCCTGAGCCCCAACCAAAGTACAATACTAGATGTAATTCAACCCATGGCAACAACTGGCTTCCACAACACAACATTCTTTCACACATGCACATGTCAATATAAAACATAACTCAATACAAAATAGTAGTTTACAACTGTAATAGCAAACATTCAAATCACAACTCAGGCTTGATCATGCAAGCCAAAGGAGCAAGGACTATGGGGGAAGCTACTTATGCCTCCCAATTGGGAATTTGGGCATCCACCTATAATCATACCACCAATATAACATATCATATCCCATAAACCTTATGCCTCCCAACCCCTCCTTATGCCCCCACAAATTTTCCCTTATGCCCCCACAAGTAAGAAATGCAAGCTATTTCTTTTCCATGGTGGATCCCAAACCCAAAACTCCCTCCAAAAAACTCTGATGCCCATGGCATTCCCTTATGCCCCCCACATGGATTCCCCATAGCCTTCTCCTACACCTTCCCTAAGGTAGTCTACCCAACCAGCCAACAAAAGAAATAAAACATTCTCCATACACACAACTCAACAAGAAAATAACAGCAATAAAAGAAGGAATAAACTCCTACCTCTCCATGGAAGGATTTTCTCCATAGCAAGCTTTGAATGTCAAAAATATAGTCCCAAAACAATAGTGCCAAAGTATCAAATGCTCTCCAATCTCCTCCAAATCAACAAGAGCTCTAATCATAGAAAAAATGCACCCCCAAGGATGAATGCAAAGAGGTTCAATAACCAAGCAACAATCTTCACCAAAGCTTCTCCAAAGTAAGAGTTCCAATCACAAGAAAAATGCACCCAAGGAAGCATGCAAAATGTTTCAACAACCCCCAAAACAAGAAGAGAGTTTGAATTAAATAGAAGAGGGAGAGAAGAGGATGATGTGGATCCATGTAGGATGCCACACCAAACATCCACCAATTCAAACACAAAAGACAAAAATCCATTCTCCCAAGCACAATAAAGAGGTGGGTGAAAAATGACAAGTTACTTGCACACTCAAAAGAGCCCACACCTCAAGGGACAAAAATTTAAATGAAATGTAAGAGAGTGCAATCCAAAACAAGAAAAATGATGAATAAAATGCATTTTAAAAGTCACAAATCACATCTCCATCCATAAGTATGGTTGGTATATTAAATTTAGAGGTATGGGACAAGTTTTTCTTGTCCCACAAGCCTCTAAAAACAGATCCCAAGGACAATTTCGAATTTTTCATGGAGGTGGAGTGTTTCATACTGCAAAATAGACTTAAATATACTCTTACACAAACCAACGACTTCCATTATTATTTTCCCACATCCCCATTTGATTTATTTAAATTTTAATCATAAGATTTCCACATTAAATACATACAACAATAACATTTTACCACATTAATAAAATACACAAACCCATGGTTAGATGTAAATATGATCCCCCTATGGGAATCTCTAACAAAATACAACACACACACAAAACAAGCTGCCATGGTGACCTTGTCGAATTTACCTAGGATTCCACTTTAGTTAGTCTCCAATCCCCAATGTTTGTTGTGATATTTTAAACCTAAAAACACAAATACCTCCTTCAACCTCATGGCCATATCAGAACGTCCAAAATGAATATATAACAAAATCACAAAATCATCTATACATATGAATCACAACAATCACCAAGGCAATCAACGAAATCATTTACAATTTATATCGACAACTATATCATCATCAAATAATTTTTCCTTTTCTAGGTTTACTCATAATCTCCAAAATCACATGTCTGAATAACTTCCATTAAACATCCATGTCAATAGTATATCATCATCCACATGTGAGTGTCTCTAATAATCACCATGCATTATATATAATCAGATTCGACAATAATCCAGGATCTGACATCTAACACCATACTAAATCAAAACTATTAAAATGTCTGTCATATAGTCTACAGTCTCATGATCAGTAATAAAAGGTGCCAAAGGGAAGTGGGCACTACATCCCCCTCCCCTTAGACTTGACTTCCTCCTAGAAGTCACAAGGAAGAGAGATAGGAATAACTGTAATAGAAAAGGGATCACTCCCATTATGGGATTGTTTGCTTTAACAAGTGTGGGTCTACAGAACTCCAGTTTGGTCCAATATAATTTAACAAGAAGAGTTCCAAAAGATCATCAAGAGTAACCACCAAGTAAGGGAATTACAGGAAAATTTCCATAACTTGAGATGACCACACAGTTTCCCACTGATACACATACCATATTAACCAAAATTGAGGTTTCCACTAGGGTTAAATTAGGATTTCATAGTTTTTGTTTAGACCAGGCTAGCAAAAATCAACCATGGCCAAGATTGCATGAGGAAAAATTCTACTCAAGGTCCACAATTTTGAGGATCACAAAGGATGAGGTGGATCAACAAGGACACCTAAATCAGAAAACATTTACAATCAAGGAACTAATCAAGGAAAGCACTTCTATAACTTGAGAGGGCACAATTAACTTTTCATGGTAATACTAAGAAAATTCATGACCACAAGGTTTCCTATAGTCTGATTTTTTTACACTTTTGTTTTAAGAATCGAACACACCAAACAACCAAACTAAAGAAGTCAACCATTTAGCAAAATAAAATATATACATATACATTTATATCTCCCCTAACAACTAACATAACAATACAAGTACCATACCTTATATCACAATGAGATTTATTTATCTTATTTCCTACTCAAGCTTAGAATAACCATAAAGGGAGCACAAGAAACATCAAGGACCACTCAAGGTTGCTAGGGAGAAGAACAAGTAACACGGGGTCCAATCAAATCCAAGGGTGAATCACATCATCTTGCACTTTCCATCCTAATGGGAAAAAGGGCTACAACAACAAGGTGACCCAAGAAAATATGAGGAAAATAAGACTTCCCGAAGTTATTTTATATCCTTAACATATGTTGCCTTAAAATTACAATAATTAGGTCTCTAAGGACAAGATAACACACAAGGATGTTGCTTCTCAAACAACAAATAAGTCTCAATCCCAAAAGGACCACAACTCACATCTGTCGAGCTATGGGATGATAAGGGTGTGATGACCCAAAACTCCCACAAGAAAGGTACATACATCCATGGCAAGAAGTAATAAGCAACTAGAACACATTACTATCCACCGGGTGTTTCACAATTTTAGGTAGGTGAAAAAACTACAAGTTCAACTATATATTGCACTCAATACACATAAATTTTACCCATTTTATAAATCAACTTATTAAGTCAAAATTTATAGCTTTTCTTGATAAGAACATTCCTTTCATGCTTCCTTAGTTACAAATTTCTTTCTATTATGACATCATCAGTTTACGTTATAAAAATCACCACTAAGGTGGGCATGATGTCTCACCATTCTGTATAGGTAGAGAGCATTTAGTTTACTTGCAAGGAAGGTGGATGGACAAGATTTCCTTCTATTCTTCTACATGGTTTTTATTTCTTCTATTAATCTACCAAGGGTACAACAAGGATCACTTCCCTTTTTCTATGCTCCAGTTAAGTTCCAAGGTCAAATCTCCTTAATTATAGTTTTATGGTATTTTTCTTGAGTCATCTTATCAATCAAATTTTGATGAGAATGATGGTTCAAACACATCACAAAATTACTTTTATGGGAAGGAGATACAAATCAACACACCACATTTTGATTCTAAAGGAACAAGAGACATTCAACATAGAAAACACATTATTAATTTTTCTGTAAGAACTAGGAAACAATGAACCAACATGAATCACACCAAGATTTCAAAAATTCACTGAATAATTTCAAGCATCATTAAACATTCTTAGTGGGTCTCCACAAGTTTCATAAGAAATTTTCAAGAAAGGCTCATTAAAGAGGTATAATCTTACTTTTATGAATCTATTAAGGTTTAACAAAAAAATTGTGGTTTAGGATGGTAACATTTTTCTCCCCTAATAACCAAAGAAGGTTTTCCAATCAATACTCATGTCCCCACAAGATACCACCAGCCAAGCAACCAGATGACAATGCAACTTTACTCCAAGGAACCACATCCACACTAAAAGGCATCCAATGCAATGGGGCAACCAAATAATTCACCAAATCATGAACTTAACAACCAAGAGTTACAATTTTTTTTTAAAGAGGAAGTAAAATATAAGCACCATCGAGATTATCTATTAAGATCTACCAGGACTAAAATTTCTAAGAGAAATATCTAGAAGACCCAAAGCATCCATAAGTGTTTCCAAGTAACCTAAAGATTAATAGGTCATAGAATGTTATTCATAGTAAAGGAAATTTAAGGTAAGGGTAAAATTATTTATAAGTCAAGAGAGTAAAACAAGTACACTTAAATAAACACACTGCCTGAAAGGCTTAAATCTATCCATAATTACCAAGATGCATACATTACATGAGTCAAAACTTTCTATGATACAACCAGGAACCCAAGATACAATTTAACATGCCATTGATGAAAAGTCACTATCAAAACAAACACTTTTCTAGTAACATTTACAGTCAACCAAAGGAAATCCAATCCTAACAAAATCTAAAATCCCATAATTAAACACTTCTACTCTGATGAGGGTCAAGCTCTTACTAGATTGAAATAGAATCACCACTACCATTGTCGATCGCCCTCTGACCATGCTACACAACAAACTTTCTTTCTAGCAAAGGTCAAGAAACAAAAAGGGTCGCTCTAAGACCTTAGAAAAATCAAGATTCCGTGCATCCATAAGCAAGGAATGAATTTAAGCACCTAAAAGGACCTTAAAGACACCCAGGGTGTACCCCCATATGATAATTGTCACCATACATGAAGCATATAACCAACTCAACAAAATGCAAAAAGTTAACCACCGAACGTTTAACCAAGTATCCAACAACATCATGAGCTCCGAGTCATAAATAAAATAAAGTCCAAGAAATATTGGCAATCAATAAAAGTGGCTAAGTAGTTGCATTTCAAAGTTTGAAAGTTCTTGTAAGAATTATAATTAAATAAAAGATTCTCGAGCTTATTAATCCAATCATAAAATAAGATGCTGGTCCTTGATAAAATACACAAGATTACGAATGTAAAACACAAAATTTAACACCACATTCAATCCACAGCATTTCATGGCCGCCAATAGGGGTACTCTTCCTCGAGGTTAGTTCCAAGAATACATACACAGGATTGGGTCCTAGATGGAACCCAAACTTAGTGTCCACCGTCTCATATGGGTAATAACATGGAAAACTGACAACCGGACCCTCTTTCTGAACCACTCAAGGAAGGAAGCTCTAAACAACTTCTAATTAACTCTTCCTAACCCAGAACACAACCACTACTATCCAACCACAAGGATCACATCATACAACTCATCATTCCAACAACTCCAATAAGGAAGGGTCTCAAAAAGGGCTTAATGCATCATACAATTAAATCAAGTTTTAGGACTTGTAAAACAACACATTTTCAAAAGGGAACCGAGTTTCCATTATACTAGAAGTTCACAAATTCAATTTAATCTAACATTCTTAGTTACCCCGGGTTTAGACAAAATGTCACTAAGCAAGCACAACAACTCAAATTAAAACAACAATTCAATTTAATCGACATTATTTTACCAATTAAAACATGGGCCATTTTATTTTCTTTTACAACTTCAAATTTGGGCCACCCATGTGGGAGAAATTGATTAGAGTGGGCCTACAAACACCTCTTACATTATTTTCCTTTGAAGTAGTGCTAGGATGACATGTGGAGAGCTCCACCGGTTCCTTTATACTTAGCCAATTCAGGCCAATTTTCTGCTTGACTTATGTTGACCCCTAGACACATGGAGGGTTGGTGCTCATTTGAGTTTCTACTTTGGAAATGCCCTTGAAGCTGCGTTGAGATGACACGTGTCTCCTTCCACCGGTCTTGGAATTTTGAACAGCCAACTCTGCCTTCATATTAAATTTAACCATGTGGCAAGCTAGCGCTACTTAGAGACTGACCCTTTTATTTTACTTCCAAAATGGCATCCTTAAGGCATGTGGAAGATTCCACCAACCCACCCACACTTAGTCAATTTAACGATCAAATTTTTCCCTTTTAGGCCTAGGACATGTGGAGAACTAGTGAAAGTTTTGATAACTTCTCCCAACTTTAAATCTTGAATTTTAGCCAATGACGCAGTGTCACCGTCTGTTGAACCTTCCATACTTAGCTGATTTTAGCTTGTTTTGTCTTCATTTTGTACCTGGGACACACAGAAAGCCTACGCTTATTTGAGGACTATCCCTTGGACCCTTCCCCTAGAGTTACGCCATTTGGACATATGGAGGCTTCCATTGAACCTTGAAATATGGCCAAACCGTATCCAATCAAAGATATTCACGTATTACCCATGGAATCTGGGGAAAAAATTAATGGGGAAAATACACCTGTCATTCCCGACTACAGAAGAAAATAAAAATAAAAATAAGGAAAGGAACTTCACCATATGCCCGACTTTCAAATTTTTCTCCATGAATAGGAAAACTACAAACATTAATAAGCTCGACATGATTTAATACTCTAAGATATAGACTCTAAATTTTGAAACTTGACTTCAAAGAGCGGAATTTTTGGCCGACAACCTGTTTGCTCTTTTTGGGGATGACTTGGCTTAGAACAAAGACACAATACAAGATCAAGAACTATAGATAAATCTGGGGAACAGAGGACCAGTGCTTTATCCATTGGGAAAAGGATTCAAAATAAAAACCAATACAAGGCAACACACACAAGATGGAAAAAGAAACAAACCAAACCAAAAGGGAAGAACAAAAACGAAACACAAAGGAATGACCCAAAACCAAACCACTTTACATAATATACAGAAGGACCACCTAGTCACCTAGGACTTGAAAAACTTCAGATACTACCCACTATAAGGAAATGGGAGAGGAGAACCATCCATGTAATTGATAAAAATAGTTCTCTCCAAAAAATGTATGATTCTAAAAGGACCAAGCCAAAGCGAATCAAACTTGCCATGAACTCCTCATGGCTCATGTCTTTGTCCCAAATCATCACAATGTCTCCTACTTGGAAAACTCTAGGTTTTGTTTTCTTATCAAACAAATCCTTCACTTTTAACTGATGAGATGATATCCTATCCACCACTTGCAATCTGTCTTCATCGAGCTTCTGAAGGTACAAAATTCTCTTATCCAAAAAGCTACACGAAACTTGAATCTTCAATGGATTTCATCAGATGTAAGGTTGGAAATTCCATTGTGACTAGAAATTGAGCTTCTAAACCATACACCACTTGGAAATGGGACATTCCAATTTTTATCTTGGGTGTAATTCTATCATCCCAAAGTGCATCATATTGCTTCTTATGCCAGTTCCTCTGAGAATCATTTAATATCTTTCGAACTATGTTTACAAGTTCTTGTTTATTGATTTTGTATGTCCATTCCCTTAGGGGTAGTAGTCTAAAGAATGAGAAAGGGATATCCCATACCCATAGTAGAATTCCATTATCTCATAATAATAAAAGTTGAAAGCATTATCAATCATAATTTGTTTTGGGATCCCAAACCCGATCAATATGTTCTCTTTAATGAAGTTGCAAACTACCTCGGAGGTAGTGCTATTGACTGGATGACTTCTACCAACTTGGTGAAGAAATATGTGGCAATCAACACATGAGTATGTCCAGCAGACTTTGGAATATGGATTGAGTGCTCCAACTAAGTCTAAACCCCATTTTTGAAATGGCTCTTCAATCACTACAGGATTGAGAGGTAAAGTAGCCAACTTAGGTCTTCCAAAAAATGTTTGGCATGCTTCACATTTACCAACCCATTTTGATTCATCTATAAATAGATTGAGCCAATAATAACTAGCACAAATTATTTTATGAGCTGCTATAGTAGAGGAGAAATGACCTCCACAAGCCTGGTCATGAAAAGTAGAGAACAACGTCTTTTGTTGTTTCTTGTATACACACTTCAAAAACCTTCCATCTATGCCTCGTTTGAACAAAGTATTTTCTCATAGCACATATTGTGTAGACCTTAGTTTGATGGCTCTCTTATCTTTGGAACTCAAGTGAGATGGACAGTCTCCATAGGTCAAAAAGTGAGCAATGTCATCTGTCGACCTGAGGAACAAAACAACATGGACATCAACTTCATTTTTGGACAACTCCTTGGTAGCTCCCTCAGCAAGGAGTTCACACAGGCCCTTACCTTGAACTAGCTTTGTTGGCTTGATATTAAGATCATAATCTTGCACCTTTTCTACCCAATTACCTCTATTGGTTCCAAATTCTTGCTAATTAAGAATGGATTTGATTGTTATATCATGCACCAGCATAACAAAATGAGAATTAAGGATGTAAAACCTAAAATTCTTGGAAGCTTTGACAACTACAAAATCATGCTTCTCCATCATGGTGTACTTCATCTCAATATTTTTCAAGACATAACTCATGAATGCAATTGGGATCTCATGATCTTCAGCACCGTTCTAGGCTAATAAATGAGCTAGGGTATTTTTCGTGGCATAACAATAGAGAATGAACTCTTTGCTAAAGTCAAGGCATGCAAAGATTGGAGTCTTTGCAATATCTTGTTTAATGTCCTCAAATGATTTCTTCCCTTCAGAGGACCAAATAAATTTTTTCTTCCCTTGCATCATGTGAGAAACGATCATAGAAAGTTCTACAAAATCAGGGATGAATCTCCTTAGGAAATTGATCTTACTAAAGAAATAATGGACACCCTTCTTACTTGATGGAAGAGGAATTCGCTGGATGACCTGAACTCTCTCTAGATCAATCTTAATCCTTTCCTTTGAAAAAATGTGTCCAAACAACTTTCCTTCTGTGACACAAAACATAGACTTATTAGGGTTTAAAGAAATGCCATGATCTCTACAGTTTTGCAATATTGTCTTAAGGTGTTGGAAGTGAACCTTTCTTTCTTTAGGAAACATTGTAAAGTCATCCAAATACACAACAATGCATTTCCCTTTCAAACTACCAAAATACAAGTCCATGGCCCTCTAGAAAGTAGCACCTGCATTATTGAGACCAAATAGCATCCTCTTGTATGAAAAGGTACCCCAAGGAGTAGTAAAGGAAGTCTTATGTTTATCTCAGTATTCACCTCTACTTGATTATACCCCGATAATCCATCTAACATAGATAACATCTTTGAGCCTATGACAACTTGCAATACTTGGTCCATCATAGGGAGAGGGTAGTTGTCCTTTAAAGAACCCTGATTTAGATTTCTAAAGTTCACACAGATCCGATCTCACCATTCTTCTTCCCGACAGAACTATATTAGTAATCCACATTGAATGGTGGATAGGGAAGATGATCCTAGCCTTAATAAGCTTTATTATTTATTGGAAAATTGTATCAGCTATCTTTGGATTATATTGCCTTTGCTTCTATTTAAAGGGTTTGATCTTAGGTTTAAGAGGAATGAAATGTTGCATTTATTTAGGTTGAAAAGCCTTAAGATCATCATAAGAGTAAGACAAAACATCAACATACCTTTTCAAAAGATTCACCACCTTATTTTCCTCTTCCTCGGCAACATTCTCCAATGTTGACCATTTTGGGATCATCAAGACTCCCAATATCCACTTTCTCATTCTCAACAAATTGTTGAGATCCTTGGGAAATTTTAGACTTCATATATCTATCATGTTTATCAAAAAGATCCTCCAAACTCACTAGTCCTTTAGGATTTTTTTCCTTTCAGTTTGATGCATCCATCTTGATCCATATCTACTTTGACACCCTCTTCATTTGATGACACACACTCTCTAGGAAGATTGTCACTTCCTTCAAAGTAAAACTGATAAAAGTTTTCTCTAAGCTCTAAGAAAGAAAGAAAATGCTGGCATCATTAAAAACATGCCAATTATTTACATTCTCGGGCATAATAGGTCTATGAATCATCTCAATGGTGAATTTCTCCTTAGGGAAATCAGGGTTAGGAATCAAAAGGACCTAGAAACAGCTAGAGATTCATCCTAGTGTTTCTCTCCTTGCACAACTTTAATGGAAAAAGCATCAAGGAATTCAATGGAATCCTAGACCAGATTTCTATAGTGCTTCAATCTTCTATTCTTTACCTGATAAACATCTCTATCTTGTTTTATAATTAGCTCAACATATCCATGAGCAAGAAGGTTCTTCACTCCCATTTCCTTCACCATTCTCAACCCAAGAATAAGGGACTCATACTCAGCAATATTGTTGGTATTTTCAAAATGAAATTTGAGGGAGAAAGGATGAACCTTACCCTCAGGAGAAATGAACACTACACCAGCTCCAGAACCAGCTAAATAAAAACTCTCATAAAACTCCAAAGTCTACACACTATTAGGATCAAGCAACACTCCCTTTGGAATAATTTTCTCCTCTTGTGACATGATCATGTAGTTCCCATGCCCTATATCTACATACAATATTTTTGCTTTAGGATCATCTATCTTTTGCACAATATACTCTGCTTGTTTCTTAGGCAATAGCTTCTTCATCTTCCCATTGATAGGGATCAAGGCATGTGACCAATCCATTTGAATTTCCCCTCCTACCTCCTTGCAGAAATTTCTACTCAGCAACATCCCATATGAAGGAGGAATATCAGCTACCAAAATGGTGGCTAGGATTCTTTTCTCTGGAAAAGCAACAAAAGCTACTTGTGCATCTTTAATTCTACCCACCAAAGGTACTTTCTTACTCTCCATGGAATAACAGGAACCAAAGGCACATGTTAGGGTCAGACCCAAAGCATGGGCTACCTTTGTAGGCATTACATTATCTGATGCTCCTAAATCGATGACACAATTACTAAGTTTGTGGCCAGCTATGAGAAAGGTCACATAGAATGGTTGAATTTTCTCATTAGGGAAAGTGACTGTAGCCAAAATACTTGATTGAGGTGAGGGAGGGGGAGTGGGGAAAATGCCTTTAAAAGAATGGGCTGGGGTAGTAGATTTAGAATTTACAAAGTTAAACATTTTGGCAAAGGCTTTAGGATGGGTTTGATAGAACTCTTCTTAAGAAATATTAATCTTGGTCTTTTTAAGATGGTATATAATGTCAAACGATCCAGATGTGGATAACGAATGAATACTAAGAGTAGCAAGATATTTTGATCTATCATCTTTATCATTTGTTGGGTGAGAAATCCGGAAGTAGAAGTAGAGGGATAAGGACTAGTAGAGATTAACTTTTGAGTAGAAGTAGTAGGAATAGGAAAACCTTTTCTTGTAATCACCGAGATGGTGACGGGGTACTCCTTGGATATTTTTGTAGGTTGCACCATTTTTTCCTTTTTTTTGGTTTGCTCTGGGTCATAACAACATATGATTTACTATTCATCTTAGCCACTACATCATCATAATCATCTTCATCTTACATACCCTCAGTGGTGAGGAAATGAACTCGAGAACCACAAGACTCCTCTAGTTCTTCATCAGATTCCTCTTCTTGTTAATCAATGACCCCATTTTCTTCCTCATCATCAGGCTTAAGAACCTCACAAGTAGCATTGACACACACCTTGAGGGTGGACCTTGATGTAACCTGGTTTGAGAAGAGGGCAAGTGGTTCCTAGGCTGAAAGTTATTCCTTGGAACATCTTGATATGGAGCATGTTGAGCCAATTATTTCTTAATGGCAATGAGGTCATTAGCTAGATTTTACACCAACTGATCTACATTACCTCTAGGAGAAGGAGAAGAAGAAGATGCTTTGGATTTGAAAGACTCCCTTTTCAGCTTGCTAGACATGATCAAGTCATCTTCCACACTGACATCCAATCTCTGATCAGCATCTAAAGTTGCAATATTTTCTCTCCTCAGGGCATAGCTTACTTCTAACAATTGAGCATTCAAGAAGAAACACTTCAGCTTGATCAACAAGTCTAATATCTATTTGAATTTTGTTAACCAAATTTTTGAAGTTTTCCATAAATTATCTCATAGGCTCATGTGGATCCTTATTGATTTGAGAAATTTGAGCTAGCAAGCATGCACATCCTCAACAATTTTTAAATGCTTCTCAAATTGAGTTCTCATAGTAGTCCAATCAACGATGGTCCCAGCAGGAAGATGATAAAACCAATCTGTAACATTGTTTTGCAAGGTTTCCACAAACAACCTCACAGAGGTATCCTCATGTTTAACTCCAAGGACCCCACTTGCAACAATGAAGGCTGTAATGTGTTCATCAAGGTGCACTTTTCCATCACCTCTAAATTTGGGAAAATTATTCCTATTACCCCTAGGTAACTCATGCAATGGTTGAGGAAGAGCCAGAGGCCCAACTCATTGTACCTAAGGCTGAGGTGCTTCCATCCTTGGAAATATTGCTTGAAATGGAACTGAGAGACCAGCAAGAATTAGGGATCAAAAATTAGGGATAAGTTGTGCTTGAGGAATTTTACTCCAAGAAGTTCTATCATCAACAAGAGGTGTGCTTGTGGAGTGAGATATTCTATTTCTTCTTGTTAGAGGAAGTTGAAAATATTGTTAATCCAAGAGTTGAAATTTGGGATCTTCAATTCAGAGATCCCTTCTACCATGAGTATATCTTAGAGTCACCATATCAAAGAAATGATCAAATTAGTTGTTCTTTTTAGAAAGGAAATTTTTTGAACAAATTCCCCAATAGAGTTGCCAAAAACTATTGGGTTTCATATTTGCACTTGGAATGAAACCACAATCAGGGGACAAGCAATTCCCTCCTCTTTAATGGGAGAGGTTCCCTTATTGAAAGCAGGGGAAAAACCTATGTACAAATGCATAGTATTTCATTCAATAGTGGTTTACCAATGTCCTAAAAAGTGTTTTATTCCTTAAAGTTGTCATTACATGAGGATGGAAGACTTGAAGAGAGGAGGGAGTCGAAAGAAGACAATACTTTTAGAGAAAATAAGTGGTAGAAAACCCTTATATGTATTGTGCAAATGAGATATAGAGTAGAACCATTCACATTTATAACGGGCATAATCCTCGAGTCAAAGTTCTTGAAATTGTATAAACTAGAACAAAAAGTTTCTAAGCATGCAAGGATTAAATGATTCATAGATCATAATAAGAAGGAAAGAGAAAATAGAAGAAAAAGGGGAAAACCTTTGTATTGATTTCTTCCAATTCAAAATAATAGTTCCAAAATATCAAAATTTTGAACCCATACAATGGCTTTGAAATCTTAGGATATATCACACAAGAAATGGTTACAAATTCCTTGAGAAAGAAAGAAATAGTTACAACTTATTCCAATCATCCACGCCCTTTCAAATTCTTGAAAACATAAAGAAATGTTAATGGTGGAAAAATTAGTTTTTAAATATATGGCCATTACATTATTTTACTAGTTAAAACATGGGCCATTCGATTTTCTTTTACAACTTCAAATTTGGGCCACCCATGTGGGAGAAATTGATTGGAGCCTGTGAACAATGAACACCTCTTGCATTCTTTGCCTTTGAAGCAACACTAGGCTAACACGTGGAGAGCTCCGCTGGTTCCTTTATACTTAGCCGATTCAGGCCAATTTTTTTCTTGACTTATGTTGACCCCTAGACACGTGGAGGGTTGGCACTCATTTGAGTTTCTACTTTGGAAACGCCCCCTGAAGCTGTATTGATCTGACGTGTGTCTCCTTCCAATCTTGGACTTTTCAATGGCTAACTCTACCTTTATATTGACTTTAACCACATGGTGATTTGGCACTACTTGGATACTGACCCTTTGATTTCATTTCCAAAATGGCACCATTAAGGCACGTGGTAGCTTCCACCAACCCTGCCCATACATAGTCAATTTTAATTATCACCTCTGTTCCATTTTTGGACCTAGGACATGTGGAGGACTGGCGTAAGTTTGAGAACTACCCCCAAATTTGACTCTTGAAGCTGCACCGATGAGGCACATGTCGCCATCCGCTGAACCTTCCATACTTAGCTAATTTTAGCTTGTTCCATCTTCATTTTTTACCTGGGACATAGTGAAATCTTGTGCTTATTTTAGGATTGTCCCTTGGACCCTTCCTCTGGAGTTTTTCCATTTAGACACGTGGAGGCTTCCGTTGAACCTTGAAATATGGAAAAACCACATATAATCAAAGATATTCACGTATTACCCATGGAATATAGGGGAAAAACTAATGGGGAAAATATGCTTATCATTCCCAACTACGGGAAGAAAATAAAAATAAAAAGAAGGAAAGGAACTTCACCATACGCCTAAATTTCAAATTGTTCTCCATGAATAAGGAAACTACAAATAATTCCACACTCAATGTGATTCAATACTCCAAGTTCTGAGACTCAAAAATTTGAAACTTGTCTTCAAAAGAGGGGAATTTTGGGCCGAAAACACCGTTTCGTCTGAAAGGTTCCCTCTTGCATGGAATACTTTGAGGTTCCTAAGACCACCCCCATTTTTGTAGCTTAAGGATTATGCCAAAGGGGTTATGTCCTAGTTTTAAGCAGACAGAATGTACCCTTATCTAAACCTGCAAATACAATGTTTTGAATGTGGTGTTCTTTTTATCTTGTTTAATTTGATGTGTTTTTCTTGAACACCTTTTAGCAACCTGCACAGAAACTGTATTATTAGTTTGGTTTTGTTTCGAATCCACCTTTCTTTGACAAGCATGTGTTTTAGTTCTACACAATGGGTTAGTGATTTTCCATAAAGATAATAAACATCATTTCTGATTCTCAAGATTGTCTAAGGACACAAGATAAGAGCATACCTAACATTTTTTTAGAATCCAAGAAATTACCAAATGGAAAAGAATTAATTCAAACACACCAATTTAACTCATTTCTACTCAATTAGGACATTCTCAACATTTTCAAAGTGCCAAAAGATCTAAGAATCATTTATGATTCCCAAGATCTCCCTAAAGGACATGAGGAAAGAGCATACATGATCTTACAACCAAGCATGCAAAGTCTATATAGTCTAGCAAAAGCATGTAAACATACCTTGTAGAAGTAAGCATTAGTCAGATTAAACCTGCAAATAAGTTAGCACTTTAACATACAAAATTTGAGGAAACTGAAATATGCATGTTAATTTAGACCGAAGCACCTACGCGTAGGTTTAGGCATGTGGAAGTGGGTTGAGACAATAGTGTACCTACATTACCCGAGAGGTACCTACACAAGGATTATGGTATGTGTGCCAAGGTTTAGGTGTGCTTTCCAGAGAGAAAAAAGGAGGTACAGAAACTTAGACAGTGTGCTTGCACCACCCGAGAGATGCCCGTGTCGGGATTATGGTATGTATGCTAGGGTTTAGGTGTGTGTGCTAGGGTAGTAAAAAGGTACTAAAAACTTAGACAGGTGTCTCTACCACCCGAAATGTTCCCGCGCTAGGATTATGGTATGTTTTCTATGGTTTAGGCATGTGCGCGGGGGTTTAGGCATGTCCACCAAGGTTTAGGTGTGTGCACTAGGGTAGAAAAAGGAAGTATGGAAAACTCGATAGTTTTTCTACATACCCGAGAGATGCCTATGCTAGGATTATGGTATGTGCGCCACTGACAGGTTTCCATCTGCGGTAAAGGTCTGTATGAACAAATTTTCGCATCGGTTTGATGTGCCTATGCCAGGGTTAGTGTGCATGTGCCAGGTTTAATGTGCATACATCAAGGTTAGTGCACTTGTGCCCCTCTCAGTAGTCAAAATATGACCAAAGACACCAAAAATCTCACACCACTTCAAATTTTAGTAAGTTAGCTCAAAATTGACAACAACCTCGTTATAACGATAGCTCTAGATGAAAACATACACATATAATACTATCAAAATTCTAAGAAATTGAACATTATTTTCCATATGTGTATATTAAGGGTTATCCAAAATAATATAATTCAAGCTAGAATGTTGAGGGACTAAGGATCCATCCCACTCTAAGGCGTGCCAAATGTGTGCATGTTTAAATTTAGCTAAGTTAATAAAATTACAACTAGCACCTAGTAGTCTTATAACAAAGCTAAATTGAAATCAAAACACCATCATCCTAAGATCTAAACAAGTAACAATCATCAATAATATGCATTGAAAGCAAAACCTCAAGCTAACATATTAACATTATTACTCTACTCTTTTAGAAATCTAAATTAATAAAACTAGACCTATGTAGATCTTTTAGCTATCAAAAGGAGATCAGTGGTTGCTTGATCAAAGATGATCAAATATGGAGGTTCATCAAGCCATGACTTACTATGCCTTTCTTGATTACCTCTATTTTTCTTCTCAACACTAGCTTGATTATTGGAATGCTAAAGGATGATGATTAGCTCCACTTCAATGGAGAAATGCTCAAAGATGGCAAAATGGCTATAGTGTATTTGCTATATGATCACTTTTTTATCAAGGAGTAGGTGTATGTGTAAAGGTAGGAGGAGGGATCTTTATATATCTCAATGGATATAAGAATCTCAACATCCCTTTGTATGTGGGATAATAGAGATGTTGAGTTAGTTGTGGATAAGGGAGGTTTAGAAGCGATTGAGTCAACTTTAGTAGAGTTTAATTTGTCCTTTAGTGACTCATGAGGATAAAGGGGGTTTATTAATTAAGCGAGTGATTAATTAATAGGTGTGCAAGCTTATAATATCTTTTTAGAGGAATGTTAGCATGATTTAGACTATAGAAAGGAAATAAATCAACTAAATAATGATTTATTGATTTAATGAAAGGGGAAGCTAATTAATTAATAACAATTAATTATTTTAGATAGAAGGAAGGATTAATTAATGAAAGGTCACTAATTAGGGTTTTTAATAGAATACTTAATTAATTAACGTAATGTAATTAATTAATGATGATAGGAGAGAAAATGAGTACTACCGACGATATGTCGCCAATTTGTGGGAAAGGGGATAATTAGCACAATCTAAGTATTTAAATTTGTTAAGGATAAATTATATGTGTCTACAATAAACATAGTTTTTAATTTTAATAGAATAATATTCATACATTTACATTTCATATTTTATCAAAATATATTTCTATATTATTAGATATAGTGTGCACTAATTTAAATTAATTCTCCAATCAAAATGTGTCACTTGGCAAGTTCGAATAAGAAATTTGGGATACATAATAAGGGTAGTGATCCAAGATTGTCGAAATAGTGTTTATAATGAGAAGTTGTAAAGGCAGGAGCCTAGAAGCCACTAACGATATCATGATTTTTTAGTGTATGGCTATTTTCAAAATAAGAAATTTTTGAGGTTAGGGTCTACTTTTTTATTTCTATCAACAATTAAAGGAGATTAGCTGTCACAAATAATTTTCTTTGTTAGGAAATGATGTGAAGTATGAGTTGAAATTCATGTATCTCATAGGAACTACTTACTAAGGCTAGCAATCCAAAATTGTACATATAGTGTTTATAATGAGAAGAGGTAAAGGTAGGAGCCCAACAGCCACTAAGTTATACCATGATTTGTTATTTTATGGTTATTTTCAAAATAAGAAACTTTTGAGCCTAGGTTTTGATATGTCATTTCTATCAATAAGTAAAGGATATTAACGTTTGCTAAGAATTTTATTTGATAGTAAATGATGTGAGATATGAGTTGAAAACCATGTATCTCAAGATAAATACATAATAAGGCTAGCGATCCAATACTATAAAGATAGTTTTTATAATGAGAAGAGGTAAATGTAGTAGCCTAGTGGTGTTAAGCTATACCATGATTTTTTATTTTATGGATATTTTCAAAAATAAGAAACTTTTGAGCCTATGGGAAACACATAATACGTCTCGATCCATTTTGAGGGTATGTAATGCAATACTTTCTCTCCACCACGTCGAGCCTAGAAAATATGGCACATTTAAATTAAATGGATAATGTTATCATTCAAAACCCTACTCATAGTGTTGAAATAAGAAACCATTAATCCTAGCAATCATTTAGGTCATTTCATTCAATATGTATATAAGATTAGAGGTCACTACACATTTTCTCTCATACAAACAAATGTGAATTATATGTTACAAACAATACATCTTGTGAGTACTACATAAGTCATGATCCTTCTTAAGGATTTGCAGTACAACAGTTGAATCTATCAGGGATGACACAAATAATATGTTACAATTATAATAAATGAAAACACAGTAGTGACCCAAAGTTGTACATATAGTGTTTATAATGACTAGCGGTAATGGTGGGAGCCTAACAATGACTAAACTAGAGCATGATCTTTTATTTTATCACTATTTTCAAATTATGAAACTATTGATTGTAGCATTTGATATGCCGTTACTTTCGATTAGGAAAAATTTCTTAGTGTTCACTTAGAATTTTCTCCCATAAGATCTGATATGAATTATGTGTTTTAAATAATATATCTTATGGGAAATACATAAGGCCTGATCCCTCTAGATGGTATGTAGTGTAGTTATTGTCTCCACCAGGTACATTCTAACCAACATGATACAAATATAATCAATAAAAACACTAACGATCCAGATTTGTACAAAAGTGTTTACGATGACCATAATTGTAGGAGCCTCGTAGTCACTCAAATAGGCCGTAATTTATTATTTTATCAAAAAATTTAAAATAAGAAATTGTTGAAGCTAGAATTCATAGTTTCATTACTTTCTATAAGTAATGAAACGAAGCATTAGGTAAAGAATTATTCCCAAATGAAACATTGTGAATTATATGTTACAAATAATATATTTTATGCAAAATACATATGGCTTGATACCTATTGAGGATTTTTAGTGTAACACATGTTTCCACCATGATAGTCTATCAAATATGATATAATTATAATCAATGAAAATAACTAGTGAGAAAAAAGTGTACGATAGTGATTACAATGACAAGATGAAATGGTAGGACCCTAGCTTCCGCTAAGCTAGGTCAAGATATTTTATTTTATCATTATGTTTAAATTATTAGTGCTTTTTATCCTCAATTGATACAATGTATCGACAGAAATTATTGTAGCCTAAGATGATTGGCACTCTAAATGCATTAACATAAGTTTGAACAATTTAGAATAAATTTATTCAATTATTATTGTAAATATAACTTATATTAAGAGTAAGAGAGAATAGACCCTTTTTTTAGTGGTACTCAATAAACATTTTAAATAATGAAATATTTTCTCAAATAGGTATAACCCACCACGAAATTATAGACAAAATTGTTTCCACGAAAGTGACTATTGTGACAAGGGTCATACTTACGTTTAGGAAAAGTTTAATCCTTCTCATTTTTTTCATATCTTGTTGAGGAATTTCCCACCAAGCATTATTCTTAAAATATCATACTTAGACTAGCTATAGACATTCAAACATAATGAAGAAAGTATGTCCGATATATAGATATTTCACATTGTCTTATATAACAAAAAGGACAGCTATCACTAACTCCATTAATTTGATATGTTGCTTAAATAATCTCCTCAAAATACCAAACATTAGATCTTCTGAATGATATCCTTTAAATATATTCCTTAGTCTTGTAATGCAGTATTTAGACCTCACTACTACAAGTATGACCGATATACACATAAATCACATTGTCTTCTAAAACAAAAATATAGAGCTACAACAAAATCCGTTATTGTGATTTGTTTCTCAAACACTCTCATAGAAATACCAAATATTACATCTTAATGTCCTCTAGGTTTTTCCATTTAATAGGTGTAAATGGCTAAAATAATGTTTTAGGCTATTCTTTTATATGTTGACTAGAAGTCTATCTGCCACTAAAGTGTATATTTTTTAACATTACTATCATGACATCTATGGAATGTTATAGCTTGTCTGACTCATGTTTAATCCTTTCAAAAGGTGAAAATGGTTTTGCATCTTTCAATGCATCATAATTTGATTGCATAATTTTTGAAAAAATCATTATTATTGATTTGATCCACAAAATATAAATTATTGTAACTAGTTAAATGATCCATAAGATGCCCTATCAAAGCCTAGTGGTTGTTAACCATTAATTTAATTATTATACATAGTAAATAACTCTATAGGTTGGTAACTTCTAGGAAATCATTTAAATTCATTATTAGAAAAAGTGAGAAAAACATTTTAAAGATCATAAATGACCTAATTATTAATGTATTTTACTCTAATTATAGGTAAAATGTCTTACATTTTTACTCTCCATTCAAAACAATCATATTCATCACATGTGGTATTTGTTAAGAAAAAGATGTGGAATGGTTTTAAAAATCCATTCCCCTAAAAATACCATGTCGACATGTTGTTTTTTTGTTATAGATGACAATCATGAGGAAGTTGGTATTGTTTTAACGCGAGAGTTATTGATTCGGGACACTTCGTGTCCGTGTCAAACACATTGAATTTGAAAAAAATAAGTGTCTTATTATGGATATGGATTTGGATGTTTATTTGTTCGAAAGTGGGAAATTCATGCCTTTATAAATAGTGGATCATATTCCTATTCAAAATATGGTTGGAATTTGGGGATTCAAATAGATTCTGACAAAACTTATTGTTCCAATCTTGAAGACATTCAAAACGATATATTTACTAAAAACATCTTCTATTTGTCATTTCTTACATAGAAAAGGTTTGATATTACCTCCAAAACATGCCAAGTTATTTACTATGATGAGATGAACATATTTGACTAAATTGGAGATAGACCCATCTAAATCAAAATTGCATGTGTTGAAAATGAATACTAAATTAAATGGGTCTATTGAGGCTGGTGTAATAGAAGACACATTTGATTCTTACTACCATAGAATAAATGCAGAAAACAAAAATGAGAGAAAAATTTCTACATTATTTGAGAAATATGCATCCAAATAATATTGTATTGACATCCTATAGTGAATCCAATGTAATTACAAAATTTTAAATACATGAATCATAGTACCGCTAGTTGTCTATAGTGTTGGGTGAAGAGATAAATGGAAAAATAATATCTAATTACCATATAGGGGAAACATGGAAAAACAAAAAATCAATCATGAGGTGGAAGAAGTTCTTCTCATCAAGGCTCAGAAAATATTAGACAACTATGTGATGTCACTGGAAGGAAATATACCAACAAGGATTGAAGACAAAGATAATTTTTCTTATAAATCTACATATCCATTCGAGCTTCCATGAGCTTTATCAACTATTCCTTAAACTAATCCTTTCAATGTTGAATGTGTGATCGCTGATTTTTGTAATTTGTCTAGCGATATTTCTTCTGATGTAATAATGGAGCTTCTAATAGTTATCGGAACCAGTGTGCTAGATTGTATTATTATTGTTATAATACCAATTGGTTATTTAAAAAATTTAAGAGATACATTAAAAATATATGTGGAAAAGGTTAAAGACAATGGCGTATCAATTGTAGATGGATGCTTGAGAGTCTACGCTAGAAATGGGATATTCAAATGTTTGTGTATTATGTACACAATATCATGTGTGTACAAATGTGATAGTAACTATGATTATAGAGAAGAGGTCACTAGGGATTAGATGGAGAAATTTCCACAAAAACTTCTAACTGCAAGATAAATTGGCCTACAAGGAAACATCGATCCTTTTCTTTGCAAAATATCGTATGATTTCTGGGCTGAGATGTTCACTCGATGTTTTTCAAAAAATTCTCTAGTACTAGTGCTTTATGGCAGAAGTATCAAACTCCATCCATTAGTGGATTCCAAACTATCTGTTGTTTTTATTGTTGAGACACATAGTCAAGAAATGTTTCTGAAACATTACTATTCTCATATGAAGAAAGGTTCATCATCAAAGACAACTTCAACAAGTGATTTTTTAAATGGATTTTAACCTATATATGTTACTTATACATTTATTGTTTATGTAGACAACTACAAAGATATAAAAGTTGATGTACAACCCTTTCACCTTGATGCTACACAACCAGTTCAACATGGTGATTTACCTTCAATAATTTTATAAATATGTTTAATGATATCTATTTTTAATTTCCATGGTTTTCAATTTTTAACAAAATTATGTTTTTACTGATTCAAATGAAAGATGTGGAGGATGCGAGAACATCGGCCATGAATACATCATCGATCCTGGTATGTTAATTATGTGAATTTACAAACAAAACTGCTAATAACCACCTTAAATTTATAAAATAATAAATAAATATGTGAATGTAATTGTGGAGGGTGTGGAGGTATTCAACATGAATAAACAATCAAAACTTAGTATGTTAGCCATGTGTATTTTAAAAGAAAAACATTTATAAGGTATAAAAATTTATATGAAATGATAATTAATTGAAATTAACACTAATAATATTATTCCAATATGTGATCTCAAATAATAATATCACACCACATTAGATTTTCAAAACAGAGAGCTAAAATACCATATATGGAAATCCATCATAATCCATAATGCTCAATACATTACAATACAATGACTTGAATTACTCAATAACAAAGATGTACCTATAGGAGGATGGAAGCGCAACTAATACCTAAATCGGTGGTGAATAACTCCCACTAACTAATATTGGTAGTTAAGTTAACTTCATAATACTAGTACACTAACTCCACATAACCGAGAAGTTAACTCAACATAACTAGTAAGCTAACTCCACACAACTAGTACACCTAAGAAATATAACCTAACAAGTGTAGGGATAACAAAATTGTAAGAATTATCCCGATAAATAAATTAAAGGATAAATAATAACCTACACTAACACTAACAAACATTAGTTTATATGCTTGGCTTATGGTAGAAGAAAACGTTTATGGAAATCCATTTGTAAGCTACAATAAAAATTTAAAACTAAGTATAGAGCTTAGAGGAATCTATACATCCATGTTCAATACATTAATGGTTATACTAATAAATCTTACATTCATCAATGAATCACATATTTATAATTTTATAGTGTCTACAATGTTTCACTAATTCACTATTTCATAATGACTACTTACATTGAATTAACATTGTTTTTTATTCAACACATCATAAAGAGAAATATATACATTAATCCCTCTTATAGGTATTTAAAGTATCACTTGGATAGCCTAATTAAATGTTTTCCAACTAAGTGTAGTTCGGCCAATGATGGCATAACATAATGGTCACAAATCCTCATCAATAGTTAAAGACTATTTTATACCAAAGGGTGGTTTGATGAATAGAAGCATAGCCTTTAGCGATGCTAAATTTGAATTATAATACGAGAGAATAATTGACATTGTACTTACAATATCACCATATAAACCACTTTTTTATCCATTTAAGTTTTCATTTTCCACATCATGAAATCAATTATGAATTAATTAATGTTTATTTCAAATACATTATTGTGAAATTTTTAATGGAAAGAAATAGATTATGAATTGATGAATTTTTATTTGAAATAGATCTTGCATCAAAGGATCCAACAATGTGTAAAGGTGGTGTTATCCAATCCGCAATCTCAATCGGTAAATTTTAGCCATAATAAAAAATATTGTTTATTTCTATTGGTTATAAATGATATGCGGTAGTTGAACATTAAATTTGTTTACTTCCCTATAGGAAGTGATAAGGATTATTTAATTACTTTATACATGGAGGACCTGCTATATGGGATAAATAAAATATACAATAGGAAGATGTCATTCAAGTTCAACATGAAAATAGTAAACTGCGCAAGGTGGCCTGTCACAATGTAGAAAATTATTATCACCATACTTGTGAACTGGGATTCTAGTCGACAACATCATTTCGGTGATGTTAAAAAATATTAGTGAGCTTCAATAAAAAAATATCAAGCTGTATTGTGTCAAAGACTCACTTGGGGAAAGGAACATTGCAATATAGTCGAGGAATAACAATAAGATACCTAGAAAAAGTTCATAGTAGAAATGATTTTTCATACGATTCTTAAAACACTTTGTGTATTACATTAGGTGAAAAGGGAAACCATCCTAAAAAATTTATGGTGGGGATGAAAATTACACATGAAGATTGTACAAAATATAAATGGTTAATGACTGATTCGTACAAAAAAATATTTCACAAATAGTGTCTCAAGGATTAAATGTGGTAGAGGGAGTCAAATATTTAGAGCAAGAAAATGTTAAATAACTATTTATATTTTCAGTCTTTTGTTATGATGGTACTACTTAACATCATCAATAATATACACATTCATATGTTATTATGAATGTACTATGTAACTCTATTATATAATGCCGAGATTATATAAATATAAGTTGGGAGGATTTATATTTTCACTGATTATAAGCTAATAGTATGATTGAATAACTTCGTGGTGAATTATCAAAAAAAATTTCCCTTGAAAAATTGTAAAATAGAATTTTTTTACACTGTTCATAAAATAAATATAAAATTATAGTATATATACTTTATTATTTTTAGTATAACTAATATATAAATAAATCTCTAGAAAAATTGATGGTCATATATAAAATATGCAAGTCATATGTGACAGTTATTTCAAAGATTTGCAACTATTTTACGGATAAGAAAGATAAAAACATTAAAACGAGAGTTAAATTTAACACCACATTGTGCCCTTTGTTGTAACCATTGAAGGACAAGAGAAGATGTTCAAGATGATATTTCATCAAAAAATAAATTTGAGGGAGCTTGTTTTTTGGAGCTTCACTAGAATTTATTTTGTTAATTTTGGATCCTAGATCTTTGATAATAGTGTTACGATAAAGTTCAAACAATTCTTAAAATGTTTTCCTACATTTCTATCTTTAGTAAAGAAATTTAAATTTATTTCATATCTATAATTGAATACACAAATATATTTGGATTGGTTTTACAGTTAATTACATTCTCCTACTCTAAATAGTCACCCTCTTCTAATTTCTTTATAATATCTTTAGTAATTCTTTGGTTACTGCTGGGGTTCAATCACATCATACTACATGAACCTAGAAGTGTCTCAAATATCCTAAATTTCATTAACCTAGCATCCACTTGGCCATAAGGAATTATAATTATTTAAATCTTCATGTTTTAATCTTAAATACATTTATAGACCGATAAGAACCTTATCACAAACCATTAACAAGTCCTAGCAGTCCATACTCCATATAAAATAGAGACATGTTCTTTATAACAAAGAATAAATAATACCTAGAATCCACTATCCCGTATAAATAAAAAACATGTTATGTATATAAAAAAGCATAAATAATGCTTAGCAATTGTAGCCCACCGAAAACATAAACATTTTCTATATATAACATAGCATAAATAATGGCTGGTGACTACCAACCCTTATAAAACGAAACATGTTCTATACATAAAAATCAAAAATAATGCCTAGCATCTGCTAGCGTGTATAAAACATGTATATGTTATGTTTAGTCCAAAGCATAGATAATGCCTAGTGGATGCTAGCCCATATAATGGACTCCACTATATGGGACTTTGGAGTGCATTAAATTCCAATATATGTGATTTTGGATTCTAATATATGTGATATTGGAATCCAATATGTGTAATTTTGGAGTCTAGAAAATTCCAATATTTAACATTTTGGAATCCAAAACAAGTAGTTTTGGATTCCAAAATTGGCTATATATTTTTATGTTGAGTCTAGAATAAGTCCAAATTTAGTGAAATAAGCATTTTTAGTTTGTTCCAATAAGGTCTTTATTAGTGGTTGCAAGATAATGTTATGATGATCAAGGATACATATAAATAATATGTTTGATATCTATGAATCAAGGTCATAGAACATGACCATGATAGTATTAGTGTGTCATTGAAAAGAGATATAATAAAGGAATATATGAAAAGATGATGATTGTTCCTCCAAGAAGGATGAAAAAAAATGAGGACAGTGATCTATGTCATGACATAACTCTATGTTTCAAAATTTTAAGTTGGTTTGTAGTGACTCATAACCTAAAGAAAAGTTCCTAAGTTATTGCTTCATCAAAATAAGGTAGTTGTGGCATTTCATGAATATTCAAATCTTGACGAGAATAAAATAAAGTGTAAGATTAAGAAAGAGAATGGAAATGCATATTATGGGCTGAAACATTCATAGGAGACAGAGGAGAAGTTATTTATTCTTGGTGACAGTGGTATGAGATACTTAAAGGTATGTAGAACATTATTGGAGGATCAAAACATAATCATAGAGGTAAGGAGTATCTTTAAAGGTTTTATTACTTTTAAGATACATGTTGCTTCAAGAAGTAAATGATAGTCAAAGGATGGTATAGTATGGTGACTTAGACTATGTTAAGAAAATCTTGAAGAAATAATGCATCCTTGTGGTGATTACATCTTAAGGGTAATTTATAGGTATTAAGTACGTTTTCAAGGAGAATCAAGGACTGAAAGTAGTGGCTTAGACCTTTAAAACAAAGATCCAAGTATGAGGTCATACTCTTATTTGATAAAAGTTGAATTTTTCTCCATTAGTCCATCTAAGTGTGAAGACATCAAGGTATTAAAATATCCCAAGGATGTTTTCCATGATTGAGTTTTATAGGTTAAGTCTTATTTGAAGGAAGTATGAATGGGTCTTGAAGTCCGTGGGTTTGTATGACACGATTCATGCTGAGTTATACAACTTTGAAATATGGTTAAAATATATCCAAGGGTGTTCATGTGATGTGAGAGCTATCTGAAGAGTGTTAGAAAACTATCAACAACAGGATGTTCATCAATATGGTTTGTGTTAACTATGTACTTGCAAAGTAGCAAGGTGTGAAATTCTATACTCGATCCTAACAGATATGAATTCCAAACAATGTATTGATGGTCTATATAGTAACAATAAGGCATGAAAATTGTGAAAATATGTTGAAAAAAGTGAGCTACGGTATGGAAGTGAGTTGACAAGGTCAAATTTCTTTGTGTTCTTTAAATATGTTATCATTCACATTGAGTTGTCATAATAAACATATGTTTCAATGAAGATTACCGAGAGGTAGAGGTCAAAGTCTTAAGCATTCTCGTAGTATGGTTCTAAATCACAAAACTTGAAGAGAAAACATAGTTTTGAGGTGAAATTATCTTTTCATTAAAAAGTACATTATGTTTATCATAGATTTTATAGGGATATACGTTTAGAAAGAGGTTATTGTGCATCAAAATAATATGCTACAGGGGTTATGTGAGTCACTCAAGTCTTGAAAGAATAGATATGATCTTAAAAAAGTATTTTTAGGATACTTTATGTTGACCTTTCTCTCTATAATGATGAGTTACATATTAGAAAAATACTGAGAGAGGAAGAGAACATGGTACTCTAATGTGATGAATAGTCTAAGTACTCATTTTTGGATCAAATAATCTTGAATGCATACCTACAGGTTTAAGAAGCACATTTGAGGCGGGAAGAGATTTCATTTGACTTAAATATCAAGTGTAGAAGATGTATAGAAGGCCAGTATATGTGTATTGAGTGTGATCACATGATTTTGGAATAAAGGATCCCATAGTTTCAATCATTTAGGTGTGTAAAATGTTTGAGAGTAGATATTTTCATCTTGAAAAGAACTCAATAGGTGTATTAGAACTGTAAGATTATGTTACACATATGAAAATGTTTCTAGAGGTAGGGGCATGTCTTGACCTTGAATCAGGAATGATGGAGGTTATGAAGACTAAGTATAGCAATGGGTGATGATTTTTAGGTAAATTTCATGGATGAGTGAGTGTTTAACTCAAGAAGGTTGTAAAATCATGGAAAGAAGACTATGAATAACTAAAAAAATGTTACGGTGACAATGATAAGAGGCTTGGCCATCTTCATGACATGAAAACAAAGTAGATCATGGATGAGTGAGTGTTTAACTCAAGAAGGTTGTAAAATCATGGAAAGAAGACTATGAATAACTAAAAATTGTTACAGTGACAATGATAAGAGGCTTGGCCATCTTCATGACATGAAAACAAGGTAGATGCTCAAAATTTTGTGTTTTTCAGTTAATTATGATGGTATATTTATAGGGAGCCATAGGTTGATGATTCATGAGGTGTGTGTGTGTGTGTGTGTGTGTGTGTGTGTGTGTGTGTGTGTGTGTGTGTGTGTGTGTGTGTGTGTGTGTGTGTGTGTGTGTGTGTGTGTGTGTGTGTGTGTGTGTGTGTGTGTGTGTTTGTGTGTGTGTGTGTGTGTGTGTGTGTGTGTGTGTGTGTGTGTGTGTGTGTTGTGTGTGTGTTTATGGTATGAAGAAGTTGGTAATTTTTTTGACAGAAAATGTGTTTTAGGGACATTGGTCCTTGAGATGACTATGCTAGTATTTTAGGAAAAATAGCAGTTTCTAGTAGTACTTATACCTAGATGTACATTTTTAGCATGATTTAAGTCCAAATTGGAAAATACCAATGCAAGGAGATATTTTTACATGATCATAACATGTCCATGGATCCTAATATTTCTCTTTGAAGATAAGAAAGAGTAAGTACAATCCAAGGGGAGTCACTAAGTCAAGTAAGTTTTTCATTTTTGCATTTTTTCCATTGTTGTCATTGTGAGCTGTAATTTTCCATGAATTTTTATCAATATATTCTTATTCATAAATTTCAAAGGGGAGAGAAACATAAGAAACATGGAAAAGATGTCTAGTAGGTTTGTCTTGTCTTATGGTTTCCATAAATTTTTCTCAAGGTGGTTGTCATTAACGACATAGAGGGAGATAGTTGGCCATTGTGTTTTAGTTTTTTCATTGATTTCAAGTCCATAGATGGAAAAACATTTCATGGTGTAATATCAGTCTCCATGAGGTTTTATTCAAAGGTCAAACATGAAGTTTGATTGGGAGTGTCATGTTTGTTGATGGTTTATCTTGTATGGTCACAATATGAGTCCTCCCAAGGTGGTTTAAAATTTTTATGACATCAAGCATGGTACTAGAGGTGTGTTATATTTTTTAATGAGTTTGTAATGATTCATCATTGTTAGTTAATGAGATACATGGCCTGAGTTAGGTCATTCTAGGCCTATTCATAGTCATGGAGCTTGTGGTTTGGTATAGAGGTATGGGTTTTGTAGATAGTATGTCATGGTGAAATACGGTAGAAGAATTTTGATAGTGTACATGGAATGTATAATGAGTTTCAGGTTAGTTTTCGTGAGGTATAATGCATGTATGAAGTCATTGGGAAGTAAACATGTGAAGATAAGCTAATTTGGCATAGGTAAGTCTTAACAGATAGAGCGTTCCAAGAATATTTAAACTATATTTTAAGAATGGAAAACTAGAGTATGTTATCAAGATTTTTCATGACAAGTTTCAGGTCAAAGTGAAAAATATTTTGCAAGTTATGAGGTTTTAGTGAAATAGGGTCTAAGAAAGAGTGATTTCCAGCTTGAATTACAACTTTTGATGCTCACTTTGTGAATTTTATTCTTTTCATGTTACCTTGTGGATTTCATGGATTATTTTCCATTGATCTAAGATAATTTCATAAAAATAAAAATTTAGTTTGATTGTTATTTTTTATGAATGATTGTTAATAAGATAAGTTGCTTTGTAACCCTAGTTAAACCAAAGCTAAAATTCACTTGTAGGAAATGGATTATAATGATTTTTTTATGTCCTTTTGCAAAAGTAATGATTACATGTTGTAGAGGAATCCTCTAGATTTCTAGAAATGTATATTATAGCATGTGACCGTATGTGGTCCTTACATAAAAATGCTTGTTTCTGAAGTTTAGTTTGTGGAAAATTTTCCAAAAGAAGGTATGAAATAAATTGAAATTTTAACTGGAAGTTGTAATATATTTCCATGATAGTTTCAGATCAAGGTTGAGGTAATAAATGGAAAAGTTTGTCGTATTTATGAAGACTAGTTTTTAGGGAAGTTTGAATATTTTATGGTAAAAATGGAATTTCAAGAGCTATAAGTGGAGGTAAGATTTGGTTTAAGTTTTTTTGTAATCGTGGTTTATATATTTTTCCAAGGACATATAAAAATTGTGTTTTGGAAAGGTGTGAGACAGTTATGACCTGATCTTTCAAGGTCAAATCTAGAGGATTTCTAATTGAACTTGGTCTTAAATTGCTTCATGAGGTAAGGAGGTATTTATGAGTTATTCATACCGATTTAAGGTTTTCGAGATCTTAGAAAACATGTATAAGATTTTTCCATGATTTTTAAGCTTGGAAGTGATTTTGGAGGTGGAGTAAGTTGATCTCAAGCTTATTTTTTGAGTCCTGAAGGCTACATGAGATGTTTTAGAGATGGGCCTCATTGAATTCCTCCCACTTAGAGTATGAAGGAAATGTAATATGTTATGTAAAGAGGATGTAGAGATATTTACAATGATATATGATTTTTTTCATGAAGATGAGGTTTGATATGTCATCCAAATCAATTTATGAATAATAAGGTTGTTTGTTTATCAGGATAGAATTTATCTCGATAGAATATTGAGGTATGAATACATGAGATGGATTATTTTATGATTTTTATCAATTAGAGAGTGAATTGAGATGAATTATTTTCCTATTCAATGAATTATGAGGTCTTGAAAATTTCAAAAGGTTGCAAAATAGTTGATTTCCTAAAACTAATTTTAGGAAGCTCGGTTTAGTGAAGTTGAATGTTTGTGTGGTTTGCATGTATGGATGTTTCATGAGATATATAAATAAGGAATTTTATCTATGGTTTATTTTATTTACAATGAGGGTTACATGTCATAGTTGAGGTGTTTTCGTGTATTCGTGAGGCCCATAAGTGAAGACTAGTTCCTGGAAATAACTATTTTGAGAAACATATGAGCCTTCTTAATAGAGTTATGAGGAATTTTATTGGTGAAATATAATTTGATACTATAGATGATTTTTTTATGTCATATTTCACATGTTTGAGAAATTTGTGAGCTTGAATAATTATGGTGATGATGTTTGTAATATTTGATGAATTAGGTGATGGGGTTTTGAGTCATTTTTGGGATTTTGGTGTATTTGAGAATGGCCAACCTAAATGGGTCCATTATAAGAATGTATATGAGTTTTTCTTATATTTTTCAGTTGTTTTGGTCAATATTACTGACAAATACAAATATATGTTGTATTTTAGTGTTGAGAAGCATATAAGAATGCTTATTGGGTTTATTTTTGAACTAGTCGTATATAGAGGGAAAAGGTGACCTAGGTGAGGAAGTGAAAGTGTTTCAAGGGTTTGAAATCAAAGATAAATATTTGTGAAAAAATATGAATAATTTTATAGAGCTTTAATGCAATATTTTTATGTCAAATCAAATTCATGAAAGAAGAAGAAAGAGTGAGTTAGGAGGATGAGTGTTTGAAGATTGCTTGAAGAAGTGTGATATGAATTTTTATTTCCATCATTTTTCTTAGAAAAATACTTAGATATCTTCATATTCATATGGTTGAGTTAAATATTGATCACCTCATGGTTTTCAGCCTCCTCTTTGAGTGGGTGCTTCACTAAATTAGGTGTTAGTGCTCCTTGCGGAGGTAGTACTTCACTATATCTATTTTCTTTGATTAATATAAGAAGAGTCTCAGTTTTTTTCTTCCATTTGATGGTTTCCTACTTAAATTATGTGTTCTCTTGTGTACAATTGTTTCAATGCTTAAGTAAAAACTCATATGGTTAATGGTTTATTATATGGTTATATAAATTATAATTAATAATGAATGGAAATGATATAAAGTTTTAATAGACTAATTTACCCCCTTCCCTCATTATTTTTACTTCCAATAGAAACCGACATTAGAATGTTTGACCTATGCAATTCTAAACAATATAATAGTGAAAACTATGTTTCCTTTCTCCAATGATGGAAGGATTTGTCTAGTAACTTCCCATACTATATCCTAGATAAGAAAAATTCAATCTATTTGTACCTAAGTTATACTCGAGATATAGTTTCATCTGCAAATTCACTATGTAATCATATTTGAGGAATTCGTCATGAAGGGTATACAAATAAAAAATTATCTCATTTCCAAAGGATTCTTAAAATTATTTTAAAATGACTACAACATTAAACCTATTAATAATACCAAATTATTTAACAAAAATATCATGTGTGATGGAGTTATAGATTCCATACATGTTTAGGTTGTATAACACACCCCATAGCTGATGTTAACTCTTATGAGCATGAAGATAAAAAGAGTTATGTATATGATATTAAAATTTATCCTTATGGAAATCCACCCATAGAAGTTGATTCCAATTCTTATGATAATGAAGAGGGATTTTACAATTATGACATAGAACTAGGATATCCTTTTATTATCTATCATGATATTGCATCTTTAAACTTCTTTTTGGACATTGTTGTTTTAACCTTATCCTATCTTGAACTTAACCTCATATATTCTTTCCTCATAGATTGGGACCAACAACATCACATACTAGATTATTTATTTCAGAATGAGTAAGTAATATTAGATTTTCTAGGAATGCATGATGACAGCGCCTCTTGGGATCATAAAAGGGATTCAATATAAACCCCGATATGTTTGCATACTTTGGGAAGGAGGCTAAATTTTATGGTCATCCTAAATCTCAAAATTAAAAAATCCAATAAAAAAAGAAAGGATAAATCCAAGTCCCACAAATAAAAATGTATCAAGGTAGTCACGAAAAATATATCAAAATATCATAAAATGAAATTAAAAATGACCATTTTTTTGGTGAAAATATTACCGAGACACCAATAGAGGAAAAACTCAACATCCCTCCTAATCCTATACAAATTGATGAAAATTCTAATATGTTAGTTGAGGAAACTATTGAAATCAATATTGGTATAGAAGAACATCCTAAAATTATGAAGTTGGGGGCATCACTAAGTCCTAAGGAATATAAAACATTTGTCATGATTTTGAGATAATTTTCTAGCATGTTCATTTGGTCTTATTTCGATATGCTAGGATTATAACTTCATTGATTTTTCATAATTTTTGTATTCACCAATTAGAAAAACTAGTCAAAAAAATCTCTACAAGATGCACTGCAAGTGCCCTTTTGGTCCACGAGCGGATCAAATAGTTTTTAACAATAGGGTTTATAATTCGTATAAACTATTCAAAATGGATATCCAACATAGTCCCTATTTTTAAGAGTCCTGTAGGTATAATAATTTTTACATATTTATAAGATATCAATAAATAATTCCATAAGGACGACTTTCCTCTCCCCAATATTGAAATTATTGTCAATTCTAGAATAGGACATGAAATATTAGCCCTCACGGATAGTTTCTTTAGTTATAACCCAAACAAAATATCTGAAGATGAACAAAATATATTTATTTCATCACTCCTGGGGTACATTCTATTATCAAGTCATGTATTTTGGCCTTAAAATGTAGGAGCCACATATCAATGATCTATGATACTTATATTTCATAATATGTTAAATGACATTGTGGAATATTATGTGGATACAATTTTAGATAAATATGAAAGAAGAAAAGATAATCTTGTTATCCTCTTCCATATTTTTAAAGGCTTTAGGAATACAAGGTTAGGTTAAACCCTTAAAAAGTTTTTTTGGTTTTATATCATGATAAATATTGGGGTTCATTATTTCTAGAGAGGAATTTAATTCAATCCGGTAAAGTATTTAACCATTACATAAATGTATCCTCCCAAGATGATAAAGTAGATTTGTAGCCTTCATGGTAAAATTCAAGTTATCTAGGTATTTATTTCCCAACTTTTTGACAAATGTCATTCCTTCACCTATCTCCTTAAAAATATGTTGATTTTCAATTCTCAAAATTCCGAAAGATTTATATCAACTAAAGTAATACCTATCCAAGGAGCCTCTTTTAGTCCCTACTATATAAGAGAACCCATTTTGATATACATTTCCATTACCCAATTTACCTTAGCTTCCCTCTTATACCAACAATATAAACAATACAAAGAGAGATATATCTTAGCGTCACTTTAATATCTTATGAGTCTAACTACGTTCTAATTGAAAACTTATGTTTAGAGTTCATATTTTACTTGTAAAGTATCATACATTACCTCATAAAAATAAAACGAATCTCATATCAAAATTTGAACCACTTAAGTACTTCTTATTTAAAACAGCCCTCACAAGGATGATGTAAAATTGGATTATCATACTTAGTGAGTTCAACATAAAGTATGTCAATCACAATGTTGTTAAAGAAAAGGTTCTCTCCGATCAACTTACAGAAAAAAAATTTACCATTCAAATATTTTTTGAATCTTAATTTATAGGATGTGTATGTTCTACTTGTCAAATATTCTACTACATGTAAAATATATTTTGATGGATATTTTACCTTTCATGGTTCTAGTGTCATTGTTATCCTTATAACCCCTATAGGTGATCTCATTTTAAGATCCTTAAACAATTTTTTTCCCTACATAAATAACATAGTTGAATTTGAATCCCTCTTTGATAGTTTCAACATTATTATCAAATGGAATATTAAACAAGTTAAATTCATTGGTGATTCATATCTCATCATTAAATAATTTAACGATGAATACTATGTCAAAGAAAATAAGATTATACCCTATAAAGGCACAGTTGATAGTCTTACAGAATATATTTTTCAAAATTAATTTTTAACAAATCCCTGGATACAAAACATATCTCAGATGATATCGCTATAATAGGTTATTTTTGAACCTCCTCATGAAAAAAATGAAGTGTGATTCCTTTTCAAACAAAAAACTATGTCTCCTTATGATATATCATAATCTTGTTTTGTATGTGCCGTTGTTGGTCCGTTCTCTTATTGGTATAAAGAAATATACAATTATCTACAAGATATAACCTTTCCACAAAAAATTACCCAATCCCAAAAATAAACCCTCTTCCAATGTGTGTCCTAGTATAACTTCATTGGGGAACTCTCTATTACTGAGGCTATAATTGGTCTCTATTAATATTTTTAAATTTGAAAGATTTTATCCAAGTTATTAAAGAGGTGTATGAAGGCATCTATGCAACTCATACTAGCATTATGGTACTTTCCAAGAAAAAATTATTAGTTAGATATTAGTATCCTACTATGAGAAAAATAAATTGTAAATATTTTTATAAGTGTGTCCTTTCTCAAAAGCATGGAAACTTAATTCATGCTTCATGCTAACCATGCAACCGATTATTACTCCATGGTCATTTTCATTTTAGTGAATTGATCTCATAGGGTTGTCCACACCTACACACTTTTATGGCCATAATCATATAATTACCATAATAGAGTACTTCACTAAATGGGTGGAGGCCATATCTCTTGTGTATGTAACCAGACTCAAATATCAAAATTCATTTTGAACAACATTATCTTTAATTACAGAATTCCCTCTTATTGTATCTGACAATGATAAATACTTTACGAAAAAACATTTGAATACCCTCTGTCAACACTTCAAAATCCACCAAGAGTGTTCTACACCATATTACCCTCAAGGTGATGGGAAAGATGATGCCACAAATAAAACACTTATTGACATTATGGAGAATCTTGCTAGTAATGTAGGTAGAAATTAGAATGTGCAAATTTATCCTACCCTATGGGATTATCACATTCCATCTCAACTCGTATAGGAACCACACCATCTCCCTTTTATTTGGATATGAGGTCATCATTCCCTTGGATATCAAACTTTCCTCCTTGCATATATTTTTGAAGGATTATGTTGATAGTAAAGAATATTATAGAGTAGATAGATTTTTTGATCTCAAACTACTCTATGAGAAAATAATTCATATCTTAGACGGCCTTAAATATTATCATAATCAATTCCATAAAATACAATAAATGCAAAAAGTATCCCTCGCTAGTTTGAGATTGGATATCTAATTCTCAAAGAGAATAAATTCCACTCTACAAAGGAAACATAAAAAAGGTGAATTTGAACCTAAATGGTTGGGGCCATACATTGTGGTTCCATAATTTCATTTTGGGGTATACAAGCTCACTCATGCTAATAGTGTGAAAATTAGGGATCCCATGAAAATCATTCAACTCAAGTGTTTCTATAACTAAGCTCTAATGCAAATGTAAAAAAATACAAAAATCAATTTAAAAATTAAAAACAACAAAAGAAAAGAAGAAGAGAAATAAATTTGTCCAAGAGTGGAAACCAAACAATCATGTAAATTTTTGCATGTACCATAGTGAAAACCAATTTCTGGTGCCATGGGTAGGTTCATTTATTCAAAAAAAATTATACTTGGGGAATAACAACTCTGTCCTAGATCTGTTATTCCCTTGAATCCCCGATCTTGTCATTTTGGTAGCTTTGACCTTGATCTAGGTTTTCCAAACCTTATATATTTACATCAGAATCTACCCTTTTATATTCCAATTGATCACTTGGGGAATCTCATCACACTTTTATTTTGTACATAGCATTCACAAAATCTATAAAATGTAAAAACATCGTAAAATCTATAAAATTTGAAAACATTGTAAAATCTAGAAAATCCAAAAACATCATAAGATCTAGAATTTCTATAAAACATCATAAATTTTGAAAAATTGAAAAAACTACAAAATATCAAAAATCTAATAACATCATAAAATCTATAAAATCCAAAAAAACACAAAATCTAGAAAATATAGTAAACATTGAAAACCCCAAAAGTAGTGTCTAATGTAAAAGCCCTACAAATAAAAAAATTCACAATATCCTAATTTAGGGATCACTTGTTATGTGTGAAACATGCATATCATCTTATTTCTTCGACCATTAACAATTTTACATGATTTTATATCTTTCTTCCTAGAATATATCATTTCTTGGGCATAATCGTAGTGCATGTTATCTTATCTCAAGACTTATTTGTCCCTCATCCATTACCCTTATGTGTATCTGTTGGCCTTTTGTTGGCATTAATGTCAAAGAGTGATGTTATTATAGTTTTCATTAATTTCAAAGAGTTATATTATCATAGTTTTCATTTATGTCAAAAGCTATGAAGAACATGAAGGTTGATTGGTAGTGTTGAGTTTCATGTTGAGTTTCTTGTTGATATCATTTGGTCTTGGTGATGGTACATGGGCTATTGAGTCAGTTTTATAGATTTTAGAGGTTTTTAATTGTTTTGGTGATGTAAGGATGATGTCATGGAGTGTATTTATGATCACCGCAAGATGTCTAAGGTTCCCAAGTGATGATAAGGTCATATTTGCTAAAACAAACTTGTTTTTGGTGCTTGTTTGTGAAGCCTAGAAATTATGTATGGTATGGTATCATAAAGTACAAGAATCTAGCATATTTTATGAATTTTGATAGAATTATAATCATGTATATTATGTTTAGGGACACTAACAAGTTTCTCGAGTGCAATTATAGGGTTTAGACATGGTTTATAGGTTTTTCCTAGACCTAATACTTGAGAAAGCATGACCAAATGAGATTACATAATTGTATTTTGAGATAATTATGAAAATTTGAGTATTGGAGAATGTTTATACAGATGATACATAGTCATGGACCAATTTTCACGTTTTGAAATGCAATATTTTCTACTATATGTGTTTTTAGTCAAATTAAATTCCCAAAGGTGATATTTTGAGCTAAACTTTGAATCTCTCATATTCCTTGGGGAGTGTATGATATTTATGGGAACAAGGATCCTGGGGGTATTTGAATAGGTCTATTATTAATATTTTCCATGTTGAATGAGGTTGTTTTATCTTCATAGTTTTATGAACAATCGTTGAGAAGGTAAACTACTTTTCAACCCTTTTACAACCCTAGCTAAGAAGTGACTTAGAAGAAATTGGTTATAGTGGTCCATAATTGTTTCCTCTTACAAATATTTGTTAGAGTAGGTATTTACCTTAGCTCATGTTCACCTAGGTACTTTATTTACCTTTATTGTATTTATCCTCACCCACTTATGTGTGTGGATATTTATTTTATCTTATTTAGATATTAGGAGATATTATCTAGTTATTAGGTATAGTTATTTCCTTGATCTATGATATTGACTAGATCCTTGATGTCTAGTTCTCTCCTAAATCTATGGTCTTGACTAGTTTTTGATGACTAGTTCTTTCCATGATTTATGGCTTGATCTACGACCTTGACTGGTTCTTAGATTTTTATTCCTTGCCTATTTAAGCAAGGCCCATTCTCAATGTATTGCATTGAGTTCCATAATAATATATGATATTTCTGCTCATTTGTTTGCAAAGGTTTTATGTAAATATATTATGGAAAATTGCTTTCATCTTATTGGTCATGGTGTTTGATTAGCATCTCGTGTTCTTGGCTTGGTACAATCTGGTTATCACTCCTTTCATTTTTATGATTGGATGTTATATATGGTTCCTCCATATTTCTCCGGTGTTATTTAGAGGTTTTCATTGTGTGTAGGCCCCACCCAAAAATTCTAGTTTATGGAAAAGTTCAGTTTGTGGCAATGTTATCCATTAGAAATGATGACTAATTTAGCATTTATGGAAGCATGGGAGTTTTTATTCATGTACATGATGTTTTAAGATCATGGTTGAGGCTTTAGGAGGTCAAGTGTGCCCTATTTTTGAGGACTTTTTTTGGAAGATTTTAGCAGGTTTGGAGTAGTCAGGTGCAGAGAAGTTATGGAGGTTCTAAAGTTGATTTATTTTCTTGGTTTAAGATTTTTAATGACCCCGAGGTAAATATATTTCTAATGGTATATCATACTTTAGTTTTTGATGATTTTTGAGAAAGTTATGGCGTGTTCTTTGAAGGCTAACATTGAGGGTGCTCGGTTGTGAATGGTCATATGAGGGTTTCATGATTTTTAGAGGTTTTGAAGGCTTAGAGAAAATTTAAGTGTGTTCCATCGTTTTATAGATTTTTTTGGTCTATAAGATTACCTTATTAGTGAGTTGTTTGATTTGGTGTTTTAGGGATTCTAATGCCCTAAAAGAGGTCTATAAGGCTATAGGTGATGTTGACAACCTATATGGTCATATGGGTGACTTTTTTATCATGTTGGTATTATGAGGGGATTTTTTATATATTATGTATGACCCAAATATTTTAAGTTCATAAGAAATGTATAAAATCATATTAGAAATATCATTTGAGCTAGTTGAGAGAGTGGAGAAAAAGTGTTACCTAAAGGGGAGAGAAGTGAAGGTTAAGAAGGTCCTTGTGACCTTTATTGAGAGGTAAATGAAGATATGATGCTGTTATAGAGAGATTTTAGGTTTGGGTGAGCTAGGGCAGATGAGGAAATCATCTTGAAGAATAAGTTCTTGTGTATGGAGGCTAGAGAGATGGTTTGAGAAAGATAGAGAGGAGAGTGAGCTTCATAGATTCGTCATCATTTTTTAAAGCTAAATTTCAAATATGGAATTCATTTCAGATGTATTTCATTGGTGTTAAGTCATCTAGGGTGTTAGTTCCTTATTTTAGGGTTGGCTCTCTACTAAACTATGGGTTATTGTTCCTTTTACGGTTGGTGTTATACTAAAATAGTGTTTGGTTCTCCTTATGGTGTAGTTTCCTCACTAAATCTATGGTTTTGTTCTCCTTTTAGGTTGGTGCTCTACTAAATTTGAAACATGGCTATATAAAGTTATGTTTCTGTAGATTTTATTCCCCGTGAGGGTTTCTCACTTAAAGTTAGTGTTCATGTGTTATTGCATTCCTCTTGCATATGATTTTATGGTTGTGTTATATTTATCAATATTAATGAATAAAAATATTTGAATGGTTGATGACTATTAATGGTTAAAGTGAATAAAATTTTTGTATGCACATTGATTCACCCCCAATGTTTTTCCTTTGAACAATTAGTATCGAGAGGATGGCCTTTGAATCAAGCTTTAAAATATTAAGGTGATCCTTTGAATCACGAGATGGATAAGTGGTTGAGGAAAGAGTGTTAAGAATTAAGATCATTTGTCAAGAAGGATGGAGAAATCATCCAAGATCTCATAAGTAAACTAGAGGTTGCAAAATAAAGTTTGAGTTCAAAGGAAGATGAGTATAATCAATTGAAGTCCAAATTTTGTCCCTTAGAAGATAGTTATAGAATTTATTATGATGATATTGTTTTTTTTTTATAGATAAAATTTTGGGAGAGGCTCTAAGGACCATATACAAAGAGATATTACAATGTAATCCCATTAACAAAAAACTAACCATCTATAAAAATAAATAAAAATGAAAACCGGCTCGAGTCAAGGAGACATTGACTCTAGATCGAGAGACAAAGCAGAACAAAAAGAAACTAGCTTAACAAGACCAAAGACCACTAGATACAAAGTACACTAGTTAGCAAAGGAGACTCGAGAAGCTCCTCAGTACTTTTAGCCCGTGTCATTGAACTAGGACCATCATAAATGTCTTGACCAGACCCCCATCTTCATTATGATGATATTTTTATTCAAGAGGCTAAAGTAGATTTGTATGTTGAATTTGTGCATCAAAGATTGGAGAATATAAATTTTAAGTCAAGCTTCAGGAGATGGAATTTTAAATTTAAGGATTGCCATTTGATCTCATGACCAAGGAATAAGAGTGTGTTAAGCTCAAGGAATAGATATAATTCCTAAAAGATAAAGGGGATGAATTCATCAAGAATGAATAAAAAGTAAGGTATTTGAAGAAAGAGTTTGTGAAGGTATCTAGTAGATTGAAATCTTATGAGAAGTTAGAGATAAATATTGTGGTCCTAGATGACATTTTGAGAATTCAGAGATCATTAATGATAAATCAGGTCTTAGATTCACTAAATACATCAAGAAGAATTATCATAGTGTTAATGCAGATCCTAAGGATCAAAAAGAGGATGCTAGTATAAGAAATTTCTATTCCAAGATAAATGCAAGGTCTAAATCCATCAGATAGCCAAATTCAATGAGGTATGCTAGTTCATTTAATGATTATTTCTACTCATGTCATATTTTTGGTCATAGATAAAGAAATTATAGGAGTTCTTTCAAGAGTGAATATTTATGGAAAAATGAAAGAGATCATATTCATAATTAGTCAATAATAATGTACAGCTTTTGTTTGCTACAATTGTCTTCAAGTGATCCATAAACACAAGTAATTATTTTACTTTTTTAACAATTTACTAGGACCTTGAAAATTTATCAATTTTAAGGAATTTAATTAATCCAAAATTGATCAGAATCTTAGTTTCAAAACTGAATTATGAGTGATCTAGAAACTGATTTTAAGTTCCCTGAATTCAATATTTCATCAAAGCCATTATAATTCAAATATACCCGATTTAATTGATTTTCTCGTATATTGTCAAAACTAATTAATTCTCTTCCAAATTTTTTTGAGTTAAATAATTGAAAAATACTTAAATATGAAAATAAAAATTAGAAACACATGACACCATGATTGTTTATGGAGTTCGTAATTCCTTCATCCTCGGATTCATTTAGAACCGATCCATTAATTTTCAAATTTGCAAATACAATTAAATTATTAAAAATAAAATAATTAAATATTATTGTAATCTTAAAAAATTCCATGAGAACCTGTGAGCTCTAATAATGAAAAAATTAACTCTCTGTGTTTATTCTTGTCTTTGCAATCAATCTTCTTCTAGTTCACTGATAAAATATTCACAAAAGGATTTACAAAATTAGCATACGAACTCTAAATCAAAAGAATTAATATATCATCAAAAGCATCTCTGAATTCCAAGAAATATTTTAGTTCCACATAAGACATGGTTCTGCTCCTAAGTTCCTCAAAAATAAAGATTTCCAAAAACTACATGTTCTGTCTCCATCTGATTTTACCAAAAAAAGCTGTTCATATACCAGGAACTAATTTTGTAGCTTGATGATCCCTCTTGGTGTGGTGGTGAGGAATATCTTTTCTAAAATGATGGTTGGGGATTAAAACCATCCAACTCACTTTATACCATATTGGGTTTAGTATCCCACATTCTTTGGTGAACATTTTTTCCAACGTGTAAGTTAGGCTTAACAACCCTATGCATTTAAATTCCCTAAAATATCCCACATTCATCCAACAATTACACTTTGAGGCATATATATAGAAAATTGTCGCAATGTTATAGTGAGGAAATGGTGGTAAAGACATCGCTCTTATAATAAAGTGTGGTGGCACTAGTTGAGGTCCTATGACTAGAAAATATTAGGGCCCACCTATTTGAAAATGATCATGGAAAAATTAATTAAAAAAATTACACTTTCGTTCACACTTCATTTTTTCCATGTGTCGTAGCCTAATTGGTCGGTGACCCTTCTTTGACTAGTGGTAATATGATCATACAATATCAATTTTTAGTGTTCTGATATTTTTAGAAAGTTCTTGGAATGGTCTACCATACTATCATGGTTTTGGGAGAATTTTTGAATTTCCAAATTGTCCTCCAGATCACTCCTCCCCTCTTGGTAAGGATTTTTGCCCACAAAAGTTATTTTTCACCCATAAATGTTGCTAAATCATATTGCATTTCAAAAACATAATTATGGGTTAAATTACTACAAATTTCTAATCATCTAATCACAATAATTTAATCAATAAAAATTAGACAATGGTTCGTGAGAATAGAAAACTATTCCTTGATAGTACGTGATTTTCCAATATCTGCAATAGCTATGAAATCATATCCTAGTAATTATATCTTCCATATAAAAAGTCAATAAGATAAAAAATAGACACATGTTCACCAAAATAGGAAAAATAAAACTACATGCCAAAAATAGCTAGTGTTTATTGTCCTTCTAAAATTGTCGATTCATCAAATATCACAATATAGAATGTTTAGACCACACGTGCCAAAAATAGCTATAGTCAAAAATGAATCATGTGACTCACTGTCAATAACATATCTATCCCAATATTCCAAACTTTAAATAGGATAGAAACAAACTCTATGCATACCAATAATGGTGAAACTACCATCCACTTTGCAAAAGATCATCAAGAAATATCTACAAACAAGTTTGTTATTGCGCAATCAACATACACTTTATTTGAAACCACATAGATAGTTACAATAAATTTCCAAAAATAAGGGTCTTGATATAGGTACAAAAACCTTGTGTAGACAATAATATTTTATATTAATTATAATACCAAAATGGTGTCCATATTTGCACAATGAAAATTAAAAATCTATATTAAAATGTAAATTTCAAAAAATAGACATTATACACATGCCCTTTGAATCTACATACTCTACTGCTAAAATAAAAATGGATGTTTTCAACCTTATCAAGTGAGAAGTATAGTCGACTATAATAAAATCCCTTATATCTTCCCTACAGGTGACACCATTATTTATATTTCAAAGAAAATGAAAATATGGGAATTTTTCCTTTCATCATTCATCGGAATCCCACAAAATGCTCTAAAAATAATGCATGTTATTCATCAATTACAACTATGAATATATAAATCTATCCAAAACACATGATTTTTCATTATCCATATCAAAATAAAATGGACTCATCTGTGGAAAATCATGGATATATCCAAGGTTATTTCATTCTTAGTTGGTAGATTAACAACTTATTTTACCTTGTAAACTAACTTTTTCTTACCATTTCTCATATGGCTTGTTGGATGAAGTTTCCAAAATTTATCAACCTTGTGTCCACTCATACAACAATGGGTGCAATATTTCCTCTTTTCCTTCTTCTGAATGATGAAATATGTTTGCCATTTCTCACCTGACAGCTACGAGATTGGTATTTTTCATTTTCCTTGTTCTTGGAGAATGGAACCAACTTCTTTAACCATGTCCTTCTCTTTCAACAACTAGAAATAGAAGGGTTATGCAATCCATACAAATTACAAGAAAAATCATTCATCATTTTATGTATATTAAAACCATATTGCTTTAAATAGAAAGAATGGATCCTCAGAATTTTTAGAATTTCCCTTATGCTTATGATTATGATAATAAGGAGAACGTGTAATCTCATTACCTCTTCATTATGTTCTCTTACCAAATCCATTCTATTGTACTAGTGGGGTATACAATTTTCTTTGAGAAGATCATCTTCCTTGACATGCTTTGATGATTCTCCAATATCCATTATCGCACTAGAAAAAACCAAACCTATAAAACTAGGATGATCATCAACCATTATTGGGTTATATATACCTTGGTTGTTCTTACCAAGGCCATTCTGTTAAATCCTATTTTAGTTAATAACTTAGATCCAATTCCTTTAGTGTTCTTTTCAAAATCACCAAAAATAATTTACTTGAATCTAAATCTAAATGGGATGAGGAATAACGTCGTGAATAACTTATAGAGAACTCATTAGTCATGGTTTCTACATCTAAAGTTAAAGGAAAATTATTTTTCATTTCACCACATTGCAACCTTACCAAGATCTCATCCTTGATTTGGAATTTTTATTTAAACACAAGCATTCTCATCTTCTAATCAGTAATACATTGATCTCAAGAGATATTTCTATTCCTCGGATCGATAATTATAAGCATAAATCTCATCAAGCATTACTGTGTAAACATATTTCCCATAGTACACTTGTAACTTTCCAATAAAAATGAACCAACTACATAAAATAAATGAATCAAACTGTTAAATCATCTTTTACGATACCAAAACATGATCTGTAAACACAAGTAATTATTTTACATTTTTAACTATTTACAAGGACCATGAAAATTCATTAATTTTTAGGAATTTAATTAATCTAAACTTGATCAGAATCTAATTTTTAAAAATAAATTATGCTTCATCCAAAAACTAATTTTAAGTTCCCTTAATTCACTATTTTATCAAATCCATTAAAGCCAAATTTTACCCGATTTAATTACTTTTCCCGTAAATTGTCAAAACTAATTAATTTACTTCTAAAATTGATTTCTGGGTAAAACACCCAAAATATAGTGAAATCTGAAAACCAAAATTAGCAACACATGACATAGGGATTTGTTACGGTGTTTGAAATTCCTATGTCCTTGGGTTTGTTTAGAACTACCCCATTAATTTTTAGATTAGCAAATATAATTAAATTATTATAAATTAAATAATGAATATTATTGTAACCTGCAAGAAGTCCCTAATAACCCATGATCTCTGATAATGATCGGAATTTTCTCTCCATCCTTTTTCTTGGCTTCATAGTTAATCTTCTTCTAATTCACTAAATTTTTTTCAAAAATAGCTTGACAAAATTCACATACAAACTCCAATTTAGAAGAATGAATATATCATCAAGAGCATCTTTGAGTTATGAGAAACTTTGTACTTCTTCCCAAGACCTAGTTTTTCTCCTATGTTCCTCAAAAACAAGGATTTAAAAAAACTACCTATTTTACCTCCATACACAGTCTAGAAAAATCCCCTGTTCAAATACTAGTGAGCTCATTTTATATCTTGGTGAGCCCTCTTGGTGTGGTGGTAAGGAATATTTTTGGTAAATTGGTGGTTGGGGGTTCAAAACACCCCAACCACCATCAAACTCATTTTACACCATATTAGGATTAATATCTGACATTATTTGAGGAATGAGCTTTTTGAAGGTTTAAGTTAGGCTTAACCTCACTATCCATACATTGTTGTGGTCACATTGTCCACACTTTTCCTACCCATGTGGATGGGATGACTATTTTTAAGCCATGTATGTGAAAATTATTAAGTTTGGAGAGCTATGTGGATAGGCGGTGTAAATGCTAACTTTCCAAGTTGTTGGGTCAAGTTGGAGTTAGCATGGAGGTTGGTGTTAACACCAATTTTGGCTCAATGTTGTGAATTTTGATGTGGTAGTGGATAAATATATACTCGGTTGGTGTATTGTTTGTTCCCCAAGTATGAACTATATTGAAGTCATAGTGAGATGAGTTATGGTAGGTTTGATAAGATATCTCGTACCTAGTCGAGTTATATGATGAATTCGGTCCCTATGTGTTTCAATTCCTGTAATATCCCACATTCAACCAAAAATTACACTTAGAGGCACATATATAGAAAATTATGGAAATTTTATAGTGAATAAATTGCATGGAAAATACATCCCTCGATAAAAAAGTGTAGACCACTGGTTGAGGGCCATTAACAAATAAATAGTGATGCCCACTTTTCTAACAATGAGCATCAAACACCAAAGTCGAAAAACAAAATTTTACAATTTTGTTAACACTTCACTTTTTCCACATGTCATGACCTACTTGGCCATTTAAAACTTCTTTGACCAAACATAGACCAATAGTAACTTGATAATATGATATCTATTTTCAACATTCCTAATATAATCGTAAATCTCTACCATATTGTCATGGTTTTGGGAGATTTTTTTGGAATTTATAAAGTTCCAAATTGTCCTCCGATCACCAAGGAGGGCACATTTGTAGGTATTGTCATCATGCTTTTCCAAGACAAGACAAGAAGTTTGTTTTTCCTAAGGTTTAGGAATTATGGTTAATAAAGTCGATCATGAAAAATAAGTCAAGAAAGGCGAACTTGATATAATCAAGACCATTTTTAAAGTTTAGTCATGTGAATAAGTTGAAGAAACAAAGTAAACTCAGAAATTTGGGTCTATTTTTATATTATCAAGTTATGTTTACCATGACTATGAATCAATCATAAGGTGTAGTTTTCCAAGAAAATCATATTTTCTTGGTTGCCATTCAGTCAGCAAGCTAAAGAAGATAAGGAGTCTAGATAATATTTTCTATTAGATGTGCTCCAAGTAAGGGGGCTTGAAGGCTGTTTTTTGTCAGAGATGTACAACTAAGTGAAGAAAATATAAGGTATTTATATGTTATTTAGATCTATTTTGTTCATGGATTCATGTTACTAATTGAGGGCATCATGATGCTATGGTTTTGGGTTTAATTTTTTAAAGCTTACTTGAAGCCTTCTTCAAGTCCTATTGGACTCGTGACTTTTATTGAAAGGTATGTAACCCATAAAAATATTGAATTAATTTTGAAGGACTCTTTGAAAGTTACATGAAGATGTGTCTTAATTTGTTAAGCATCAAAAAGATTTTTTTACATCATGAAATACATTTTGAAGTGTGTAAGAATTTGTGTGTAATTTTGTGTGTAAGTATTTGTATGTTAAGACCTAACTCAAGACTTGGAAAAATTGAAGTGAAGATTGGGCTATGTTTTCTTAATCTACAGTTATGAATATCTAAGTGATCCTTAAAAATATTTCCATGGTGAAATGCCATGTGATTTACAAAGGAATTTTAACATTCAAGTAGGTTCATATGGCCTAATGTATCCATTTGAGGATGAGATTGTTGTCTAATAAGATCAAGTAAGTAGATATGATCATGCATAACTAGTGACATATCTTGAAGGAGGTAATGAAATTAGGTAAGTAGTGTCATGCCAAGTCATGATAAGAGGGTTTATAGTTCTAAAGGAGGCCTAATAGCTTGCATACAAATAAATATGGGTATGTAAATTCAGGTCACGATTAGAAAATACATAATAGTCTTGAGGGTATATATGACATATCATGATGTGATTTATAAAGTTATATGCTTCAAGAAGAGATTTTTAATCTCAATAGAGTAGTAGTCATGTTTGGAAGGGATATCATGTTTCTTGTATGTATTTTAAAGATATAAGCATCATGAAAACATAGTATGTAAGATTAAGGTACATAAATAAGAGAGTATGGTATAATTTGTGTTTTTATAGAGACAATGCAAGAAATATGAACTATTAGGAAAGTTCCAAAAGCTACAAGGACTGCTAAAAATCTTGATAAGGAAGGATTTCATGGAGACTACAGAAGATAATTACAAGATAATATAGGATGTTTTTGAATAGCTAAGTATGAGTTATATAAATTACATTTGTTTTGATTTAGGAGTATGAATACCTTGAAGGTGTGTTGACAATTTTTAGTTTTTGTGTGAAGATTAAAGGTATATTAAAAAAAAATTTGTATCATCTATTTAGTCTCATCATAGTGTTATAGTTACTTGATAAGTATAGATAAGGGTAGATAAATCTAGGTAGAGTATTTTTGGCATAATGTATAGATTTTTCATTGAGGCATTTTTATCTTGTTATCCCTTAAATGGATAGAGGTGTAGCATTATCTCAGGGGGAGTTAGTAATGTGTTTGTTATCTTTTGAAGGATGTTTTGTTTTCTACAAACTCACAAAAGGAATATTATGAATTTCACTATATTTAATATTTGGCTAAGTAGGTGTGTCATGTTTCATAAGATTGTGTAAATACCTAATTCAATGCTTTAGAGGTCCTAATTCTCCTTGAGGTTTGTATCAAATTGATGAAGGATAGATATCATGACAAGGGTGGTCAAATATTAGTATTATAAGTTACAAATAGCTGTATAGTTGAGATGGTTTCAAGGTTTGTGTAGATGGTGTACAATCATGAGGTTACAAGGTATCTTTTATTAGTCCAAGGTATGGTCATTCCTAGATGATGAATTTCAAGAAAGTCTAGGAATCTATTAGATTAGTTGAAGCCTATTTAAATAACTTGAAATATTGAAAAGATTTGAGGATCCTTTTGAGGTTTTTGTAGTATCAATAAGAAGTTTGAAATCATGATTTAATATAGCTTGAAGATATAGTCTAGTTGGGAAATACAAAGAAAGGTTTCAATATAATGTGGAAGTTCTTCAAGAACTAGTAAGTTTGTTTTTAAAGAGGTGTGCAGGTATGAAATATCTTGAAAAAGTATCATAAGGGTCTGATCGGTGGTAGAGTGCTCTATGAACTATTTCTAGCATTGTGATACAATTTGAATACATAAAAATTAATGAAGATCTAAAATATTTATAAAACACTTGAAATTTTTCAAAACTAATCAAGGTTTACTCGAACAAGATGGAAAAGTAAGTGATGCGCGAAAATTAGTAGGACCTTGACAAGGTAATAACTTGAGCTCCAGTTTTGTTTGATTCGTTTTTTAAACCACATGATTCGATAAGATAAATGCACTAATCAACCTACCCTACCGATTGGAGGAAGTTTCAGCACATTTTCAAGCATGAAATCTGCCATCTTGAGGCTGAAAATTAGAATTTAAGTTGTAGTTTAGTTTTATCCTATTTTTGGGCATTAGTTAATTTTAGTCTATTAGCTGCATTATGAGTTAGAAATTTGGCAATTCCTCTAATTTAGGAATGTAGAAGATGCGTGGTAATTTATGTGCCCGTCACAAATAAGCATGTAAACTTACTAAGAATAGTAGGTTATAGTAAACTAATAAAAATAGTAATTTCCACCACATAGAGCATATTTAGTCAAAGCTAAAGTTTTCTTGGAAACTCGAGTTGGGGTTATTTCCTATTTAGGAAAAGTTGTAATTCATTATTCAATAACAAAGAAGGAGATCTATTTTCTTTTAGAGTTCATATTATTTGTAGTATATCAAGTTTGTTTAGAATTTGGATACATTAGTAAGGCTTGTGAAACTT